>CM052661.1:41967711-41978102 GCA_028533165.1 Leontopithecus rosalia | reverse complement strand
AAACAAAGGGATGGAGAAAGATTTACCAACCATAGGGAGAGCAAAAATAAATAAATAAATAAATAAATAAATAAATAAATAAATAGCAGGAGATGCAATTCCCGTATTCGGTAAAATAGATTTTAAAGCAACAAAGATATAGTGGTAAAAGGATCAATGCAACAACAAGAGCTAACGATCCTAACACCCAGATACATAGAGACTTAGATTCAATGAGACAGAAAAGTAACAAGGATATCAAGGACTCAAACTCAGATCCGTAACAAGTAAACTTAGTAAATATTTACAGAACTCTCCACTTCAAATACACAAAATATACATTCTTGTCAATACCACATCACACCTACTCATAGGTTTAAATGAAACATTGATTGGTCATTATAAATACCCATTTTTTTTTAGAATAAAGCAATATTTTCGTTCACCCTCACTCTTTCCCTTCCGCGTTCTTCCTCTACTTTACTCATTTTTTTCTCTTTCTTTCCTTCTCTCTCACAAAAGAAAGAAATCAACTTGTAAACCTGTAGATCCAGGTCGGCAATATCTCTCTCATTGCTTGATTTCCTTCCTTCCCTTCCCTCCCTCCCTCCCTTCCTCCCTTCCTCCCTTCCTTCATCCCTTCCTTCCTCCCTCCCTTCCTCCTTCCCTCCCAGCCTTCCTCCCTTCCCCACCCCCAAAAAAAGTCATTAGATTTGATTTGCTAGTATTTTGTTAAGAAATTTTGTGTCCATGTTTATGAAAGACACTAGTCTGTAACTTTCTTTTTCTGCAGTTTGTCAGTTCTTTAAAATTAGTGTTATAATGGCCTAATAAATCACACTTGGAAGTGTTCCCACCTCCTTTATTTTCTATTACAGTTCATGTACAATTGATTCTTTGAAAGTTTGATAGAATTCACTGATTACACTCTCTGGAGTTTGAGTATTTTTGCTGTGAAGGTTTTTGATAAATTCATGTAATACTTATAAAGCTGTTTATATTTCTTTTGAATTTTTTGACTCAATTTCAGTAAATTGTATTTTTCAAAGAATCTGTTGTTTTGACTATCTTGCCCCAACATTTCTTGGGATTAAGTTCATAATATTCTTGTGTTATCTTCTAACATATGTGGGAGTTACAGTGATGACACCTTTTCATTGGTACTGGTGGACTGTGTTTGCTTTCTTTTTTCTTGATCAGTATAGTGGGGAGTTTATCACATTTGTGGATTTTTACATATAACAAGTTTTGGGTTTGTTGGTTTTCTCCATTATTTTCGGTTTTGTTAATTCTACTCTTATCTTTGCTATTTTATAATTTTGTACTATATGATTGATTTTAGATGTATAGACTGATAGGCAGTAATGACTGCTTCCAAGCATTAAGTGTATTTACATTTCTGATAGATACTGTCACTCTCTACTCCCAGATGGGTTCCACAGTTCAATTATGTTCCCACTCACAGTTCACAGGAACGCTGATTTCTTCTTGCCACCGTGGTGCTGGCTGCTGTCACTTTAAGAAATGGTTTCCAATATGATAGATAATGGGTATTTTATCTTATTGTTGTTTTCATTTGTGTTTTTGTAGTTACTGGTGAAAATGATCATCTCTTTGTACTTTAGAGATTTGTGTGTGTAAATGCTCTGTTTGTGGCCCGTGTGAATTTTTCCCCTGGGTTATTTTTCTTTATTCTAAATGATTTTGGGGAATGTTGTACATATTCTAATCCTTAGCTTGTTCCATAGGTTGCACATCATTGTCAGGTTCTTGAAAATTAGTGTTAGAATAGCTTAATAAAGTACAGGTGGACCTCTTCCCACCTATTTTATTTTCTATAAAAGTTCACATACAATTTATCCTTTCAAACTTTGATAGAATTCACTGATTAAACTCTCTCGGGCTGAGTTCTTTTAGTGGGAAGATTTTTGATACATTTTACATCTTTAAATTTGTAAAATAGACTTTTCATATATAATTTTTTAAAAAGGTAGTAAAAACTCTTAGTTCTAAAATAGGTTCATTTGTGTAGCTTAAATAAATAAGTGTACTTACATAATATAAAATTATTATATGTGGCATTGATTTCCATCTAGAATTCACTTTTGGGAATGGGAAGGGGCAGACATTTAGTTTTGTGTTTTTTCAGAGAGACAGATAATTGTCCCAATACTACGCATCCCCCCACTCCCCCGCTGGTCTAAGTGTCATTTTTATCATATTCTAAATTCCCGTATATAAATACATCTTTCTCAGATTTTTTTTTATTCCATGGGCCTACTTGTCTTCTTAAATGAAGAAAATAGATTTAATTATTATCAGACTATGTTATGTCTGAGTTCTATTTTCATTGCTTTTAATTTTTTTACCCTTTCAATTGATTTGTAAAATAAATTTATCAAGTTTTATAAAAACAAATTGCTTTGAGAATTTCATTAGAAGTAATATTTATTGTTAAATTATTTGGAAGGCAAGGGCACTAGAACATGGTGCCTTTCTGCATTTAATTGGGCTGTTGAAAGATCCTTCAAGGAAGTCTGTAGTTTTCTTCATGTAGTTTTTGTACATTTCTTATTTTTAGATTTAAAAGACATTTTCTTGATGCTGTAGAAAATAGTGGTTACTTCTCCACTACAATTCTCCTTTAGATTGTGTTGGTACACAGGAAAGCTGTCACATTTGACACATTTACTTTGTATCTAGTAATGGCTCGACACTCTTATTAGTTCAAAGGGCTTTTCCTTTGTGGACAATTATGTAAATAAAAAATAATGTTTGTTATTAACTTTCCCTCCCTCTCTTCCTTCCTAAAATAATGAGTTTGTCATTAACTTTCTCTCTTTCCTTCCTTCCTCTCCTCCCATCCTTCTTTGCCTCCCTTTTTTCTTTCTTTTCTCCCTGCCTCCCTTTCCTGTGTTCCCTCCTTCTTTCTTTCTTTGCCTCCCTCCCTCCCTTTCTCTCCTCCCTCCCCTCCCTCCCTCCCCCTTCTTTCCTTCCTTTCTCTTTTCTTCCTTCCTTCTTCCTCTCCCTCTCACTCTTCTTTTTTCCTCTCTCCCTTTCCTTCTTTCCTTCCTTCCTTTCCTTTTTTACCACCCTCTTTCCTTTTTCTTACTTCCTTTTTTCCCTCCCTCCCTCAATCTCTCCTTCCTCCCTCCTTTCTTTCTCTTCCTTTCTCTCCTCTCTTCCCTCCCCACCCCCACTCCCTCCTTCTTTTCTTTTTTCTTTTCTCTCTATGGCTGGAGCCACCAGTAAATTGTTAACTAGTAGCAGAAGCAGGTGTCCCTGTCTTCTTCCAGATTTTAAAGCAAATCTTTTTGCTGTTTTAACATTGAAGATCTGTGGTATACTCTTTTAATTAGGATAACAAAGTTTTCTTTATTTTAAGCTTTCTATGAGTTTATTTTAAAATTTATAAATGTTTTAAAATTTTATTTAAAATTTATAAATGTTTTAAAATTTTATTTAAAATTTAAATAATTTTAAATCTGCTGAGATCTATTGAGATAATCAGAGTGTTTTCTGCTTTTACAAACCGTTCATTGGTAGTTACCTTGACAGACATCCTAATGTTGAAATGGCTTGAACTCCATGTATTAGCCCTTTTGTTCAGTGATGAATTTATTTTGCTAATATTTTGTTTAAGACTTTTGAATCTATGTTGAAAAGTGAAACTGGCCTGCAGTTTTTTTCTTTGTCGTGTCTTTTCTGGGGTAATTTTATTTAGTTTTAGAAGTTAGACAAGTAATCTTCCCTGTTTTTCTGTTATCTAAAAGATCTTATTTAGAGACAAATCATTTTTTTCTTATATAAATTTGGTAGATTTCTTGAATCCAGGATCTAGGTTTTTTTTTTTTTTTTTGCAGATTTTAAACTACTCAATACTGGAACAGTTGCACAGTATTCTTATTTGGAGAGAAAATGCAGATGATTATAAACTCTTCTTCAAGCTGGTATTACAAAGACTCTCCATTTGGGATATAAGGGAATCTGAGAACACACAGCTAGGAAACAATACCTTAACATTTTTATAGCAATGCAGCAGTGAAGTTTGTAAACATTTTTCTTGAAATGATCTGTTATACTTGCTGAGGGCATGGTATAGAAATGCTTCTCTTGAAGGTACTGTGATGTGAACCCTAAGCTAAAACAATCATGTATGTATTTAGATTTCCAAGATTCTGACTTAATTCAAACGTAGAATGTATGGAATTCTTATGGAAGTGAACAGAGTATATATCTTCCAAATAATCCTCTATAAACATGTTTTTTCGTGTCTAGGCTTTCTATAGGAATTAGGTAAGAGGTAGTTTGAAATTCTGTTTTATGGTGGGAAACCACAGAGATACCATCCTGTGATAAATGTTAGGAAGACTTACCTTGCTTTCAAAATCAGATGACATAAATTCAGCAACCATCCAGAGTAAATCTCAGTAAAGAAAAAAAGGAAGAAGAAAGAAAACTAGCTTTATAATGAGAGTCATGGGGTTTATATTTGTTATTGATCAAAACTTGAACTCCCAGAAATTTTACTCTGGCTTTAATTTTTAATCTGAATACCCTTCAGCTGGACACATTTGTTATCAATCTGCTCCCCATGGCCTTTCAGAGCAACTGAACACAGGATCTAAAGACTAGGAAATGACTCTTCTTTTAATTTTTGAGCTTTAAATCTAAGCCATGAGCAGGGCTGCCTATCAAACTGAGAAGAGTGTTCACAGTTGGCATATATTCTTGTTCATTTCTGTGTTGCACCATTGACAAGAATCAGAACAGAGAAAGCACTGGGAGATGGATGCATTTGCAATCTCATCCACAAAGCAAGAAGTATGAAGAGGATTCAGCAGCGGTGGGAAAGGCGTTATGTTCATACTACAAGCCTGTGATTCTGTGTTTCTGGGGTTCTTTACTAGATCACATGCCAGGGAGGATTTTGAAGAAACGGAAGCAGTAAGCCCTGAGTTTAGGGACAGGAGAAACAAGGCCTCGAGACATGATGGAGGAAAACTGCTCAGGTTCACTGCTGACGGGTCTTCAGGATGAAAAGGACTAGGACAGTCAGTCATAGTGTCATGGGCCCGAGCTCCAGGGAATCAAGAAAGAGCGAGACAATCTCTGCTCTCGACACTTGAAGTCTAGCGCAGGTCTAATAGAAGTCTAATAGAAGTCTAATAGAAGTCTAATAGAAGTGTCACGGGAGCCTTACGTGTGATTTTAATTTTCTGGTAAACACAGTAAAAAAATGAAAAGGAATGGGTGACATTAGTTTAATAATATGTTCTATTTAACCAAAGACACCTTCATTATCATGAAAATGAATAATCAACATAAAAATTGCTAGGGTTTTTTACACTTAAAAACAGTGCCATGTCTTTGAAAGCCATTGTGTGACTTGACTTTATGGCACATCCCAGTTGCACATGTAGTCAGTGGGTACTGCCTGGGGCAGCACAGAGCTCCAGGGAGAGAAAGAGACTTGCAAACAAAAGAAGCCGCCAGGATGTGGGAAGGGCTGAGACTGCCAGACATTGGCAAGAGCGTCTGCTCATTGCTGGGTGGATCCGAGGGTGACTCCTCCTGTGCTGCCTTGAGGTCTCTCCTGCACCCTCTACCCTCAGCCACAGCCAGTCAGTACCGGCCACTCCACCTGCAGCCTCAGGACCAGTCTTCCACAAGAGGCACAAATGGGAGGAGAAGCTCTGCAAGGCTCTTCAAGACTCGCCACCCCATCTTGTTCCTCGGTTCTGACTTCTGCCTCATTTCCCGGGGTTGTCCTTAGCGCTCCCTGTCCGAGTAAATGCCAAGACCCCAGACCCTGCGAGAGCTAAGTGCCTGATTGTAGTCCCAGCCAAGGCCTGCCATGAACCCTGGCCAACGTTACATAAAATCCACTTTCCCATCATTGTTCACTTTCTAACAGTCCTGTAAAATACCAGGGGGAAAACTGGATTTTCAGTTTATTGGACATATTTCTAAGTAGGCAGCAAGGATCGTTTCAGCTTTCTGAATCTGAGTAGGTCATTTGCAGGCTGCTCAGCAATGGCTTCATTCATTAAACTGTTCTTCACCTCCGTGAGCAGATGCCTCCTGAGCCCCTGCGTGTCCCGGTCAGGTGCTCTGGTGCAGTGCTGGTGGCCTCCTCTTCCCTGCTGCCCTGCAGTCCCACACAGCTGCTTCTCAGGCTCTTCCCAGGACACTCCAGCTACTTCTCAGAATGTCTGAACATAACGTGGATAATCTCATGGAATCAGCAGTATCCCTGGGAAAGTCCTCCCCCTTTTGAATTTTACAAATGTGGAAACTGAACCTGGGAGACGATGACTTGCTCAAGGTCACAAAGTTGACCTGTGAACCAGCAAGGATTTGAAATCAACCAACTGCCTCCCAAGTCCTCAGCCTGCTCTGCAAATGCACGGCATTCAATGCTTTTAATGGATTACAGTTATAAAAGCACGCACTTGAGACTTTTTTTTTTTTTTGAGACAGAGTCTGGCTCTGTTGCCCAGGCTGGAGTGCAGTGGCACAATCGTGGCCCACTGCAACCTCCGTCTCCCAGGTTCAAGTGATTCTCCTGCCTCAGCCTCCAGTAGCTAGGACCACAGCTGAGTAGCACCGTGACCAGCTAATGTTTTGTATTTTTAGTAGAGACAGAGCTTCACCATGTTGGCCAGGCTGGTCTCGAACTTCTGATCTCAAGTGATCCGCCTGCCTCAGCCTCCCAAAGTGTTGGGATTACAGGCGTAAGCCACAGTGCCCAGCTTGAAATATCTTTCTAAACATCTTTTCCTCACAGCATGTCCCTCCTCAAAGTAGTTAGTGATCTATTTTCTGTTATATGCCTTGATTTCAAGAAGCTCCATGTTTTACCTCATCCTAAGGTTCCCAGAACCACCTGCTAATATCCACACAGTCTGTCCATTTTGTCAGGGACTCTACCCAGGGTGCTGCTGGTGCTTCATTACTTCTTTGCATTTCCTGATGTACAGTTGTCTAAGAAAGATCAAAGCAGCTGGGGGTGGTGGCGTGTGCCTATAGTCCCATCTACTCAGGAGGCTGAGACAGGAGGATCCCTTGAGCCCAGAAGTTCTAGGCTGCAGTGAGCTATGATTGTACCATCATACTCCAGCCTCGGCAACATAAGGAGATACTGTCTCTTAAAAAAGAAAACAAAAAACCAAAACAACCCATGCAAAGTAGGAGTGTGTCATAAGAAAGCAGCAAACCCAAAAATGTTAACGAAAACATTATGTCACACTTATAACATAAGAGGGCGCTGTTGGCCAAAAAAAAGAGATGTTTTGGCTTCAGCTCCACAAAGACCTGAACTTGAGCCTTATCACCACAGTATTTGTTTTCTCTTTTTGGGAATTTTTGATGTCCTTTACACAGGTACTTCAGGACAATTTGCTTAACATTTAATATACATACAATGACATTTTCATACATGATTTGAGCTGTCTTCTTAGACATGTCCAGTGAAGTGAAAATCCCCCTTTTTCCCCCTGGTATTTTACAGGACTGTTAGAAAGTGAACAATTTTGGGAAAGCTGATTTTATTCGATGCTGGCCAGGGTTCATGGCAGGCCTTGGCTGGGACTACAAACAATCAGGCACTTAGCTGTCGCAGGACCTGGGGTCTGGGCATTTACTCGGACAGGGAGCACTAAGGACAACGCGGGGACGTGAGGCAGAAGTCAGAACCGAGGAACAAGATGGGGTGGCGAATCTTGGAGAGCTTTGCAGAGCTTCTCCTCCCCTTTGTGCGTCTTGGGGAAGACTGGTCCTGAGGCTGGAGGTGGAGTGGCGGTACTGACCGGCTGTGGCTGAGGTTTGGCGGGGCGGGGGGCGGGGGGTGCGGTGCAGGAAAGAGCTCAAGGCAGCACAGGATAGGGAGTTTCTGGTTTTTGCCCCTAGTAAGACCAGGCAGCTGGCCAGGCCAGCAGGAGCTGTGCTGTTCTTTTGGTGTTCAAAGGGGGAATGGGGAAGTAGGTGGATGATCAGAGGTTCAGGGAGGTCTCCAACAGCTCCTTTCTCTTCCTGGCCCTGCACTGAAGCTCTGAAACACTGTTTTCCTCTATGTCTGGATTTCTTTCACTCATTCCGATTTGAAATTTCTATTTCTGCAGTCACTATTTAAAAGTTAACAAAAGATGTGCACATGTATTCCAGAGCCCAAAATACAATTTAAAAAGTTAACAAAAGAAAAAATGTCTACCTTACAATTAACTGAGATTTTTCTGTGCAGCACATCCATTTTTCAGATTTGAAGCATTTTTTCCAATATTTGTTTCCATTGCCCTCATTTTCTTGTGTTTCTTTTTCAATTTTTAACTTTCTTATGGATATTCTCAATTGTTCAGTTCATTTTCAGTTTTCTTAAGTACCAAATTGTGTGACCTTTCCTCATTAAATGATGTGACTTCCAGCCTACAGGTTGTTATAGGTAGTGTTTTCACTGCTGCTATTTTCCTGTTCAAAGATGCTGGAGATGGAAGGGGTACCGACAACGTGGCCTGAAGTTTCGCTGCCCCTGTGTGCAGTGGGAGATGGTGGACGGGCTGCGGGAGTACCGTTGTTTGCAGTTCTCTTGCTTTTAGGTGGAATTTTGCAGGCAGTAAATGGCTTATTTTTATTTTTATTAATTTTTTTACAGGAAGACAAGGAGCCTTCCAGTAGTGGTTCAACAAAACACAAGACTCTTGATAAGTTTATTCTGCAATAGAAGGAGATGAAAACTCAGAAATGACCACTAGCCTGGACAAGTTTGTGATTCGAGTGCCACTGCATTCTAGTAAAATTATTGGGAGAGAAAAGCCTTTGATGTGCAGGTGAGGAGCAGCTGACATCTGATGTCTGATTGGACAAGAAAATTCCAGATTCTGGAAAAAGAAACTAAACCCAACAAAACATAAGTGGGAGCACTACAACCAGCATGAGACATTATGGGCAATTGAAAAAAGACTAAGAATGTTCACAGACATTGCTGGGGCCTATGAAGAGAATCAGGTCCTGTGTCTGCTGCGGTGCTGGCTGCAAACAGCCGAGAGCCAGCTGCTCCCCTGGGAGAAGAAAGCAGGGGACACGATGTAGGGTCAGGGTGTGGAGACAATTTGATGGCGAGGAGAAGGAATTCAGGAGGAAGCCCCACGGTCCACTGGGCAATGAACATTCAGGCCTGGGAGAAAAATCATTTCTAGCCTGACATTGCTATGTAGAGAGGGAAAAGCCGACTGGATAGGTCATCACAGAGGCGTCCACACTGAGAGTCTCACCTGAAAGGGCAGGTCAGAATCATCAGGCAATAGTAGAAGAAAGGACCATACTTGGTTGAAAGACAGAAATGGAGCATCCTGTATATGAGCTGACCTGCAGAGCACAGGTGAAAGGGTGTGTCAAAGCAGATACTGGGTGGCCCATGAAGAGGAAGGGCTGGGGACCTGCAGAAAGCAATTCAAAGATCTTGGGGGAAAACTGGAAAGAATAATTTCTTCTTTTCAGAGACAGAGACTGTCCTGGGAGGGAAGAGCTCATGATCACTGGCGGAAGCTTGGAGGATGAACAAAACCTCATTATCTCCAGATGGGAGATCACAGACCTGAAGCAAAGGAAACCAAAAAGACAATTTATTTCAAGCTTCTTGTTTGTAATTTTAAAGTTTTGTGGGTACATAGTAGGTATGTGTTTATGGGGTATGTACATATTTTGGTATAGACATATAATATGTAATAATCACATCATGGACATTGGGTATCAATCCCCTCAAAGATTTAGCCTTTGAAGCTGCTGCTGCTTCTCCTTTTTCTTCTTCTCCCACCTCCTCCTTCCTCGTCTTCTTCCTTCTTCTTCTCTTCCTCCTCCTCTTCCTTCTTCTTCTCCCCTCCTCTTCTTCTCCCTTTTCCTCTCCTCATCTTCCTCCTCCTCTCTTCTTCTCCTTCTCCCTCCTCCTCCTCCCTCCTTCCTCCACCCCGCTCTTTCCTTCTCCTCCTCTTCCTCCTTCATCTGCTACTACTACTACTACTGGGTCTTGCTCTGTCATCCAGGCTACAGACAGCGGTATGAGCATGGCTCACTGAAGGCTCAACCTCCTGGGCTCAAACAACTGTCCTGCCTCGGCCTCCCAGGTAGCTGGGACTACAGCACCTCAAGCTTCTTGAAGTGGATCCTAATGCATTTGACAATCCTGGTGGGACATTAGGCAGGGAGCAAATGCATCCTGACCTCTGTGCTCAGGGTCATGCTTCCTCTGAGACTGAAGTGTCCCTCGAGCCTCTCTTCCTCCTCCCTCACTGAGCAAGGCTCTGTTGGAGGAGGAGGAGGAGGAGGAGAAGGAGGAGGAGGAGGAGGAGGAGGAGGAGGAGGAGAAGGAGGAGGAGGAGGAGGAGGAGGAGAAGGAGGAGGAGGAGAAGGAGGAGGAG
>CM052661.1:41928912-41967611 GCA_028533165.1 Leontopithecus rosalia | reverse complement strand
TTCCTCTACCTACTCCAGGACTCTGTGTGCTCCTAATCCCAGCTGGCTCCCCACCAAGAAGCCCTGGAACTCCTTTTTTCCATCACAGTCTGGGTTTTCCTTGCACACCCATGTCCAGAAAATGGAAGTGACTTACCTTTTGGCTTCACTCAGTCTCTATTTGACCCTAGCAATAAAAATCCTGAAACACTGCAAAGATAGCAAGTCATTAGGTTTTGTATTTTTTCCTTGAAATATTGTTGAATTCTCTATATTTAATTTTAGGATAGAAAGCTCTTTTTTATACAAGTGATTTTATTTTCTCTCATTTTGCTTCTTGATAATTATATTATTATCAAGAAACAAAATGAGAGAAAATAAAGAAAAAGAGCTCGATGGGGATAGCTGTGCGTTTGTTGTAAATAGCTTCTATTATTTTGAGATATGTTCCATCAATACCTAGTTTATTGAGAGTTTTTAGCATAAAGGGCTGTTGAATTTTGTCAAAGGCCTTCTTGTAGTAGAGTTTTATTTGATAAGTCAGTCCACATGATCATGTAACGTCATCTGTGAGCAGTTTAGCCCATGGAGACATTTAAAATGGAAAAACACTTCTCAATCTGTTAACGTTTGTATCTGCCACTGTTATAAGAGAAGGATGAAAATTACTTGATGGTCCCAGTTAATTACAGTCGAATTAAAGTGTGGTCAAGTTGTGGTGGTTGAATGCAGAGGGCAGTCTGTGGAGTGGGGTGGGGGTGGGGGTCCCTGTGTCTGGTGCGCTCTCACTGTTCAGGGTTCTGGAGGGTGAGCCTAGCCACAGCTGCTCACTGATGGGGGAGGCAGGCTCAGGCTGTGGTTCTTTTCCTCCCCAGGACACTTGGACCACTGGGACCGCAGAATCTTCATTTGGAGTGACAGCTTCACAAGCCTGTCTGTAGGCTTCACAGACTGATGCCCTTGGTAGCATCTTGTGCCAGGCCTCGGGGTGGGTTTGGGTCCTTGGTCTTGTAGAATGGAGTATGGTAGTGTCTCTTGGCAGCCTGAGATAGTGAAGTATATCTCCAGGGCTGTTGTAGTTACTGAGCGGAGAATCTCGTGTCTTAGACCCAAGGACATTAGTCTGTGGGGGCTGCCATAACAAAGGCCTGCAGACTGAGTGGCTTAAACAACAGGCATGCTTTTTCATGGTTCTGGAGGCTGGAGGTCCAAGGTCCAGGTGTTGGCAGGGTAGGTTTCTCCGGAGGCCTCTTTCCTTGTCTTGCCTTCTCCCCTTGTCCTCACCAGGCCTTCTCTCTGTGCCCACTTCCCTGGTCTCTTTATTTCCTTATAGGGACCCCAGTCATACTGGATTAGGAATCCAGCCCTATGATCTCATTTACCCTTACTTATGTCTTGAAGGCCCTGTCTCCAAATGCAGCCACACTGGGGTTAGGGCTTCATAATCTCTGGGGACACTGTTCAGTCTGCAGCACCACAATGATCCCACCCTACGAAACAACAGGCTGGCTGTGTGACTGGGGCCTGGTCCTGAGCCTCCACTGAGCTCTCCCAGTGTTGGGCGCAGGGTGCCCCAGGGCCTTTAGGGTCGGCCTGATCACAGTGTGTATGGGGCTCTGGAAATGGGAGGTTGTGGGGCCCCTGCTACAGTCAAAGTCAGAGAACACACGGCCGTTCAGGGCAGGCCGGCCTCAGTCACGGTCCCCACAGCTGCTTTGGCTGTTCCTCCTGCCCTGGTGACTTCCTTTTCTCCAATCCCTTAGGCACAGAAGGACCCATGCTTTCTGCCCCTTCACTAATGTCCCCAGAAAAGATGAAAACATAGGTCCACAAGAATATCTAAGTGGTGGGCAAGGGTTCTTACTGTGTTCTTCATTTCAGCTCGGTCCACGCACATCACAGCTGCTGTGAGTCTCATCCAGTACGTACCTATAGCAATATATTTTATATATATTTATACATGCCTACGTGTGTGTATGTGTGTGTATACAAACTTCCTCTTACTTTAAAATATTCCTGGATATATCCTTGCTTAAAGTACACAAACTTGCATGAAATGATTCAATGTTTCCAAGATCATCAAAATGTTAAAAAAGGAAATAAACATCCCCCGTCTTCCCAAAATCTATCATTATAACCAGGCAATGTCTGGATGTGCCTTATTTCCTCTAGTAGCTTCCAGGACTGAGCAAAGTCATCACCTCTGAGGCAGTGCAGTGGCCTGTGGGGTCTAAACGAGCTTAGAGTTTGAAAACTGCTCCTGTACAAAAGTTGTCTTCATATTTGAGATGTTAAAAGGTGAAGATTTTTGCCCATATTTTGTCTCCTGATCCTTTCACACTTTTAATGACATGGGGTATCCTTGACTTTAGAGTTAGCAATGTTAAAAATGAACAAACACATGTAAGTGACATCACTGTGTTTGTCTTTCTGCACCTGGTTTATTTCACTTAGCGTAATGTCCTCCAGCTGTGTCCAAGTCATCAATGAGAGAATTTTCTTTTTCAGGTTGTATAATATTCCATCGTGTATGTACAGTACTTTCTTTATATCCATTCATCCATTGTGGACTCTTAGGTTGCCTCCATATGTTGGCTATTGCGAATCATGTTTAAATGAACATGGAAGGGCAAATATCTCTTCAACATATTGATTTCAATTCCTTCTGATATGTACCCAGAAGTGAGGTTGCTGGATCAGCTGTTAATTCCATTTCAAAGAAGTCTGTCTCATAGAAGTCAAGGGTAGAAAGGATGGTTACCAGAGGCTGGACGGGGTGGGGAGATCAAATGTTGAACAAAGGATAAGAAGTTTCCATGGGAGTAAAGAAATGAGCTTTAGCATTCTGCTGCACTGCACAGAAACCATACTTAGTAATAATGTATTTTTCAAAATTGCTCAAAGAATAGCTTTTTAGCATTCTCACCACACACAAAAAAGGTAAGTTGGTGAAGTGATGCGTATATTAACTTGATAGAATATTTCTATAATGTACACATAGATCAAAACATCATATTGTACCACATAAATATGCACATTTAATTAAAAATAAATAAAAAAATTTAAAAGCCCCAATTGACCAGAAAAATCCACCAGTGTTTCTATTTCCTATGTCTTCCTATTTTTTCTACTTCTGATTCAACCGATTTCTGTTGACTTGTTGGTAATTTCCTACTTTAATTTATGCAGTGAGGAGGACATTAATTTAGGACATGATATTCTTTCTCTTAGTCATTAGCATTTTTAATACCTTCCTAGTTAAAAAGCATTTACTGTCTGTATTAACAATGTTCTATCTGTTGAATAGTTTTAGATAAACAGCCTGGCCCTAAAGATACAATTTAAAGAAAATTAAAATACAGAATCAAAGACTGAGAAACTACCTCCCTAATCTTTTCATGGGACACAAATCCCTTCTCTTTGCTGCGACAGCGGAGAGCCAGCTTTTGTTGGAACACTCCGGTAAAATAAAAATGATTTTCTTGTGAGGCAGGCCAGTTCCCTCTGGATCACCTCTACTGAATGCAAACCTTTTCCCAGTGTTTTTGGAGTTTTCCCATGTGTAACTTTTACCTATGGATTTTTCCTGGGTTATACAGAAAAATGCCAATTTCTCTTTCACTTGACAGATCCTCAGTCATCTGAGGACAATTATGCATGCTTTAAGTCTTTATTAATTTATCCAGGTGAAACACGTGCACTTAAATCTTCCCTCATATCCTATAATTCTGTTTTCCTCTTCATCCTCACTTCTGCTTCCTCCAGAAAACAAACACGTCCTATCCTTACACAAACACACCTAACCCTTCCTGGGTCCTTCCTGGTGTCCAGGAAGCAAACAGGATTGATACAGAAGTTTGTCATGTAAAACAGTATAAAGACAAGTGCCAAATAATGACTTATGGCTGCTTTACCGAAGAAGATGCAGGTTGTGCCAAGGGCCATGAAAGACACCTCCTACACGAACCAGGAGACCCTCACAAACCTCACTCACAAAGTTAGATGAAAAAAGGGAATTTTTAGACAAATATGTTTTGATAATTCCACTCAAAGCTTTATTTTGGGATACGGGCTCTTTCTGCCCAGTCAGCCCTAATTTCCCCCGATGCCATCCCTTACCTCTGAGTCAAGTCCGGGATTGCAGCAAGGAGCACGTGCAGTCAAGCGGATAAGCCAGAGGCACCGTCCTGGTGCAGGGACTTGCCCTCCTCTCCTTCCACTTCACGGCAGGGCCCGGGTAGTTTTCCACTGCCTCTGGCTCCCATGTCATGGGCACCTCTCACAAGCCAGGGAGAAAGCCACCTCTGATGGCCCTGGTTCCCCTCTCCCTGTGTCATCCAAGGTCCCACCACTGACTGGCACCTGCCAGTGGGTGTCCTGGGTGCTGAGTTCCCCACAACCTTTCCTGACTGTGCCATTGTCTTCCCTGGGCCCCAACATCTGACTAGTCCTGGAAGGCAGAGTAGAAGAGCTGCCTGTCTGTGTCCTCGCCAGCACATTAGCTGGCCAATTTGCTGCTCTTCCCATTAGGCTAAGACAATAGGCCAGAGGCTTATCTTTGAACTCAGGCCTGGAAAGTACTCATCTGTGCGGTGGCTAGGTGATGGGATGTCACTGATACATGGCTTTTGGAACCCTTTGAATGACACTTTAAGGCTGGGGGCCTAGGCTGTCTTCGTACACTTTGATCAAGTCCTGTCCAGCCAGGAGCTGCTTGTCTTGCTGCTTTGGACTCTGAATTTCAAATTAAGAAGGCTTGTGTGGTGTTTCTTTTCGGTTGCCACTCCTTACAAGTATTAGCTGTCACCAGTTGCAGGAGGTAGGAGTGCATTACTATCCAGGCAATAGGGCCATTCTATTTTTCAAAGGTTATTATTTTAAAGTTCTGGCATCCATCTGTTAACTTTATCACACTAAATTCCCTAGCAAAGCCTTAAAGCCACGGTTCTTGGAAACCACGAAATGAGCTAGGTTCTCCACCTCTGGCTCCCTGCCCACCCTACCACGGCGCCTCCAGTAAGTCTGAGTTGATAACTCTCAGTTGTCGGCTATCTCAGCAAGTTGGGTTTTCGGTTAGCCTTTCTAGCTCTATTGGGTGGATTTTATTTGTTTGTTTTCAGTTAGTCTTGTTACCGTTTCCAGTCTCTGACTTTCTCTCCTGTGTGACCACTGACTGAGGCCTTCCCACTGTGCTCTGAGCTGGGGCCAAATGAATAAGGTCACATGGACAGTCCCTGTCTCCATTTCTCCTCACTTGACTCTCAAATCCCACAGTCAAGTTTGGACAACACACCTGAATCGACAGTGGGTGCGTGCTGCACTGCAGGGGAGTGGGAGAGCTATGGCCAGAGAAGGAAAACGGAGGAGATATCACACGGGATGAGCCCTCTTGTCTGGTCACGAGTGGTGAGTATCGACCTAGTCCAGTCACGACAGGAAAGGGGCACAGTGGTGTCTTGTGTGCTTCCCTGAGCTTAGGTGAGCTTCCTAATGCCCTAGCACACCCCTGGGATCAAGAACACAGGCTTTGAAGCCACATAGACCCCCAGCCCAAAGCCCAGCCCTGCCGCTTGGCTGATGGCATGATCTCTCTCACCTGGGTGCAGGCTTACAAAGAAGGTCAAGGCCAGGCAGGTAACGTAGAGGAAGCAGAGGGCCAGGCGGGGAGCTGGCAGACCAGAGAGTTCTTTGGGCCACATCAACTCCTGCCACGTGGCAGTGTAGACTCGTTTTTTCCTTTTTTTTTTTTTTAAGACAGACAATTTTTATTTAGATTTGTTTACATATTTATCCTTTCCATTAGTCTAATTTTTTTATTGCCGTTTCCATCTACTATTATTATTCTTTGCCTGAAAACCCCATGTTGGCATGTCTTTAGTAGAGGTCTGCTGGAGCATAATTCTCACAGTTTTTATTTATTTGAACCTGTTTTTATTTCACCTTTATTTTTTGGGTAAATTATTGGCTGGATATAGAATTCTAGCTTGGCAGTTATTTTCTTTCAACATTTTGAAGATTTTTTTGCCTTCTGCTCTTTTTGTTGTTGTTGAGAAGTCAGCTTTCATTCAATCTTGTTGATTTGTTTAGAAGTAATGTTTCCTATTCTCTCGTGAAAGAGTCTGTTGCCACACCACGATATTCTTCAAGGAGAATCAGAAATCTGAGTTTTCGGGTGAATTCTCCTATTTAAAACAATTTGGCACAGATAATTTGAAAACACTGCTTAAAAAAAACAAAAACAAAAACCGAAACCATGGGCTATTTCCCTCCCATCAGCAGCATATAAGCCTCAGTTTCTTCAGATGTAAAATGGGAATAATAGTAATCCCTAAGCCCCACAGGCTTATGCAGAGAGTCTGTGAGATGACCTATGGAGCTGACAAGTGCAGATTCCTGGCACATGGTCAGCAATCTCTAAATGAGGTTTTTAATATTGTTTTGGTTGTTATTTGAGTTAATCACAGTCAGAGGAATCAGGAATCCAACAAGGACTTAATGATGCATTCTGAACAAATCAAGTCTTTCCTCACTTTGGATTGTAAATACTCTGGAATCCAAAACCATTTTGGGGGACAGGAGAAGCATGCATTTGATTTCCAGACACATGCATTCATTTGACACGTGTGTTGGAGACCTGCCGTGGGTGAGCACCGTGGGGCAGTCTTTCCGCCGTGCTCTTCTCACTGCATAAGCCAGATGTGGCTGCAGGGCCATCTCGGCCTGTATTTCTGAGTGCTCTCGGGCAGCTTAATTTTAAAACTGGGTATTCTTCACACAAATAACATGCACGTGACCTATTGGTAATTATATACCACTTTCTCCAGGTTCTAAAACAGAAATCTAACAGCTCTTAATAACCATACGAAACCTCCCTCTCCCTGCCCCTGCATGCTGTTGAGTGATTACCCTCATTCCCAGTATGACTGTGTGACTCTTCTTTGTTCACCGGCCCCGTCACTGGAGCTCAACTAAAACCCAGCATGAATCAGCCCTTCGAGAGCTCTGGGAGAGCCCTGTGACTTCGGGAGCAAGGTGCTGGCTGGCTGCTACTGACCACCCTCCAAAGTGGGCATTTCTCTGGAAATCCAGTAATCTGAATGTTTTAGTACAAATTATGTTGATTACTAGTTCTAATAAGGCCTTAGATGAGACAAAAACATAGAATTGCCGATTTACTCTGGACAACTAATTAGGAGGGCAGGTGACGTTTGATGACTAACATGTTAAAGGTTTTATAATATTCTAGTTCGATGGGATATTTGTGTTCAATTAGTATTAGTGATGCAGATTTCAACATACAGCTTCAGAATGTGCCTGAATTAAAAGACAAGGAGGTGACACGCTCATTTTGACATATAGTAAGTCCTATGAGAGGATGTAGCAGTGCTGTCGAACTTAGATACCTACCATGTGCCAGGTCTGTGGTATGTACTGAGGACATACTGCTGCATTCCAAATAAAATTATTAAGTAATGACTCAAAAATGTCTTTGTCGAGTGGAAGAGGAGAGGTGTGAACTCTGCCCTCCTTGCCCTAGCCCAGGCACTCTCCTCTGCTGTGCATTGGAATAATAATCAGGGAAGCTTTAAAAAACCACCAATCTGGGCCACACTTTGGACCAAGGGGCTCAGTCGCAGTCATGTTTAATTTTCAAGCTCTTGAGCTGTACATTTACCTTTAAGGAGCATGGTTTGCTGCTCCTGGAGAGTTACATGTGTGGTCTTGCTTTGCCAGGGATTTGGAATCTAGGCTGGTTTTGTTTGGTGTGGGGGGGAAGCTTTGGGGTCAATGGAGGGGAACTGTTGCTGGTGGCAGGGAGAAAGGAAAGCAACCCAGCTCCAGTTCCTTACGATGCACGTGGCATCAATCAAATGCTTTCAATGCCCCAAATGTTACAGAAATAAGGGAGAACCACTATTCTGCAGCCACTTTTCTGCATAACACTTATTTTCACTGTAGCTTAGCTTATTTCCATAAGTGATTTTCTAGGACCAGGAAATGACTTTGTTATACAGAAAGCTTTTTAATGTTGGGCATGCTGCCCCATGCTGGTCTTCCCCAGGGTGTTCTCCATCTGTGAATGGTGCCACTGTCCCATCAATGATGCCATCTGTACTCCTGACCCTTCACCTCACACTCATCCTCATTCTCACTCCTATCACACTCTAGTGCAATCATCCCAAACTGCAGCCTCCTAGCTAGTCTGGCTGGAGAAGGTCCTTTCAGGGTGTGAATCCATGTCATGTCCCCAGCATCTTGTTGGGTTTTCAGACTTCTAGACTAGAAAAGTCGTTTCTGTGGATTGGCTCTGATGGGGCCCTGCCACCTCCGCTGCTCCATCTCCTAGCCCCTCCCCTCACTCTCCGCATTCAGGCCTTTCCTATGCTTTTCCTTTTCCTCCCAAATGCCTTGTTTCTTCCTCCTCAGGAGGGGAACTGTGGCAGAGGAGGTAGCTGCAAATATTCCATGGGATTTCCTTATTTTTCAGCCCCTTGCAGTCAGGTCTGGCTGCACTACTGGTTCTGGCTGCAGTGTGGGAGAGGTGTGACCAACGCTGAGAATCCTCCTCCACCTGCTCTCTTCTCACACACTGTAACCTAGCAGGCCTCTGCCAAGGTGGCAGGGCTGCACAGCAGAAGTAGCCTAGATTGGATCAAGAGCAGATGTCCCAGAGAATTGTGAATAAGTGAGACATTTTATGTATGCTTTTTTCCTCACTCCAAGTACAATGTGCTATGTTTTTGTTGGTGGGCAACCTTTCACACATTAGTCAAGGACTCAGGCCGCTTTTTCTTAGAAATCCACTGTCCCTTAATACCTCAGAGTCCCCACTAGCAAATGAAGAAAGAAGGGGAGAACTTCAGGTGAGCTCCGTGGGCCAGCCACAAATCATTTTTCCTCTTCCCTCTTCTCACTGTTAAAGTCAGGCCTGAGAAAGCCTCCATACTTCCACACTTGAGTCCTTACGGACGAACTGTAACCTAACTTAGCAGGTCAGAAAACTGAAAACCTGAGCTAGGAGAACACTTCTGTAAAAAAAGCTTAGTCTTAGCCAATCCCAGCACCAGGCTTCAGCCATTCACAGGTGGCCAACTGTTTAAATCGTGTTGAAATAAGGCAAACACCACACTAACCACTCTGGCTGTGTCTGTGCTTCCCTTCTGTTTTCTGTAAGTTGTCACTTTTCTTTCCAGAGTTTCTCTGATTTTGCTGTGATGCTGGTGGCTGCCCAATTTGAGAATCATTTTTATTTTCTTGCTCAATTGAACTCTGTGGAATTTAATTTGTGTAAAGTTTTTCTTTTAACATCGCTGATCAGAGCTTGTCCCTCTGCTGTGGTGGGCTAGCTGCACCATCTGGAGCCAGCTATGTGATCCAGAATCTACTGTGCATTCGCTGCTGTATGATGGGGCCCCTTAACCTCCCCTCCCCAAGAGCACATGCCTGCACATTTGGACGTCCCTAGTCCCAGCTACGGAAGCATGGATGGAAGACCTGCCTAGAAGTTCTGTTTGTTGTCTAAGAATCCATACAGGGTGCTGACACTAGAGCTGTCTCTAATTTCAGATCCATCTCTGCCCAGCCCCAGGGGTGTTGCCTATCAAGCC
This sequence comes from Leontopithecus rosalia, assembly GCA_028533165.1. Taxonomy (NCBI): domain Eukaryota; kingdom Metazoa; phylum Chordata; class Mammalia; order Primates; family Cebidae; genus Leontopithecus; species Leontopithecus rosalia. Next base: position 41,958,024 of record CM052661.1, on the reverse strand, counting down.
ATATCCACACAGGAGGTAACATGTGCAGTGAACAAGAGTCAAGAGGCACGAAGGAGAACCTAATACATCAATGTCATTAAACCTGTCTCCACCATCAGAATCATTTAAAGCTTCCACCATATTTCACATGCTTACAGACTAGCATTTTTTTCCCCTTAGGAAAACTTAACTGCTAATTTTGGTTAAGATCTGGGAATAATTTAATCTAAATGGCTGAATTTTTCCAATGGAGATCTCAAATTCAAGACGTTAGCTTTTCTTCTGTTGACTAAGTGTATCCTAAGGCAAAATTGTGCAACCACAGGCGCTCCTACTTTGGAGATTTTCAGTAACAACAACTTGACTTTGTCCTTTCTATCCCATTTTTACATCTTTTGGAACAAATAGTTGCATTATTGATATGATATAACTGTATATAAGTCCTCTAATCTTAGATAAATTCCCTTTGTATTATGTATTTAACAAATAATTTTAATAAGACAATGATTCTATCCCCCTTGAACTGTAGATTCTGTGAGCTCTCAGCCAGCATTGCCATACTTCATAAGCAAATGAACACTGGTGGGATTCCAAAAGCCAGTGTCTGTGTCGTGACTGCTGGTGGGTCCCCTATTTTCCCTGTAGTTGTAGGAGACAGATGAATTTTCCAGATAGTACCGAAAGTGTAATCCTTTAGAGAAGCAAAAGAGTTCTGTGAGGATGTTTAAGGATCAATGAACACCCATTCCTTTTGGAATCTGCTGTGATTCCAAAATTTTATGCACGTTGGCTTTAAAAGGATAAGTCAGTAGGAGTTGCATTTGGCTGCCAGTAACAGAAAACAAGGAGCACAGCGGCTTCACCCTATGAAGGATTTCTCATTAATACCCATCTGCACGTGGCAGTCTATGCTGATATGATAGTTTCACAATATCATCAGGGATCCAAGTTCTTTACAGCTTTCCTTTCTGCTGACCTTGGTCTTCATGTTCCCAAGATAGCTACTGAAGCACCAGTCATCACATTTTTTATTCCAAGAAGGAAGAAGGGAAAAGCCAAAGGGCAAACACACGATTAATCATCTAAGCCAGTGCCATGGGTGATATCCCTGTCCATTTTCTCAGTCAGAGCTGTGTCAAATTCTCATTCTTAGCTGCAAAAGAGGCTGGCAAGTTAAATCTGAGCTAACCATACAGCAGCCCCTGCAAATATTGGTTCCCTGTTGGTACAGGAGGAGGGGAGAAGGGGGTCTGGGTAGGCAAGTAGAGATATTTGTCTCCAGGACTTCTCAGAATTGTCAATATGCTAATGTGCATTGTTACTTGTTCATTTCCAGGGCTCAAAATGTGACTGAACTAACTTTGCTGTCCTTGATGCCTCTGGAATCCACTTTAAGAAATCCTGCATCTGTTACAAGTTTCTTAGAGAAAGCTCATATAAATCTCTGTGTTTCACACTAGGTGCCCATGGACTGTTCACAATGTAACTGATATTTACATGTTGGAGAAGAGCTGAGACAACAAGTGTTGTAAAGTGACTTGGAAGCCAATCTCTGGGACTAGACCACCTTTTTGGATGTGGGTGATGATCCTTGTACAGCTCACATTAACCTTATTGGCCCATATATCAAGCTTTCCTCCTGGTTGTGCTGAATATGTGCTTAACCAGTTCTGCCCTTGTTCCCAGAGCTCCCCTTGACCCGTTACAGTCACAGACATAGACTGTTAGGGTGGCAATGTGGGGATGGTGCAGCCAGAACCTGCCCAAGGAAGCTCTCTTGGCTTGTTGAATGCCTACATGAACTCAGGACCTGCCCCAGCGATCTCATTCCTGAGGAGCTTGATGTAGCCAGGAGTTATTTCTTGCTCACACTTCATAACCCAAATGGTCTCATTTCTATTGCATGTTGTCAGGGAAGAATGCCTTTGATATGATAATATACCACTTTTGAGTCTGCTGATCTCACCACTGTGAACTTTAGTTCTCCGCATAAGATGCCATTTGCCAGCTGTGTCCTCAGATTTCACTGGCTCCGTGTGTGGCTGGATGGGAATCATTTATGTGGGAAATTCTCCATCACAGGGCAGTTAATGCACCCATGGCATCATTGTGAGGTTGGAGACTAGGGTGATGATCCAGCTGCTCAGCACCTCCTGGCTGGCAGACAGCACAGCTGTGGCCAGGAGGTGCCAGCACTGATTAGGGGCAGTGACGATGGGCCCAGGTGTTTCCAGTGAGAATTTGATGTGAATGAAACACATTACAGAGTGGTCCCAATTCAGCATAGTTGCACTATGTCTATATGGAAGTATTTATTTAACACCACATTGGTTGCAAATTACGCATATCTCAAAATCTGTATAGGATGCAAATGTTACCAGGGAAAAGAGCCACTTCTAGCAAGGTGTTTTATTTTTACTACGTTCTCTAAAATCAACATTTTAGATAAATTGTTTATTTGAAAACTTTCCTCTATGACCTGTAATTGGGATTGTGTCTGAACTGACAAATAATAATATAATTACAACTGTTAAGTAGATTGAAACAGAAATAAATTTATTCCTTAGTTTTGGCTAGTTTGCATGAAAATGCTAATTGTATTTGCATATAAAGAACTCTAATTACTAAGACCTAAACCTAAAATTGTATTTTCCCACGTTTAACAAGCTGAATTGCTTATTAACATCAACAAAAATGGATGTTTCTCTCAAGAAAAAAACAGAAGAGTAGTTCTTAGAACAACAAAGAGACTGTCTGCAGAAGATCTGACAGGCGTCTCATAGCATGAGCAGAGGTATTGTCTGTAGAGGGTCTCTTGGGATGTTTAATGCCATAACTGGATGTGTCTGTACAAGGTCTTCTAGGGATGCTTAATACCATACCCAAGTTTGCTTCTGAGGTTATGATCAGTGGAAAGTCCAGTTGAAAATTGTGTTAGCTTCCTGTGGCTGCTGTAAGAAACTACTGCAAGCATGATGGCTATGACAACAGCTTTAAGGTTTCTGGAATCTCCAAATTAATGTCACTGGGCTGAAATGAAGATCAGCAGAGGCTTGTTCCCCCTGGAGGCTGAAGGGAGAATGCGCACCTTGTCCCTTCCATTTTCTGGTGGCTGCTGCTATTCCCTGGCATGTGGCCACCTTTCTCCAATCCCTGCCTGCATTGTCCATGGCTTTCTCCTCTTTCTGTGTCAACAGCAAGTCAGAGGGTGTGTCCATGCAAAACCCCAAATTCCGGGAACTCAGAAGCCTTGAAACAAGAATCCCTATAGAATTTCAAGAGCAGATCAGAGCAGACCTGTGGATAAACCACTGATACCAGGATGGGCAGCTTGCCCCATGCCTGTGAGTGAGCAGGTCCTGGGAAAGATGTGCTGCTTCTGCAGCCAGGAATTTAATGAGTTTCATTAACGTACTGAAACTTTGATAACACTGCTTCCAGTAGTCTTGGGATTCAAATCCTGGAGGAAATTTCTCTAGGTGGTTTTATGTTGGATCAATTGTCATTTCTTTATGTGGCAACTTTGGAGAATCTTTGAGAGTCTCTGAAGCCATTTCATAATTCAGAGGTATGACCTTGGGCACTGTGCTATTTTATGGTGACTAAGTCATTGTATGAAGATAAATATTAATATCGAATGAGAAGAAATGCAATTTTTAAGAGGATCTAGAAAAAATAAATTGAAAACTCAAACAACTTGTAATTCAGGATATAAAAAGCCTATCTTATTGATAAAAAGCACTAATTCACTTTTCATACAATGAATACTTTTACTTGTGGAAGATAGTTTGATTTCCTTAAACTATTATTCTAATTGCTATATAATCATTAAAAGGGATTAAAATTATTTTTCATTCTATGTCTTAATTTGTTCATTTTTTATTTGCTACGTCAGTTGGTACAATTTGTAAAATGTTTCATGGTGTTATGCATATGTATTTAGTGATCCATTTCTCGATGTTGATTAAAGTGTACTTTATGTTCATTTGAAGGATGAAAAGCACAGGGAAAAAACTTTACACCAAAATCATTATTATGCAATGATGCGTTTATAACAAGAGGTGTGTTATTTGGCCTTTAACCAATCCTCCTGATTGTCAAGAAACTGACGTTATTAGGCTGTTTCCTAAACTTCACTCTGTAGCCATTTAGCAAAGCCTTTTGTGCTTAAGTACATTGTGATGACAGAATTGGCTTAGTACCCAGCAGAAAGAAAAGTCATCCAATTTATTTGTACATTGATCTCCTTTCAGGAACTGTCTATAGATTTTGAGGGTAACAGCATTCAGGGAACCACTGTGATATTGTTTAGAACCACGAAAACTTTAAACTTGAAGACTCCTAAGAAAGTATGTCTTCCAAAATGTCTCATTGATAGCATGAAAATCAAAGACTACTTTTCCGGCCATATAGCTAATTAGCGGAAGAACCCGTTCTAGAATTCAGATTTCTTAGCACATTTATGGTTCTCTATCTTCACCCCAGGTTTTATTATTAGGGTGGAGGAGTGTTTCTTAAGCACTAGGCCATGGCACTCTGATGTATCCTGTGTAATTCACAGGACTGTTGCCTGATTTACATCACATGAATTTATACTGCTCCAGTCAGAGAGATACTCTTCAGTAGTATCTATTGGGAGGAATTTGAGCTGAGCTGCTGTGGGGAATGACGTGGAGTCAGGCAGGCTTGCTGCGAGTAGCAGCGTTTCTAGCTGAAGCCCAGGAGAGCTTGGGTTTAGTCAGGACAAGCTGAGATGAAGCAGAAATGAGTTTTGGTCAAACAGTGGTGCCTGGATGAAGGGTGGGCCACAGGGAAGGTGATGATGGCTTTGTTCCACCGGGCATTGTTTTGTTGTTGGGATGACAGCATTGCAATTTTTGATGCTTTGTTTAGGGTGATTATGCGTCGTCTGAGCCTTTCCAGTGTGCCACCAAAAATTCTGATGCTTGAAAATGTGATAAGAAGACAAACCAGAGAACTATTGAGTGAGACAACTGGGCTGCGATGACCACTCGGACATCTTCCTGTGCTGACAGCCTATGTGTTTATGATTCCTAGGTGTGGCAGTAGGGACCATAGGGGCAATGTAAATAAAAATGTGTTAATTACAGTGATTATTTAACTAGCCCTCCAATTCCCTCAATATATTAGAAAAAAGGCTTTATATACCATGCATATCATTTCAATGGACACTGTCAGTGGTAGTCAATACTAAAACCCATGTAGGCAGGTTGTGGCAGATTCAGATGTTTGCAACAGGTTCCAAATTCTGATGTGATGGATTCATTAAAGCAGGATATGAGCTTCTGTTTTGGGTTGGTCTGACCTCGAGAGGCCTGACCAGTTCTTCCTTGGATGAATGTCATCCATCAACAGCAATCATGTTAACAACTTACTGAAGGAACAAAGGGCTCATTGTAACAGGAGTTTTTAGAGAAACACTCCTAAGAAAGGCTTGTTTAAGCCAACATGTTGAACTTATGCATTCTGAGAGGCTCTTCACTAATTAGCTAAGTGAATTTGGGAAAGTGTATCCAAGTTCCCTCTTTCAGAAAAGGCTTTTGGCAGAGATACCTTCCAAGGTAACTGGTGGCTCTAACATTATGTTGTTTAAGGAGATCGTGGTGACTTCATGAAAAATGTTGCCTTCAGCCCTAGCAGACAGTTCCTGAAAAGAAGGAAATCTAATGAATGTTTTTCTTGGTGGTGGTGGAGGGGGTTAGTTGGCTCTTGAACAACCCATTCTTTCATCCTTTCAAGTTTAAAAACAAAACAAACCTCAAATAAAAGTCAAACTATACATTTCAGGGAATATTTATATTTTAGCCGAGGTAGTTCTTATGGAAGATTAGAAAAATGCTTCATACCAACAGAGTTATTAGCTTCACTCTACACATGCTTTTTAAAAAGCCCCCTCCACGTAGGTAGCCATTTGTGTTTTCTCATTCCAAGTGCTGTATGTTTATGATTTGTCCCATCTCTCATGGGCTCACCTTTGACCACCTTAGAACCTCCAATTGGACTAACAAGATTTGATTTCTCCGGTAAGCTTGATGCTGATGTAAGTTGGTCTAGATACTTACCATGCCACTATTTTTTGCCATTGGGCTTGAACTTTTCCTTAATTACATACCTTCCCTGACATGGTTTGGATGTTTGTCCCCTCTAAGTCTCACGTTGAGATGTAACTCCCAATGTTGGAGTGGGGCCTGGTGGGAGGTGACTGGATCATTCGGACAGATCTCTCATGAATGGCTCCGGCAAGCCCCTTGGTGATGAGTTCTCACTCTGAGTTCGTATGAGATCTGCTTGCTGAAAAGTGTGTAGCACCTCCCCCATGTCTCTCTTCCTCCCATTCTCGCCATGTGACATGCCTGCTCCCTCACTGCCTTCTGCCATGAGTAAAAGCCTCACTGGGAGTCAAGCAGATGCTGGCACTATGCTTTCTGTACAGCCAGCAGATTGTGAACAAACCAACTCTCTTTTCTTTGTAAATTACCCAGTCTCAGGGATTCTTTTACAATGATACAAAAACAGCCTAATACACTCACTCCCAATCCCATTTAAGGATGATGTACATGTCCTATTATGAAGAGAGAGACAAAGCAGCAAGATGGTTTTGTAAGGCCCAAGGAAGTGACCTCTCATATAACAGCGAGGCCTCGTAAGAATCCTGGCCATCACTTTTCTGTAGGGAAATGCTCAGGGTAGTGTATCATTGGTAAAACTCGCTGGTCACCCCGGTGAACCCGAGACTGAGAGCCTGCAGTGGAGTGTGTGGAGCCTCTTCTTCCTGGCTGCTTGCTGCAGGAGGTCAGTGGTCAGGGCCCAGGTTTGGTGCTGGGAAGAAAGATGTCTGAGTCTCAGCCCTGCCACCTCCTGGCTGTGGGAAGTCACTTAATTTTTTGAGCTTCAGTTTCCTCCCCTGTAAAGAGGAGTAATAATATTTCACAACTCAGAACTGTCAGGAGGATGAAATGAGATAACAGAGGACAAACACCAGCCTGGGGCCTACGACAGAGTAAGCACCGACAAGCACAGCTATCATTATTGCTGAAGTTCTGGAATTTGGGTTCTTGGATATATTCAGATGAAACTGAATTTCCTTGCTGTCCCCAGCACAGGTGCACAGTTTTTCCTTTGGTTACTCAAAGGATAAAACCCCAACTGTAAATCTGTCACATTTTTCTGTTGATGCAACAGTTTCAGATATTTAAATATTCATGTGTTTGGCAAATGCATTAGGGCCAGAGTGATAAATCTGAAACATATAGATGGTTATCAGAGACGTTAAAAGGAGACAGATGGTCTTTTGGGCATCAGGGATTGACCGAGTATGTATTAGTAATTCAGACTGTACCGTGTCATTAAGTTTTAAGCCATTTTTTCTTTCCTTTCTCTGTAGGCTGCAACACTAGGTATGCTGTATTGACAAGAGCAAAGTATAATGCAGATCAATATGATCATCTTTAAGGGGAACTGGGAGTACGGAGAATGTATACCTCTAAACATTTGATTTTTCTTATAGCGGGAAGTAGCTTTATTATTTCAGTTATAGGTCAGCAGATACAAACATTATACAAGCAATTTGTTTTTGTGAGAAAAAAATCTTTGGAGTATAAAGAAGAAAAAAATTTTCTATAGTCGTTCCACTCCAACACATCACTTAAAATGTTCTGCTGCATTATTTTTCCAACATAAAATTTCTTCTGCCTGTAAGGTTTTTCTGTTCTTTGTTATGGTGATATTGTATGCATTGTTGATTTTCTAATTTTTTTCTTTTTCACCTGTTATGTCATAAAAATTTGAAACCCATTTTAATCTTAATTAATAATAATAATTATGGCTAACACTCATTGAGTGCTTACTAGCAGACACTATTTAACTAGTTGCATGAATTAATACCTTACCTCCTCATAACAACCCTGCCAGGTGAATCTATTACTATTCTCATGTTACAGGCAAGAAGAAAGAAGCCCAGAGAAGTTTCAGGAACTTGCCTATATCATAGACAGGAGCACGCAACAGAGCGAGGATTAGCACCCAGGCAATCTGTATCCTGAGTTTGATTCTAACAACTCCTCTAAATTATTCTCAAATTATTAATGTTATGAGGCAATATTTTAAGCAGAGGCATTGACAATTTTCACATCTAATCTTGCCTATTAGTGCTGATATATCCATTACCTTGTAAAGTGCATAGCTCATAACAGGAACTCCGTGCATAGTTTTTTTTTTTTGAATGAATGAATGAATTTCTAACTTGGATACAGGCACTGGCAAAATGCCATAGCAGATAAATATGTTGCCCTGACTCAGTGAAATGTAACTGAGGTAGAAAACGTTTTCCAAAAATGGTGGCAAAAATATTTCCCAACCTACTTGCCCTACCAGAACTTTGCCACTCCCCATTAAAATGTTGAGTCTGTGGCTGCTCTCCTTGAGTCGTAGAGGTTCTTTGTAAGCCAGCCTCATAGAGAGTGGGATAACTGATGCCATGTGACTTCTGAGGCTAGGTCAAAACAGATGAAATAGCTTCTGCCTCACTTTCACTTGGGGGTGCTTGATTTTGGAACTCAGCCAGATTCTGGGTGGGAGCCAAGGAACTGTGTTGAGGGACCTTGGGGATGAGTGTTCCAGCCCACAGTTGCTGTCATTCTCGAGACAGGTGAACACTGAGTCTTCAGATGAACTCAGCCCCAGGAGCTGCCCCAGTTGATGCCACATGCAGTAGAAATGAGCCAGTCCCTCTGAGCTCAACCCAAATGCAGATTCAAGAGGTCCATGAATGCTTGCTCTTGCTTACGTCACTGGGTTTGGGGCTGCTTGTTACATAGTAATAGATAGCTAGGACATAAGGCTCACTGCTCATATTTACACCTTTTATCTTTTAAGAACCACTTAGTTAACTGAGCAGTTGGAAACCAATTTCTGGATTAAAACAGCATCAATTCACTTATAAAATCCTAGTACTTTATTTAGACTTTACTATCACCTGCAGAAGAAGTAGATATTCTCTGTCAGATAATTGTCTACTTTCAGTTAGACAGTTGTCAATGTTTCAACTTCTAGGAAGAATTTACTTCCACTTTTAAAACAGAAATTTAGATTTGTGTGTGTGTGAGTTGAAAATCATGATCATCTCATTACTGTCTCTTCAGTTAAAAGGACCAAATCCATACAAAGTGGCAGAAATAAAAACAGCAACAAATAAACATAAATGGAAAACTATGACCTGGAAATCTCAGAGGTTTGCTTTATAAGAATTGAAAAACGAAAATCAAGGATAATTTTATTTACTAATTTTATAGCTAGGTTGATTTAGGACTTGCTAGAAAAGTAGCAATATTATACTTTATTGACATATGACTCTAGTTTTTCAATTTGTATCTGTAGTTATTTAAAATATAAATTTATTGTGCCCTGATCTTGAGAAGGATTCTATGTAAAATTGCTCAGAATCTTTACATACATCATCCCAATTAATTCTCACATAATGCCCGACATAGTACTAACATCATTCCATTTTCATAAAAAAGGTCACTGAGTTTCATGGAAGTACAGTCATACATGGCTTAACAAGGCTTTGGTCAATGACAGACCCGTATGGGATGGTGGTCTCATAAGATTATGATGGAGCTGGAAGAGCACTAATCATCTAGTGACATTGTAGCCTTTCTATGTCATAGTGCGGCACATTATTCATGTCTTTGTGTTGATGCTGGTGTGCTGCCAGTGGTATAACAGTATAGCACACACAATTAAGTTCAATACATAATACTTGATAACGAAATCAACTATGTTACTAGTTTATGTGTTTACTATACTATACTTTTTGTTATTTTAGAGTGTACTCTTTCTACTTATTTAAAAAAGTTAACTGTAAAGCAGCCTCAGGCGGGTCCTCCAGGAGGCGTGCAGAAGGCATTGTTATCCCAGGAGATGGCAGATCCATGCTTGTTATTGCCCCGAAGACCTTCCAGTGGGACAGGATGTGGAGGTGGAAGACAGTGATGCTGATGATTCTGACCCTGTGTGGGCCTACATGGGTTAATGCAAATGGTGTTTGTACCTTAGTTTTTAACAAAAAACTGTTAGAAAAAGTAAAATAAATAAATAAAAGCTTGTAGAATAAAATATTTTTGTACAGCCATACAATCTGTTTGTGTTTTAAGTGTTATTACAAGAGTCAAAAAATTAAGAAAAATTAAGCTTATAAAGCCAAAAAGTTACAGTAAGCTAAGGTTAATTTAGTATTGAAGAAAAAAATCAAAAAGAAATTTAGTGTAGCCTAAGTGTGCAGTGTTTGTAGACTACAGCAGTGCACAGTAATGTCCTAGCCTTCTCATTCACCCACCACTCACTCACTCACTCACTCACTCACTCTCTCAAAGCAAATTCCAGTCCTGCAAGCTCCACTCATCATAATTCCCTCTTCAGGCAAACCATATTTTATCTTTGATGCCTGATTTTTACTGTTCCTTTTTTATGTTTAGATATGTTTGGGTACACAAATACCATTGTGTTATAATTGCCTGCAATGTTCGGTACAGTAACACGTGGCACAGGTTTGTAGCCTAGGAGCAACAGGATATACTATACAGCTTAGGTGTGCAGTAGGTTTTTCCATCCAGGTCTGTGTAAATGCACTTTTGTCATTCATGCAAAGACACAATCGTCTTATGACGCATTTCTCAGAATGTATCTATGTTGTTAATTGATGCACGACTGTATTTGATCACACTTTATAAGCAATTGATGCAGATCCTAATCTGGATAGTGCAGTGCAGCCATTCACTACTACTAATGCAATAACATTCTTCAAAGCTGCTGTGGATGAATTAAAACCGGAAATTGTAAATGCCTCCTAGAGGAACTCAGGGAGTGAAGTCCTGAATGATTTTAAAGGCTTCTCCGGGATCAATGTTCTCCGTTAGGAAAATCATTCGTGCAGCAAGACAAGTTGGTGGAGAAGGATTGTCGACATGCTTGCTGAAGTGGCAGAAGATATGAAGGCCATCAAGAAGTGTTAACAAAGGAGGAATTGGAAGAACTTGTTGAGTCTTCTGCAGAGAAAGATGAAGAAATGAAGCAGAACCAGCAATGTGGACATAACTGAAAAGTGCTGAAGATCTGAGAGCAGTGTTCTTCTAGCAGGTCTTGGCAAACAACAACAACAACAGCAGCAGCAGCAGCAACAAAAAAAAACCCTTCGATTCTCAAGGATCCCCAAACATCAGCATCATCTGCTCCTGACACCCAGGAAAAAAATACATTGTCATGGCTCGATGCTCTGGGATCACCCAAACAAGGTGATCCTCCTTCTGATGTAGCATCAGAAGGGCAGTAGTAGCCTAATGATATGTCAAAATGTCTACGTCCTTTGCAGCACTTCATGTCATCCTGTAGGCACTGTATCATCTCACATTACCACAAGAAGGGTGAGTGCAGTACAGTAAGATATTTAGATAGAGAAAAAAAAACCACAGTCACATGACTTGGATTACAGCATATTGTCTTGATTGTTCTATTTTATTGGTGGTTATGGTTGTTAATCACATATGATGCCCGGTTTATAAATTAGACTGTATTTCCAGTATGTATGTACAGTAAAAAAAATAGTATATATAGGGTTGTGTCCTATCTGCAGTATTAGGCATGCACTGGGGTCTTGCAACTATTCCCTGCAAACAACAGGGAACTACCATACACATTTGGAAAGATACATTTTCTTCCATAAATCCACAGAAAATCAAAATGGTCATTGCTGAAACACCTTAAGGGCTCGCAGGACATCAGTAAAGAACATACAGCCAGCTGCATGTTTTGGTGAGCCTATGGAGATCTTCTCTACCTCTAAGCTCTCTGACCCTTTGTCGGGGTAAGGGGGGTGAATTTCCAAGGGCAACCAGGACTTCCTGGGGCTTCTAAATGCAAAGCTCTGATGTGGGGCTGTCAGGGCACCTGCTGTTCCTGTGGCTCCAGCTGCTTCCTGAGAAGAGCCCCCAGTAGCTCAACTCTTGGTACATGGAATATAGGATTGTCTTTATTACCGTGACTTGCTCTAGGTTTCAGGAGAAGGTCAGGCAAGGATGCTAATGAACATATGTTTTCTTTTCTGGCTTTGGTGTCCAGGCATCAATTTTCCTAGGTTTAACTATTAACTTAATGTTAAAGCAGATGCTGTGGAAGTTTGCCTGTATAACTGGTATGCTATGGAGGCCTGTCTGTGTTGTTAGGAAGAACTGGCCTGCTACATTACCTCTTGTATTTTAAAAAATTTTTTATTTTTTGAGACAGAGTCTTCCTGTTGCCCAGGCTGGAGTGCAGTCACACAATCATGGCTCACTGCAACCTCCACCTACTGGGTTCAAGTGATTTTCCCACCTCAGCCTCCCGAGTGGCTTGGACTACAGAAAACATCATCACACCTAGCAAGTTTTGCATTTTTTAGTAGAGACAGGATTTGACCATGTTGGCCAGGCTAGTTTCCAACTCCTGATCTCAGGTCATTCTCCTGGCTCGGCTTCCCAAAGTGCTAGGATTACAGGCATGAGCAACCGCACCCAGCCACCTCTCGTGTTTTCATCAGTATGTGAGTGTGCTTTAATCAAAGTATTTTGGTACTCATAGTAGTTTATTCCATCTGTGTTTTGCTTCTTCATATTTTGTGCCCCAAAAGATATAGATGAATGATTTCTTCTTGGAGAATTATCTTTGTCATTTAATTTATTTGGTCCTCAGTGTTACCTTATTTATTGTAAATATAGGCAGTCTGACTTTAGTTTTGTTTATATTTTCTATCATATATTTTATACTTGTCAATTTCTTTATTTTCAGATTTCTTTACATTTTCTTGTAGTAATGTATAGCTGGTTTTGTTTTAAAATTACATATTTCAGGCTAGGCATGGTGGCTCATGCTTGTGATCCTAGGATTTTGACAGGGCAAGGTAACAGGATCACTTGAGGCCAGGAGTCCAAGTTCAGTCTGGGCACCATAAGGAGATCCTGTCTGTACCAAAAAAGAAAAAAAGTTTTAAAGAAAAAAAGAAAATAAATAAAGTGAAATATTTTTGTCATTGATAAGAAATTCAGCACACTCATATATCCTCTTGCAGCTTACTTGTCATTTATTTAGCAGTTTTGTTTACAAAAATATCAGAATATCATTGACGTGATGTATGTTTTACTTTATATTATAGCTTTCAGCTACTTTTCCTGTTTCTATTGTGCTGATGGTCAAATTTCTTTTCTTTTTTGTTAATTTTGTAGATTGTTGCTTTATAGTTCTGATTATCAACTTATTACTAATTATTACAGTTGAGCCCCTATTTCTTTATTAATAATACATGTTAAATAATGTTTTCTCATCGGTATCTTTTTTTTTCAGCTTTCATTCAGAGTCAGGAGATGTGCAGGTTTGTTACAAAGGTGTATTGCATGATGCTGAGGTTTGAAATATGACTGAACTCATCACTCAGGTAGAAGCATAGTATCCGATAGGGAGTTTTTCAGCCCTTGCCCCCAGCCTTGTCTCCTCTAACAGTCTCCACTGTCTATTGTCGCCATCTTTATGTTCATTTGTACTCAAAACAGGTGGTATTTGTTTTTCTATTTTTGCATTAGTTTGTTTAGGATAATGACTCCAGCTGTACCTATATTGCTGCAAAGAGCATTATTTTGCTTTTTTTCTGTGGCTGCATAGTATTCCATGATGTATATGTAGTACATTTTCTTTTTCCAGTCAACTACTGTTGGGTATTTATGCTGGTTCCATGTCTTTGATATTGTGAATAGTGGGTCAATGAACACAGGCATTTATGTATCTTTATGATAGAACAATTTTTATTCCTTTTGGTATAACCCTGGTAATGGGATTGCTAGGTCAAATGGTGGTTCTGTTTTTAGCTCTTTGTGGAATAGCCACACTGTTGTCCTCAATGGTTGAACTAATTACACTCCCTCCAGCAGTGTAAATGTGTTCCTTTTTCTCTGCAACTTCACTAGCAACTGTTATTTTTGGGCCTTCTGATACTATTCATTCTGACTAGTGTGAGATGTTCTCTCATTGTGGTTTGGATTTAAAATTTTCTGATGATTAAGGATGATGAACTTTCTTAATATGTTGGTTGGCTGCTGGCATATCTTCTTTTGAGAAGTGTCAGTTCACCTTCTTTGCCCACTTTTTAATGGGGTTGTATGTTTTTTTACTTGTTGGTTTCAGTAAGCTCCTTTTGGATTCTGGATAGTAGACTTTTGTCAGATGCACAGTTTGTGAATATTTTCTCCTATCTGTAGGATATCTGTTTACTTCCTTAACACTTTCTCTTACTGTGCAGAAGTTCTTTAGCTTAAATAGGTACCACTTATCAATTTCTGTTTTCTTGCAACTGCTTTTAATGACTTAGTGATAAATTCTTTGCCAGGGCCAATTTCAAGAAAGGTATTTTCTAGGTTTCCTTCTAGGATTTTCATAATTTGAGGTCTTCCGTGTAAATGTTTAACTCATATTGAGTTGATTTTTGTATATGGTGATATGAAGGGGTCCAGTTTCATTCTTCTTCATATAGTTATCCCAGTACCATTTATTGAATAGTGTGTCTTTTCCCCATTGCTTAGTTTTTGTAAACTTTGTTGAAAATCAGCTGATTGTGGTTGTGCGGCTTTATTTCTGGGTTCTCTACTCTGTTTTATTTGACTAGGTATCTATTTTTGTACTAGTACCATGCTGTTTTGGTTACTACAATCTTGTATTATAGTTTGAAGTTAGGCAATGTGATGGCTCCAGCTTTGTCCTTTTCATTTAGGATTACTACGGCTATTTGGGTTCTTTTTGTTTTGTGTGAATTTTAGAGTATTTTTTCTCATTCTGTTCAAAAATGATGTTGGTAATTTTATAGGAATAGCATTGGATTTGTAAATTGCTTTGGACATATGGTCATATTTTAACAATGTTGATTCTTCTAATCCACAAGCATAAAATATTTTTGCAGTTGCTTACGTTATCTGTGTTTGTTCTATTAAGATTGCTTTTAAGATTTCCGAATTAGTACTTTACAAGAGTCCATCTAGGAAGATTAACAGGGTTTTTTTTTTAAATTGTCATACTTTAGGTTCTGGGGTATGTGTGCAGAATGTGCAAGTTTGTTACATAGGTATACATGTGCCTTGGTGGTTTGCTGCATCCATTTCCCTGTCACCTACATTAGGTATTTCTCCTAATGTTATCCCTCCCCAATCCCCCCACCCTCTGCTATCTCCTAGCCCCCCATCACCCGACAGACTGCAGTGTGTGATGTTCCCCTCCCTGTGTCCACGTGTTCTCATTGTTCAACACCCATTTATGAGTAAAAACATACAGTGTTTGGTTTTCTGTTCTTGTGTGAGTTTGCTGAGAATGATGGTTTCCAGCTTCATCCATGTCCCCTCAAAGGACATGAACTCATCATTTTTTATGGCTGCATAGTATTCTATGGTGTGTATGTGCCACATTTTCCTTATCCAGTATAACATTGATGGGCATTTGGGTTGGTTCCCAGTCTTTGCTATTGTAAACAGTGCCGCAATAAACATATGTGTGCATGTGTCTTTATAACAGAATGTTTTATAATCCTCTGGGTATAAACCAAGTAATGGGATTGCTGTGTCAAATGGAATTTCTATTTCTAGGTCCTTGAGGAATCACCACACTGTCCTCCACAATGGTTGAACTAATTTACAGTCCCACCAACTGTGAAAATGTTCCTATTTCTCCACATCTTCTCCAGCATCTGTTGTCTCTTGATTTTTTTAATGATCACAATTCCAACTGGTGTGAGATGGTATCTCAATATGATTTTGATTTGCACTTCTCTAAAGACCAGTGATGAGATTTATTTCACATTTGTTGGCTGCATAAATGTCTCCTTTTGAAAAGTGTCTGCTCATATCCTTCACCCACTTTTTGATGGGGTTGTTTTTTTCTAGTAAATTTTCTTGTAAAGTTTTTTGTAGATTCTGGTTATTAGCCTTCTATCAGGTGGGTAGATTGCAATTATTTTTCCCATTCTATTGGTTGCCTGTTCACTAATTTAAGTCCAATTTCAATTTTAAAATGAAGAAAGCAACCTAACATTTTATTTCATTGCAATATAAATTCTGGGATCTAATCCTTTAATTCAGAGACAATAAAGGTGTGTAGAAAATGGAAAGATATTTGAACTATTATGCTTGAACTGTCTGTAGAGTATATAGGAGAAGATATCCATTTGAATTTTTTTGGACGTCCCAAGACGGCATGACTGGAATCCCATTGATGGATGGTCTAGGATGGACATGTAAGAGATTTTAAAGAAAAGTTTATCATCTTCACCTTTTCCCTCTGCCTAATAACAACACAATCTACACACTAGCCCCTCTAGAGGAGTCTGCACGGTGACGACTGACTCTATGTACTCCCAGCATTTAGGTACTTGCTGTAAAGCCAACCCAGGAATATCAGGGCATTTCACTGCAGATGGTCAAGGATCTAGAAACAGAAATAACATTTGACCCAGCAATCTCATTACTGGGTATATACCCAAAGGATTATAAAACATCCTACAAAGACACATGCACACGTATGTTTATTGCAGCACTGTTTACAATAGCAAAGACTTGGAACCAACCCAAATGCCCATCAATGATAGACTGGATAAAGAAAATGTGTCACAGATACACCATGGAGTACTATACAGCCATAAAAAAGGATGAGTTCATGTCCTTTGCAGAGACATGGATGAAGCTGGAAACCATCATTCTCAGCAAAACTGCACAAGAACAGAAAACCAAACACCACATGTTCTCACTCATAAGTGGGTGTTGAACAATGAGAACACTTGGACACAGGGAGGGAAACATCACCAGGGCCTACTGGGGTGTGCAGTGGTAGGAGAGGGATAGCAGAGAGTTGGGGGGTTGGGGAGGGATAGCACTAGGAGAAATATCTAATGTAGGTGACGGGGGGATGAATGCAGCAAACCACCATGGCATGTGTATACCTATGTAACAATCCTGCACGATCTGCACATGTACCCCAGAACTTAATATATAATAAAAATAATTTTTAAAAGAAAAAAAAGTTTCATTCTACTTAGATCTCTTTATCCTTCCCCCTTTTAAATAGAACTATGTTAAGTGTTTCCTCTATATACAGAGCATTTTTCTCCAAACATCAAATATGATTTCAGAAACTCATGAGAAACAGATTCTATTGTTATGTTTATCCCTATTTTTGCCAACTTCCAATATTCTTTCTTTCCAATATTCCAAACCTTCTTGTGTTATGTCCTTTCTATTTAGAGAAACTCCTCTAGCCATCTTTTTAAAGGCAGGTTTGCTAACAACATTTTCTCTTAGATTTCCTGTCTGATAAGCTTTTCATTTCCTTTTGTTCATGAATATAGTTTCAAAAGATAGAGAATTTTGTTATAGTTCTTTTCTTTCAGTGCTTCAGAAAAGTTCCGGCTTCCTTCTGGCCACCATGGATCCAGATGAGAAATCTGCCATTCTTTTTTGTAGAGAATGTGTTGTTTATCTCTGACTACTCTTAAGGTTTTGTTTTGTCTTTAGTTTTCAAAAAATTTAATTGATTTGTCGTCACCATGGATTTCTTTGAAATCATCTTATTTGATGTAAGCTCAGATTCTTGAATGTGTGGTTTCATAACTTTTGCTAAATTTGGGGAATTTTCAGCCATTATTTTTTCAAATGCTTTAAATACCTCTTTCCCTTCCTTCTGGCACTCTGATGCAACAAATATTTGTTCTTTTCTTATCGCCCTGCTTTTTAAATATTGAGAGAATCAAATCTCATCTCATTCCCTCCAGGCCTTCCAGCTTTGTCCAGGCCACCGCAATCACTCGGGAGGAAAACCACCACAGCTCCATAATGAGCTCTCTATGCCTTTATGCTCTGCCTAATATTTTCTCTACAGAGGTGAGAAAGCACTCATACACACATAAATCAGATGTTGCTCATTTGCTGAAAATCTACCACTAAATTAAAAATAAAATTAATTTACAGAATAAGGCTTATAATAGGCTCACCTTTGGAGTCTACTACCTTCCTGACATTATCTCAGCACATTCTTGCCCACGGCTAGCAGCTGCTGTTACAACGCTGAAATAAAGGCAGAATCCTCATGGCTCAGTCATTTTGGTCAAATTTCTGCTCTTCTGTTGATCTCAGTAAGGTTTCTCATGACTATTCCTTAAAGAAGCCCATTCAATCTAATCCTGCTTTAATTTATTTGATAGGCTTTAAAACCACAGAACATTTAATATACATAAACATCTGTTTATGTATTTAGTACTACTTCTGTGAATTCATTTAGAGGCAAAAAATTATCAAATCTGCATAATATACCTGAAATTATTATAATTTCTGGAAATACTAAGATTACTAAAACCTTCTTGTATTCATGGAGCATATAGATGTTAAGAAAATATATTACAATAGTGAAAATACATTACAATGGTAAAAATTGGCTAACTCTAAATGAGAGAGGAAGTTGGTTCTGTTTTGAGCTTCACTGAGGAAGCACAGCTGTTTTTTGAAGTATTACTATGCTGTGTTCTTCATAGGCACAGGGTCATGGTACAGGCAAAGGTGGGGGCCTTCAAAACATAATTATTACAAACAACTCTATGCACATAAACTAGTAAACCTGGAAGAAGGATAAATTCCTGGACACTTTCATCCTCCCAAGCCTAAACCAGAAAGAAGTCGAAACCTTGAATAGACCAATAACAATGTCTGAAGTTGAGGCAGCAATTAAGAGCCTACCACCCAAAAAAAGCCCAGGTCCAGATGGCTTCATAGCCAAATTCTACCTGACATACAAAGAGGAGCTGCAACCATTTCTTCTGAAGCTATTCCAAACAATCCAAAAAGAGGGAGTCCTTCCCAAATCATTTTATGAGACCAACATCATCCTGATACCAAAACCTGGCAGAGACTCAGCAAGAAAAGAAAATTTCAGGCCAATATCCGTGATGAACATAGATGCAAAACTCTTCAATAAAATACTGGCAAACCAATTGCAGCAGCACATCCAAAAGTTTATCCACCATGATCAAGTAGGATTCATCCCGGGGATGCAAGGCTGGTTGAACATATGCAAGTCTATAAACGTAATTCACCTCATAAACAGAACCACAGACAAAAACCACATGATTATCTCAATTGATGCAGAGAAGGCTTTTGACAAAATTAAACAGCCCTTTATGCTAAAAACCCTCAATAAACTCGGTATTGATGGAACGTATCTCAAAATAATAAAAGCTATTTACGACAAACCAACAGCCAATATCATACTGAATAGGCAAAAATTGGAAGCATTCCCTTTGAAATCTAGCACTAGAAAAGGATGCCCTCTCTCACCACTCCTATTCAATATAGTATTGGGATTTCTAGCCAGAGCAATCAGGCAACCAAAAGAAATAAAGGGTATTGAAATAGGAAAGGAGGAAGTCAAATTGTCTCTATTTGCAGGCAATATGATTGTATATCTAGAAGACCCCATTGTCTCAGCCCCAAATCTCCTGAAACTGATAAGCAACTTCAGCAAAGTCTCAGGATACAAAATCAATCTGCAGAAATCACACGCATTCCTATACACCAATCACAGACTTAAAGAGAGCCACATCCAAACTGCCATTCACAATTGCTACCAAGATAATAAAATACCTAGGAATAAAACTAACAAGGAATGTAAAGGACTTCTTCAAGGAAAACTACAAACCACTGCTCAACGAAATAAGAGAGGACACAAACAGATGGAGAAACATTCCATGTTCATGGTTAGGAAGAATCAATATTGTGAAAATGGTCATACTGCCCTAAGTAATTTTCAGATTCAATGCTGTCCCCATCAAGCTACCAATGATCTTCACAGAATTGGAAAAAACCACCTTAAACTTCATATGGAACCAAAAGAGAGCCTGCATAGCCAAGTCAGTTCTAAGCAAAAAGAACAAAGCTGGAGGCATCACACTACTGAACTTCAAACTATACTACAAGGCTACAGTAATCAAAACAGCATGGTTCTGGTACCAAAACAGAGATACAGACCAATGGAACAGAACAGAGGCCTTGGATATAATGCCATGTATCTACAACCATCTGATCTTTGACAAAACTAATAAAAACAAGCAAAGGGGAAAGGATTCCCTGTTTAATAAACGGTGTTTTAAAAACTGGCTAGCCATATGCAGAAAGCAGGAACTGGGCCCCTTCCTGACACCTTACACTAAAATTAACTCCAGATGGATTAAAGACTTAAACATAATGCCTAACACCATAAAAAAAAAAACACAGAAGAAAATCTACGCCATTCAGGACATAGGCGTAGTCAAGGACTTCATGACTAAAACACCAAAAGCATTGGCACCAAAAGCCAAAATAGACAAATAGGACCTAATCAAACTCCTTTGGGTATATACCTGGTAATGAGATTGCTGGGTCAAATGTTATTTCTGTTTCTAGATCCTTGACCATCTGCAATGAAATGCCCTGATATTCCTGGGTTGGCTTTACAGCAAGTACCTAAATGCTGGGAGCACATAGAGTCAGTTGTCACCGTGCAGACTCCTCTAGAGGGGCTAGTGTGTAGATTGTGTTGTTATTAGGCAGAGGGAAAAGGTGAAGACGATAAACTTTTCTTTAAAATCTCTTACATATCTGTCCTGGACCATCCATCAATGGGATTCCAGTCATGCCTTCTTGGGTGTGTGCATAGGCGGAGCAGGCTGCTGTTTACCAGAGAGCGAGAAGGGCCATGGCAGGACGCAGTCTTGAGCTGCTCTGCAGGCTTGTGGCACAGGACCAGAGGGGTCTCTCTCTGTCTCCCCCTAGAACCCGGCTTTGGACTCCATCTCTGAGGAGGTGTATTTGGCTAGAGTGAGTGGTAATGGGCATAAAGACTGTCAAAGGGTACATGATAGAACCCTGAGCTGGGGTCTCCTGATGATCAAAAAACAGTTGCACTTCATGGCTGTGTTAAGATATGATTAGTTTTGGTACCTGCCTGTTGACTTTTACACTTGTGATTTGGGAAATCAAATTTACTTTGCCAGGTTTCATTCATTTTTCTTTGGAATTGGTAGCTGTAGAAGATGTTGACCATCTGCTTTCTTCTTTCAACCTCAGTTTTCTGCACTTTAAGATGAGACAGTTTGGAAGGGTGGCCTGTGATGTCCCGGAACCATCCGCCCCTCCTCCCACTTGGGCGGCCCTGGCAAGGCTTGGCACTTTCACTTCCAGACACAGAAAACCCTGTGCATACCCGAGTAGAATCTAATGTGAGCACCCCACAGTGGGAGGAAACTCAAGATTCTTGAGAAAAATGAAGAGTTTTTATGTGTGTTTGCTGATTAGCCATTATGGGAGGATTACTAACATTTATTTTTCCTTTGCTTGTTTCATTGCTGTGAGCACCTCTTTCTCTTCCCTTATGCTTTAACCTGCCTGAGTCCCAACTGGCAGGCCTCAGGCACGTGCAGGACCAGCAGGGAGGCAGAGAGAACTAGAAGTACTGAGTTGGCCATTAGTAGAACTCTTACTGCCATGCCAGGGACCTAGATGGAAAGGTCTCTGAACCAAACAGAACATGTGTACTATTTACTGAACTCCAAACTATACAACAAAATTAACTTTAACTATATTTTTTCCAAACTCCAGAAATGATTATGGGGGTGGCAGTATAGGAAACAAAACCTGGAAAAATATTCAATGGACTCTTTGAATTGGGATCAAACCTTTTGTATTTTCTAAAATGATGGAACCAAGAGTTGAATTGAAACTGGAGTCAAGGAGAACAGAATTTAGTCCCTGATGCCACCATCTGACTAGCTGTGTGAACAGGGTAGGTCATCTGGGAGCCTCCGGTTTCTGGATTGTTCAGGAGGAATCATCCCTGCCTCAAAGGGCTGCTATGAGGTATACGCGCATGTGTCCTATGAGCATCCAGCTCAGTGCCTGGCTGGCAGTGGGAACCCAGTAAGTGGTGAAAAAAAAACAAAAAACAAAAAAGAAACTAGAAAAGAGCAAAATAAAACCTCTGCAAAGATAGAAAAGAAAATTTTAAAAAGTAAGAGCAGAAATAAGTAAGTAAAATAGGAAAACACTAGATGCAATGAATAAAACACAATCTTCTTTAAAAAAATAAATAAAATTGGTAAACCTCCAGCAATATTGACAAAAATATAAAAAGAAAACATAAATTATCAATATCAGGAAAGAAACAAGGAATATCACACCAGTATCCACTAATAGGATAAGGGAATATCACCAGCAACTTTATGTTCATAAAGTTGCAACTTAAAAGAAACGTGCCAATTCTTCAGAATCTACAGGTTATTGAAATTCAATCAGGGTGATATAGATTATCTGAATGATTCATAAATTGTCATGGAGGTTGATATGGATAATTCAAGCTAAAGAAATTAAATTTTAAGTATAAACCTATGAAATAGCTATCTCCTAGTGCGAGAGACTGGCAGTCTTTGCTAGAGAATTCTATCAAACATTTAATAAGGAGTTCAAGATTATTTTAGTGTCTTCAGAACACATTGGTAAAATTATACAAAGACAGCACAAAAATAATAACAAAACTGCAGACCTGTGTCTCCTGTAAATTTAGTAGCAAAAAGCCTTACCAAAACATTAATAAAGTAGTCACATGTCAAAATTATCATACAGCGATCAAGTGGGATTTACTTGAGGCATGCAAGTTAAATGCTTCAACATTCAAAAATCAGTCCATGTAATTAATCCACCATAGGCTAACAAAGATAAATCTTATAGTATCAGTTTGTGTAGAAAAAATGTTTGATATCATGTAATATCCATTTGTGATAAAAACTCACCAGACTAGAAAGAGAGAGGAACTTCTCAAGTTGATAAATGAACATCTACAAAATATCTACGACAAACATTAGACTTGCTTTCAAGACTGAATACTTTCCCTGTAAAATTGAGGAGGAGGCAAAGAAGTTCGCTCTCACCACTCCTACTCAGAATAGTACCGTAACTTCTAACAAGCCCAATAAGGCAAGAAAAAGAGGTGGAAGGCATAGAGATTGAGAGAATAAATAAAACTGTTCATATTTACATATGACATAATTGTATTTGTATAAAATTCCAAGAAATTTTACAAAACAAAACCTCTCAGAACCAGTGAATGTTTTCCACAAAGTTTCAGGATCCAAGATGAACATACCTTTAATCAATCCATCTTTCTCCACCAACAATGCACCAATGAAAATCCAAGTTAAAAACACAACACCACTAATAAACATTCCATGGAAAATGAAATATTTTGGTATAAATTAAAACAAAATGTGTATAGGACCTTTGTGCTGAAAATTACAAAATGCTGATGAAAGAAAGACAAGACTACTGAAATAAATGAAGATATGTCATTTCTTGTGCATTGAAAGACTCAACACAGTAAATACATTAATTCTCACTGAAGTGATTTATAGGTTTATTGGCATTTCTGTCAAAATCCCAGTAAGATGTTTTAGTCCTAAATAAACATTTCAAAAGTGGAATAAACAGGCAAAGGAACTAGATATAGCTGAAAAAATTTTGAAAGAAAGAATAATAGGAGGACTCATTGTATGGTGTAAGCTAGTGCAAAGCTTATAACAGGTTCCCCCTGACCTGCGGCTTTGCTTTCCACAGTTTCAGTTACCCAAGGTCAACTGCAGTTCAAAAATATTAAATAGAAAATTCCAGAAATAAAAAATGCTTGAGTTTTAAATTGCAAGCTATTCTGAGTAGCGTGATGAAATCTTCCACAGTCCTACCCCATCCCTCCAGGGACATCAATCAACCTGTGTCCAGCATACTCAGGTTCTATATGCTAACCATCTGCTAGTCACTTAGTAGCTGTCTTGGTTATCAGATCCACTGTCATGGTTTCATAGTGCTTGTGTTCAAGTACCCTTTGTTTTATTTAATGATAGCCCTAAAGTAAAAGTTTAGTGATGCCGGCAAGTTGTTATAACTTTTCTGTTTTCTGTTGAGTTATTGCTGTTAATCTCTTACTATGTCTAACTCACAAATTAAACCTTATCCTAGTTATGTATATATAGGAAAAAAACATAGTTATTTACAGGGCTCAATATTATCTAAGGTTTCAGGCATCCACTGGGGGTCTGGGAATGTGTCACCCATGATAAAGGGGGGACTACTATATAAAACTGCAATAAGGGAAGAGGATATTAATGAAATATACACATTGATGGAATCCACATAAAGAAAAATGAAGACGACTAGAAAATCTAAAACTTGACTCAGAATGTGCTATATTAGACTGCATGTTTGTGTCTCCTCCAATTTTATATTCCGTGTCCTCAGTATGGTGGTGTTTGGAGAAGGAGCCTTTGGGAGGTAATCAGGGCTAGATTAGTTCATGAGAATTGGGCTCTCGAGATTAGGAAGAGGAAGTAAGAGCTTGCTCTCTCTCCACATGCATGCACAGAGGAAAGGCCACATGAACACACAGTGGCCATCTGTGTGCCAGGAAAAGGCCCTCATCAGGCCCTGGCCTGATGCTGGTATCCTGATCTCAGACTTTCAGCCCCCAGACTTGAGAAAATAAACTGTTGTCTAAGCCACACAGTATGTGATATTTTGTTATAGCAGCTGGAACTGAGACATATATCAAACGGACTGTTGACAGAAATGCAAAAGAAATTCTATGCAGGGCCGGGTTTTTGGGGAGGCTGAGGTGGGCAAATAGCTTGAGCTTTTGGCGAAACTCTATCTCTACTAAAAATACAAAAAACTAGCTGGATGTGGCATGTGCCCATGGTTCCAGGTACTTGGAAGGCTGAGGTGGAAGGATCACTTGAACTCAGGAGTCGGAGGTTGCAGTGAGCTAAGATCATGCCACTGCCCTCCAGCCTGGGTGACAGAGGGAATCTCTGTCTCAAAAAAAAAATTAATTTCAGGAATTCAACAAATGGTGCTGAAACATTCTGACAACATCTTTTTTTCTATCGTGATAAAATTCACATAACATGGAATTTGCCATTTAAACCACGTTTATGGTGCAATTCAGTGGCATTAATTGCACTCGCAATGTTGTGGAACCATCTTCACTGTCTATTTCCAAAACCTTTTCATAATTCCAAACAGAAAGTCTATAACCATTAAGCAATAATTATTCATTTCCCCCTCTCACCAGCCTGGGGTAACCTCTGATCTACTTTTTCTCTATGAATGTGACTTTTCTAAGTATTTCATGCCAATAGCACTATGACAATATTTGTTCTTTTGTGTCTGCCTTATTTTACTTAGCATAGTGCTTTCAAGTTTCACCTATATGAAGGAAGTGTCAGAAGTTTTTCTTTCCTGACTGAATAATATTTCTTTCTATGTGTGTACTGCATTTTGCTTATTCATTCATCAGTTCATGTACACCTTTTGGCTACCATGAATAATGTTTTAGTGAACAGTAGAATATTATTATATGTTAAAGTCCCTGTTTTCAATCCCTTTGGGCATATACATAGGAGTTTAATTATTTTATCAAGGGGTAATTTTTTTTAGCTTTTTGGTGGACCGCTGAAATATTTTTATTTTTTCTCCTGTTGCTCACGTATTTGACGTCATATGTGAGGATCCATTACCAAAATAAAGGTTTGCCTTATGTTTTCTTCCAAGCATGTTACTATTTTAGCTCTTGTATTTAGGTTATTAATACATTTTGAATTAATTTTTGCATGTGGTTTAAGGTAGACTATAAATTCATTTTTTATGTGGAAATTCAGCTGACCCAACATCATTTGTCAGAGTTTCTCCCAGTGAATGGATTTGACACCTTCGTCAAAAATCAGTTTATTTTTGGGACTGTCAATTGTATTCCATTTGTCTATATCCATTTCTCCCAGTGACTGGATTTGACACCTGTGTCAAAAATCCATTTCTCCCAGTGAATGGATTTGACACCTTTGTCAAAAATCAGTTTATTTTGGGGCTGTCAGTTGTATTCCATTTGTCTATATGTCTATCTGAATGCCATGACCACACTGTTGATTACTGCACCTTTCTAATTAAAACTTAATAGTTTTGAGATAGGAAATTGTGAGTCCTGTGACTTTGTTTTTTCCTTTAAAAATTATCTTGGCTATCCAGGGCCCCTTACAATTCCATGTGACGTTAAGGATCAGCTTTTCATTTCCACAAAAGTGCTGATGAGTTTTTATCAGAATTGCGTTGAATCTGTAGATTGGTATTTTTATCTTAACAATCTGAAATCTTCCAAACCATGAGCTTGAGATACTATTTCATTTACTTATGCCTTCTTTAGTAACTTTCAGCAATGTTTTGTAGTTTTCAGTGATACAAGGCTTACACCTTCTTGGTTAAATTTATTTTAGGTATTTTATTCTTTTAGATGCTACCATAAATAGAATTGTTTTCTTACTTTCCTCTTCATATTGTCCTTGCAGGTGGAAACACAAATGATTTTTGTGTGTGGACCTTGTATCTGGAAACTTTACTGAATATTTATTAGCTACAGTCTTTTTCATGTTGATTCTTTATGATGCTCTCTCTTTAGGATATCTCATCTGTAAGCAGACATAATTTTACTTCCTCCTTCACAATGGATGTCTTTATTTCTGTTTCTTGTTTAATTCCTTGGTTGAAACTTCCATTACAATGTTAAATAGCACTGGTGAAAGTGGGTATCTTTGTCTTGTTCATGATGTTCAGAGGAAAGCTCTCTTTCATGAGTGACTATACTGTAAGCATGTAAGCTGTGGATTCTTCACTAATGCTCTTTTCATGTTGAGGAAACTCTATTCCTTGTTTTCTTCTTTATCATAAATTGAAGTTGGATTTTGTCAAATGCCTTTGCTGCAGCAACTGAGATTATCATGTGATTTTTCCCTTTATTTTACTAATGTGGTATTTTATTAATGTGGTATATTAATTTTCTTATGTTGACCCGCACTAGAATTTCCAAGATAAGTCCCACTTGGTCATGATGTATAATCTCCTTAATATACTGTTAGATACATCTTGCTTGTATTTGTGTGTCTGTATGCATAGTTTTGTATCTCTATTGTTAGGGGATACTGTTCTGTAATTTTTTTCTTGTCATGTCTTTATTTGGCTAATATAGGATAATAATGCTGGCTTATTAGAATGCTTTAGAAAATATTCCCTCTTCTTCCATTTTTTTTGGAAGAATTTGAGAATTGACATCAAGTCATTCTTTAAATTTTGGGTAAAGTTCACCCATGGAGGTCTCTCCTCATTGACTTTTTCTGTTGGCAGTGTTGGATGAATGATCCAATCTCTTACTTGTTACAGGTATTTTGAGATTTTTCCAGTTCTTCCTGAGTCAGTGTAGACAGTTTTTATGTTTCTGGAAATTTGTTTGTTTTATCTGTATTATATAATTTGTTGACTTATGATTGTTCATAGTATTCTCTTTTAATTCTTTTTGTTTCTTTAAGGTTTATAAATAATATCTGTACTTTAGGGGGAGGGAGGAGAAGATGGCACTACAGGAGCAACTCAGGATTACAGCTCCCAGTGAAAGCGCAAAGGGTGAGTGGATGCCGCATTTCCAGATGGATCTTTATTGCCCACAGACCAGTAGATTCCCAGGTGTAGGAGCCCCACAGGCCACCAGCAAGGCTGTTTGGCTGGTGTGGCAGTTTCAGCTGGTGCCTTAGTGCAGCGGCACTCTGTACAAAATACACTGGTCTGGTTGCCCTGTTAAACTGGCAATTTGAGATTTGGGAAGGCAGATTAGCACATTCATCTGATTAAGTGGGACATAAACATAAAGCCAGGCCAGGAGATTCCTGGGCAGCGACGTTGTTTCAGCCAGCGCAGTGGGTTGCTACATGGGAAATCACACAGATCCTGGTGCCCTTTCAGCAGGCGACTGGAACAACAGGGAGAGAGTCAACCGTTCAACTTAAGAAAAAAAGGGCTCTGAGGCAGGGAGCCAGGTGATCAGGCTTGGTGGGTCCCACCCCCAAAAAACAAACAAAACAACAATTGGAAACACTTGGGGTTGAGAGTTTCACTGCAAGCACAGCTGAATCCAGGATGGTGTAGCTCAGTGGGGGAGGGGAGTCCACCATTACCAAGGCACTCCATCCCTACAGAGGTACTCTGCCATTGCTGATGCAGCCTGCCGTTGCCGAGGCAACCCACCATAACAGAGAGAGTCCACCATTACAGAGGCGGGCCACCTTCGCCATGGCAGTTCTAACCACACCCATATAATCAGGACTACAGGGAATTATACACAGCAGCAGGGAGGAGCCCATGGCAGGAGGGCAGAGCCCTCGACAGCAGGGTGGAGCCCAGGACAGCAGGGTGGAGCCCAGAGCAGCTCAGCAGAGCCTCTGCAGCAGGCAGTGACTAGGCTGCCTCCTTGCTGGGCAGGACAGTGCAACCGATACTCATAAACAAAGCCCTAACTACCCGGGCCAGAGCACCTGAGGAAAAAAGGGGCTTTATGAGTTCTGCTGCAGAAGACTTAAACATACCTGCCTAGCAGCTCTGAATGAACAATGGAGCTCACAGCTCAGCACTAGAGCTCCTATAAAGTACAGACTGTCTCCTCAAGCAGCTCCCTGACCCCTGTATATCCAAAGAGTCACCTCACAAAGGACTGATCAGACTGACATTCGGCGGGCATCATTCTGGGACAAAGATAGCAGAAGAAGAAAACGGCAGCAACCGCCACGGTTCTGCAGCTGCTACAGGTGTACCCCAGGCAAGCAGGGCCTGGAGTGGACCTCAGCAGTCGTACAGCAGAGGGGCTAGACTGTTAGCAGGAAAACTAAGAAACAGAAATACCTCATCATCAACAATCTGGATGTCCACTCAGAGACCCAGTTGGAAAGTCAGTAACTACTCAGATGACAGGTGGATAAATCCACAAAGATGGGAAGAAACCAGTGCAAAAAAGGAGGAAAACACCTGAAACCAGAACACCTCACCTCCTACAAGGGACCACAACCCCTCACCAGCAAGGGAACAAAGCTGAATGGAGAATGAGTGTGATGAAAGGATAGAATCAGACTTCAGAAGGTGGGTAATGAGAAACTTCTGTGAGCTAAAAGAACAC
>CM052661.1:41881841-41928412 GCA_028533165.1 Leontopithecus rosalia | reverse complement strand
GAGATCTATTGGGGGAAATAGGGGAGGGACAGCGGGGGGGGAGTGGGGGAGGGATGGCATGGGGAGAAATGCCAAATATGGGTGAGGGGGCAGAAGGCAGCAAAACACACTGCCACGTGTGTACCTATGCAACTATCTTGCATGTTCTGCACATGTACCCCAAAACCTAAAATGCAATAAAAATTAAAAAAAAAAAAGAAAAATGCAAATCAAAACCACATTGAGATAATATCTCATGCCAGTTAGAATGGCGATCATTAAAAAATCAGGAGACAACAGATGCTGGAGAGAATGTGGAGAAATACGAATGCTTTTACACTGTTGGTGGGTATGTAAATCAGCTCACCCATTGTGGGAAACAGTGCAGTGATTCCTCAAGGATCTAGAAATAGAAATACCATTTGACCCAGCAATCCCATTACTGGAAATATACCTAAAGGATTATAAATCATTCTATTATAAAGACACATGCACACATATGTTCATTGTGGCACTGTTTACAATAGCAAACACCTGCAACCAACCCAAATGCCCAACGATGATACACTGGATAAAGAAACTGTGGCACGTATACACCGTGGAATACTATGCAGCCATAAAAAAAGATGAGTTCATGTCCTTTGCAGGGACATGGATGAATCTGGAAACCATCACTCTCAGCAAACTGATCCAAGAACAGAAAACCAGACACTGCATGTTCTCACTCACAGGCAGGTGTTGAACAATGAGAGCACATGGACACAGGGAGGGGAGCATCACACACTGGGGTCTGTTGGGGGTGTGGGAGGCTAGGGGAGGGATAGTGGGAGGTGGGGAGATTGCTCTTTAGTGGTCCACGGAATGTCGGACCAAGTACAGCAAAGAAGTTCTGCCTCAGGAGGGCAAGACTCCCAGTTGACACTGGGGTCTTCATCAAAATCTCCCCAGACTAAATGATCCTGATTCACTAATGTCCAGTCTGAGGAGAGCCAGGTAGGACAGAGTACTTTTCTGAAGTGGAAAGCCGTCTTTGACTTTACAAGTCTCCACAGGATATAAAAAGGCAAGCATTAAATATAATAGTTTGACATGAAATTGACTTGGTTACATTAATAATGAGGTGAATTGCAATCGAACAAGGAAAGAAGGAGTAATAGAGTAGATGAAAGAGGGTTAAACTTTTTGTAGCTTTAGTTTGGTAGGATTTTCCCTGGGGACTATGGCCCATGACTCTGGAGCCATTATTTTTCAGCTATCTGGACTGCAGTTCCAGCAGTCAGGAGCACCAGGTAAGATCCTTCCCAGGCCAGTTTAAGCTTTTCCTCCTTCCAGCTTTTGATGAGGTTGTGATCCCCAGGCTGATGTTGATGTACGTGATGCCTGTGCTGAAAGACTTTTAGTTCTGAGGGAAGAGAAAGCGAAAGATAAACCAAGTATATAATTCCTGAGAAACTGAACTTTTGTTTTGAACTTGGGAATGTCAGAAGTGGAGTGCAAATAGGGAAACTTCTACAACATTTCATAAGGGGATAAGCCAGCACCTCTCTAAGGAGCAGTTTGGATTATCAACAGGGCAATGGAAAGGCATTTGGTCCATGGCAACCAAGACCCTAAGACTAATTTGGTTAGGGGACTTTTTAGTTTGGTTAATTCTTTCCACTCTTCCTAATGAAGGCAGGTGCCAGGGAGTATGATATTCCCGTGTTATATCCAGTACCTGGACTAATTTTTTTAAAGACATGTGCAGTAAAATGAGTCCCATTTTCTGAATCAATGTTTTCTATTAATCCAAACCTAGGTATGATATTTTCAACTAATGACTTGAACACATTATTAGTAGTTGTTCTGAAAAGCTAGTAAAACTAGCTTTTACTCAATGAGTAAGGTGATCTACTGTTACTAATAAATACTTTAGATGACCAATTGGAGGCATCTCAGTGTAATCAGTTTGGATACTTTGGAATGGCCTTACGCCTGGATTACTTCCCCCAAGGGGTAATCCTTTTATAGTTTGTTTTTAGGGTTTTTTTTTTTGGTTTTTTTTTTTTACATACTAAGCAACCATCTGTAACCTTTTTGGCCAAGGTATACATTCCTATGCACCCATAAACTCTGAGGACTGCATCACAGATGGCTTGGGGCCCCCAGTAGGTCACTTGATGTAGATGAGAGAAGACCTCCCTTGATGTAGATGAGAGAAGACCTCCCTTGATGTAGATGAGAGAGGGGTTTGGAAAACATCTCTTTGGTCTGGAAACCCATTTTCCTTCTGAATTTTCTTGGGCACCTATTTTTATTAGTTTTTCTTTTTAAGAGAAAGAGGATCATGGTAGGAGGAGACAGGTAGGAAGTTAAGTGAAAAACAGACATTTTAGAAGAAATGGCAGCCTGTTTTGCTATCTGATCTGCTAGGTTATTTCCTCGACTTTTAAAAGAAAGACTTTTCTGGTGTCTGGGGACATGGACGATAGCTATTTCTTCTGACAACTGAAGGCTGTTCAATACTTGGGTGATTCACTCCTTATGAACAAGGTCTTGACCTTTACTATTGATGAGACCTGGTTCAGTCCAAATTTTTCCAAATGTATGACCCACTCAAAAGGCATACTTAGAATCAGTATAGATTGTTTCCTCCTGGTTCTGCAAGTACTTTAAGGCTTGGCTGAGTGCAAACAGCTCACAAGTTTAGGCAGACCAATTACTGGGCAATTTTCCTGACTTTATTTCTTTAAGAGTTTCTCTGTCAATTACTGAATACCCATTGTGTCCTTATCCTTCAATTACGCAGGACAAAGCATCTATAAATAAGTGTCATCCAAGGCCCGGTGCGGTGGCTCACGCCTATAATCCCAGCACTTTGGGAGGCCGAGGCGGGTGGATCACAAGGTCAAGACTTGATCGAGACCATCCTGGTCAACATGGTGAAACCCCGTCTCTACTAAAAATACAAAAATTAGCTGGGCATGGTGGTGTGCACCTGTAGTCCCAGCTACTCGGGAGGCTGAGGCAGGAGAATTGCTTGAACCCAGAAGGCGGAGGTTGCGGTGAGCCGAGATCGTGCCATTGCACTCCAGTCTGAGTAACAACAGTGAAACTCCGTCTCAAAAAAAAAAAAGTGTCATCCAGTCCTGAAGTGAGTTTCTCCTCAGTCTAGTCAGACCTTTGCATGGTAATCAGTTAAATCTAAACATGTTTGCTCTCTCTTTAGATTTGAATCACCTGTTAGGGAACCTGCTGGGTTAAGTGAATTATCAGTGGTTAATGTTAAATTATCTTTTTCTAACAGAGTATCCTTATATTTTAAGATTCTTGAGTCAGTAAGCTACCTTTCTGCCTTCTGACAGGATAGTTCTGACCTGGTGAGGTATGCATACGATGAGATTTTCTCCAAAAGTTATTTTTCTACTTCCTTCTGTTAGCAAAGCAGTTGCCACTACAGACTGAATGCACCTGGGCCATCCATGGGTTACTGGGTTAAGGATTTTTTGTAGGAAGGCTATGGGTTGCCAGTGACCTCCATGCTTTTGGGTAGTACTTCCAAGGCTATGCCCTTGTTTACACTGATAAAAAAGATGGAATGGCTGCTTTAAAGAGGGTAAAGCTGTGATAGGGGCAGTTACTAACAGATGTTTAACCTTTCCACTTGTTGGGTTTCTGGTAATTGTCAAATGAAGGGGTTTGGCCCATCTTGCACAAACTTTTCATATAAAGGTTTTGTTTTTAGGGCATGAGAGTTTACCCATAGATGACAGAATTTGACTAATCCTAAATTTTTTTTTTTTTTTTTTTTTTTTGAGACGGAGTTTCGCTCTTGTTACCCAGGCTGGAGTGCAATGGCGTGATCTCGGCTCACCACAACCTCCGCCTCCTGGGTTCAGGCAACTCTCCTGCCTCAGCCTCCTGAGTAGCTGGGATTACAGGCACATGCCACCATGCCCAGCTAATTTTTTGTATTTTTAGTAGAGACAGGGTGTCACCATGTTGACCAGGATGGTCTCAATCTCTTGACCTCGTGATCCACCCGCCTCGGTCTCCCAAAGTGCTGGGATTACAGGCATGAGCCACCACGCCCGGCTAATCCTAAAATTTTCTAAGTTCTTGTTTAGTCTCCAGCAGAGGCAAGTAAATGATGCCTTCAATCCATGCAAGCTCAATTTTCTGTTTACCTTTGCTAATTAAATGACTTCTTCTAATATTTGACTAAATAAATTTGGAGACTCCATAAACCCTTCGGGTAAGACTGTCCATTAGTGTTGCTGTTTTCAACCAGAGTGGGGGTCTAATCACTCAAAGGTAAGTAGGTCCCAGCCATCCTCTGCTAATCGACAAACCCAGAAGGCATCTTTTAAATCTATTATTGTAAACCACTGGTGAGTGTATGGGATCCTACCAATAATAGTATGAGGATTGGGAACAACAGGGTGTGTAGTTTGGACTATTTGATTAATAGCTCTGAGGTCTTGCACTAACTGGTATGGACCAGTCTGGGCTCTTTACAGGCAGTATTGGAGTGTTACAGGAAGACACACAGGGCCTAAGAAGCCCATCACAGAGAAGACCTTCAATTATAGGTTTTAAATTTACCCTGGCTTTTAAAGGAATAGAGTATTGTTTTCTCTTTACTACTTCCCTAGGGGTTTTTAATTTAACATGAATCAGAGAAATCTGCAACTTTCTTCAATTTCTATCTTTTAACCATAGCTGAGGATTACTATGTTCTTTGTCTGTGGCGGTGAGCAAGTTCAGGGAAGAGAGAAATTTTCTATGATTGATTTGGAGGCCTAAGTCTAATTTTAGCATTAAATCTCTTCCTAAAAGATTTGCTCCTGTTTCAGAAATTTGATACTAGCTGATCAGTTTTTATATTTCATTTCTGTCTCCTCTAAGGTTTTTTTAAACCCTTCTCCTTTTGCCCCTAAGATAAAAAGTTCTTCTTGTGAACAAGTTACATTAGATGGAAGATAACAAACTGAGGGGTGAGCTGCTTCTGAGTTGATTAAAAAGGTAATAAGTTTAGGTCCCACTCCTAAATTTATCAAGGGCTTTTGATGGGACTTAAAATTAAAAAAAAAATAAAAGATAGAGCCCCTGACTTCCCTAGTCTTCTTCAAAAGCTGTAAGTAGGATGACTTTTTCTTTCTTTTCTCATTCCAGACATGTCTTTTAAAGTGACCTAATATTCCACATTTGAAACATTTATTCTATCCTTCTTATTTTTTCTACCTTCAAGTCTCCTGGCTTTACTCTTTCATACCCTTTATATTGCCTGGAGAGTGAGGGTCTAGGTTCTTTATAGGTTCTGTCCCCTAGGTACTTTGTTGTATGGTGGACAGCAGAATTTTTGCCTTCTGCTTTTGCTTTTCTTCACTCTTCTTATATATACTTTTTGGGCTTCTCTTAGAAGCTCTTCTATAGATCTATCTTTTCAGTTCTCTATCTTTTGTAATTTCTTATTAATATCTGGACAACTATTAGTTACAAAATGAAGTTTTAACATCCCTCATTTGAGGGGGGCCTTCTAATTCTGGACCTGCATATTTCTTCATTTGCTCTTTGAGTCTTCCTAGAAATTTTATAGGTCCTTTCATTGTCTTTCTAATATTTTAACAATAGGCCTAGAGGACTATTAGGGGAAAATTGTTGCTAGGTTTATCCTTTTTATCCCTTACTTTACTTGGGGTATTTCCCATCTTGATGATTTGGGGTGAGGCTCAATCTCCTCTATTGAAGATTTCTCACCTTTTAGGGTGAGGTTCAATTTCCCTCACTGGAAATTTCTTGCCTTTTGGGGTGAGGCTCAATTTCCCTTATTGGAAATCTCTCACCTTCCCTACTACTGGAGGTTTGTGTGAGAGTGAATCTCCCTCAATGGAGATTTCTCACCTCTTCTCAACCTCCAAGATACCCCAACCAAGGAATACTTCACTGCCTCCACGGCTTTTCTTACCTTGGTATGTCCCAGCCAAGGAATATTTCACCTACTTTGTGGCTTTTCTTACCTTGGTCCCAATTAAGAAATACTTTACCACCCCCATGGCTTTTCTTCCCTTGGTCCCAACCACCAAGGAAATACTTTGCCAGCTCCCACAGTGTTTCTTACCTTTGTCTATGCACAGAGTTACAAGGTCGCCACTTTATGTGATGATATTTTTCTCCAAGTTGTTAGTCTGTTTCTTCCTGCACTGTTGAGAGTCTGGGTTTATTCGTCACACAGGGTGGGTCTCAATTCCTTACCCCTGAGGCTGCAGCAATGAGGCAGCAGGGTGTGCCTCCTCACAGGAGAGGTTTAGACCTCTCCTGAGATATATACTGAGAGATATTTTTATCAGTCAACATTTACTCAGTTGTGCTGTAGTAACAAAGGCAACAAATGAGAACAGTTTACAAAACCAAAGGTATGGATTTCTGGTTCCAGGTCCAGCATCTAAGGATCATGGAAGTCATTACCCCCAACTCCCTGGCAAGAAGAGAGCAGAATAAACTGAAAATCAACAAGTCTTCTTAGATGCATCAGAGAATTGAGACTTCAGAGTAATCACAACCTCAAAAAAATAGGAGAATCAAGCAGGTACATACAGATAATCACAACTTATCAGGAGCAGAAGCCTACCCTGGACTCAGGACTGGAATTAGAACACCTAAATTGTAATTGATGAATTCCTGTAGGCTCAAGGTGAACAAACTTGGGAGTTGAGAACTCCAGGGAGTACAGAGGACAGACATACGGGGGAACCTATACTTTCACGAATGTTGCTTCCAGGAACCCTACCAGGGGAGACAAAAAACAAGGACACCACAAAAAATTTTAGCCTCTGGCATCTCTAGCTACAGCAAATCGTAAGCACAGTCTAACTCCTAGCCAGGTAAGCATAAAAACTCTCACTAAAGACCTATTTACCTCAATTTCTTTTACCCAGTAAATGATGTTTGGCTTGCAGCAAAGTAGACAAAAAGACAATGTATACACAGTATGAAGAGACTGAGCATCAGGGCCAGGCTCTAATATGGCAGAGACTTTGGAATTATCATATTGAGAATTTACAACAACCCTAGTAATATGATGAGGGTTCTAAAGGAAAAAGATGTAACCAAAAGTAAAATGTAAACCAAAAATAAAATTCTAAGATTCCCACCCCAACCATCTGAATAGACTCCCTCTTCTGGGCCAGGGCACTCCAAAGTTAACCTGAAAAACTGCTTCAGGCCATATCAGGAAGGTCAGATATGCCTCATTATCCCCTCCTTCCTTTGGAATTCAGGAAAAACTGGCCAGCTTTTAGCATCAACACAGATCTTAAGTCTGATAAGAAACATTTACAATTTATTCCCTTTGAAGCATACTATCTGGAGACTTCATCTTCATGATAAATGGTGGTCTCCACAACCTCCATCACAGTCCACATATTTCTTGCTATTGATAACTCTTTAAACCAATTGTCAATCAGAAAATTTTTAAATCTATTTATAAGCTGGAGTCCCATGCTTCAAATTGTCCTGCCTTTCTAGACCAAACCAATGTATATCTTAAATGTATTTGATTGATGCCATATGTCTCCATAAAATGTATAAAATCAAGCTATTCCCTGACCACCTTTGGCACATGTTCTCCAGATGGTTGTGTCACGAGCCACTGGTCACTCATATTTGGCTCATAATAAATCTCTTCAAATATTTTACAGAGTTTGACTCTTTTTTCATCAACCATGCAAGAACAGGGTAAGTAAAGTAAGTAGACAGATGGAAACTCTAAAACAGAATAGAAAATGCTATAAATAAACACTACAACAAATGAATGACTTTGATAAGCTCATCAATAGACTGGACATAGCAAGGAAAGAATCCATGAGCTTGAAGAAACGTCAATAAAAATTTATAAAACTGAGTTGCAAAGAAAAAAGAATGAAGAAAACAGAATATCAGATAACTGTGGGACAATCATAACAGCTGTAACATACACCTAATGGAAATACCAGGAAGCTTAGAGAATGCCAAGCAGGATAAATATCAAAACAGTCTACACTGGCATATCCTATCAAACTGCAGAAAAGACAGAGTAAATGTTGAACTAAACCAGAAGAAAAAAAATCACGTTGTCTGTAGAAAAATAATGATAACTACATTGGACATCTCTTCAGAAATCATATTATATTGAAATATTGAACATCTCTTCAGAAACCATGAAAGCAAGAAGAGAGTGGAGTGAAATATTGAAAGTATTAAAAGAAAAAAGATACCAACCTAGAGTTCTGTATCCAGCAAAGTTAACAGTTAAATGGATAACTAAAGACATTCTCAGACAACTAAAAACTAAAGAATTTATTGCCAGTAGACCTGTCTTGCAAAAATAAATTCTTCAAAGGGAAAGGATATATGGGTCAGAACCTGAGATCTACATAAAGAAGACCATTAGAGAAGGAATAAATAAAGGTAAAATAAAATCTTTTCTTTTTCTGATTGTTTTTTGTTAGCAGAGAAACTATTTTAAAATATTATTTCAAGGCATTCAAGTTAACATAGAATTGTTTTCTGTTACATTTTAAATTCTACTCCAATTTTATTACAAGGTTTTCTTTGCATTTTTGTAGAGCCTACTTCAACAGCAACAAAGTTTTTTCAACAATCTGGAATTGCTCAGAACCAAAAGGTAAAATCGTTTAAACAGTTATAGGAGGAATTTTTACAGGTCAGTAGTACTTGGTAACACAATATATTCTCATAAGAAATAATATATATATTGAAGATAAAAATACTGGTTTTTTTCCAAAATTGTGTTCAAAATATTTTGATTATAACTTTGTGATTCTTAAGCATTTTTCTTTTTTATATCAATGGTCCAGTTTTAATATAAGTACTAAATATATTTTTAGTTTTAGGATTCGTTAATGTGTGTGGGTATTATTCAAACAGAAAACAGTAAATTGGCAGTTTTTCCTGGAAATACACATATTTTGCAGAAAATGCACACTTTATTACTAGTTTAACTTTGACTCTTTTTTAGTGGAGTACCAATAGATGAAGGCAGGGAGAGTTGATACCATTTCTAGATGTCACAATAGTCTTTCTAGTGCCAGTGTTTCTCAAAGAGAAAGTACCCCATTTTAGGGAATGAGTATTTTTTACTTCAAATTTATTTTCTGAGTATTTTATGGCATATTTGCTTTCTCTATTATTGAAACGACTGCAAATTGCTTCACATGCCAAATTATGATCTTAAGACAGGGCCCAGATGTGCAACAGAATGAAAGAGGCAGCACAGGATGAAGAGTTTTTGACTAAGAATTATCTCCTGTCACATTTGCACCTTTGCAAGTTGTCCTCAGTGACATGGCCACCTTCAGCAAAGTTTCAAGATACAAACTCAATGCACAAAAATCACTAGTTTTCCTATACACCAACAACAGCCAAGCCAAGAGCCAAATTGGGAATGCAATCCCACTCAGAATTGCCACAAAAAGAATAAAATATCTAGGGATACAGCCAACAAGGGAGATGAAAGATCTTCACAGTGAGAATTGTAAAACAATGCTCAAGGAAATCAGAGATGACACCCATGGAAAAATATTTTATGCTCATAGATAGGAAGAATCAATATCATTAAAATGGCCATACCACCCAAAGCGACTTACAAATTTAATGCTATTCCAGTCAAACTACCAAAATCATTTTTTACAGTTTTAGAAAATCAATTCTAAAATTCACATGGAACCAAAGGAAAGCCTGAATAGCCAAGACAATCCTAAGAAAAAAGAACAGAGCTGGAAGCATCATGTTACTGAACTTCAAACTATACTACAAGGCTAAAGTAAACAAAACAGCATGGTACTGGTACAAAAACAGACACATAGACCAATGGAACAGAATAGAAAGCCCAGAAATAAGGCCACACACACAAATACAATCATCTGATCTTCAACAAAACTGACACAAACAATGGGGAAAGAACTCCCTATTCAATAAATAATGCTGGTGTAACTGACTTGCAATATGCAGAAGATTGAAACTGGACCCCTTCCTTATGCCATATACAGAAATCAACTCAAGATAGATTAAAGACTTAAATTTAAAACCCAAAGCTATAAAATCCTTGGAAGACAACCTAGGCAATACCATTCTGGACATACAGATTGGGCAAAGATTTCATAATAAAGACACCCAAAGCAATCACAACAAAAGCAAAAATTGACAAATGGGATCCAATTAAACTTCCTAGCTTCTGCATAGCAAAGGAAACTATCAACAGAGTAAACAGACAACCTACATAATGGGAGAAAATATTTGCAAACTATGTATTTGACAAAGGTTTAATATCCAACATCTATAAAGCACTTAAAAACACGGAAAAAGCAAACAATCACACTAAAGAGTGGGCAAAAGGCATGAACAGACACTTTCAAAAGAAGACATACATGTGGCTAACAAGCATATGAAAAAATGCTCAATATCATTGATCACTAGAGAAATTCAAGTCAAAAGCAAAATGAGAACCGTCTCACACCAATCAGAATGGCTGTTACTAAAAAGTTGAAAAATAACAGATGCTGGGAGGGTTATGGAGAAAAAGGAATGCTTATACACTGTTGGTGGGAATGTAAATTAGTTCAGCCATTGTAGAAAATAGTGTGGTGTTTCTTCAAAGACCTAAAAACAAAACTACCGTCTGACCCAGCAATCTCATTATGGGGTATATAACCAGAGGAATAAGAATATAAACCATTCTACCATAAAGACACACACACATGAATATTCATTTCAGCACTGTTCACAATAGCAAAGATGTGGAATCAACCTAAATGCTCATCAATCACAGATTGGATAAAGAAAATGTGGTACATATACACCATGGAATACTATGCAGCCATAAAAAATGAGACCATGTATTTTGCAGAAACATGGATGGAGCTGGAGGCCATTATCCTTAGCAAACTATCGCAGAAACAGAAAACCAAATACCACATGTTCTTGCTTATCAGTGGGAGCCAAATTATGGGAACTCAGGCACACAAAGAGGGGAACAGCAGACACTAGTGCCCACTTGAGGGTGGAGGGTGGGAGAAGCGAGAGGATCAGAAAAAATAACCATTGGCTACTGGCCTTAATACCTGGGTGACAAAATAATCTATACAACGAACCCCTGTGACACAAGTTTACCTATATAACAAATCTGCACATGTAACCCTAAACCTAAAAGAAAAAAAAATTTATGACAGAATGGGAACAAATGGTAATTCACAAATGGTTGTAAATAAACACATTTTTACACATAAAGGTTAAAAAAAAAAAAGAGGAATGTAAAGCATTCCATCAAATCCTAAATAAATATATACCTGTATTTTTCTGATTCTTATCCACCACATAACAGTTCTTTCAAAATAATAACAATAACAAATGTGGTGAGTATAGCTCATTGATAAGTGAAATGAATGATAGCAATGTTACAACAGGAGGAAGGAACTGGGAGTACTCTGTTACAATGCACTTGCACTACCTGTGAAGTAATATCATGTTCTTTGAAAGCAGACTTGGATTATTTGCATATTGCAAGTCCTAGGGAAATAAATCTAAATATTTAAATTTAAATAATATGCTGAAAGAAGGGAGAAAATGGCATCATAGGAATTACATAAAAGCTCAATTAAAACCAAAGAAATAGAAAAAGAGAAGACAAAGGGCAAGGGCAAAGGACAGAAAATAATAAATACGATAGATTTTAACCATATCATTAATCACATTACACATCAACAGTCTGAATATATCAATTAAAAAACAAAGGTTATCAGAGTGAATCTGAAAAAAATGCAACTATATCTTGTGTTTAAAAATCCACTTTATTTTTTACAGCATTGCTTCAATCATATTTATTCACATCTTACAGCAATTCACATGAGTTTTAAACTTCAATAACATTGAAGTTTACATGCTAAACTCTCAGTTTTTCCATAGGTTAAAGAAATGCACTTTAAATACAAAGATATGGGTAGATTAAAAGTAAGTCTTTTAATTATGCTCACACTAATCAAAGGAAAGCTGGATTAACTACAATTGAATTCAGACATATTTGCTGTTGATTCTGAAAAGAAAGATTTGTTTCACATATATATGCATACACATATACATAAAAAATATATAAAGAAATAAGAAACATTCGTTAAAATTATATTCTCCATTTCTGCAACCAGTCACAGCTGGTATAGGTTGAGCATCCCAAATCTAAAACTCCAAAATCCGAAGTGCTCCAAAACCTGAAACTTCAGAGCAAGGAAAGTCAGGGATGATATGGTGTGGATCTGTGTCTCTGCACAAATTTGACACTAACTGTATTCTCGGTGTTGGAGGGGGGCCAGGTGGGAGGTGATTGGATAATAGGGGCAGTTATTCATGAATGGTTTAGCACCATCCTTCTGGGTGCTGTCCTCACAATAGTAAATTCTCCTGAGATCTGCTCATTTAAAAGCATGTAGCACCTTCCCTTTCTTGCTTTGCTTCCCCTTTGCCTTCCACGATGATTTTTCTGAAGCCTCTCCAGAAGCCCTAACAGATGCCACTATGCTTCCTGTATAACTGCAGAACTGTGAGCCAACTAAACCTCTTTTCTTCATAAATTACCCAGTCTCAAGTATTTCTTCATAGCAGTGCAAAAACAGACTAACACAAGGGATAAAGAGGGGAATTATAAGAAGTCAGTTCTGGCTGGGCGCGGTGGCTCACGTCTGTAATCCTAGCACTTGGGGAGGCCAAGACGGGTAGATCATGAGGTCAGGAGTTCAAGACCAGCCTGGCCAAGATGGTGAAAACTGTCTCTACTAAAAGTACAAAAATTAGCTGGGCATGGTGGCACACACCTGTAATCTCAGCTACTCAGAAGGCTGAGGCAGAGAACTGCTTAAACCCAGGAGGTTTCAGTGAGCCAAGATCGAGCCACTGCACTCCAGCCTGGGTGACAGAGCAAGACTCCGTCTCAAAAAAAAAAGAGGTCAGTTCTCCAGGAAGACATAACAATCCCTAATGTATGTGCGCCCAACAGCAAAGCATCAAAACACATGAGACAAAAACTGGTAGACGACAAGAAGAAACCATTAAGTACACTATTACATTTGGAGACTTCAACACCCCTCTACCACTAATGAACAGATCCAGCAGGCAGAGTAGCAGGAAGGTCACAGCTGAACTGAACAGCACAATCAATCAGCAGTATCTATCTGACATTTATAGAACACTTCATCCAACAACAGCAGTGTACACATTCTTTTCAGGCTCACATCATGGAGCATGCATCAGAACAGACCACATTCTGGGCCCTAAAACACACCTTAATTAACTTCAGAGGATAGAAGGCATACAATATCTGTTCTCATTAAACAGTAATGGAGTTAAACTAGAAATCTGTAACAGAAAGATAGCTAGAAAACCCCAAAATACTTGGAGATTAAACAACACACTTCTAAAGAACACTTCTAATTCAAAGAAGAAGTCTCAAGAAATGTTAAAATACTTTCAACTAACTAGAAATGAAAATGTAACATGAAAATTCGTGGGCTTCATTGAAGCAGTGCTTAGAGGAAAATGTATAGCCCTGAATACATATATGAGAAAATAAAAAATATCTAAAAATCAATAATCTAAGTTTTCACCCTAGAAAATTTTTAAATGTAAACTACATTCAAAGTAAGCAAAAGAAAATAAATAATAAAAACTAGAGCAAGAAAAAATAGAATTAAAAACAGTAAGGCAATAGAAAAAGATAAACAACAAAAGCTGAGCCCCTTGAAAAAAAAACCAATCAAAGGGATAACCATGTAGCCAGGAAAGAAAAGGGAGAGAAGAGGCCCAGCATAGTGGCTCACACCCATAATCCCAGTGTTTTAGAAGGCCAAGACAAAAGAATCCCTTGAGGCCAGGAGTTCAAGACCAGCCTGGGCAATATAGTGAGACCCCATCTCTATAACAAGTAAAAAATACAGACATTAGCTGGGAATGGTGGCATATGCTTGTAGTCCTGTTTACATCGGAGTCTGAGGCAGGCAGTTCCCTTGAGCCCAGGAGTTTGAGGCTGCAGTGAGCTATGATCATGCTATTACACTGCAATCTGGGAAACAGAATGAGACACAGTCTCCAAAAAAAGAAAGAGAGAGAAGACTTAAATTTCTAATATCAGAAATGAAAGAAGGGGCATCATTACTAATCCTATGGACATTATAATAATAATAAACTCTATGCCCACAAATTGGCTAACCTAGATGATGCAGACCAATTCCTTGAAAGACATAATCTAGCAAAACTCACACCAAGAGCTTAATGTTACTAAGCTATTCTCATAATTTAATGT
This sequence comes from Leontopithecus rosalia, assembly GCA_028533165.1. Taxonomy (NCBI): domain Eukaryota; kingdom Metazoa; phylum Chordata; class Mammalia; order Primates; family Cebidae; genus Leontopithecus; species Leontopithecus rosalia. Next base: position 41,914,110 of record CM052661.1, on the reverse strand, counting down.
TATTAAACTATTGGCTTATAACAGTTAATAATGTGAATAGGCCTATATCTACAAAGAAAAAACTGAATTAATAATTAATAACCTTCCAAAATAGAAAGCATCAAGGCCACTGGTGAATACTATCAAACATTTAAGGAAGAAACTATACCGATTCTCAACAGTCCCTTTCGGAGAATAGAAACAGAGGGAATACTTCCTAACTCATTCTTTGAGGCCAGCATTACCCAATACCATTATAAGAAAGGAAATCTATAGACGAATATCTACAGATCTGATAGATTATGAACAGAGATGCAAAAATCCCCAACAAAAGATCAGCAGTACAACCAACCACAAGCCTGAAGTAGCCCACCATAAACACAAAACGGCTGACCACCAAATACTCATGAGAGGAAGGACTCTTCTATCAATGAAAGACCAGAGAAAGTAACAAGGTGCAGAAAACAGCTGAGACAGGAAAAAAGTCTTCTGTGTATACAGACACAAAAATCCTTAGAAACATCTCCCATCCATCCAAGACAGCATGAAGAGAGAAAAGAGCAAAAATGATTGTCGTTACCACATGCTGAGTAGAAAACAGAATCAGGAAAAAAGACCGTGGAGGACTTCCCCAGTCGAATTAGCACTGTGTGCATGGTACATCCCAGAGACCTAGAACCTGTCTGCTGCATGTCCAGAGGCAGCTGTGGAGAAATGGTCAATCAAACTACACCAACAGAGTACACCTACATTGATGATTAAAACAAAATCACCGAGTTGTAAAAAGAAAAACCAAATTGGTGAATTTAATTCAGCAATGCATTAAAAGAATTATACACCACAACCAAATGGGATTTGTTCCACTGAGAATGTGAAAATGCCCCAGAAAGAACTAATGAAAAATGACCCAGGCAAAAGCACATAATCAAAATTTCAGAAACTTTGGCCAAAATACATTCTGAAAACAGTCTCAAGGGAAAAAGTGATCCGGAGTAAAAATTTACCCGACTTCTAAGCAAAAACACAAGAACTTAGAAAACAATGCAGCAATTCAGGTTCTGAGGAAAATTTCTTCCCAATTTTCAATGTTATAGCTCTTCAAACTATCAATCCTAGTAAAGGAAGAATGTCTTTTCACACATGTAAGGTTTCAAATCTTTTGCCTACCACACATCAGTCATCATGAATTCACAGGAGAGGGTTTGCTTCGCAGCACTGAGAAAGGCCGCCAACGGTAGGAGTCAGTAAACAGCATTCAACACAAAAGAAATTTGATGGAAATTCCCAGGATGATATTGAAGAATACATCATAACCAAACGTATAAGTTCATTTTAAATGTGTAATCTCTTTATGAGAAAATTTAAAAGTTTTGCTGAAAAACATTAAAGAAGATCTAAATATATGAAGTGATAGATCTTGTCATTAGAAAGGCTCATCAAAAAATAATTCTTCCAAAATTAATTCAGAGATTTAGTCGAAGTGCAGCTCAGACCCCAGTGGTGATGAAGTCTATAAGATGGCTACAAAATTTATTTTGAAGCACAAATTGGCAAACATGTCAATGAAATTCCAAAAGAGAGCAATATGAGCCAGGTAGGAGTAGACAGAGTCTGCCGACATGGAGGTTTACTTTAAAGCTGTGCCGATTTGAGGCGCAGCGGGTGGAACGCAGGAAGCAGATGATCTCAGGGTTCCCACAGAACCAGACAGAGTTCAGATTCCCCCTAGCTGGAATGGAATAAGCCTAACCCAGAAAGGGTATCACCTTACCAGGGAGCCAAATAACCGCAAAAGTGAGGTCATTTTAGTCTCAAAGGATCAAACTGTTTCCAGGTAATTTTTTTTAGAGCCACAATGACTTAATGTTTATTGAGAATGGGTGACATGCATTACAAATATTACCTAAATTAATGCTCTTTACAACCCTATAACTTAGGTACTGTTATTGTCCCTATTTTGGCAAATAAGTAAGTGGAGGCACAGAGAAGTTAATAACTTGCTCTAGGTCACACAGCTCAGACATGGTAGTGCCAGAATGCATAAGTAACCTTCCTTTTAAGATTAATGTAAGGCTCAGAGACAGCCCTCAAAAAGTTTCTGGCCACATGGGAACTTTTATTACTGCAGTAAAAGCAGACCTTGTGCTGATTGGCACAAGGTTACTAATTGGCATTGGTTACTTTCTGTGATCAGAGCCAGCAGCCCTGTTCCCTGCTGGAGATCTCCGTCAAAATCCTGACTCATGGTTATTTCCTGTTCCATGGTTTAGAGGAAACAGAGGCCAGTCTGCTTTCTTCTATTAGCATTTCCTGTATAAAATAAACCTCATGAATTTCTACAAGGGGGCAGATATTTGCCTTCTGTAGATGGAGAAAAAGTGAATCCTCTCAAGGAACAGTGTAAAGGGCTGAAAAAGGAAAACTACTAGATTGAGCAGGACACCATTCTGCTGAAGACACTGGTCAATCCAGCGAAACGTGCACAGTATCAAGCAAAAGCACCCACTGCTCCACCTTCCTCTGTCCAGCTGCCATCAACCATAATCCAGCATCCACAGTTCTACTCCCACAAAAGACTCAGACTACCCAGGTTTGGGTATTTTAAAGCAATTTTTACTTATTCACTCAATACATGCTTCCTGGGAACCCAGGGGATGTCAGGGGTTTTAACTACAGGAAACACATTTTTTACTAGACAGATGATAATCCTTGCCCTTAAAGAGCCCACCCACTGACATGTCCGTGGTCACTAATATGCTGCTCTTTTGGAGGTACAGTGCAGGGATGTAAGGATTGGCACAGCTGCAACCACTTGGGCACCCTGAGGAAGGCCTTTTTGAATGCAGTAAACAATGCACTCACAAAGAAGGCAGACAGGACAGACCGGACAAGGCCTTGATGTCATTAGCGACATCCCTGAATCATTGAATTTGAATATTAATTATTTGAGTCAATAAGACATATGTAGACTCAGGGGAGGGCTGAGAGAGAAGCAGCCCAATAGAAAAATAGGCAAGAAACATGAACTGACATTTTAAAAAGAACAAAAATGGCCAAACCCAAAATACATAAAAATGATCATCCTCACTAATAATCAAGAAATGGAAATTTTTAAAAACCTAAAATACCCTCAGACAGAAAAAAAGTTAGTTAGCAGTGCCAAGATGTTGACCAAAGGAAACTTTTTTTAAACGCTAGGAAGAATATAAATTCTGATGTCCACTTTAAAAAATAATTTTGCATTACCTTATAAATTTGAACACGTGTATTGTGAGATAAAGGAACTTCTTCACTAGGTATATACTTAGAGCAATTCTTGCACAAGTATACCAGAATAAATGCACAGATGATTTCTTAGCAACATTATTTTAAGAGTTCCAGGAAAAAGGGCTTTCCAATTGGGGTGGTTTTGGTTTTTGCTGTGAAATGGCCATAGGAGAAAGTATAAAGAAGTTATTGTTTCATGGCAGAATACTATACAACAGTGAAAATGAACTGTAGCTATATAAATGTCTCAAAAACATATTAAAGGAAAAAAACAAAATGTAAAAACACTCCAAACTAAGTATATCATTTAGAGTTACAAACACAGGTGGTAAAACCAAGCAGATGGTCACCAGCGTACACACAGAGGCTGTGCTGGCTGTTTATGACCCCATTCCATGGACAGACATTCCATGACTGCCCAGTGTCCATGGCATACTGGTTGTTAAATATTGTGAAAATAGGACCACAAAATCCATTCCTTCCCATTTCAGGAAAGTAATGAGATGTGGGAAACAAAGACTTAAAAATTAAAGCTATCAGTTATCTTCTATTTCTTGTAGTTGGCATTTTTTATTTTATTTTTCTTTTACTCTATGTGCTCACGTGCATGGCATGTGTATGCTCTTTTGGTTTTTAGGGGTCCTTTGCTTTTGTTTTGTGTGAAACCATTTATGTATGACCATAAATTCTCCTGCTCATATATTTCATGTGGCGACCAGGCTCCAACATCACTCTAGTGGTCTTATTTTCTGACATTCATGTTCTGTGTACTCTTCTCCCCCGCAGTAAGCAGGATAGGTTGCCACTGCAGAAATCAATGACAGTGTGTGCTGTCCACGTCAAGGGTGTAAAAAGCACGTTCTCAGTCTCTAGGAGAAACTAGCTGCTGCCATGCTGTGAGGAAACTCAAGCAGCCCTGTGGAGAGATCCACATGTCAAGGAAACAAGGCATGCTTCCAGCAGCCAGCAACAACTGCCAGACATGTAGTGAGGCATCATGAAACTGGGTTTGCTGATCCCAGGCAAGTCTTCAAATGACTGTAGTTCCAGCTGACATTTAACAAGAGACCCTAAGACAGAACCACCCAGTTAAAAGGTCATGCCTTAATTCCTGACCCACAGAACATGGGTGATATAATACGTGTTTTTTACTGTTTTAGGCATCCAGGTTTTGGGGTAATTTGTTATGCAACAGTAAATAACTAATACATTTTGGAAGATGGAAGTGGAATATTACTGTAACAAAAACCTAAAATGTGAGAGATACTGTGGATTTGGCAGTGGGAGGAAGCTGGCAGAACTTTGAGGAATGTTAATGAAAGCCTAAAGGACTTTCAAGGGACTGTTAGCAAAAGCATGGTAACGTTTGAGAAGGTTGTCTGTGGTGGCTTAAAGGAAACTGAGGTGACTCATTGGAAACTCGTGGTTATGCGGCGGCAAACGTATGGCAACACTATCATCTACAGAGTGCAGAAAGCAGAAAATGTATCCCGTGAACTGAGTTTTAAAGGTGCACCCGATTTTTTTTCTGCTATTTATACTAGTGTGTGACAGGGCAGATGAGGGCTTAAAGGAAGGCCTGCTAAACAGGAAGGAGCAGGAACTGTTGAAACTTCCCAGCCTCTTCATCTCCAGTTGGCAAAGGTTGCTAAAGGTGAAAACTGGCATCTTATCAAAGATCATATATATCCAGGGCCCTCTCAAGAAAAGAGGATCTAAAGATGAAGCCCTGTGTGTGACTGCAAAGTCCCAAAGAACTGTTCAAACACTAGGACTTCTGCAACTGTTACAGGTGTTGCCATTCAGCAGTCTTGGTAGCAGCCTAAAGGTAGAGAGAAAGACTTATTTTAAAAAAGAGTTTTGCGGGTGTGAGTTTTAATAGAATGAGCCCATTTAGGAGGTTCCTAGCTACTGGAAAAGAATTGCTTTGGCAGAAACACCAGCTTGGGCTGAGAGAGACAGAGGAGTACAAAATGAAAAGTGGCTTTCAACACTCAAACATTTGCAGACAAGAAGACTGAAAAACTAGTCCGTTTCAAATGTAGGCTACAAAGGAGGAATGATGGAAACGTGGAAATAAGGCCGACAGGGCAGAGCCAAGAAGCAGGGAGAGTCTCACTCCCAGACAGGAGTAGGACTGAGTCCTATTCACATAACTTTCAAAATGAGCCTAGATGGATTCAAAATTGCTATGTACCAGTGACTCCTGTATGGCTCCCATTTCCCCTCTTTTTGGACAAGAATGTATTAGCAGCTATGTTGTGCCTGTCGCACCATGGTATGCTGGATGTGCGACAGGCGAACAATTTGTCTCTTTCATTCATAGACCCTCGGATCAAGAGAAACTGGACCAGAGTAACCCCAACCACACTTGGGCCTGATTCAGACAATGAGATCCTGAATTTGTCAAGGTGTTGCTTTTACAGGATGAGACTCTGTGGGGCATGGGGAGTATTGAGATGACTGTAGCTTGCATGCAGGAAGGACATGAGTCACTGGGGGTCAGAGGGCAAAGCATGGTAGCCAGTTTCCAAGAGAACCCCAATGCCCCCGGCCTCCTGGTATTCGTACCCTCAAGTACTCCCTTCCACAATAAGCAAGGCTTATGTGTGTAATCAATAAGAAATTGCAGAACTCTGGAGTATGACTTCCAAAACAAAAGATATTTTGGCCCACCCTTAAGTTCCCTGGGATCACTCATTCGTGGGGGAAGCAATGGACACTCCACGAAGACACGCCATCATCCCCATGGAGAGGCCCACACAGCAAGGAGCTAAGGCCTCCTGCCTTAGCTGACACCAGCCCCAGGCTGACAGTCATGTGAGTGGGACATCCTGAAATCATTGCTTTAAGCATCCAACTTATGGGGTGATTTGTTAATGCAGTGATAGATAACTAATAGATTTTGGAATGCGGAAGCAAGATGCTTCAGTAACAAAAACTTAACCTGTGGGAGAAGGTATGGATTTGGTGGTGAGCAGAAGCTGGAGTGTCCACCCCCTGTACAAAGTTCTCAGCTACTACAGTACTAGCTGGGTCCTGACTACAGCTTTATAAGAAGTTTTTAGCTCCCAAATTCCTGGTCCACTAAATCAGTGCAAGGTAATAGATGTTTAAAGCAGTTGAGTGTTGGGTAACTTTTTATGCAGGGATAGATAATATGTTTCCTAATTTTAAAAAATTATAAAAGAACTAAGTATAGGAAAGCAAAGGGAAATGGGAGAATATTGAGGAATGACAGCAGAGGTAGCACATCGGGTTTGAAGCAACCCATTGTTTTACGTAAGTGGGGTCGTGTTTTACGTACTATTCTACAGCATGTTTTATTCTTAAATTTTATGTAATTTTTATAGTAAAAGGAAATGACATAACATTTTCTTTTTTTTTTTTTTTTTTTGAGACGGAGTTTCGCTCGTTACCCAGGCTGGAGAGCAATGGCGTGATCTCGGCTCACCACAACCTCCGTCTCCTGGGTTCAGGCAATTCTCCTGCCTCAGCCTCCTGAGTAGCTGGGATTACAGGCACGCGCCACCATGCCCAGCTAATTTTTTGTATGTTTAGTAGAGACGGGGTTTCACCATGTTGACCAGGATGGTCTCGATCTCTTGACCTCATGATCCACCCGCCTCAGCTTCCCAAAGTGCTGGGATTACAGGCTTGAGCCACCGCGCCCGGCCTCATGTTTTTTAAGAAAGGAATAGCTATTAAAATTTCTTCTGTGGTTTTCTTTTTTTTTTGAGACACCGTCGTGCTCTATTGCCCGGACTGGAGTGCAGTGGCACAATCTCGGCTCACTGCAACCTCCCCCTCCCAGGTTCAAGTGATTCTCCTACAATCCTCAGCTGGGATTACAGGCACACACCACCACGCACAACTAACATTTTGTATTTTTACTAGATATGGGGTTTCGCCATGTTGGCCAGGCTGGTCTTGAACTCCTGACCTCAGGTGATCTGCCTGCCTCAGCCTCCCAAAACGCTGGGATTACAGGCATGAGCCACCGCTCCCGGCCTATGTGTGCTTTTCCAAACAAAAACATTAGTTCCAGGGAAAGAAAAAGTGGAATAGACTGCACCACGAGGAAAGAAATAAGTATACCATCATCAAGAAATGAATTTATTAACAATCTTACTTTATTTTTTTTTTTTTTTTTTTTTTTTTTTTTTTGAGACGGAGTTTCGCTCTTGTTATCCAGGCTGGAGTGCAATGGCGCAATCTCGGCTCACCGCAACCTCCACCTCCTGGATTCAGGCAATTCTCCTGCCTCAGCCTCCCGAGTAGCTGGGATTACAGGCACGCACCACCGTGCCCAGCTAATTTTTTGTATTTTGAGTAGAGATGGGGTTTCATCTTGTTGACCAGGATGGTCTCGATCTCTTGACCTCGTGATCCACCCGCCTCGGCCTCCCAAAGTGCTGGGATTACAGGCGTGAGCCACCGCGCCTGGCCTCTTACTTTATTCTTAATAAATAAGATGAAAAGATTTTTTTAAATCCACCTACATGCCTACCACAGTGACAGTTGATTATATTTTCCCCATTTTTTTCCCAGGATTTACTCAAATGCGTGTGATTTTACATGGTTAACATCAAACACACAAATTTTATTCTTTGCTCCCTTAATGGTACATCTTACAGGTTTTTCATGTGTTCCACAGACTTTATATGTATCGTTATTACAGATATACCATAGTCCCTTCAGTTTCTTCAAAACTTTATAAATTTCTCACTTCCCAGCCAGATGTGCAAAGAAATTGTGGATTCTTTATCCTCTATAAACACTTGGATATTCTCATGAGCCCTCTCCACTGGAAGTAAAGAGGTACACGAAAACTTTGAACTTGACACTTTCTGATACCACAGTCCCTGCCCAATTTCATGAGCTCTTGGATGACTTATGAGGAGGGTAAATAAGATTTTCTGCTTCTTCCACTCTCCTGCTCTTCTCCAAGGGAGTGTGGGCCTGGAGGGGTGCCCATGCCTTTGTGGCACTGGAGTCCTGTGCTCCTTCCATGGGCCTCCGCCTTGGATCCCGTCCTGAGTGCACATTGGCTGGTTCCACTTAGTGACAGTAAAATGAAATCCAGCTGAGAAATGCAACTTTCCCTTCAGTACAGGCATCCCTCCCAAAGAGCCTGGCTATCTCCCCCTGCTGGCAAACCCCACCTCAGCTCTGGTCCACTTGTTACACTGCAACCCCAACCGCCCCCAGTCCAGGCAGCTCACCCGGCCACCCACCCTCATCTGCAGGGCCCCTCCAACCCCACCTTGGCAGCCTTCTAGGGCAAGCTCCCCAGCAGGTAACTCAGATCCACACTGCACCCCGAGGATGTCGGGGTCCCTTCCCATGCCACATAGCAGCTAATGCTGCTCTGGCACTCAAGCTTGTGCTTCATTTCCATGTGTAATCTAGGGAACTCCCCTGCCCTTGCGCTCTCAATGAGCAGGGCTAAATGCCCTCTTCCGCAAGCCTTCTAGCCAACCTGTCTAACGCACCTCCCTGCTGTGCTTCTGCATCCCCGCCCCACCCCTTCTGCTCTCATGGTGCCAACATGGTGATGAAAACCAGAAAACATCTGGAAAAGAACCCAAAGGAAGAACAAAAGCAAACAGGACCCTTACCATAGGAAACAAGCAGCTGAAATGAAGGGGAAACCAGGAGCATTGATCGAGAGCATGGGGAATGGTCTAGTGCCAGAACAAAAACTTCTGGGCACCCATTGGCTTCGGCAACATGCAGGTCCTGGGAACCCTGAAATGACTGTTTGGATAAAGTGGAGATAAGGAAGCCAGCCAGCAGGCAGTGACTTCAGGAACAAGTCAAGGCAAGAAAGGAAGACAGTGGATGTAGACGCTGCTTTCAAGAAATTTGACTGTGAAGGGAAGGAAAGCTATGAGTTATGGAATGCAGGTGGCAAGTGCAGCATCCAGCATTTTTGCTTTTTGGATGGGGCAAAGGTAAATTAAACGCTGATGAGAGCCAGCCAGTAGGTGAGGGGAAGGCTAGCAATTCAGGCAGGGTCTTTCAGCAGGAGGGAAGCAGAGTCTTCCCCTAAGAGAGTGAGCAGCACCGGCAGAAGGATCAAAGCATCCAGGCGCCAAGAAGTTTAGAAACAGTTTCTGTGCTTAATGCAGGGAAAGCTGAACTAAGACACACAAAATTGCCAAGGAGTGCTGGATGCCCAGGAGGCCTCAGCCAGCACGAATTGACTCAGGCAGTGCCCTGGAAGGAGCTGGGTGCGCCTGTGTGCTTCCCAGCAAACCCCCACTTCGGGATCCGGTCACAGAGGTGGCAAATCATCCATGGTGTGGAGGACTTCAGGTAACCACCTACTTCAACTGTGTGTTCTCACCACACCGAGCACAGAAGCTCAGGTAAACATGCTAGATGGAACGTAAGCTCTAGGAAGGCAGGTTGGTGCTGCCCGCCACGACACAGCTGGAAGAGTCCTTAGAAATCATCGAGTCAAGCCACTCCGGTTTTAACAAGGAAACCCCCAGCTTGGAGAAAGAGTCCGGAGTCAAAGGCAGACCTCCCGAGCTCCGCTCCAGAATCTTTCGCCAGCACGGGGTGACCTCCGTCTCCCACAGAGAACGCAGCCCTCCCGCTTTGGCTTCCAGCTGGAGAGTGAATTTCCGAAGGACAGCTTCACTAGATGCCCAGATCTGGTAAAATTGTAAAGCAGAACTATCATTCCATTTTTAAAGTAACACAGCCACCCCACGTGATAACATTTACTGACAAAGCTCACAGAAGCGAGGAGGGGCTCCAAAGGACACAACACCCAGTGTCTTGGGGTTTCCACGAAGACCCATTCCTAGGTGTGAGCACAGCATTCCCCGCCTACTCCCTGCGGCTGCGCAGCGGGAGGTCACCGCCGCTCTCAGAGGTTCCGAACGAGGCCAGCAGGGGGCGGTCTACACTACTGCGTGTCCCCAGCTCGGGTTGTTGTTTGGAATGAAATTCACGTATGATCAATCACACTTTAAATATCTTCTGTAGTTTCTGTACCAAACACTTGTTTTCTAAATGGTTTACCCTCCTTAGCTCCCTTCTTATAAATTCAATAGTAGAGAGAGTGGTGTGCGACAAAGGAGGAAAGCCCCCGAAGAAACAAATCCAGCAGGAAACCTACCAGGCGAGGGCGCTCAGCTGCCTCCAAACGTAGATAGAAGACAGGATTTTCTGGAATCACAGCAAAAGAAAGAACAAAAGCCCCAGCTTTAAACATTTCAACAGCAAATTCAGTATGTAGTCTTTATTATTGAGCAAGTTCTCTAAAAATTTAAGGAAGTAAGCACATCAAAAAAAATACTAAGTGTGAAAACCCTGGGAATATAAACACATAGGAGAAATCCTGTCTTCGAGAAACTGGTAACACGAAGAAAGAAGATACCAATCCAGGAGTGCTCTGAGCATGGTTAATGGCATTTCATCCCAATACAACCAAGGAGGAAGATTCGAACTGAAAATGAAAGATTAGCTGTGCCTTCAACCAGATTGTGGAGCATTGGAAACCAAGATAGCACATGCAGCCCTTTTTAAGTTTGAAGAGCAATTATCTTTCTAGTACATAATCAGGGTGCAAAACTTATACCCCTTATAAAAGAGTTCACTGAAGTTCAGCTACAACTTCTAGATCAACACTTCTCCCCCGCCTGCACACCTGTTACTTTTCCCTCCCACAAGGGGCTCAGGCCCACTACTGGGGGCATCTCAGCAGGACATAAGCCAAAATTAGGCCATTCAACATCAAACTTTGGAAAGGATTTCATTCTAGATTTTTGACTCTCTTAAGTCTCTGTGGTATTCTTAGAAAGGATAGTGTCCTTTATATAGCTTCTCATACAAACTGTGATTTGTCTGGATGTCCAGCATATTTTAGCAAACCTAAGCCTCCAGACCTGAGAGCTGGACCACTGCTTCTACAACAAAGGAACACAAAGCTGAAGTCAGACGCGGGGATGGAGCCAGTTCCTCTGGTCTCGTGTGTGGGGCTTCCCTGTGTCAATGAACTACCTCTACCACTCACCCCACCCCAGCTGCATCCCAATCAACAGACATAGCTGGATGTGGAAGCATCACTTGTAGGCCTTCACTCAGGAGGCTGAGGTGGGAGGATCACTCGAGTAGAGGAGTTGGAGGCTGCAGTGAGCTATGATCATGCCACTGAACTCTAGCCTGGACAACATGGCAAGACCCCATGTCTAAAAAATAAATACAAAACAGACACCAAAGAAGAAGCACCAGAATGTACTTTGTTCTAAAGGCCATAGGCTTTGGCACTTCAACAACTGGGTCATAGGTGTTCTCAGAAAGTGTTTTGTCATTTGCTCCCTAGCAGAGGAAAGTCATTTGTGAAACTATTTTAAACAGCAAAACTAAAAAGGCAGGAGCCATCTCAGATGCTCCTTAGACATTGGATCCAGAGCCACTTTAGGGGGTAAGACAGAAACACTGTCTCTGGATATCAGAACCAGCATGAAGGAGAGTGACCACAATCTGTGCAGCCAGTCCAGCCAGACCACTGCTTGAGGAAATTCTATTATAAATACTTTGGAGCGGTGAACTGTCCTATGTCATCTTCATATCATGAAACTTAGTGAAGGCCTCCGAATGCCTGCTTCCCCAGCACCTCCACACAATAGCAATTTCTTGCAGTTTCCATTTCCCTCGAACCTTCAACTCTTGCTGCTGCCATATGGAAGATGACTTTATCTCAAATACTTCAGAGAAAATCTGAAGCCACCAGTCAGGAATTCTGACACAGCCCGACACCATTTCACCAGAGCCTGTGTGCAGCTAACGGCACTCACCACATCAGTTTTCTTACTAAAACGAGGGGCCTTTCTTCCATCAAAAGGCAGCACTTCTCTAGATGCTTCTAATAGCCCTGGTCCAGCCAGCCTTCTCAGGCACTCCACTCCCTTTTTCCCTCTTTCTCATATAACTTCAGCCTTTTCTGGCAAGATGCCTTTCCACCAGCATCCAAGCCTGCTCTCCTTGCCCCTGAGCCCCCAAGATTCGGTCCTCTCCAGCTCCTTGCACTCTCTTCCCATCGGAGCTTCATTTTGACTCATCTAGCCACCCGTCTGTCCACTCTTCCTCAGCTTCACTCCTCAGCACCCCCGAGTTGGACATCCAGCCACTAAAACACTCTCTGTTAGGTCAGCAGGGGCTTGTGCGTTGATAACCCTGGAGTCTTGCTCAGTTTCTTCATGACTCTCGGAAGCCTTATAAAGAGCTAACCAAATCTGTTCCTTCTTGAAACACCCACTCCCCAGCCTCCTGAGGAACCATTCTCCCTATTTACCCTCTAACCCTCTGGCCGCATTTTCTGAGTTTCCTTTTGGAGCTCCTGCTCCTTCTCCCAGCCTAGTTTAAACACTGGAATTTATCAAAATCTTGCTTTCAACTCACTTCAGTTCTCACTCTGGGATCTCTCCTCAAAGGTCTCACCCATTCCCATGGCTTCAAATATATTCACAATGTCAAATTTCCATCTCTCGACACAATCTCTGCTCTCCATTCCAGCCCTCCGGATCAATTTCCAACTGCACATCCCCATGTGAAGGTCTCACATTGCCTCAACCTCAGAAGGTCCAAAAGCCAGTGCACAGTCTGCCTCCCCCAGCACAAGCTCCTCCCACTTCACAAACTGGTGCTTCCATGAGGAAGTCATTCGTGCTGAGGACAAACTCATCCTTGACCCATTTGTCCCTCCCCACTTGCATCCAACAGAGCATTGAGTCCCAACCCTTCTGCGTCCTAAATATATTTCAACCTCATCCACTTTTCTCTACTACCTCCAACCTAACCAAAGCAACCGACGTTTCCATGGCCTGACACACCCAAAAGCATCCTACAGGCTTTCTCTCCCCCAGGCATGCTCCAAAACAGCAGCTAGTTGGAAGACATTACTTTCGCAAACTTTCAAGTCACTGAATGCTGCGATCCTTAGCATGGTGTCAGGCCCCATGCAGTCTCACCTCCAGCCAGTACCCCGCTGGGACACATGCCGTAGACACAGGGCTGTACTTTTATCCTCTTGGGCACCAAGCTTTCTCTGGCCTGGGAGCTTTCTTTCATGAGTTCGCAGTATCTCTAACCCTCTTCTTTTCCGCCCTCCTAATTCCCTTCTCCGTCTCTCCCTCCCTCCCTCCCTCCTCTGTCCAGTCCAACTAAGCCAATTCTTTTCGTAGCTTAGAGTCTTAACTTAAATGTTACTCACTTAGGGACATTTTCCTGATGGCCAACATCCTTAGAAAAGGTATTGTTATGTATTCATAACATTTCCCAAGGTGTGATTGCAACTACCCAATTGTAATTAAGTGATTTCTTATTTAAAGTGACATCTGCCTTTCTGAATGGCCAGCTCCGAGAGCAGAGCCTGTACCTGGTTGGGTTCACCTTTGCTTCCCTCAGCCCTAGAGCAGGTCCTAACACTCTCAATGAACCCTCACCTTCTGCTATCGTGTGAGCAAGAGTTGCATCACACCTTCTTATGCACCTCTTCCGAGCCTCAAGACCTCGTCCGCCCAGGACACTCCCAGTCACCCTTGTCATCCTGGCATAATTATTGTGATCCCCATGTTCATTCTCAAAGTGCCCTGGTCTGAACTTTTAAAAATAGGCTCACCCCATGCTCTGACCAGCTTAACACAGGCATCATGTAAAAGAGCACACACACCTCTTGCCCCCAACACTGGTTGACACCACAGATAACCCCACCCCTGGTGCATGATTCCAAGGGTAGAGAAGTTAGCACCCCATCTGGAGAGGAGAGTCAGCCCAGGGATCCCTCCTTTTCCACTGCAGACGAGGCATCCCTGAGCTAGGTTGGTGCAGCTTCTCAGAGCAACAGTCCCAAGCTCCCTGGTACGGGCTGTCTCCCCATTTCTCTCCTTTATTCCCACCCCGATTCCTTCTGCCCCAGGCTTTGATTTCTGGAGAACCCAGATTAAAATGAAGATTTGCTTCTCTACGGCCCCAAAGGGAAGAATTAGAACTGAAGAGTAGGAGAGGAGGAACATGAGAAGACACAGCTTGGCTCAATCCGCAGCCTACCTGACAGAACCACTCACATGGAATTATCTTCCTGGCGGAAGAGTTCTCTGTCATCACAGTTGTTCAAATAGAGGGTAGACAATCGCAGACTACTGCAAGGAAGAACTCAGCATATCCAACTGGGCTGGGTTCACTTTTCATTCCCTTCCTGTGGAGGATTCTAAGATGTAATATTTAATGAAAAGTTATTTCATATGTCTACCTTACTTAGAAAAAGTAATTGAAATGTGGAGAGAGATTTAATTGGCAAGTCTCATCCGAAGTATTGCTTTCTGTGAATAATCTGGCTCACCATGTGCCCAAAAAAGGGCATAATGGCCAAAAGATCCTGACTTAACAGCAAAAAACATACAATTATCCCCAGACATTCCGGCTGACATAAACATGCACACACCCTCCAAGTACAGCCATCCTGAAGGCCCCATTGGCTCATGCTAGTAACCCATTTCTCTGAAATCAGGTTATTTTTTTTCCTTTGAATGTATCATTACTGAAGTAATAGGTTAATATTATTGTTAATTTTTTTTAAAGCTCTGTCTGGGCATTGAAAGATAAAGTTCACATCACTCTCCCGTACTGCTAGCAAGATAGAGTTTGGGATTGTTCAAACACGAAGTCACTTTCTTCTCAGGGAACTTGCCTGGGAGTTTCTCGGGGAAAGTAAATGCAGTGTGGGCTCAGGCACAAACCAAATAATGCCACGGCAACCACTGGAGCCTTGGGAGGGAAACAGACCAGCTGGGAGTACAGGGGTGGCTAAAGAAACCGGCCTGTGGACCCCGCTGTGATATTCACATCTAAGTCTACAAGAACACCCAAGACTCCAGCAAAGTCAGGCCTGCAAATGTTGGAAGCAGTTTGCCAGAGTGGTCAGGTTAAGGCATCAAGGACACAGCTTCAGGAGGCTGCGTGGATGGTGGTGCCAAGGATCCAGAAACAAAAAGAAGGAAAGGGGGCTATATTCCTCCTGCCCAGCAGGCAAAGCACAGGCAGGTGGGCAGTGTCTCCAGCACACAAGCTGGGTTTTCAGGGCAGTGCTCCAGCACCAGCAAGGGTCTGGGGTGCTAGAAAGGGCAATTGAGACAGAGACCCACCGCACAAACTGGAACAACTTGACAGAGAAAAAGAAGACACAGACAGAGGCACATCTCAGTACCTTCAACAAGCACACCAGCATTCCAGAACACCAGAGAGAATGATGGCAAGAACCAGGTCAGACCTCACCAGCTAAGATAACACAGGAATGAAGAGAAGAAAAACACCCAGGCAGGAACCCACAGAAATGTCAATGAAAGCACCTGAGCAGGACACCCCTTGACACTTCTTGAGGCGTGACTGGCATGTGCCTGGACCTCGTTTTTATTTGAGTGCCCATTTGCAATTCCCAGGGTCTATGTCTTAAGTCCACCTAAAAGCCCAGCTCCAAAGCACCTTTGAAGTGCATCATTTTCCCCACTGCATGCACTTTTTGGCATCTGCTGGAGCTCTTGAAAGCATTCCTGTAAACGTTATAAAATTAATCAAGGTATAAGGAAAAGGAAGAAAAGAAAATAAACCCAGCTGGCAGTACACTCAGCATTTATCACTAGGTCAGCAGCTTTCTGATCCACTTTCTCATACCTGTTTGGTGCCAATTGCCTCAGAATCAGGTGGACCCTGTAACAAGATTAGTTCCCCTTAACTGCCGCATAGACAACAACTTAAACATTACAAAATGTCAAGTTTCCCTTTGAGATATTCTTTCAGGTCCTGCGTATCAGTGAGAGTACTGACTCAGCTGGTCTGAAGGACCCTATGAGAAGCTGACTCACCAAAGATTGCAGTTTCCTCATCCTAATGGGTTCCTCCCCTTCTACCTGACCAACCAATGACCCTAATATTCCAGTCCCTCATCCTCCATGATCCCCTTAAGGACCCCAGCCCAGAACTTCTCTGGGAGATGGATTTGAGGGTCTCCTCCCATCTCCTTGCTCAACACCCTGTGATCATGAAAATTCCATCTCTGCTGCAAACCCTGCTGTCTCCGTGTCATTGGTCTGTGACTGCGCAGGGAGCATGCAAGCCTGTCGGTCTTATAACACACTCATTGGAACCATTTCACAGAATGGCATCTCCTTCATATTGAACTTGTAACAGGGACCAGAGTCACTGCAGAATTCAATGTTTGTCCTCCTCATTGCCCTCTTCTGTTCGATCAACCGGATTTCATTTTTAGCCCAGTTCTCCAAAATGAGCAATGTGCTATACTTTGAGCTCGCTGAGCATAAGCAGTGAACAAGAATTCTGTGAACATTGGCTCTCCAGCTCCAGAGCCCTCGGGTCTCTCCTATATCTGTCTCTTCTCACTGAAGGCACTACTTCCCTAACCTTTGTACCTTTCTTCCCTTGTGAAAACAACGAAGCTACTGGGATTATGCTACCAGTATCCACATACATCTATTCAAAAAACCAGATGGAAGCAGACTAGTGGTGGTGATGGTCTGGCCTAAATGATCTAGGTCTAGAATTTATAAGTGAAAGAGAGCCCTGAATGTTCCTTAGTTTGATTCTTGTATTCATAAATGTGAAGATTAAGAATTAAAGGGGTTAAGTAACTTGTTCCTTTGGATTTGCCCGAGGACTCACATCTAGCTACCAGCTAGTGGCAGCAATGGAACTAGAATTCAAAGTTTTTCCCATCTCACATACTCCTGGTTTTTACAGAGCACATAAGGAAAAATTTATAGCATCACTTGGAAACTGGCTACTCCAGATGTCTTCCTCTCCAGCTCGTGTCCACCAAATGACAGCCAATCACATTTGACAATGTACAAATAAACATTCACCCAGCACTTTCTGTGCACAGGTACTTTGGGGAAAGCAGAAGAGTAAGATGAAGCCATTCCATTCCAGGGCTCAAGAGCTCATGATCTAGTTGGGGAAGTGAGACATTCATCCAATACATCTGTCAAGTGACCATGTGCCAGGCACTGCTGGAGATGGTGACAAGGCTTGAGCTAAGCAGACTTGCTCTGGGACACGGATCACATGAAAGCAAGGCAAATAAACAGGCAAGATGAATTCAGATGGAACCCATCAGGGGCAGCATGATGGAGAATGGCCATTCGCAAAGATGGGGAGGCTGGAGGCCAGCTCTTCTCAGAGGTGTGATATTTGAGCTAGTGTGTCTGGAAAAGAAAGAGACAGCCTGCAAAGACCTGGGAGAAGAGACTTCCTGGGCCAAGGCACAAGGAGGCAAAGGCCAGAAGAGCAGGTAACCAAGGAGGAGGAGGGTATGAGTTGAGCTCAGAGAGTCAGATGCAAAACCAGGACAGGCGGGGTTCACTTAGCCCAGGTGAGGAGTTTGGATTTTTTCATAAGGGGTCAGAGGGCTTCGTGCACAACAGAGACAACATCTGATCACCACCCCAAAGCTAAGTAAAAACAGAAATCCACATGTAGACTGTGACAAATGTGCCGCCACCACAGAGGGACAGCTGAGAGGTAGCTGGGAGGCTGGCTGGGGGTGGTGGATGTGAAAAGGGGAGCAAGGTCACCACAGAGGCATCATGAGGAAGGTGCCTGTTTGCCTGTTTCAGTGTCTGACCACACATTTGCTTACTCTGGTCCTGCAGGGAAAGGCAGTATTTTGTGATCCCAGTGACCTTTGTGTTTTTCTCCCTAGTGCTGAAATATACAGGCCGAATAATTTCACTGGAGGTGGGAGCATATGGAAGATATTGCTAATTTGGGAAGAAGAGGAAAAGCTTTCCAAGAAGTGGGAAGAATGTGCCAAGAGATGCTAAGACAAGAGGCTGCATGCAGAGCTGGGGGGATGAACCCCAAGAAATAAAATGCACAACCTGAAGTTCCCCACCAGGCAGGAAGCAGAGCAGGTGGCTGGGGAGGCCACCTCCTGGCCCTCGGCAGTCCAGCTCAGGGTCCTACTTTATCCTGAGGGTACAGTGGGTTTCCATGAAATTGGTGCCTAGGAGTAAGGGATTGCGCATGCCTATTAAATGTCATTCAGGCCATGGTATGGGGACAAGCCTAAATATGAGACAGGATGGAATGGGTGGGGCTGTCTGGGGGAAGTAACAGCAATTCAGGTGAGAATCAAGGAGCCCTCAACTCAGGTGGACCAGAGGTCATTCACTGAACCTCAGAGTGGCATCCAGAATGTCACACGGCTCCCTTCATGTGGACCAGATAAGAATCTCTCAAAAGTAGAAAATGGCCAGACACTCAGGGCCTCGCTTTGTGGACCATGATTTACATGGAGCACTTCCAACACAACCCCCCACTACGCACTTTCCACCTATTGTCTGATTTGAGGCTCACAGGAGTCCTGGCAGTAGATAAGAGACTGTGTCAGAAAGGAGGCCCAGAAAGCCCAGCCGTGGCCAGCAGAGCCCGGTCGAGGCGGCCAGGTGGTCCCCGCCGTGCTCAGAGCATGGGCACTTTTGGACCCCTTCGACAAAGCAGAAGGCAAGCGTCATCTCAGAGGATGCCTTGCCCTGTTAACAGGGAAGTTGGAGAGAACAGCCTTTAAAAGAATGCTGGGGTGGTCATTGGGTTTCAGACATCAGCAAGTTCGTGGCCAGGTCCTGGCACCCTCAGCCTGAGCTTCCCTGGCTCCCCTTAACTCCCTTGCTGTCCCAATTCCTCAGTGACACCTCCCCAACTTTTTTATTTTCCAACCCTGAGGAGCAAGAGCGAGAGAGAGAGGAGCTTTCATAAAAAGCGCCTTTTTCTGTCTGCAGAGCCCTCCCTAGTCTCTGAAATCCCAGCCGCAAGGAAGGCTCTTGAATCTCACTGCCCTGTCCCTCACTCCACCAGACTGTGGGAAACTGAAGCCTCCTCAACATTTTTGCAAACTCCCAAGGACACTTCATGGCTGCTGTCTGTGCATCCCATTTTGTGAATGCGCCTTCATGCCACGCGAGTCATGAAGTTTAACATTCTCTTCAAGTTTTTCCCAAAAGAACCGACCTACCCAAAGGCATTGGTGAGCAATGTGGACTTTATAAATCAATGTGCCTACTCCAATCCCAGCAGGAAACCTCAGTGTCCACACTGGACACGCCCTGAAGTCCCTTCTTTCCTACTTGACTCTTGGATGAGGGGACAGCATGGCCTCTGTCTCCCGCCATCTCCTGCCACCCTCTGCACAGCATCTGTCCTAGCAGGTCCCATCCCAAATGCAGAGTTTTTCAGCCTTCCCATTCCTCACCCGGCACCACCTCCCCAAACTTAGCAGTCCTTCAAGGAAGGGACACCCCATCTCAGCCCTGTGCAGGAGGCAGGGGTAGCCAGACCTTATAAACAAAGCTCTTTAGATTTTATTATTTTATCTTTACTTTTGGCTTTACACAGAAATCCATGGCTGGGCTTCATTTTTGCTCAAAGTTAAGTGTCTCCTATGAGGGTCCGTGTTGCAGGAGGTGTGTGAAGACTACCAGGCATGGCTTCCAATGAGCGTTAATCCTGACTGGCCCTCATTCTGAGGAATTATGCTCCTTCCAGCTCCAAACTCAAGGGGCCTTACTCGAGAGGACAGGTCATCAGGGTTTGGCCAAAACTTCTAATAATTTTCCCCCTGACAAGAATGCAAGCTGAGGATGTTCTGAGGAATGAGACAGTAGTAAAGAGAGTGAGCTCAAAGGGAACTTTCCAGAAATCACTGGAAAGAGAGGAAGACCTAGAAGACCTAGAAAGAGATGTGATGGAGATTTGAAAAAGAGCAAGAAACGCTGGGATCCCCTTCGTGGATCCCCTTGGTGTGGCCTTATTGCTTCTCACTGCAGAGCTGTGTGTGTGTGTGTCAGAAGCAAGGTGCACCTGCCCCAAGGGTTGGTGACAAACAGAATCTCCATGCCATAGAGGAAGCTAGCTGGGCTTCTCTGGGGCCACTGTCCCTGAGTGAGGGACTCTTCGGGCACCTGGCTTTAATGTTTGCCTGTAGGTTGTGGTCAGTTGCAATTAATTGGCTTAGGCAGTAAATCATAAAATAAGAGCACCCACTAAATGTCCCTCCATGGCTAGCCTAGGTGTCACCCATGACATGAATTCAAGCTTCTTCCTGAACAGAAAGGTTACATTCTAAACAGGTGAGAAGTGAGTCCCTAAATCAGACTGTGAATCCCTTTCCTTCTTTAAGTGTTTTACAAGCTTTAGCTCCTCTACCATTAAAAAACAAAACAAAACAAAACAAATTCTCCCAATATTCAGATAAAAGAACATTATTGTCTTTTGAGTCTTCATTTCCTTCTCAGGGTTTCTTATTTGAATTCCTTTCTCAGAGCCCACACTTCAGCCAACCAAATTTTCTCTTGACACATGTGGAAAAAGTAATAGTGTCCAAAAAACGAAGGAGATCCTCATCCTTCCAGGTGGAAAGACCAGGAGGTCCTGCCTGGACCCCTGGCTCTGCCCTGCCTCCCTCCTGCACCCGGATAGCTGCCAGGATGGAGAACACTCCCAACCCTCCCCCAGCCCTCTCCATCTTTTCTTAGCCCTCCATCCACCTGAAAAAGCTGATGTTTTTCAAGGACTTTAACCATCTGATTAAACACGGAAAAGTGACAAAAGTCAGTTTTATAAAGTCTAGGTTTCAAGGTCCTCGTAGCTCATCCAGCATGTGGCTTCCCAGCTATCAAGGGTGTTGTCTGGGCTCCCCACTGAGAAAGTTCAGCTTTTAACAATCGTCACTAACTGTCTTATATTTGCCCTTCTTTTGGGGAGAATCTTAGCAGCGAGGGTCACAAATTCAAATAACGACAGGCAGGAGACATAAAATGGCCCAAGCTGTCACCATCTCTCTAAGGAAGAGAGGACAGGGCTTCCAGGCACGCTGAGGCTCATTCTTCAGCCCCAGCCTCTTCCCACCACTGGGACACCATGCCTGATGATGCCTGGCCTTCTAGTCTTTTCCAGAGCAGCCAGAAATCATTTTTTTGTGTGAAAGTTTCCCATTTTAAAATGCCTCTACCCAATTCAAACTGTCTTAAAATGCTGCAGGAACCAAATTCCACATCTGTCTGCTTGGGGTCTGCCTGCAAGGGACTGGCGTGTTTTGTGGCTTAGCACAGGAGCCCCTCACGCATGCCTACCCCAGGGAGAGGCACAACTTTCCGAGAGCACAAATTGTCCTGGCACCTTTCCACCAAAGTACCCAGTCACGGCACTGCCGCGCCTTCTCTCTGCCTCTCTTTTAAGAAATGCTAAGGCTTTCACTGAAACTGACTATTGATCTGATGGTCATTCAGACTCACATTTGCATTAATACAAAAAGTAAGTTAAGGATTTTCCTTTTGCTTTTTTTCCAGAAGGAAAGAAAGGTAGACAAGGGGCAGACACACTATTTCTGAGTTACAGCTCAAAACTCAGGCTCTTGACAGCCAGAAAACTCCCTAAAGTAGCTTAGATGGAAGTGCAAAAGATAAGCTTTTGAAATCTATCCTTTTCAGTTCAGTTGAAAGAATATTCGTTCTGCCTTTAACCATACAGACTGAAGTCTGTGTCACAGGACTGTTCATCTCTCCTCCTACCCTACATCAGATACCAGTCAGGTGGAGTCTTTTGCTATGGGAAACTCTATCTCAGGGATTCCTTTGCTTCTGGAGGACAGCTTTTAAAAAATAGCCACATAAAATGGGGAAAATGACTGAGGTCACTGGCATTATGTCTGCCTTTCAGAAATGGTTCCGTCATCACCTCAGTGCCACCCAGCACATGAGGGGTTCACAGGCCAGAGGTGTGTCACCGCTTGACCTGCACTGCCTTTATGTCTTGTTGGGGGCCTACAGCCAAGCCTGACTTTATGCACCAGATCCCTCAGGTAGGACCCCCCAGAAGTGCCCCTGACCGCCACTGGGGAGCTCGTGTCCCATCTGGGCCAGCCGGGGCCTTGCTTGGAAGCATGATGTTGTAACATACTCTTGCAGAAAAAAATAGGCAGTTATATCTTGACCGACATAAATGTGAACTTTATTAAGTGTGCAAAATAAAGCAGATTTGTTCACTCAGGCTTTCCAAAGAAGGTTGTGGAGACCTAGGAAGAAAACCTGCAGAGCGAAGGTGTGGGAGGGAGGGGAGGCACTAAGACAAATGACTATACTTCCTTGTGAGCACTTCCTGACAGAGGCCACGTGGGAACTGTCTGAGGGCATACCACTTACACATTACTCTAAACTATAAAAGATTGGACCTGTCTTAGTGGAACTATTTGCCTTGTACAAAAGTTCTCTCCCTGACATTATCTCATTTGATCCCTACAAAACCCTCTAAAAGAGAAGACACAGCTGGCTCCCCCTGCTCCTGTTTTGCCAGTAGGGATAGTGAGGTGGCCTGTCTAAGCCTCCATCACCAAAGCTGTGCAAACAGAGAGCTAAATACCAGCTCAGGGCCTGGGGCTCAGGAACCGCCGCTTTTTCACCTTCCCGTGGTGGTCTTTGGGTGCCAGGGTCAGCACCAAACCAAACATTTATAAGAAAATGCAACGATTCCTGTTGCAAGGAATATTTTGTTGAATGGGTTATTGCATCTCAGCAAACACACTTTGGGAAGTGACGGAACAAAATCAGAAACCAATGTGTTAAGACATCGTCAGGGTCCATGAGATAATTACACTTCCATGCCTGAACCACGG
Organism: Leontopithecus rosalia; assembly: GCA_028533165.1. Taxonomy (NCBI): domain Eukaryota; kingdom Metazoa; phylum Chordata; class Mammalia; order Primates; family Cebidae; genus Leontopithecus; species Leontopithecus rosalia. The sequence continues at coordinate 41,891,168 of CM052661.1, read as the reverse complement.
AGCACCTCCGCCTTCTGCAGACATCAGTTGTTGACAAAAGACGTGATTAAGTAAAAAAAAGTTCAGTGGCAAAATGAATCCTGAAAATAATTTAGAGGAAGAGAAACCAGAGTGCTATGTTTGGTAACAACAGGTTTGTCACAGGGTCTGAGAGAGAGACAGAGAGAGAGAGAGAGGTGTCAGCATGGAAAAAATTAGGCCAAAGATCCAGAAATGCCCAGGGCCCCCAAAACCTGACTGGCCGCTGTAGTTGCAGAGAATAAAAGTCAAAGTCACCGAAACATTTAAGCAAGAGATTGCTAACCAAATGTGACTGAGGCAGGCATCTCCATCGATAGAAGTTTATTTAAGCAGAGTTGGGGGATGTGCCCAGGACAACCATGAGTTACAGGAGCATCTGCGATCTGTGCTTTCCAAAGAAGGCTGTGAAGACTCAGTATTTAAAGGGGAAAAAAACCAGCAGGAAGGAAGGGAGGGAGGGAGGGGCGGCACTAAGACGAACGGCTGCACTTCCTTGTGAGCAACCTGTGACACGGGCCTTTGGGAACCTGGCTGATGGATGAGGCTGACACAGGGTCGTGAAATTGCAGCTGTCTGTCCAGGAACAACAGATAGGTGGGCTTGTGTAACTCAGTATGCCAACGGGAAAGTTAAGCTGGTGAACTGAGTTTGGGGGTCCCAAGATTTTACTTTCTTCTACAAGACTAATTTGCAATGTCCTTCTGCAACACATATGTGCTAAGTGCTGGATGAAAAACACGGAGCCTCTAACACATTCTGAACAGAGAAAAGCTCATATGTTACGCTAAAGACTAGAAATAAATTAACAGGATACAGACCCCGAGCATGTCGGGGAGGCACTGTGAGATAGGAAAGCCTCTAAGGAGAGCTCGTTTTGCTGAGTCCTAGATGACATCTGGAGGAGGCAGGAGCTGACTGCGGTTTCTGAGCCAAGTGACCAGCCAGCAGGGCTCTGGAATCTAAGGCAGGTGACCAGCCATGGCTGTGGGGTCTGGTGCAGGTGGCTAGCCACAGGCAGCACAGCAGGGCTTGAGGCAGACATGGCTTTCATCTGTTTTCTAATTCCAGCTGCTTTGTGGAGAGTAGACTGCAGTCAGGCAAGCAACCAAGAGAAACAGCCAGTGCGGCCCACTGCGGAGAGGCCGCAGCCCAGCAGGGCTGTGAGGATGGGAGTGTGGGTGGTGAACCTGAGCCCCGGGCCCCTTGACCTTTCCTCCTTTGGGCTTACTCAACACACAGAAGCCAAATAGACCTGACAGACGCTGCCACCCAGGCCCAGGATCTCCCTAGAGACACTGTCAGCAAGACCAGACTTGCTTCTGCTGGCTCAGCCTTGGCCGCACCCTAAATGTGCAGAGAGCCAGCCTGATGTGGGAGGGCAGGGTGAACAGGGAGGATTAGGCCTCCAAGGCCATGCCCTGCAACCCCATCCCTGCCCGCTCCCTGCCCCTCAGGGTAGCTGGAAGCCACCCTGCGGACTGCCCCCTCCAGCCCTCCTCATTTACACCAAACAAGTGGCTGGGGAAGTGTGGAGCATGAAGAGGGAAGAGCTGCACAGTTTGCCACTCTTGCCTCTCCTTCTCCCACGGCCCCAGCCTGTGGCATGCAGCCCTGCTGGCGCTCAGCTTCTCTGGTGACTGTCCTCCCCTCCAGGGGCTGCGGAACCAGCCTCTAACTGCCAGCAACTGCCCCTGCAACTGCCACTGATTCAGAACCTCCTCAGGGTTCTTGCTGCCCACAAGGCTGTGCTCAGCCAGCCACTCCACCGACTTTTTCTTATTACTCTCCTTGAGATCTCTGATCTCCACCCAGACCTGCCTGGTTCTCTGACAGTTTCTAACTGGGGCTGAGGGCTGGCAGTTATCTTCGTGTGCGGATCTTACACTTTCTCAACACCCAAGCCTTTTGAGGACCTACTGAAATACGCTGTCAAAAACAGCTCAGGACCACACGACGGTCCTTTCTTAAAAAGAATTTCTTGCTATGGAAGCAGAAAATCAAATATCACCCATTCTCATAGACTAGGTGATCTGAAGCCAGCTCTGCCCTGGGTGGCCGCCCTCTCCCTGCAGGGCTCGCCGGCTCACCCGGCCTACTGCTGGCCTGGGTCCTATTGTCACTTGATGTATCATTTCATCCTCCACCCAGATACCACACTCTCTTCTCTCCATTGCCAAATTTCTTGAAAATTTTGGTAATTGTTAGACTCTGAGTATATTTCATCCTCTTGGGACGTAGCTCTGAGCAGCTCATTCTAAGACTCCATTTGTGCCCTTCATATTGTCAAGCTCTGTAATACACAATGGTGCTATGAAGACAAATATAGACCCCACCCCTTTAAGGAATTCAGTCTGGTGGGGGATCTAGGCAAAGTGCTCTGTGGAAACACAGAAGGAAGCACCCAGCAGCCCAGAAGACCTGGGGAGGGGGGAGCTCCAAAGAAAAGGGGCTTGAGTTAAATTTGGAAGGATGAGGAGGAAGTCCCCAAGAGAGAAAATGGGAAAGACAAAAATGATGGTTTTCATTGTGAAGACAGTGCAGTGTCTATCAGACATCAAGGCCAAGATGATGATGGCTGGCTTCAGAAGGGCCTGGAGCTGCCACCTGGAAACGCCCAGTGCTGTCCATGTCTTGTCTCTGCTCCTCTCTGAACATGTATTTCCTTCTTTTCTCTCTGTGACAGTGTCCCCTGGTGACCCTGGACTGCCCTGCAGCTCCTGAGTCTGCATGTCATGTGCCAAAACAGAGTAGGACTGGCTTTCTTGACACCAATTCTTGTATGAAGAATGATCATCAATGGTCAAGGCTCCACCCTGACCCAATTAAGTATGGCTAGAGGGATGGAGTCAGGTAGCACAGACATTCCAGCCAGGCCCACACTGATAGAGGGGTATCATGGCCTCCGTGTGAGGCAGGCAATGGGCTGACCCACCCATCAGAGGTGGATAATAGACTGGAGCTACCACCGAGTAGATTTTCATCTAAGTCTTCGCTCCTGTAATAAACTATCCTCTGAACTGGGAGAAGCAAACTCCCACTTGCTTCATCCCTCTTGCTCTTGGGTCTTTGCTGCTAGGCTCTCTGGGAACCGCTACAGTAAGAATGAGCTGTGTATCTGTGCAGATCTGGAGGCTCGGCCCTCCTTGCCCGCCTCCTGGGTGTCTGGATTGATGCCTTGTCCAGAAGTGGGGGCCAAGGTAGAGCTTTTGCCTTGGCACCCTGAAGGTTCTCTGAAAAATAACTGGCATGAGGCAGATTAATTAATAGGAGAAAATGCATACAAATTTGTTTAACAAACGTGTATCCGCAGGAGCCTTCAGAATGAAGTCGCAACCCCTAAGTAAGGTACAGAAGTCTCTAGACCATCTGAAGGTTATAAAAACAATGCAGTCTTTTAGAGAAATGCAAATCAAAACCACATTGAGATACCATTTCACGCCACTTAGAACGGCAATCATGAAAAAATCAGGAGACAACAGATGCTGGAGAGGATGTGGAGAAATAGGTACCCTTTTACACTGCTGGTGGGAGTGTAAATCAGTTCAACCGTTGTGGAAGACAGTGTGGTGATTCCTCAAGGACCTAGAAATAGAAATTCCATTTGACCCAGCAAGCCCATTACCGGGTATATATCCACAGGATTATAAATCATTCTATTATAAAGACACATGCACACGTATGTTTATTGCAGCACTGTTTACAAGAGCAAAGATCTGGAACCAACCCAAATGCCCATCGATGACAGACTGGACAAAGAAAATGTGACACATATACACCATGGAATACTATGCATCCACAAAACGGAATGAGTTCATGTCCTTTGTAGGGACATAAATGAGTCTAGAAACCATCATTCTCAGCAAACTGACCCAAGAACAGAAAACCAAACACTGCATGTTCTCACTCATAGTCAGGTTTTGAACAATGAGAACTCATGGACACAGGGAGGGGAACATCACACACTGGGGTCTCTTCGGGGGTGGGGTCTAGGGGAGGGACAGCAGTGGGTAGGCAGGTTGGGGAGGGATAACATTGGGAGAAATGCCTGATGTAGGTGACAAGGGGATGGAGGCAGCAAACCACCATGGCATGTGTGTACCTATGCGACAATCCTGCAAGATCTGCACTTGTACCCCAGAACTTAAAGTACAATAAAAGAAAGGAAGGAAGGAAGGAAGAAAGGAGGAAGGAAGGAAGGAAGGAAGGAAGGAAGGAAGGAAGGAAGGAAGGAAGGAAGGAAGGAAGGAAGGGAAGGAAAAGAAAGAAAGAAAAAGAAAGAAAGAAGGAAAGAAAGAAAGAAGAAAAAAAGGAAAGAAGCGGTCTCAGAGCATAGCCAAAACCAGGTTTTAGAGGCAGGACAGCTTATGGCCGGCAAAGGTGGTCTAGATGAAGGACCTCATGGTATAGCCCCAGAGGAAATAGATGGTGAATGTTTCCTTTCAGACCTTTAAAGTGTCAGAGTCTCAGTCTTTCCTCGACTGGGGAAAAGCCTAGAAGGGGAAGGCCTGGCTGCAACAATGGAGATTCTCTACAGATGCAACTTCCTCCCACAAAAGGCAGCTTGGCAGGGTCATTTCAGTTTGCTGGCCCTAAGGCAGCCATTTCAAAAGAAGTCAAAGAAATATATTTTGGGGTAAAATATTTTGACTTTCTTCAATAGTCAGTCACTCATTTGGTGGTGCTGTTGTTCCCAGGACTAGCAGACCTCCCAAGCTCTTCCTAACGCCACCTCCCAAGCTGACCAAAGCCGTACCCAGTTTTTGCAGAGAACACTACCAAGAATCTCCCTCAACCATTTCCAACACTGGCTGGATGTTCTGCCCTGGACAGCTGCCAGGATGTTGCCAAAGCCTGTCTGCCACACCCAGTGGACCCACTGTGTTTCTGATGCAGATGACCCTGTCTCTGTCCTGCAGTCACCTGGGGCCAAGCTGTGAAGCTGCTTTTTCCATATTTTTAGGGAGTAGAGCTCCACCTTGCTCCTTTCCCCATGCATGGGTAGGTGCATTCCTAAAACTGAAGCCTATCTGAATTACGACAACACCCCTGACCCATAAGTACTTCAGGTAAAACTGTAGGCTTTACACATGCCACGTGTAGTGGGTACTGACCTCCAACACATCAGAGTGGGTGCCCATGGGGTCAATGGGAGTGGGGGCTGGGGATAAAGCAGGAAAGATGAGAAATGAGTAGGGGTCTTGCACAGACCAGGTATAATAATGGGCCAAGAACCAGAGTATGAATAATTCAGCCTCATCTTACTGGGGCTACCCCTGCAGAGGCATTGTCTCTGCTCTGACCATATCCTACATAGGTCTGTGCCCGGGTTCTGCGACCTTCTGAGACTATGCTAAAAAGCCCCTTCAGCTAAGGATCCCCTTGTGCTGAGAGCTGGCAGTACCTGGGAGCCTTTGGCCCCGTAAGCAGCCCACAGCCAGAGGTGATGACCAAAGTATGCAGGTGTGTGAAAGCTCCGCAGCAGGACTGCAGAGTAGTTTAGGCCCCAGGGTTCCCTGCGGGCCAGCAGCAGCCCTGAATCCCTCGTAGCTTGGCTCCTTTCCAACTGGTGTCACCTACTCTCCAATTTCTCCTGGACAACTTCCTTAACATACCATTTGCACCTAGGACTCTGTCTCTGGTGTGCTTCTATGGAAAGCCACCTAAAACTATTTCCAGAATGAAAAAAAAACCTGAAATTTCTATCACCAACCTCATGCATGAAAAGAATACAACGTACTTTCCTATAACTCCATCAAATTTAGATTTAGAGACCTCGTCTCCCCACACCGAATGAACTGTTCAGTCTGTTACAGGTCTGTTCCCAATGGTATGCTGGCAAACCAGGATCTCCAGGGAGGAAAAAAGGAGAAAAGAAAAAAGTCCTTACTTCTAAACTTTCCTAATTTCCATGATGTAAATACTCCCACCTGTAGCCAATTCCAAGCTACAAATAATGGTGTCCCTGCACTGGGGTGGCAATGGGGGCAGGGGGAGTAGAAAAAGTTTCAAATGCCAGGCCCTCGCAAGCCTGGGGAGCCAGGCCTAGCACAGCACCATCGCTCGCCAGCTCCTCCCTGGAAATTTGTCTAAGCTGCTGTGAGCTGTGACACTGGCTGTGATGGCTATCCATTCCATGTCCCCTGTCCACAGGATCTTTCCTCATGCGTGGCCACATGGCCCCTCAGGTCTGATGGTGATATCTGCCACTTCCACGACACGTAGGCTGTCAGTAGCTCTGTTTCCAAACCTCGGCAAGAGCTTATAGTCTTTCCCCTCTGGTCCCTGCTGCTGTGCTGGTGTTGCACCCAAGAGGAAGGGCACATCACCTTCTCCCTCTCCTTCCCCACACTTGGAGAATCTGCCCTAGGGATGGGTGGCCAGATAGGGTGAAGGATGCCCCACTCTCCTTGTGAATGCTTCTCAGCTCTCTTCTCAGCACTTTGCCCAGTCACTTCTTCCTTTGGTAGACCATGATTAAAATAACTTTCATTCATTCACCGCTAGACACTCGAGTTACAGTGAATTAGAAAAACAAGCTTCCCACTTCCATGGAGTTTGGGTTTAGTTCCTATTCCTTATTCAAGCATTTGAACCATGTTAAAAGCCACTTGTTGCTTTGGAAAACTTTCCAAGCAGAGAAAAGGGCAATTGCAAAGCACAGAGGCAGAAATCAACATGTTATTTAAGGAACAGAAAGAAAGCCTGGGAGAGCAACGGACACATGTTGAGCAGAGTGGCATGAGTCACAGAGGGGCAGAACCAGAGCCGCAGAGTACGCAGTCCAGGGGGGAGGAGGCAGGGTTGTCATTCCAGCTACAAAGTGAAACCACTGAAGGTTTAGAAGACATAGAGTGACATCACTGTATTTATATTTTTAAAGAATTACTGAAGCCTCTTTGTGCTGGAAGCAGGAAAATCATTTGGATTAAGCTGTTATGGAAAACCAAGTGCAACAAGGTAGCCATTTGAATGAGGGTCAAGGGAATGGAGACAGCAGGGGAAGTATCTGAGATGCAGACTGAAGGTAGAAGTGACAGGACTTGATCACTGAGTTGATGTGGAGCAAGAGAAAGAGAAAGGAAGCCTCCCGATTGTTTGGCTTGAGCCCTGCATGGGACATGGCCTCCTTCTCTGAGTTAGGGAAGAGTAGAAATGGAATTGAATCGAATTGGTGGGAGGAGTATGAATCCACTTTGCACAGGTTAAAATAAGATGCCCATTAAACACCCAAAAGAAGATGTCAATTAATTAAGTACAGGAGCCTTGGAACCCAGGGGAAAAAATGAGGACTACAGATGGAAACATGGGGTCACCAACGTGTAGGTGGAGTGTCTTTTACAGAGAAGAAGGAGCAAAGCAAGAAAGAGAAATCCACAGCAGCAGAAAATAGGGATCCTCCCTAACACAGGGGTGACAGCACGCCCCAGCAACAGTGCCCCTTGGTATTTACCAAAATGAGTTGAAAAGTCATGTCTACACGAAAACCCTCACACATTTAAAGCACTTTACTCATAATTGCCGAAACACGAACATAATCAAGATGCCCTTCCATAGGTGAATGGCAAACTGTGGTACATCCAGATAATGGAATATTATACAGCCCTAAAAGAAATGAGCAATCAAACTATGAAAAGACATGGAGAAACTTTAAACGCATATTGCTGAATGAAAGAAGCCACTCTGAAAAGGCCACACACTGTATGAAACCAACTCTGTGACCTTCTGGAAAAGGCAAACCTATGGAGACAGTAAAGGATCAGTGGCTGCCAGGAGTTGGGGGAGAGGATGATAAGGCACGGAGGACTTTTAGGGAAGTGAAACTACTCTGTATTATACTTTAGTGATGGATGTGTGTCATTATAAATTTATTTAAGCCCAGTATCAAATTCGGTGGCTCACACCTGTAATCCCAGCACTTTGGGAGGCCCAGGCAGGTGGATCGCCTGAGGTCAGGAGTTTGAAACCAGCCTGGCCAACATGGTGAAACCAAATCTCTACTAAAAATACAAAAATTAGCCAGGCATGGTGGCATGTGCCTGAAATCCCAGCTACTAGGGAGGCCGAGACAGGAGAATTGCATGAACCTGGGAGTCAGAGGTTGCCATGAGCCAAGATGACATCACTGTACTTCAGCCTGGGCGACAGAGCGAGAATTCATCTCAAAAAAAAACACATTTATTCAAGCCCATAGAATGTACAACACCAAGAGTGAACCCTAATATAAACCACGGAATCTGGGTGACAATGGTGTGTCAATGTAAGCTCATCAGTAGTAAGACATGCACCACTCAGCTGGGGAGGTTGACAGTGCGGGAGGCCATGCGTGTGTGGGGTGGAGTGTGTGCGAACTCTCTGTACCTTCTGCTCAGTTTTGCTAAAACTGCCCTAAAACTGCCCTAAAAAAGACAAAGTCTGTTTTTTTAAATGAGTTCATTTCAACCAATAAAATTGCTTCTAGCCACATTTGCTAAGGAAAACATCAGAACAAATAACAATAGTAACTTATGCCTAATGATGAAGGGTTATGTAATAAATTTTATGTTTTTAACCATGTAATAAAATAAGAAAGATGGGAAAAGAGTGAAAATGTCTAAGCTGAGGCCATTTCCTAGTGAAGAGAGAGCCCCAGCAATTTCCATTAGCAGACGGAGGGCGCCACCCATCCAGGTGGGAGCAGACGGAAACCGAGAGCCACATCTGAAAGAAGACAAAATTGATCAGGCAGATGTGTTTGAATGTGATCAGAGGAGATTCTCATGATGTAGAGGGAGCGGGGCAGAATGTGGAGTGGAATTAATAATAACATAGAAAACCAGGATAGACAAAAAGGATTATTTACTCCAGAAGAAACGTCTGGTAGAAGTGGAAAAGTGATGCTGTTTTACTAACTGGCTCACCGGTAAATACAATTTACCTAGTCATAACAACGGAATACTAAATGGTGACCTAAGCTCCAGTGACACTCTCTTAGGATTTCTGAGAGGACGTGACAAGGGAATGTGATGTGAAGGGTCAGGTTTGGAGTGGAGGGTGAGCAAGAGGTGATAACAGGAGCTGAATTCCCATCTTCCCTAAGGGAAGGCCCGAAGATTATACCTGAAACAGAATAACCAAGATGTAGGAATGTGAACATGGAAATCAGAAGAATAAGATCATTTATTTTTTTGGGGGGGTGGGGGGAGAAAGGGAGGAAGGCTGGAAGGGAGGGAAGGAGGAAGGGAGGGAGGAAGGAAGGGATGAAGGAAGGAAGGAAGGAAGGGAGGAAGGGAGGGAGGGAGGGAAGGGAAGGAAGGAAATCAAGCAATG
>CM052661.1:41840200-41881341 GCA_028533165.1 Leontopithecus rosalia | reverse complement strand
CAGCTTTCAGTAGGTCTCTTGAGTGGACATCCAAGATGTTAGTTCCCAGGGCCAGGAACAGCGGCGTTAAGACTGATGGTGTTTTTCTGCCCAGGCTTCTCCTGTCTGGCTTCCTTCTTGTGTCCGTAATAGGCGAGTCTGCCTTCCCGGAGCTCCAAACCTCGGTCAGAAGGGGAACCAGTCGCGTTCACTCTGCGCCAAGGTGCCGGCACAACTTCTGCGCCGGCCTCAGGAGTCAGCGCTGGGAACCCGTGGGGCTCCTCCAAACCCCGGTCAGAAGGGGAGCCAGCCCCGCCTAGTCAGCTCCGAGAGCTGCCGTGCAGAGGTGCAGGCGAGACCGGTGCGCCACAGTGCTGGCGAGACCACTGCCCTGCGTGGCTCCTCCACTGGGAAACTTCTGCTCCTGAGCAACCAGAATTTGTCTGAAAGTGTGGCGTCCTCTAGTTCTATGAGCTTTAACTGCGAGCTGCAATCCCGAGATGTTAGCGATCGGCCATCTTGGATAGTTCCAAGATCATTTATTTTAAAGAAGAGCTAAGAAAATTGAAATTGGTTGCTTCCTGAGACTAAGAAATGGGTGGGAAGACTGGCAGAGGAAAGTTAGTTTCCCGTACACGTTAGAGAATAATTTGCCTCTAACTGATATGTATAACTTTGATAAAAAGAAAACTAAACAAAAAGAGAAGTTTCTGAGAGATGATGTGACAGACACCATCAGTACTGTAGCTGGTAAGCACTGAGATCTTAGCGTGTGCCTAGCATGTGCTGGGCAATGTTCTAGACACTGGAAATACACCAGTGAGTGGTCAGACACACACACACACACACACACACACACACACACCCTTCCAAACACATGCATCCTGTCAGTTATCCAGCAGCCCAACGTGTGTAGAATGAGTCATGACATTGGGTGCTCACAGCAGGAGGCTGGTGTGAGATGCAAGGTGACCAGCTCGGGGCATGGGAGCCAAGAGATATGAAAGTTGTGAGATGCCTCAGGCTTCATCAGCTTGTCTAAATGCTGCTTCTCTGTTTCAGGTGTTAATTATTTTCATCACACCCATGATATTTTAAAACAAATTCACAGTTTACTGTTTATGCAGTTAAATTTTATGCCTAGCAATTCATTTAATACCTCATTTTCTGAGTCCTGTGCTGAAGTATCTCCCTGAGCAATTCAACATGATAATCTTGGATTAGATAAGTGAAATTACCAGAAAATGTCTCATGTAAATTTCATTTTTTACAATATTTTATCAATCATTAAAGGGACACATAGTAATTAAGTTCTCCTTTTACTTCCTGAGTTCCTTCTTACTGGAGGTGTAGCACTTGGGTGGTGGTTTTTAGTTGTGTGATTGGTGTTTTTCTGGCAGAGTCTGAGTAGAAAAAGAAAATCAAGAATATAAGTCCATGTCCACAAGCGAACTATTTGGGGTCTAGAACATAAAGCTATTTTGCTCAAGAAATATAAGCAGCTTTACAATTAGTACTAAATTGATTACATTCCTTTTTTTTTCTTTTTTTTGAGATGGAGTTTCACTCTTGTTACCCAGGCTGGAGTGCAATGGCCCAATCTCAGCTCACCACAACCTCCGCCTCCTGGGTTCAAGCAATTCTCCTGCCTCAGCCTCCCAAGTAGCTGGAACTACAGGCGTGTGCCACCATGCCCAGCTAATTTTTGTATTTTTAGTAGAGACGGCGTTTCACCTTGTTGACCAGGATGGTCTCGATCTCCTCACCTCGTGATCCACCCACCTCGGCCTCCCAAAGTGCTAGGATTATAGGCGTGAGCCACCACGCCGGGCCCCCATTTTTTAAATTTTACTTTAACTGGCACTAATTTATGCATTTATAGGGTATGATGTGATGTTTTGATTTTTGTTTACGTTGCAGAATGGTTAAGTCAAGCCAACTAACATATACATCACCTCATATACTTACCAGTTGTTGGTTGTTATTTTTTTTTGTGGTGAAAACATTTAAGAATCTACTTTCATGCCACATAAGGAAGGCTTAGCCACAGCTGATGTTGGTGTAGGATGCACTGTGACTCTCCTAGAACATGAGAGTATTATGAGGAGTTGCTCTCAGGCCATTTCTCACCTACCTTCTATCTCACAGAAAGTGTCTCAAGAGAGTTTGTGTGTCCTCCCAAGTCCCAAGGCAGTCTGAGGATTTCCGGCTTGCCTTCTCCCATAGGGTCTAGCTGCAGACTATCAACACTGTTAGTGGCAGCGTGAAATTAACTCCTCAGCCATGGACGCCCACCACTCATGTTGCATTGCCCCTGATGTTGTCCCACCACTCATGTTGCATTGTCACCTGCCCCTGATGTTGTGATGTTGTCCCTCTCTTGTTCCGGTGTTCAAAAAAGGGATGTTGTGAGACATCACCTATGCTATTCCTGATTTTGTGGTCTGTGTAAGTCATAAAAGAAACAAGAATCTACTCTTAGCAATTTTTAAATATGCAATATAGTATGGGGTTTCCTCAAAAAAACAAACAATAAAAACTAAAAATAGAATTGCCATATGTTCCAGCAATCCCCCTACTGGGCATGTATGCAAAGGAATTGTGAATCAGTATGTTGAAGAGATGTCTACACTCTCATGTTCACTGCAGCACTCCTCACAATAGCCAGGTTACGGAAACCAGTGTCGGTCAACGGAGGAGTGGATAAAGAAAATATGGTGTGTATACACAATGTAGTACTATGTGTATATTCAAATTTTTAAGGGTGCATCAAAACTGCCTGCAACATAGAAAGCTCTTGAACTCTAAAATTTAGGTGAATTTAGAGTAAACGACACCCTGATGTCCACTTGCACCTGGGTCAGACTGGGGACAGCCCTCATGACAGCAATCTGTGAGAAGCGTTCTGGCTCAGGTCAGTCAGTCTCTCTCCAGTGACGGCAATGGGAACCAGACGCATTCTCAACTCACCAAAGACCCCTTCCAGGGGCCCAGCAGGGCCTCATCCCTTTCCCGGGGGAAATACCCTCTCAAAGTGCCTTCCCAGGGAGCTCTGCAAGCACAGCCCAACTGTCCTCCAAATCAATGTTCTCAGATTGTTTTGTTCACTCAGTTGGTGAGAAAATATTTCAGTCCAAAACCTTTAAGTATTTTTCATTGTCAACTCTACTAATTAACATATCATGATCATTATGAAGCATACACACAAAACAGTGTTTTGTCTTAAAAACATGTTAAATGAATCTAGATGAAATACGCACATTTTTAGAGAGAGATGTACTTATTTTTTTGTCTAAAACCTCAGGAAACCACTGTGCACACTCTCTGGTTGTATTTACTCATGCCTCAGAAACGTCAGCTGCTGGAACCACGGGAAGAAGTTAATACATCCCTCCTGGGTCTTGGGTTCACCTCAGTGCCTTCCTCTGCACTGATGGAGACATGGAATAATACAGTGCCTATACTGTTTGTGGATGGAACTAGATATCACTGTATGCAAGAATCACCAATAATCCCACATTAAGACACAACTCTGCTTATACTTTAGAGTGCAGCTTTTCAGTGACTTTCTATACATTGATATATTTCTTTTCAAAATGTTCTGCTTTAAGGTTCCTTTTGGGGGCCTGGGCATAGTGACTTATGCCTGTAATCCCAGTGCTTTGGAAGGCTGAGGCAGAAGGATTGCTTGAGGCCAGGAGTTCAAGGCTGCAGTGAGCTATGACTGAGCCTCTACATTGCAGCCTGGGAAGCACAGCAAAACCCTGTCTCTAAAAACAAAACTAAAGTTTCTTTTTTCATTTATCATGAATATTTTCCATGTCACTAAATTGTCAACATTTTTTGTTACCATAATGTTGTATAGTATGCTTAATTTTTTACACTTCATGATTTTTAAACGTTCCACTGTGGAAATTTTCAAACATGTATAGGATAATTTAATGAATCCAAATGCATTCATCACTCGCCTTCAACAATTTCAAACATTCTGCCATTCTTACCCCTAACTCTACCCACTTCCCACACCCAAATAAAGTTTAGGTGTTTCAGGTTAAGTTTTCATATATTGCAATGTACACATCTTAGCTGTACAGTTTGGGAAAATAGATAAATCAGAGTAACCCACATCTGTATCAAATAATGAACATTTTTCATCTCCCCCAAAGTTCATTCATAGCCCTTTTCATTCACTACCATGCACCAGAGGTAACCATTGTTATAATTTCTTTTCAATTTGAATTAATTCTACAATTAGAACTACATATAAGTGGAGAATGTACCCTTTTGCATTGGCTTTTTTATAACATCTGAGATTTATTTACGTTGAGAACTGTATTAGTTGTTTGTTTCTTGTTATTCTGGGGTAATATTCCGCCATATGAAAACCCCACAGTTTGTTTCACCCTTGTCCTGCTAATGGGTGTGTGTGTTATTTCTAGTTTGGGGGCTGCTGGGAATAAAGTTGCAATGTTTTCTTCTATAGGTCTTTCTGTGAACACATATTCAAATTTCTTTTGGATAAATACCTAGGAGTAGAATTGCTTCGGTAAGAGGTAAGTACATGTTTAAGATTATGAAAATTCAACTGAAAAACTGTTTCTCAATGTGGTTGGGCCATTGTACTTTTCCACTGGAAAAAAACAAAAACAAAAACAATGTTCCCCTTTCTCCACATTCTCACCAACAGTTGGTGTTGAGTGTCTTTTCATTTGAACCATTATAGTAGGTGTTGTTTTTACTTGCATTTTGCTGATGACTGAAGGTGTTGATCACGTCTTCACTTGTTCATTGGTCAGTCCTATACCCTCCTTTGTGGAGTGTCTGTCCAAATATCTTACTCATTTTTGAGTTGCCTTATTTTCACTGGTTTATAGGAGTTCATTGTGGGCATAGGTATTGCAAATACTTTTCTCTCCTTCTATTCATATTAGTAGTATCTTTTAATATGCCATTTTGAATTTTATGAAGTCAACTTTATCAGTTTTCCTTGCATGGTTAATTTTTCTGTCCTATCTAAGAAATTTTTGCCTCTCATGTCACAAAAATATTCACCTATAATTTATTCTAAAAAGCGCTTCATAGTTTTAGCTTTATAGTTAGGTCTATATTCAATCCTTATAATTTGTGTGTGATATGAGGCAGGAAACAAGGTTTGCTTTTTTCTAATGTGGACATCCAGTTGTTCCATCACTGTTGAGAAAACTTTCTCCCATTAAATTATTTTGGCACCTTTGTTGACATCCAATAGACCATGTTATTGTGGGTCTATTTCTGTGCTCAGATGTGTTTCATTGATCTATCTGCCAATTCTTATATGCCACACTATCTTGATTACTGTGGCCTTATAGGAATGAGTTTTAAAGGAAGGTAATGTAAGTCCTCCAGCTTTGGTCTTTACCAAAATTCCTTTGGGTATTTTAGGTCATTTGCATTTCCATATAAATTTTAGAATTTGCTTATCAATTTCTATGAAAAACTTTCTAGGATAACCATTGAGATTGCATTGAATCCATAGGTTAGTTGAGAAAATAAGCACCCTAACACATTGAGCCTTCAATCCATCACAGGTCATACCCTCCCATTTGTTTAGGTCTTTAATTTTTCTCAGCAATGTTTTATAGTTGTCACTATAGAGGTTTTACATATCTTTCATCAAATTTATTCCTAAGTATTTTGTGGTTTGGGATTGTGAGGAAATTTTTAAAATTTCACATTCCAATTGTGTTATTGTTTTAGTATACGGCAATAGAATTTATTTTATGTACCTTGTATCCTGAGACCTAGCTAGACTCACATATTATCTATAGAATGCCTTAAAGATTATTCCTTAAAGTATTTCCTATATAAACAATTATGTCTTTTGGGAATACAGATACTTTTGCTTCTTCATTTCCAATCTTTACACTTATTTCTTTTCTTGCCTTATTGAAACAGCTACGACTTCAAGTGTAATGTTAAATTAAAATGTTGAGGGGCCAGGTGAGGTGGTTCACACGTGTATTTCAGTGCTTTGAAAGGCCGAGGCAGAAGGATCACTTGAATTCAGGAGTTTGAGACCAGCCTGGGAAACATAGTGAGATCCTGTCTCTACCCAAAAAAAAAAAAAAAAAAATGGTTTCAATTAGCCAGGCATGGTGGTGTGTGCCCACAGTCCTAGCTACCTAGGAGGCTGAGGCAGGAGGGTCACTTGAGCCCTGGTATTAGAGGTTATAATGGGCTATGCTCATACCACTGCACGCCAGCCTGGGTGACACAGAGAGACCTTGCCTTAAAAAAAAAAAAAAAGTGATGAGAGCAGACATCCTGGCCTTGCTACCAATGTTAGGAAGTTTTCAGCGTTTCACTATTAGTAATGTCAGCTGCGGGATTTTAATGACTGTCCCAATATCAGAAGTTTATTTCTATTTGTAGCTTTTGCTAAGAGTTGGACTTTTTCTCATAAATCGATATGGATATTTTTTCAAATGGTTTTTCTGCATCTATTGTAATTATGCCATTTTTTGTTAACATACTAATGTGGTGAATTGCGCTGATTAACTACTAAATATTAAATCAACTTGGCATTATGGGGATAAATCCCACTTGGTTGTGACATATTATTTTTCTACATTGCTGGATTGAATAATATTTTAAAGATTTTTTTCATCTATGTTTATGAGCCATCTTGGCCTAAAATTTTCTGATTTTGCCTTTTATATCAGGTTTTTGTGTTAATATTATGTTGGCCTTAAGTCACGGAGTATCTTTTTCTTCCTCTGTATTCTGAATTTGTATAAGATAGGCAATATTTCTTAAATTGTAAATTGTCATTGCAGATTGTAATTAAAGATTGTAGAATCCATCAGTAAAATCATTGATACCTGGAGTTTTCTTTGGGAGGACACTTTTAAAACAACTCTCATTTCTTTGTTATATATACCACTATTCAGATTTTCTGTTTTTTTCTTGTACCAGTTTTGTTAAGTTGTATTTTCAAGTAATTTGTTCATTCCATCCAAGTTGTCAAATGTGTTGACATAAAGTTGTTTATAATCTTCCCTTGTTATGATTTTGATAAATAGAGACTCTATTACACTCTGCCCTCTTTTATACCTGATACTGGTAATTTGTGTTTCTTTCTTGTTAGAGATTTATTAATTTCGTTAAACTTTTCAAAGAAGAATATCTTGCTTTCCTCATTTCCTCCTAGTTTGTTTTCAATTTCTTTGATTCCTGCTCTTTATTATTTCCTTTGTTCTCCTTATTTTGAGTTTAATTTCTTCTCGTTTTCTAGATTCTTAGGGTGGAAATGAAAATCAGTTATTTTAAGCCTTTCTTCTTTTGATTGTAAGCAATTACAGCTATGAACATTACATCTAAGAACTGCTTTAGCAACATCTCACAAATTTTGATATGTGGCATTTTCACTGTCATTCAGTTTAAAATACTTCTCATTTTCTTATTATTTCTTCCTAGAATCACAGATTATTTAGAAGTTTACTGTTTAATTTCCAAATATCTGGGGACTTTCTACACACTTGGCTGTTATTCTCATTTAATCCCTTGTGGCCAGAAAAGATGCTAGAAGAATTTCAGTATTTTATAATTTTTTGAGACTTATTTTGAGCCTGGGGTCTGGTCTATCTTGATGAAAATTCCACATCAACTTGGGAAGAGCATTTTGTCTTTGTTAGGTGTGGGGTTCTATAAATATCAGCTCATTACGGGCGGCTTATAGCTCAGACCTGGTTTTTCTGCTAATGAGACAAGCATGTTACAAGATCCAACCAGGACTGTCGATTTGTTTGCTTCTCCCTTATGTTCTTTCAGATATTATACTTTCAATCACTGTATACACATTTATATTTGTTATGCCTTCCTGATGTACTGGCCCTTTTCGACATGATAAAATAATCCTCTCTATTCCCAACAAACGTCTTTATCTTGAAGCCTATATTGCTTGATAATTACATAGACACTCTAGGTTTCTCGTGGTTAATGGTTCCACATGTAGTGGGTTAAATAGTGTTCCCCTAAAATTCACATCCACCTGGAACCTCAGAATGTGACCATATTTGTAAATTGTCTTTGCAGATAGTAATTAAAGTAAGGATCAAAATGAGATCACATTGGATTAGGATGGGCCCCAAGTCCAGTAAGACTGAACTTATAAGGACATACAGACAGAAGAAAGAGGGCCATGCAAAGACAAAGCAGAGATTGGCGTGATGCTGCCACAAGCCAAGGAGTGCTAGGAGCCACCAGAGGCTGAAAGAGGCCAAGAAGTATCCTCCCCTAGAGCCTTCAGAGGGAATGTGGCCTTGCCAACACCTTGACTTTGAATTCTGGTCTCTAGAACTGTGAGATAATGAATTTCTGTTGTTTTAACCTTCCCAGCTTGTAGTAATTTCTTACCACAGATCTAGGAGATTAATACAGCATGTACATTAGTAAGTTTATGCTGCTACAACATAATATCATGGACTGGGTGACTTAACAAGTTATTTTACCTCAGTTCTAGAAGCTGCCAGTCCAAGATCAGAATGCCAGCATGGCTGTCCTCTGGTGAGGGCCCTCTTCCTGGTGTGTAGATGGCTACCTTCTCACTGTGCCCTCACACGGCAAGGAGGGTATAAGCAAGCTCTTGGGTGTCTCTTGTTATAAGGGCACTTATCCCATCACAGGGCCCCACCCCAGGACCTCACCTAACCTGTTAATTACCTCCCAAAGGCTTCATCTCCACGAACCATCACATTGGGGCTTAGGACTTCAGCATATGAATTTGACAGAGACACATTCAGTCCATAACACCATGGTATATTTTTTCCTTCTTTTTACTACCAGTCTACTTGTGTCTGTACTTAAGGTGTATTCCTTCTAAATAGCATTGAGTTGGGTCTTCTCTTTTTAATTCACTCTGATATTCTCTAGTCCTTTATTTTGGTGGTGGCAGCGGTTAGTCCGTTTATTTTTAGTTATAGTTGGATTTAAATCTACCGTTTGGATATTTGTTTCCTATTCAGTTCATTTGTTTGTTTCCCTCTGCTCCTTCTTTCTTTGGGTGTAATGAAATATTTTTGGTATTTCAGTTTTATTTCCCTATTGGCTTTTAAAACATACTACTTTGCATTATCATTTAGTGGTTGCTGTAGGGCTGCATTTTACAAATGATAGCTACTAACTAATGTAGTTATTTAAATTTAAAATTTAAGCTAATTAAAATTATATAAAATTAAATTTTAGTTCCGTAGTCACAAAACCCACATTGTAAGTGTTCAATGAATATGTGTGACTAGCGCAGCCACCTTATATAGGACAAAGCAGATATAGACTATTTCTAACACTGCAAAAAGTCATATTGGTAATTTATCACAATCTACTTATAGTTAATAAGCTAACACAAAACGTTGGAAGTTTGTGTGAATATAATTCCTTTACCCCCATCTTTTGCAGCATTTTCATATAGTTCACATATATTTCATCTATATGCATCATAAACCCACAATACTAACATTTTTTCTTGAAGAGGAATATGATTTTTTAAGTTTAAAAGGAAATAATATCTATATTCTTTATATTTACCCACATATTTACCATTTCTGCTGATCTTTAGTTTTCCTCTAATTTGATACTATCTTGTGACATATACCCCCTAAAGAGTTCCACTTGTCATTTTTCATGGTGTGGATCAACTGATGACAAATTTGGATTTTTAATCTTATTTTTTACCTTTATTATTGAAATATAACTTTGCAGCCTGTAAAACTAGATTGATCACTGTTTTTCAGCAGTGCAACTGTGTTGTTCTGTTGCCTTTTGGCCTTTATTGTTTCTGATAAAAAGCTAACATTATTCATATGTTGTTTATCACACATAATGTCTCTTTTTTCTTCAGCTGGTTTTATTATTTTCTCTTTATATTTGGAGTTCAGCAGTTTTACTATATGTACTTAGGTCTGATTTTCTATGTATTGGTCCTACCTGTGGTTCATTGGGTTTCTTGGATTTATAAATTGACTTTTACCAAGTATCAGACATTTTTGAAACAACTATTTTTTTCAAAATTTTCTTTTTCCTCACTTCCTAAGGCTCTGCACTTATATTAGACCAGAATATACTGACCAACAGGACTCTGAAGATCTGTGTGTTTTTATTCCACTTCTTTTCGTCCATCTGTTTTTCTTCCATCTGTTTTTCATTAGAAAATCAGGGTTTTTTCATATAAGATCATTCCTATTGATCTATTTTATAGTTCATCAATTTATTCTGTCTTCAATCTGCTGTTAGGCACCTCCAGTGAAGTTTTATTTCAGTTACAGTAATTTTCAATTTCAGTTAAAGTAATTTTCAATTTCAGTATTTTCAATTTCCATTTATTTCTTGTTACGCTTCAATTTCTCTGCTGAGATTCTCCATTTGCTCATTGATTATGTGTATTTAAATATGTGAACATATTTATAATAGCTGCTTTAAAATCCTTGTCTGCTAATTGTTACAGTTGAGTCATCTAAGCAACAATTTATATCAAATTTAGTGGGTCATGTTTTCCTGTTTCTGGGCATGTCTAGTGTTTTCTTGTTTGTTTGACATGATAAATGATATGTTGTAGAGACTTTGTGTTCTGTCTTAATTTCTCTAATGAATTTTTGTTTTTTTAGGTACTATAAAATGTTCACTTGGCTTGACTCAAACTCCAAACTCTGACTCCCCTGAAGTGAGAAGCACCTGAAATCTTTGTTCTTTTAGCTTTTCTAGCATTTTGTCAGGCCACTGGGGGTCTCCCCAATCTGTTGTTCACTGATCTGCCGGAGATTTGAATAGATTTGATATACAGATATGTGGGGCTCACAACTCTGACATTTCTTCCCTTCAAGGATTTCACTGCTAATGGTCTGGTTTTCTCCCAGCTCCAAATTATATTCTCTGACATTTCAAGCCAAAAAGTGTAGCCAGCTTCATGGGCCTGGGACCTGCAAATTAATACAAGGGCCACATGCAAGGTTGAATGTTCTGCTATCACTGTCTTGAACTTATTAGTTTTTCAATGAGGAGCCACATATTAACAGATGTACATAAGTATAAAACTTTATCCTAGGCCCAGTGTGGAGGCCAAGGTGGGAGGATCCCTTAAGCCCAGGAATATCAGATCGGCCTGGACAACATAGTGAGACCTTGTCTTTACTAAAAATAAAAATTTTTTAAATTAGCCAGGCCTGGTGGTGCACACCTGTAATCCTGGCTTTTCTGGAGGCTGAGGCAGGAGGATTATTTGAGCCCAGGAGTTCTACATTGCAGTGAGCTATGACCATGCCACTGCATTCCAGCCTGAGTAACAGAGAGAGCCCTGTCTTAAAAAATGTATATATCCATACCGTATTCGTTTTCATTTTCAGCTGGCTTTAATATACAAACAAAATATCCTTCTTGTATGATACTGATAAAGTTTAGCTAATAAGTTATAATAGAAAAATAATTGCTTATATTATACTGGGTCTCAGTATTTTCAAAAGCCTTCCTTGCCTCACATACTACTCTTCCCCACCCTGATTTAAACAGGACCCTCCCTTATACTCTGAGAATATTGTTTTTATCTTTCAGAACACTCTCATAAATTACAATTAATATATTTACCTGTGTTTTTAGGATTTAATATATTTCTACCTCATAAGTCTATAAACTCCATGAGGACCCATGTCTTTGCCTCGTGCTTCACCCAGCACCAACAAGAATGCCTAGCATACTGTAGGCACTTAATTAAATGGATAAATGGATAAATGGGCAGATGGATGAGTGAATGAATAGTGAAAATGGCAGTGATATTTAGTAACTTTTTCTATTTTCCCAAGTTAGATATTTTATAGTACTTTCTTTTGCTCAAAGATCTAAAAGTATGCCATAATTATGGCAAAATTTGGGGAACAATTTTAGGTCAAAAGTAGTACATATATGCACATTTGTTATTAGTAGGACCCCCAAAAGAAGTGTGAATGCCAGATCTCCAACTTCTTGATTTAAAAATGTAATCTAGGCTGGGCGCAGTGGCTCACTCCTGTAATCCCAGCACTCAGGGAGGCGAGGTGGGTAGATCAGTTGAGGTCAGGCGTTCGAGACCAGCCTGACCAACATGGTGAAACCGTCTCTACTAAAAATACTAAAAATACTTTTTAAAAGATACATACACAGACACACACACACACACACACACACACACACACACACACACCTGGGCATGGTGGTAGGTACCTGTAGTCCCAGCTACTCAGGAGGCTGAGGCAGGAGAATCACTGGAACCTGGGAAGTGGAGGTTTCAGTGAGCCGAGATCGCGCCACTGCACTCCAGCCTTGGTGACAGAAGGAGATTGTCTCCAAAAAACCAAAAAAATGTAATCCAATGTAGTATTTACACGTAGTGCCGACGGGTACAGTGCAAACTGTGCTTCATGCTGTGTTGCATTAAACAGCCTAATCTGATGTGTTAATGAGATATTAGAGTATTTTAACTATCAGTTATAATATTACACGTCATTTTCCCAGAAATCAAGAAGTGTCATTTTCCCAGAAATCAAGAAGCACATAAAAACAGGAGTTTTTTTCATAAGCTATATTGAAATGTTCACCTGTTGCAGAAGCTGTATTAGATGATGTGCGATCAGTGGGAAATAACTGAAGACATGGGACCTCTGGCGGGTTTGGTTCTCAGCGTCGTGGAGGCAGCGCACCTAGTCTGAATGCCCATCTGCTCCCCTCTGCGCTGTATTTTGGATTAATACAGTGTACAATCTCATATTCTCATTTCAGCAAATGTAAATAATACATAGCAATTAATATGTGCTTTTTAAAGGGTGGTTTTCATTTTTAAGGGTGGAGATTGTTGAAAATGGTGTCGTGGACCAGACTCCAGAATTGGAGATTTTGTAGAGGTCAAAGGTATCATACTAATTAAAGTAAGTATAAAGAGTGTGAGGACACACGTGTAAGATAATGAGCAGAAAAGGTAGTGGCAAGGTGCAGAGATCTTTGCAAGTAGTGTACTGGGGAAATTGAAGGCTTTAAAGCCACGGTCTCTATCCCTGCACCCGGCTTTCCGTCCTCAGTTACTGTGACCCAAGATCAAAGCCACCCTGGTTTTCTAATTGCCGCAATTGCGGCTCCAGGTGGTGGTGACTGCACAGCCACTGCGGCACTGTCCGCAGTTGCGCGCCGGGCTCAGACGGCAATATTTACGGTACAAAATACCCGCCCGCGCGACGGTATTTACGGTAACGGGAACCAGGCGGCGCGGCAGTATTTACGGTAACGAAAGCCAAGCCAGGCAGCTGTATTTACGGTAGCGAGGGCTGGACCGGCGGCGGCATTTACGGTAACGGGGGCCGGGCTAGCGGAGGCCGGTCCGCTCTGCCCGCTCTGGGCGTTATCAAGTGATCTCCAGCCAAGTCGGCCGCCACCCCCTGCACTCAGCGAAAAATGCAAAATGGCCCTCTGGGGCAGTGAGGGGCCGTGTCCCTCGGCCCGGGCCCGCCGCACCCCCTTTAGGCAGCTGGCGGCCGCCAGCGCCGAACGGGGTCCGGGTGCAGCCCCCTCCCGCCCCTCCTCAGCGGCGCCAGCCTGAACCGGGCGCGGGAACCAGGCCGCTCTCGGCTACCAACCCGCCCTAGTCCCGCGCTCCCTGCTCCGTGCCGCGCCCACATGGGTCTGTGCTACAGTCTGCGGCCGCTGCTTTTCGGGGGCCCAGGGGACGACCCCTGCGCGGCCTCGGAGCCGCCAGTGGAGGACGCACAGCCCGCTCCGGCCCAGGCCCCGGCCCTAGTCCGGGCGGCCGCAGAGGACACGGCCCGGACCCCGCTCCCTCGGGGCGGCGTCGGGAGCCCGGCGTGCGCTCGGCCCAAAGCCGACAAGCAGAAGGAGAAGCGGCGGCGCACCGAACAGCTGAGCGCCGAGGAGCGCGAGGCGGCCAAGGAGGCAAGGAAAGTGAGCCGGGGCATCGACCGCATGCTGCGCGAGCAGAAGCGCGACCTGCAGCAGACGCACCGGCTCCTGCTGCTCGGTAGGTCCCGGCCGCGCGGCCGGCGGACGCCCCGGGGACAGCTCTCCGGGGCCGCGGGGGCAGCGCTCCAGGGTCACGGGGACAGCGCTCCGGGGCTGCGGGGTCGACGGGGACCGGGGAGCGGCGACGGGAGGAGCTCCTGAATCCTGGGATTGGCGGCTGGCGCGGACGGGCTACAGAGCATTTACACTGTGGGCAGAATGGTTCCCCTGACCTAGCCGGGCGCACACTACCGGCTGATTCTGCTCTTCTCGGTGCTTCGAGCTTTCTGCAGCTCGCTCGCTCTAATTAATAAGCCTCTCTGGGAAGTCTCCCCTTGATTGATCGCCTTCCACAGGGTCTAATCCCTGGGGATGGCTACCCAAGCCTCTCGCTTCCTGCCACACGAGGAGGCTGGCACTTTGTTTTGAGAACACAGATGAAAGGAGATTTATAAAGCCTTTTAGCTTGGCCGCAAAGCTTTTATTCCAATCACGGTGTTGTGGGTGGGTGTGGCCTGCCTTTTGAGAAAGAACTTGAGCTGCACTTGCGTTTTACTGTGGAAGCTCAACGCCGGTGCTGGGAGGTTTGCTCCGCTTGAGGACCAGCAGCACGAGAGGGTGGCGAGCCGCAGCGTCCTGGCTCTGTAACTGCGTGCGGGAGGGTGGGCGCAGAATCCCAGCATTTTCAAGGAACCAAATGCTTGCTCACCTAGTAGTATTTTTCAGAGCTTAGCTATAGCAAGTACGTGTGCTCCTACGAGTTACAGAAAACATAGGTCTACGTACTCTACCGTAAAATGGAAAGAAAACAAACCATTATTTCCTGATACTACTTGTTGCCTTTTAAATTTTAAGACAAAATAATAATAATTGGGCTTTTGATCCCAATTTTGTGAGATGTAAGGAATAATAGTTGTTCAGGTCTGTGCTCTCTTTTATGCCTGGTAAAAGGAGCTATTCCTTGACTTTAGCAAGATGCCTGCTTATAAGTGAATGCAACTTTTATTTATGATCTAGAGTACAATAAATATTGAGTTTGAGAGGACTTGCTCACTGCAAGATTGAATAATTTAAAACAACATAAACCTAGCTGTTGTATCTGGTGAAATATCTGATTTCTAAAGCAAAGGGAAATGGTTTTGAAGACACAACAAAAAACCAGTAATTACGCAGATTATCTCAACAGGAATGCGGGCTGAGCAGCAGCAGAGCTCTCCCCTCCAGTGCTCACCTCCAGAATATGCAGAGCATGTGTTTCCAGAGGTCTGAGGATACAGAAGTGGAAATTTAAAATTTCATACTTGGTTAAAGCATTATTGGTGTGTGAGGGCAAAATAAGTCTTCAGATATGCAAGTACTCAAAGTATACCCTCACCCACATATTTTTCTGGAAAGAAACAAACAAAATAGAGACAGAACGGTAGCTCATGCCTGTAATCCCAGCACTTTGAAAGGCTGAGGCTGGTGGATCACTTGATCTCATGAGTTCAAGACCAGGCTGGGTGACATGGTAAAACCCCGTCTCTACAAAAAATACAAAAATTAGCCGAGTGGTGCACTGGAGACCCTGTCTCAAAAATAAATAAATAAATAAATAAATAGAGACAAGTCTCATGTGTTGGCCAGGCTGATCTCAAACTCCTGGCCTCAAGTGATCCACGCACATCAGCATCCTAAAGTGATGGAATTACAGGCCTGAACCACCATGCCCAGCCTGGAAAGACATTAATTAGAAATTATTCCAGGCAAAATTTTTTAAACGCATCAAATTAAAATAATTCAAAAGGGGAGAATCTTTTTAAAGGGGGCGAGAATTGTCATCTCAAGAAACTAGCAAAGAAGAATGAGACAAATAGGATCAGGAGTTATGACAATATACTGTTGTTTTGATGTGATTATACAGTTGAACATAATTTTAAAATAATAAAAATATATGGGAAGCAGAAAATGCTTTATATATAATAAAAATAAGACTGAATCTGTGAAAAACAATGGGACTAGATATGGTCCGAAGAATAGAATGGTGAGCTCTAAAGAGTCAACTTCTTGTAACATCTTTGAATGTACTCTTTGAAGACATCATCTCATAGCTTCATAGAGTTTATATATCAGCATCATATCTGAAGTGACATCAAATCAAATGACTCTCTCTGTATGCTGCTTTTCCCAGATTTTCGGGGAAAGTGTACTGTATGCTCCACCCAATGATATCTGCACTAAAACAAATACTGTTGACATTGTTTATTAGATATTATACAGATTTGAGTTAAACACACACAGGTTCTTGATTTTATTAGGCTTTAAAATTGATTTAGCTGGAAATTTTTTAGTCAGAAACATGACTTATTGACCATTAATATCCTCAGATGATTGCTTCTGCTGCCATTGTGTTTAACAGCCATATATTCTTGCTCACTGACCCCATTCATTTGTTTATTTTGAAAATGTGCACTGAGAGATAGGCATTGGATTCAGAGACCTCAGACTCAGTTCTGAGGTCACTCAGAAGGTGCACTCACTCCAGCGGTGTCCTTTCTTTCTTTCTTTCCCCCCCCAGCACTTTAAGATGCTGAAGTGGGTGGATCACTTGAGACCCAGAGTTCAAGACCAGCCTGGGCAACGTAGTGAGACTTTGTCTCCAATTTTTTTTTGTTTTTTTGAGACACGTTAAGACAAAAGATCTCACTTTGTTACTCAGGCTAGAATGCAGTGGTGTGATCACAGCTCACTGCAGCCTGGACCTCCTGAGCGCAAGCAATCCTCCTGCCTCAGCCCCACAAGTAGCTGGGACTACCGGTGCACACCACTATGGTTGGCTAACTTTTGTATTTTATGTAGAGATGGGGGTTGCACCATGTTACCCAGGCTGGTCTTGGATTCCTTAGATCAAGTGATCCACCCATCTCGGCCTCCCAAAGTGCTGGGATTACAGGCATGGGCCATCGTGTCCAGTCAAGTGTCCTTTGTCACCCAGCCCCACTAGTTTGAGGTGAGTCCCATCTCCCATCGTGATGAGTCCTTGAGGAGACCTTCCCAGAGTCCTCCAGTGGAAATGCCATTGTTTTTTCTTCATCTTTCATTGACTGTGTTCACCACCTTCCTCCTGGGGAAGGGTCACAACATTCCACCCAACCACCCCTTTAATATGGTTCTTTTCCCAGATTGTTATTTGAATTTTAAGTGCTCGACTATAGATAGGATTTGTGTTTTTTACTTTTTTCAATTATTTCTTGTTATTGTTTGTGTATTTTCTATTTCTCTGTCTGGAATACATCTTTTAAGAAGTAAGCAATCTCTTTGGGACGTTTGCTGGTTTTCTTTTGTATCGGAATGCTGGCATGATTGTAATCTGTGTCTTTAGGTGCTCTCAGAGGAGTTGCCTGGTGCACACATGCTCACGTGTGCGCGCGCGCGCGCACACACACACACACACACACACACACACACAAAAAAAACACAGAAGGAACGTTCTTCACTCTGGGGTTTTGATGACTTCTTTCCAAGTAAATGTCTCTTTCTTAATGAATGCAGAAGTGACCAAGAAAAGACAATAGTTACAGAGTTCTGCAGCAGCCTCGAGCTCATCCTTGTTAACTTGCTGTCTTCATTTTTTGCCACAGCCTCCTGTGGCACCATGGCTTTCAAAATCAAAAGAAATCCCAATATTCTAGCTATTCCTTAATGTTTCTGAACTCGCAAAAGCATGACACATCCTCACAGCCTTAAAGAGAATGCAGTGAGATTGTTGCATTTAAGTCGAAACTTTTATGCTGTATAACTTGTTATAAACTGTTATATCATTGATACTAAGTCAAATTTGATAGACTGGAAACTGCCTTTGTTTACGTGCAGCCTAATTTCATCCCAGGGATTTAGCTAATTCTTTCACCTGGCAAAACACCAGAAGTTCAGTGAACTCTGTCAAAAATGCTCTCTTGGACTTGCCAACCCTCTCATGTTTATTCACATGATTAGTACTGGCCCTGAAAACAGACTCAAGCTGTTGTAGCTCCTGGTGCGTAGGTGTGTCGTTGGAATATATAGCATTTTATGAACACTTCTTTCAACATTTGGGGATATCCTATGATCCACTAAAAGATGCAGAGGGGCATGTGTGATGGATAGAGCACGGCACTGGAGTCAGACAGACCTTGCCCAAGGCCCTTAGCACCCGTATCCTTCAGTTACATGAACTTAGGTAGACCCCCCTAGAGCTTCAGTTTCCATCTCAATGATAATCCTGATGCCACTGGCTTAGAGAGGAATAAATGAAATTAACTGAAATGATGTTTATAAATTCACATAATGAGATCACACATCCTAGCAAAGCACATCCAGCCCCAGGTGCACACAGCCCACTGTGCGAGCCAGGGTGAAGCCCAGACAGGCTGGCCTTGCCAAACAACATTAGCCGGTGGCTACAAGGCCAGCTGGAGGCAGGTGCAGCAGTCCAGTCAAGAGATGTGAAGAGGCTGGGCATGGTGGCACACACCTGTAATACTAGCATTTTGGGGGACTGAGGTGGGCAAATCACCTGAGGTCAGGAGTTTGAGACCAGCCTGGCCAACAAGGTGAAACCCCATCTCTACTAAAAATATAAAAATTAGCTGGGCATGGTGGCAGGTACCTGTAATCCTAGCTTCTCGGGAAGCTGAGGTGGGAGGATCACTTGAACCCAGGAGATGGAGATTGCAGTGGGTCAAGATTGTGCCATTGCACTTCAGCCTGGGTGACAGAGCAAGACTCAGTCTCAGAGAAAAAAAAAAGAGATGTGAGGAGGCGACCTCAGTCAGATGCAGTGACAATGACAGGAGGGGGCAGGCATGTCTGCAGGTGTGGGCAAAATGGAATCTCAGGTACCCGGTGGCTGATGAGATGGAGGGAAAGAAGAACATCTGGATGAAGGAATGTCACTGAACCCTTCAGTAAAATGGTGAGGACATTCTCTGAGTGAGGAATTTAAGAGGGAGAAGCAGATGGAGGGAGAAGAGAACAGTGAGCTCCTGTCTAGATGTGTTGAGACTGAGGGGCCTTAGGTGTGCAGCAGCCAGTGGTTGGAGAGCAGCTGGGCATTTGCCATTGGTCTCAGGGAGGCTGCAGAGCCAGAGATGGATGTGTCACCCAGAGTCATTAGTGCACTGGCCAGGTTGGACCAGCCACCTGGGGAGCACATGCCACCCAGCGAGTACACATCACCTGGGAAGGACATGCAGAGTGAGAAGGGAAATGAGGAGGGCCCAGGATAGGAGGACTCTAGCCTTTCAATGGGGCTGGAGGGAGAAGAGTACAAAGAATGACAAAGGGCTGGGAGCAGCCAAGAAAGGAAGAGGTTTGGGGAGGAAGGCAGTGGCCAGCAGTGTCAGTCAGGAGCTCAGGGATAAGGAGGGCTGAGAAGGAATCCACTGGGTATGCAGGTTCATAGCCTGGTAGGTGCAAGAGAAGGGACAGGAAGACACTGAAGCAGCGACGGTGCCTGCTCTTGGGAGGACTTTGCTGCTAGAAGATAGAACAGATGTGCCTATTCCTGCACTCTGTGCCATCCAGGAAACAGCCAGGAAGGTGTCAGATGAGACTTGAATGGTGAATGCTCCTGGGGGTGAAGAGAAGAGAGCAGGAGAGGAATTGCTGATCTTTGTTTGACTCCAGCTATGCGTCCACTTTCTAAACACTCAGGTGCCTGGACTCAGCCTCAGCTCCTCCAGCACAAGTGACTTTCCCTATTAAGGGTGTCAGACTAATGTGACATTTAGAGTGAAATTCTTTAGTGGCAAGCAGGTTTTTCAGTTGAGTTGAGACCAAAAGACCTAGCTAATTCAGGTATCTAGCTAATTTGATTACTCTATGAAAAGTTTCCAAAGATTAGCATTTTCAAAGATAAGACCTAACTCCAGGGGCCAAAATCAACTGATGATATTGAAAGTGATAATCAGAAGATCTCCAAAACCCCGGAGCCCTAGATCATTATTTCTCTATCCTCACAGCACCCAGGATAATTTACTTTGAGTCTACATTTATTTATTTTTATTTTTATTTATTTATTTTTTGGGGACAGTCTCTCTCTGTTGGCCAGCCTGGAGTGCAGTGGTGCCATCTTGGCTCACTGCAACCTCTGACTCCCAGGTTCAAGTGATTCTCTTGCCTCATCCTCTCAAGTAGCTGGAGTTACAGATACCCCCTACCACAGCCGGCTTTTTTTGGTTTTCACCAGGTTGGACAGGCTTATCTTGAACTCCTGACTTCTGGTGATCCGCCTGCCTCAGCCTCCCAAAGTGCTGGGATTACAGGCATAAGCCAGTATTTTATTTAAAAAAAAAATTATTAATACTTAGTTGTTGGGCTTTGTTTTGTTTGGTTTGGTTTGGTTTGGTTTGGTTATGGGGTTTTTTTGGGGGGGCGGGGGGAGTGGCTTTAAGCCAAAACCAACTCTTTTGCTAAAAAACAGAAAATCACCTTCTGTCAGCTGAAGCAGTGACTCTAAGTATGTTTAGGGGTCAAGTGAAAACCATTCCCTGTTTCTTCAGAATTCCCTTGCTAGGGATGGACAGACAGCACACAGAGGGCAAGGTAACCGCTCCATATGATTCCGTAAGAGTGGACAATGTCACCACATACTTGTCCAACCAGAGAATGTACAACACCAAGAGGGAATCCTAGTGTAACGCTTCCAGCCCTGTGGACTCTGGGTGGCAATGATGCATTAGGGTAGGTTCATGGACTGCAGCCCTCTGTAAGGGATGCTGCTGGTGGGGAGGCCAGGCCTGTAGGGAAAGGGAGTACATGGCAGCTGTACTCTGTACCATCCTCTCAGTTTTGCTGTGAACCTAAAACTGCTCCAAATAATAGGCTTTTTGTTTTAGTCTCTTACTAAGAAAAGAGGTCAGTGAAGGATTTTGTCCTTGAATTAGGATCCCAAGAGGAGGAGCTGGTGGAGAAGAATAGGATAGCAAGGTGGCCAGAGCAGATGGCTGTAAGGTTCTTCTAATGAGCCCGTCTAGGGGCCATAAGCTGATGGCCCTACTCTTGAAACGCACAGGTCAGTTAACCACAGCAGGAAAGATAGCAGCCCATTATAGAAAGCTGTGGTTTCTAAATAAAAAAGCATCATTTAAAGACTTTTTCAACTGCAGTTCTGGGAAAATTTCCTGTTTTATAATTTCCTGGGAAAATTATTTCCTGGGAAAATTATTCTCAGCAAAGAAAGTCCTCTAGACATGCATTGAAGTGTCAGTACCTCCCTAGAGAAGGGAGGGGCACATACACGCCACCCCTGCCGGCCACTTGGCTTGGCTTGGCCCTGTGTCCCATCCTGCAAGGCTGCCCCACGTCTGCCTCATCAGGAGGAATCATGGGATTGTTGCCCAGCTGTTATCAGGTGTTACACCAAATGCCACTGAAGCCTCGAGTGAGGGAAGCTGCCCAACAGAGTCTTCAAGGGTTAGACAGCTCTCTTCAACCCTTCCCGCTGTGATTTCATTTGCCGCTCCGGGAAAATGTTATTTAGTGAGAGGCAGGTCAACCTGCTGATTGATGGAGGATTGAGGAAGACAGTAAACACATTGTGACATCCTCTTTCTCTAATCTTAGCAGAAGAGCCTTGGAGAAGGTGTAGGTTGCATCACTATGCTTTGGATTAATGCTCACTTGGTGTGTTCTTCTGTAGTCGAAGTGAATTTTCCTTCTGAGGAAGTGAACTTCTCCCAGCAAAAGCATAAGAAGAGAATATTTTGACATAAACAGGAAAATAAGGCATGATAATACCCACACTTTGAGTCACAAGGGAAAAGTTCACTTTTTTCATCAAATCCCTTATATTACTCACCAGCTGCAAACGTTTGCACCTCTGCAAGGGTCTGCTCTGTGCCAGGTGTTTTTGGGCAATGTGGAGATTCCATGAGGCAGAAAACATAGCCCCAGCCATGGAAAAGTTCATTGTGTCATTGAAGAGAAAGCACAAGGACCTAAGAGAAAAATACCAGTCTGAGCCTGCACATGCTCACAGACAAATGGCAACAGTGTGGGTCAAGAACATGATTCCAGGGATTCACATGGAAACCTCTCAATAATATGATGGGCATCCCCCTGCCTTAGGATATTTTATGAGTTGGGAGGAACAGGGGAGGTAGGAACTTGTTGGTTTAATGTTGATATTTGCACATAAATGCATAATGCTGGCCAGGCAGTGCAGTGGCTCAAGCCTGTAACCCTAACACTTTGGGAGGCCAACTTAGGCAGATGGCTTGAGGTCAGAAGTTCAAGACCAACCTGGCCAACATGGTGAAACCTCATTCTACTAAAAATACAAAAATTAGCCAGGCCTGGTGGCAGGTACCTGTAATCCCAGCTACTCGGAAGGCTGAAACAGGAGGTTGCAGTGAGCTGAGAGTGCACCATTGCACTTCAGCCTAGGCGACAGAGCAAGACTGTCTCAAATAATAATAATCATAATCATAAAACCATAATGCTGTTATTGATCCTGGGTGCAAACTATGAGCAGAAGCAGCTATGAAATCTGTTCCAAGTTTGCACCTGGCAGCTGGTTTCCTGTTCATCAAGGAGCTGCTAAAAGAACCCAGAAGCACCCACAGCTCCCAGAATGTAGCAGCAACCTGGAGTGATTACCTAATGGAACTGATGCTTCAAGAAAATGAAGGAAGTTTGAGCAACAGTGTGCAGTGCTATCAAACAGGAAGGAAACTGCTCCTTTTATCTCCAGCCATCAAAGTGCTCCACAAGTCAATATTAGAAGCTGCATTTTATAGATTGCACCATCACAGGAGGTTGGAGATTGTCTGTAAATCAGCATGAAGAAAAAAAATGAAAAGCCATTTTTTCCCCCAAGAAATCCACTCATTGTGAACTTCAAGTGCTGTTCGTTATTTAATCAAAACCACTGACCACATTAAGGCAATGAACACTGTGTTCATTTACTACTGCTGTAAGAACAACATCAGATTTTTTTAAAGCTGTGATTAAAATGGGTGTTTTTTTTAGTGTGGTTAAAGTGTTTAAAACTTTTGGAGGAGGGAGCAGATAACTAATTCAGCTACTCTCCCCTGTACAGTCTGCAGGACACTTTTGGCAGTGGAGTTCTAAATTAACTCTTCTTGTCTAGGTGGGAAGAGAATCGCTGAAAGGAAGGTGGATAAAAAGCCACAAAAGGGAACCTTTAATTTGGCTGCAGAGAAGCAGTTGTATTTTACAGGTACTTTGGGAGCATCTAGAGAATGTGATTTGGAGTCTGCTGGCCAGGAGGCCACAGGAGAAACACAGGTCAGCACCAGAATCATACAGCACACTATTTGCCTCGACCCCAGCTGCATTTTCTTTTCTGGGAAAATATCAGCCACTGAAATTAGGCCAGACACAGAAATCTGTAGACTTAAAGCTCGCCAGCAGAACAAGACTCAGAATGGCAGAGTGGCCCCAGGAAGGAATCATTACCGAGCAAGAGGCAAGTGCTGATCCCAGAGTTGGCCTCCTTCTCCCCAGTCACCCTCAGAGGCCGGTGTAGACAAACCACAAGGCCACAGCTATCCTGGTGAGGAAGCCCAGAAGAAGGCCCAAGCCAGCAAAGCCCAGAGAGTGAGAATACGTCACAGATCAATCAAGTTGATTTGTAGAGCAACTTGTCTATTGAGAACGATGTCACTAGCGCTGTGTTATGAGCTTTTATTTGTTTATTCAGTAGCAATTACTGACATCAGAGGCACATCTGCCACGTCCTAGGTTCTGTCAGGTATCAGTCTACAAAGTGGAGCTGTCTCTGGAGCTGTCCTGTGTGCTCAGGAGCTTATGACCTTGTGAGGGAGACAAAGGCATCAATCAGCCATTGCAGCACAGCATAAAATACATCCATGCAGGCACAGAAGATGGTGGGAGCAGCCTGCCCCAGTGAGAAGGGGAGGTGGGACAGAGGAGGAGGGCAGCAGCATCCAAGAGCCCTCCTACTGAAAAAAAAAAAATTATAGCTGAGCGTGGCGGCTCACTCTTATAATCCCAGCACTTTGGGAGGCTGAGGCGGTGGATCACTTGAGGTCAGGAATTCCAGACCATCCTGGCCAGCATAGCGAAACCCTGTCTCTACTACAAATAAAATAAAAAAAATTAGCTAGGCATGGTGGCACATGCCTGTAGTCCCAGCAACTCAGGAGCCTGAGGCAGGAGAATCGAACCTGCCTGAACCCAGGAGGGTTGCTTGAACCCAGGAGGTGGAGGTTACAATGAGCCAAGATGGAGCTACTGCACCCCAGCCTGAGCAAGATTCCATCTCAAAAAAAAAATCATATTTGT
The DNA here is from genome assembly GCA_028533165.1 of Leontopithecus rosalia. Classification (NCBI taxonomy): domain Eukaryota; kingdom Metazoa; phylum Chordata; class Mammalia; order Primates; family Cebidae; genus Leontopithecus; species Leontopithecus rosalia. The sequence goes on along the minus strand of CM052661.1, from coordinate 41,857,068 downwards.
AGAGTATTTTTCTGTTATTAAAATCGACAAGTGTGTGGAACCCCTCATTTTGAGAGGCTCATTGGAAAACAGCAGGTGCCACAGAGAGCAAATGGAAAACAAAACACTCCGCACATTGTGCATAGTTTTATTGAAATTCCTGTATCTGCTTTAAGGCTACTTTGTTTAAAATCCATTTAGAATATGCTCTAATTGATTTATGTAACCTCTAAGGAAGTGTCCCTCTTTTTTTTTTTGAGACAGAGTTTCGCTCTTGTTACCCAGGCTGGAGTGCAATGGCACGATCTCGGCTCACCGCAGCCTTCGCCTCCTGGGTTCAGGCAGTTCTCCTGCCTCAGCCTCCTGAGTAGCTGGGATTACAGGCACGCGCCACCATGCCCAGCCAATTTTTTGTATTTTTAGTAGAGACGAGGTTTCACCATTTCGACCAGGATGGTATCCATCTCTTGACCTCGTGATCCACCTGCCTCGGCCTCCCGAAGTGCTGGGATTACAGGCGTGAGCCACCGCGCCCGGCCGGAAGTGTCCCTCTTTTTTAAGAAAATATAGAAACGTGTTATTTGTTATAGGTTTTCATTGTACAAAGACATTCAATGTGCTGAAAAGAACCAATAAAATATGGAGAAAATAGTGCCAGTTAAGAAACAGTTACATGACTCTTTATCGCTGAAATTCTTTTAACTGGTACTTTGTTTTAGAATTACTTTTTAATGTAACAGCCTCCTGAACATCAGCTATTTGATAAGTGCTGCGTGGAACTAAAAAGCATGCCGAGCGATGGTCGATCCAATAGACTTCCCTGTGTCTAATGGAGGATGATATTTAACGTTCATATCCGTTTCCCTCTGTTGCTCTAATGATGTTTTTTTCAGAAGTAATGCTCTCCACCCTTGGGCTTGGGTACAATAATGTAATGAGCTTCAATCAGGGGATAGAAAGCCCAGTGTCAATGGGCGCACGTGCACACACACAAACACACACACACACACACACACACACTCTCTCTCTCTCTCTCTCTCTCTCTCTTTTTGTGGCCGTGTTAACCCTTGCTGCCTGGGGACAGATGGAGGCAGGCCGCACCCCAGTCTGTGGCCTCGGAAGAAAATCATCTTAGTTCTGCTGGTGGTGTTCAGCCTCAGCCTTTCCCTTCACCTAAATTCCTACAGGTTATCCTAACTTCAAATAGGATAAATCAATTTTAATTAGTTATAGCTGAAATGTTCATCTAGGAAAATAGGCGATGGGTTTCTAGAGTAATGGCAAAATCCTGTTATTCAACCCACAATACTAAAGAAGCAGCACTGGTGTTCTTCAGTGGAGCCCGAACTTTGCGGTCCCACAATGAGTCACACCCTTCTGCACTCCCTGATCACACAGTGGGTCACACCATGGAACACATCATGGATCACACGTGGATTATACCCTAACTCACAGCCTGGATCACGCAGTGTATTTGGAATTACAGCTTGGAATGCCAGGAACAGTAGTCCCACTCCCTACCACACAGTCACCCTGGCCTCCAGAGCAGGCCTTCCATTTAACCCTTTGCTGTGACTTCACTATGCCCTGAGCAGCCCAAGGCACAACTTATGGCCCAGGGTCTTTAGGCTGAAAGTGGGAATAGTGAGGAATGGGCCTAGGGTGATCAGTGAGTAGTAATGATAAGCACCCCCCTCTGTAATATGTGTCCCAACTCCTGCTAACCCACAGGCACAGAAGGAGAGGAGCTCAGTTGTCTGGCCCACTTCCTGGCTCCCTCCCCAGTTTCCAAACCCAGCCACGAAGCCTACTCCAGGGTCTTTGGACTCCATCTCTTGCATTTTGCCTCCATTCTTCCTTAATATCAGTATTTCCTTTTAATTTCTCCTTATCAAAGCTTGCTCTTACCCAGAACATTTTACTTCTTCCTGTGAAATTATTAATGGGGGTGAAGGTTAAGTCCATTACCAAAATTTTTTTTAATTTAACTGCTCTTTTGAGATATAGTTGAAATGTGTACAGAGAACAGCACATATTATAAAGTGTACAATTTGGTTGGTTTTGACATGTGAATACACCCAAGAGCATATCCATCACCTCTGAAAGTTTCCTCTTGCCTCTTTGAGTTGATTTATTTATTTTTATCATGGTGACAACACTTAACATGAGATCTACCCTCTTAAAAAGTTTTTAAGTACAATAACATACTGTTCTATACGGGGACAATGTTGTACAGCAAAGCTCTACAACTTAATCATCTTGCGTGTCTGACATGTTATACCCATTGAATAGCAACTCTCCACTTTCCTATCCCCTAAACCCTGGAAATGACCATGCTGCTCTCTGCTTCTGTGAGTTTGACTATTATGGATCCTCATATAAATGAAATCAGGCAGTATTTCTCCTTCCATAAGTGGCTTGTTTAACTTAGCATACTGTCCTCCAGGTTCATCCATGTTGTTGCATCTGGCAGCATTCCCTACGTTTTTAAGGCTGAATAATATTCCATTGTATGTATGTTCCACATTTTCTTTATTTATTTACCTGCCATTGGACATTTAGGTTGCTTCAGTATCTTGGCTATTGTGAAAAATGCTGCAGTAAACATAAGAGGGCAGCTTATGTTTCATAAGCTTATGAAATCTTATTGGAAGATTTCATTTCTTTTGAATATATACCCAGTAGTGGGATAGCTGGATTTTATGGTAATTCTATTTTTTTATTTTTTAAAGGAATTTTCGTACTGTTTTCCATAGCAGCTATGCCATTTTACATTCCCACCAGCAGTGTACAAGGGTTTCAGTTTCTCATCTTTGCCAATACTTGCTAACTTTTGTCTTTTTGATAATGGTCATCCTAAAGGCTGTGAGGTAATATCTCATTACGGTTTTTATTTGCCATTTCCCTATGATTAATAACATTGAGCTTTTCATATACCTGTTGGACATTTCTATGTCTTTTTTTTTTCTGAGACAGTCTTTCTCTGTTGCCCAAGCTGGAGTGTAGTGGTGCGATCTTGGCTCATTGCGACCTTTGCCTCCTGAGTTCAGGCGATTCTCCTGCCCCAGCCTCCTGAGTGGCTGGCATTGCAGACATCTGCCAGCATGCCTGGCTAAATTTTGTCTTTTTAATAGAAACAGAGTTTCACCTGTTAGCCAGGCTGGTCTCGAACTCCTGACCTCAAGTGATCCGCCCATCTCGGCCTTTCAAAGTGCTGGGATTACAGTCTGTGTCTTCTTTAAGAAAAGTCTATTCATGTCATTAGCCCATTTTTTAATCTGGATATTTGTTTTTGGTTTTTTCTTTTTTTTTTTTTGCTATTGAGGTGTGGGCATTCTTTATATATTTTAGGGATTATCCCCTTATCAGACATAAGCATGTCTCAGATATACTACAAGTTCAGTTCTAAACCACCACAATAAAGTTAATATGGAAAGAAAGTGAGTCACATGAATTTTTTTGTTTCTCAGTGCATATAAAAGTTGTGTTTATACTATACTGTATCTATTAAGTGTGCAATCGCATCATGTCTAAAAACATGCACACCTTAATTTAAAAATACTTTATTGCTAAAAATGCAAACGATCATCTGAGCCCTCAGTAAGTCCAGATCTCTTTGCTGGTGGAAAGTCTTGCCTTGATATTGGTGGCTGCTGGCGGATCAGGGTGGTGGTTGCTGAAAGCAGTTTCTTAGACTAAGGCAACAATGAAGTTTATCACCAGTTAACTCTTCCTTTCATGAAACATTTCTCTGCAGCATGTGATGCTTTTGATAGCATTCTACTCATAGGAGAACTTTCAGAATTGGGGTCAATCCTCTCAAACATGCTGCTTTATCAGCTAAGTTTATAGAATATTCTAAGTCCTTTGTAACAATTTCAACAATGTTCACAGCGACTTCACCAGGATTAGATTCCATCTCAAGAAACCACTTTTTTTGCTCATAAGAAGCAACTCATCACCCATTAAAGTTTTATGATATTATAGCAATTTACTCATATCTTTGGACTCCACTTTTAATTCCAGTTCTCTTGCTATTTCTACCACATCTGCAGTTACTTCCTTTACTAAAGTCTTGAACCCCCTCATAGCAATTCCTGAGGGTTGCAATCAACTTCTTCCGAATTCCTGTTAACGTTGCTATTTTGACCTTCTCCCAGGAATCATGGGTGCTCATAATAGCCTCTAGAATTGTGCATCCTTGCCAGGTTTGTTGTTGTTGTTGTTGTTGTTGTTGTTGTTGTTGTTGTTGTTGTTTGAGACAGGGTGTCACTCTGTCAGGCTGGAGTCTGGTGGCATGATCATGGCTCACTGCAGCCTCAACCTCCCAGGCTCAAATGATTCTCCTGCCTCAGCCTCCCAAGTAACTGAGACTACAAGCGTGTGCCACCATGCTTGGCTAATCCAGAAGGCTTCCAATTTGCTTTGCTCAGGTCCATTAGAGCAATCACTGTCTCTGGCACCTATAGCTCTATGAAACATATTTCTGAAATAATAAGACTGCAGAGTAAAAATTACTGCTTGATCCATGGGCTAAAGAATGGATGTTTTGTTAGCAGGCATACAACATTAATCTCCTTATACATCTCCATCAGGGCTCTTGGGTGACCAGGTGCATTGTCAGTGAGCAGTAATAGTTTGAAAATAATCTTTTTCTGAGCAACAGGTCCCAACAGTGGGCTTAAAATATTCAGTAAACTGTAATGTAAATAGATGTGCTGTCATCAGGCTCTGTTTTTCCATTGATAGAGAACAAGCAGAGCAGATTTAGCCTAATTCTTGAGGGACCTAGGATTTTCAGATGGTAAACGAGCATCAATTTCAACTTAAAGTCACCAACTGCATTAGCACCTAACAGGAAGTCAGCCTGTCCTTTGAAATTGTGAAGCCAGGGATTGACTTTTCCTCTTTACTTATGAAAGTCCTGGGTAGTATTTTCTTCCCACAGAAAGCTGTTCCACCTACACTGAAAACTGTTGTTTAGTGGAGCCACCTTCATCAGTGATCTTAGCTAGATCTTCTGGATAACTTGCTGCAGCTTATATATTAGCATTTGCTGCCTTACCTTATACTTGTATGTTACAGAGACAGCTTTTTTCCTTAAGCCTCATAAATCAACCTCTGCTAGCTTCCAGCTTTTCTTCTGCAGCTTCCTCGCCTCTCTCAACCTTCTTGGAATTGAAAAGAGTTAGGGCCTTGCTCTGGCATAGGCTTTGGCTTAGGGTAGTGCTGTGGCTGGTTTAATCTTCTACCCAGACCACTCACACTTTCTGCATTTCAGCAATGTGGCTATTTTACTTTATCATTCCTTTGTTCACTGGAGTAGCACTCTTAATTTCCTTCAAGAACTTTCTCTTGGCCTTCCCAACGTAGCTGTTTGGCACAAGAGACCTAACTTTTGGCCTGTCTTGGTTTTTGACATGCTTTTCTCAATAAGCTTAATCATTTCTAGCTTCGTATTTAAAGTGAGAAACTCTTCCTTCCACTTGAACACTTAGAAGCCATTGTAGGATTATTAAATGGCCTAATTTCAATACTGTTGTGTCTCAGGGAATAGGGAGGACCCAGGAGAGGGAGAGAGATGGGGGAATGGCTGGTCAATACAGCAGTCAGAACACATACACCATTTATTGATTGAGTTTGCCATCTTATATTGGTGCTGTACGTGACACCTCAAAACAACTACGATAGTACCATCCAAGATCCCTTATCACAGGTCATTTTAACAGATATAATAATAACGCAAATATTTGAAATATTACAAAGATTACCAATATGTAACACAAAGACACAAAGTGAGCACATGCTGTTGGAAAAATGGTGCTGATAGACATCTTCAACACATGGTTACCACAGACCTGAAACTTATTAAAAATTAGTAAATTTGTATAAATGCAATGTCTGCAAAACACAATAAAGTGAAACACAATAAAACAAGGTATGCCTTTATGTGGTTTACACATATTTTCTCCCATTCCATAGGTTGCATCTTCATTCTGTTGATTGTTTCCTTTGCTTTGCAGAAGCCCCTCAGTTTGATGTCATCTCACTTGCCAATTTTGTCATTGTTGCCTGTGCTGTTGGTGTCATGTCCTAGAAATTATTGCCAAGATCAATTAATGTCAAGAAATTTTTTTCCTATGTTTTCTTTCAGTAATTTTACAGTTTCAGGTCTTACAATTATGTCTTTACTCCATTTTGATTTATTTTTTGTGTGTAGTATAAGATAAAGGTCCAATTTCAATCTTTTGCATGTGCATATACAATTTTCCCAATATTATTTGTTGTAGGAACTAACATTTCCCCATTTTGTATTCTTGGAACTCTATTGACTGTTCCCTTGATTTATGTGTCTGTCTTTATGCCAGTACCATACTGTTTAAATTATGGTAGCTGTGTAGTATGTTTTGAAATCCGGAAATGTGATGCTTCTAGCTTTGTTCTTCGTTCTCAAGATTACTTTGTATACTTGGAGTCCTTTGTGTTTCCTTGTGAATTTTAGGGTTTTTTTTTTTTTCTATTTTTGTAAAAAAAAAAAGTCATTAGGATTTACATGCATGGTGATTGCATTGAATCAGTAGATAGCTTTGGGTAGTATGCACATTTTGACAATATAAATCTTCCAATTCATGAATTTTTTTCATTTAATTGTGTCTTCTTTCATTTCTTATATCACTGTTTTGTATGCAAGTTTTCAGTATAAAGGTCTTTCTCCTCCTTGGTGAATTCCTAAGTGTCTTGTTATTTTTGATGTTATAAGTGAGATTGTTTTTTAATTTCATTTTCAGATACTTTACTATGTGTAAAACTGCAACTGGTTTTTTTTTTTAAACAGTCTGACTCTCTCCCCCAGGCTAGAGTGCAGTGGCACATTCTTGGCTCACTACAACCTCTGCCTCCCGGGTTCAAGCAATTCTCCTGCCTCAGCCTCCCAAGTAGCAGGGACTACAGGTGCACACCACACACACCCAGCTAATTCTTGTATTTTTAGTAGAGACAGGGTTTCACCATGTTGGCCAGGATGGGCTGTACCTCATGATCTGCTCACCTCAGCCTCCTCAAGTGCTGGTCTTACAGGCATGAGCCACCATGACCAGCCTGCAACGGATTTTATACATCGATTTTTTGTGTCCTGTAACTTTGCTGAATTCATTTATTCTAATCATTTTTTAGTGACATTTTTAGATTTTTCTATGTATAAGATCATGCCATCTGCAAGCAGATAATTTTACTTCTTCTTTCGAATTTGATGCCTTTTATTTCTTTTTCTTGCCTAAGTGCTTCAGCTAGGACTTCCTGTGGTATGCTGTAGAGAAGTGATGACAGTGGGCATCCTTGCCTTGTTCCTAATTCTAAAGGAAAAGCTTTTGCTTTTTCACCATTAAATATATTAGCTATGGGCTTTTCACATATAGCCTAAATTATAGTCAGGTAAATTCCTTCTATACCTGGTTTATTGAGAGTGAAATGGTGTTGAATTTTGTTAAATGCTTTTTCTGTAGCTATTGAGATGACTGTTATTTTTATCCTACTCTGTTAATGTGGTGTATTGCATTAATTGATTTGCATATGTTGAATCATCCTTGCATTTCAGGGATAAATCCCACTTGATCATAGTGCTGTTGAATTCAGTTTGCTAATACTTTATCAAGGATTTTTGCATATGTGGACATCAGGAATATTAGCCTATAGTTTCTTTTCTTGTAGTGTTTTAATCTGACTTTTGTATCAGCATACACTGGCTTCATAAAATGAGTTTGGAAGTGTTCCATTTATTACTGATGACACAGTTTACATTTTTTTATGTTGTGTATTCTTTAACACATTTTTATATAGTTAGTGTTAATACTTTGTTTTTTAACTTTTAAGTTAAAATTAAAATTATTTACATACCAACATTACAGTATTCTTTATTTGTCTACATATTTACCTTTACAAATGAGCTTTATACTTTCATATTCTTTTTTTGTTTGCTGTTTAGTGTTCTTTCATTTCAACTTGAAGAACTCTCCTTAGCATTTTTTGGATGTCATATATGGTGGTGATAAATACCTTCAGCTTTTGTTTGGGAAAATATTTCTCTCTCCTTCTTTTTTGGAGGATAGTTTTGCCAGGTATAGTGTTCTTTGGTTGGCACTTTTTTCTTTTAGAACTTTGAACCTATTATCTCATTCCTTTCTGACCTGAAAGATTTTTGCTAGGAAATCTGCCAGTAGTCTTATGAAGGCTCCCTTGTACATGACAAGTTGCTTTTCTCTTGCTGCTCTCAGAATTATTTGTCTTTGACTTTTGTCAATTTGATTATAATGTGTCTCAGTGTGAACTTCTTTGGCTTTATCCTGTTTGTAATTCATGAGCTTCATGAAGCTGGATGTCCATTTCCCCTCCAGATTTGGAAAGTTTTGACCATTATTTCGTTTAATCAGCTTTCTTCCTTAGTTTTTTTCTTCACCTTCTAGGACTCTCAAAATGTATATATTGATTAGCTTAGTGGTATCCTGTAACTTCTGTAGACTATCTTCAATTTTTCATTCTTTTGTTTTCCCTTTTTACTCTTCTGACTAGATAATTCCAAATGACCTATCTTGAGTTTGTTGATTCTTTCTCTACTAACCCAAGTCTGCTTTTGAGCCCCTGTAGTGACTCTTTTCAGTTCAGTTAGTATTCTTCAGCTTTATACTTTCTGTTTAGTTCCCTTTTTAACAGTTTCTATTTCATTGTTGACATTCTAATTTTATGCATACATAGTTTTCTGATTTCACTCAGTTGTCTGTGTTCTCTGGTAACTCACTGAGCTTCTTAAGATGATTATTTCAAATTCTTTGTCAGATCTCTGTTTATAGATCTCCATTTCTTTAGGGTAGGTTACTGGAGATTTATTTTGTTCATTCAGTTGTGTCCTATTTCCCTTTTTTTTCATCTTCCTTATAGTTTTATGTTGGTATCTGTGCATTTGAAGAAACAGCCACCTCTCAGTCCTTATGGACTGGCTTCAACAGGGAAAGATCTTCACCAATCAGCCTAGCTACAGATTCTGGGAAGCTCTCAAACATTTTCTATGGATATGTCTTTCCTGGACTTGTGCATTTTAATTATAGGGATTTACTGGTTTCCTTTTTTAGGAGCCCATAATCTCTTGTTCCTTCCGGTGTCTCACTACTATACTATAGGCCAGAGTGCCCCACTCTTCTCACTCCCTCTGTGGGGAGAAGTCTTGAGTTTTGCGCCTTTTCCCAATCAGGCAGAGCTATGCTGGCCACAGCAAACCCCTTTTCTTTTTTTTTTTTTTTTTTTTTTTTTTGAGACGGAGTTTCACTCTTGTTAACCAGGCTGGAGTGCAATGGCGCGATCTCGGCTCACTGCAACCTCCACCTCCTGGGTTCAGGCAATTCTCCTGCCTCAGCCTCCCGAGTAGCTGGGATTACAGGCAAGCGCCACCATGCCCAGCTAATTTTTTGTATCTTTAGTAGAGACGGGGTTTCACCATTTTGACCAGGATGGTCTCGATCTCATGACCTCGTGATCCACCCGCCTCGGCCTCCCAAAGTGCTGGGATTACAGGCTTGAGCCACCGCGCCCGGCCTCCCTTTCCTTTATTCTTAGCTGCCCTCAGGCATTTAAACTATTCTTAGTCCCTCAGCACTCTGGGTGAGGCACACTATAAATTGGTCCCTTAGGCAATACATAAAAAATTCAGAGTTGGATATATATTCCACTCTCTTGGGGAGAGAGTGGCCAGGGTGGTCTTTCTGGGCCCTGTGCTGTGCCAACTAGGGGGAAGGCCCAACAGGCATAAAATGGAGAGCTCTTTTTACCTCCTTTAATGCAGCTGTTTTGGTTTTTTACTTATCTGAAGTACTTTGTCTTCTTAACTGGATTCTAGACTTCTCATAAACATATATTGGCCCATATATTTTGTTAAATCAGTTTTTCAGAGAGGCAGTAAATAACAGCTGCGAACTTTATTTTGCCATCTTGCTGACATTACTCCCAAAAATAAAATTTTATTATTACGTAATTTAAACTCAAATAGAGACAAAAGAATGGTGTGTGAACATTTGTAATGTTTTTCTGTAGAGTTACCATCCAGTTGGAAATCTCTCGTTTTTCTCCCTGGTCCATTTACTCCTTAATCATCCCCAGCAAGCACCAATTCTTAATTACTCAGTTCTCCCTCTAAAGGAGTGGAGGATGTGATTGGACCTGGTTAGGTCTCCCAGAAAAACATATCTACAAGGTGAACAGATGTTTTTCCTTGCTAATAGTAGCTGCCTTTCAGAGACTACATTCCCTGTGTCATTCACTAAATAGTCTATGTTTCCTTCATCGTACCTGAAACTCCCTGGTGGGCAAAGAATGAGAGAGGTGAGAAAAAGAAGGAGAGGGAAGGACCCCCCCACAGGTCAACGGGGAATGACTAGTCTCTGATGTTCCCAGCCCATGAACACCATGGAACTCCATATAGGGCATTGCGCTATTTGCAGAACACTGTGAAACACTGATATATTTAATTTCTTCATGCTAACAACAATTTTATCAGGAAAAAGTATGTCCACAAAATATGTGTGTACCACATGAAGTGACTTCTGTGAGCATAGGGAGAAAACAAATGAAGGCCACCCAGATGAGAACAAGCCGAGGCTCTTTATTTAGAACTTGCCATAGCAAAAGAGTCAGTGACCATCACTTGTGTTCGGCAGACCCAAAGGCAGGCAGATGAGTGGGAAAGCTTTTTAGTGGAAAAGGAAAGGCTTCATATATGTCCTGATTGGAGGCTGTTGGTGTGGGGAAGCTGTAGGCTGGTTAAATGCAAAGGGGACATCCCATGCAATTGGTTAGCAGAGCTTCCCCAGTTGGTCCTAAGTAGGAGCAAAAATTAAGCAAGCTGACAGTTATTAGTCAAGTCGTGGCCGTTTGGAGCCAATGTTACAAAGCTTATTGTTTGGCTCCCTGGAGTGGTTCCTGTTGTACTGGATACTGTCAACAGTAGGTTGCCTTTCTAGGCCAGTTGCTGCAGGTTGTGGGTCAGACTATATATTTTTATAAATAGTCTGGCCAATGCCTGTTTATACATTCAGTCCCTCAACACCTATCTAGAGAGAAAACAATCATTTAAAAATAAGCAGAAAGGCCAGGCCCAGTGGCTCACGCCTGTAATCCCAGCACTTTTGGGAGGCCGAGGTGGGCAGATCACAAGGTCAGGAGTTCAAGACCAGTCTGGCCAACACAGTAAAACACCATCTCAACTAACCATACAAAAAATTAGCCGGTGTAGTGGCGTGAGCCTGTAATCCCAGTTACTCAGCAGGATGAGGCAGGAGAATCGCGTGAACCCAGGAGGCAGAGGTTGCAGTGAGTGATTGCGCCATTGCACTCCAGCCCTGGGCGACAGTACGAGACTATGTCTCAAAAAAAAAAAAAAAGAAAAGAAAGAAAACCTCTGCTATACAAGGAAAGAGCAGGCCTCTAGAGCCAGGACCTGACTTGAATTGTACCTCCTCTGGAAGGTCACTGAACACCTCTGAGCTACCTTTCCTGGAGCATTAAAATGAATATGGGAATCTCTTCCAGAAAGATTGTTATGAAAATCCACAAGGTAAGACCCATGCACAGAGCAGGGTCTGGTGATTGGGGTCTCCTGCCCTCCTTTTCCGGTCACTGACAAGTTCACACTGAGGTCTAAAGGGCGAGGCCTAACATTTTCTCTTTCCTAAACTCATTTGCATTTTATCAGGGACGAGATCCAAGTTTGAAAAAAGGGAACAGCTTCATTGTGGGATTCTTAAGGGGCATCTCCAATGCCAGCAACTAAACTGCATCACAAAAGTCAGGGAAGCTTGGATTTTAGCTTTGCCACCTTTCCTGTAAATGCTTCTCTTCCTGCGGCCTGCCCTCTAGGGATCCCTGCTGTATTCCATCAGTGAAACATATGAACCAAAAAGTATTTGAGACAGATCTCAATCAGTTTAGAGATTCATTTTGCCAAGGTTGAGGACAGCCTAAGGAAAAGAGACACAAGTCATCGTAGGATTTGTGGACTGTGCTTGTTCCAAAGAGAATTTTAAAAACTTTAAAGAGGAAAGAGCAGACAGGAGGGGAAGGAAGGAAGAAGAAAAGGGAGAGTAGGTGGTGAGGTAAGTGGTCACAGTCTTGTGAGGCTTTGCTGAGCGCTCACTGAATCCACACGTGAAAGGAGGGGTAGAGGGACATCAACTATGCATTTGCCTTATGCTCAGTAAATCTGCATTTTACATGAGGTAAAGTCAACATAGAATAGAGGTCAAATATGCATTTCTCTCGGAGGGATGATTTCTAGTCTTTATATCTATGAAGATACACTGTTAGTTTGTATCATCGGGGTGAAATGAAACAAAACTCTGTTTTAGGGTTTTAGGGCTCACAAAGAATGTCCTGGTGAACAGTTAGTGAGAGAGGTCACCTGGTGAGATAGGTGACCTTCTATCTGCTGTCTTTGTAGCCATCTGTTTAGGAACAAAAGGAAGGCAGTTTTTGCGTGATTCAGTTCCCAAGCTTAACTTTCTCTTTGGCATAGTGTGTTTAGGGCCCCAGATTTTATTTTCCTTTCACATTAAGGATAATTAATGCTAGACGTGGTGGTTCACACCAGCACTTTGGGAGGCCAAAGCAGGTGGATCACTTGAGCCCAGGATTTCAAGACCAGCCTGTGTCTTGAAAACCCCAGTGTCTACAAAAAAAATACCAAAAAAATTAACCAGGGATGGTGGCGTGCACCTGTAGTCCCAGCTACTCAGGAGGCTGAGGTGAGAGGATCCCTTGAGCCCAGCAGATCAAGGCTGCAGTGAGCCATGATGGTACCATGGCACTCTGGCCTGAGCAACAGAGTGAGATCCTGTCTCAAAAAAAAAGAAAAAAAAAGGTAACTAATGAACACAGGGCTCGCTGAGCGACTTGCAAGTTTCAATAAAGTGCTCAGGAAGGCTTTGTTGAGAAAGTGGACATTTTAGCCAGAGCCTGAAGGAAACAAAAGAGGGAACCAGGTCATTCTTCGGCTATAGAGAGCCAGGTTCAAATGCCCTGAGGTTTGTGTGAACTGATGTGTTGAAGGAATAAGCCACAGGCCAGTGGTCGACCAAGTAGGAACATATGAGGCACTAAAAGGACCTTGGGTTTTACTATGACTATTTGTAATAATCCAAACAGCCGGTAGAGGCTGGGAGCAGGGCAGTAGTAATGGGGTGATGAGAAATGCTCAGGTTATAGATAGATTTTGAAGGAAAATTAACAATTTGCTGATGAACATATGAAAAAAAAGGCTCAGCATCACTGATCATTAGAGAATTTCAAATCAAAACTACAGTGAGATACCATCTCACACCAATCAGAGTGGCTATTACTAAAAAAGCTGTTATTAAAAATCAGATGCTGGTAAGGTGGAGAAAAAGGAACACTTATACACTGTTGGTGGGAGTGTAAATTAGTTCAACCATTGTGGAAAACAGTGCGGTGATTCCTCCAAGACCTAAAAACAGAACTACCATTTGACCCAGCAATCTCATTACTTGGGGATATACCCAAAGGAATATTAATCATCCTACCATAAAGATATATGCATGAGAGTGTTCATTGCAGCACTGTTCACAATAGCAAAGACATGGAATCAACCTAAATGCCTATCAGTGATAGACTGGATAAGAAAAATGTGATACATATACACCATGGAATATTATGCAGCCATAAAAAAGGGAATGAGATCATGTCCTTTGCAGGAACATGGATGGAGCTGGAGTCCATCATCCTTAGCAAACTAACGTGGGAACAGAAAACTGAGTTCTGCATGTTCTCACTTGTAAGTGGGAGATAAATGATGAGAACACATGGACCCACAGAGGGGAACAATGCACACTGGAACCTCTCAGAGGGTGGAGGTTGGGAGGAGGAAGAGGATCAGGAAAAATAGCTAATGGGTACTAGGCTTAATACCTGGGTGATGAGATAATCTGTACAATAAAATCTCAAGAAACAAGTTTACCTATGTAATAAACCTGCACACATACCTCTGAACCTAAAATAAAAGTTTAGAAAAAAAAGAAATCAGTCTTGGCTGGGCTCAATGGCTCACGCCTGTAATCCCAGCACTTTGGGAGGCCGAGGCAGGTGGATCACGAGGTCAACAGATCGAGACCATCCTGGTCAACATGGTGAAACCCCGTCTCTACTAAAAATACAAAAAATTAGCTGGGCATGGTGGCACGTGCCTGTAATCCCAGCTACTCAGGAGGCTGAGGCAGGATAATTGCCTGATCCCAGGAGGCGGAGGTTGTGGTGAGCCAAGATCGCGCCATTGCACTCCAGCCTGGGTAACAAGAGTGAAACTCCATCTCAAAAAAAAAAAAAAAAGAAAAAAGAAATCAGTCTTAAGTAAATATGCTAAACAAGTCTACTAGAAACAGGTATATGGATTGCTTATGTCTTCATATTACATGGCAGTGTTAGCAGATAATCTAATTTACTACTAACAAATACAATCAATTATTAAATAAATAATGTTCCAGACAAAATACCTAGCAATTTTTTTTAATGTTGCATTCTTTATCAGATTACCAAGGTAATACATGTTCCAAGGGGAAAATTTGAAATTTAAGGATAAATAAGAAAAATAAAAAGACAAGAATCTCATGTGATGTGATCATTTGTTCTTAAATTTTCTTAAATTTTTAATGCAAATCGTCATCATCAGGCATTTTTCAAGAACCTGAAAAATGAATGGCATATCTTTAAGGTTAGATATTGACATTTTATTTATGTTAATCAGAGACAATCAACCATAATACAATGTGCTGTATAATCACTAGGACAGAGTCAGTAGGGTCAGGAATTTTATATTGTCTTTGTTTAGAAGTTTTGGTAATAGAATGTACCTTTTATTTTTCTAAATACAACTATAAGTTATTTAAATGGAATAATGTTTATGAAAGACCCTTCAACATCCTTTATAAAATCCTTCACACATTAAACTCTGATAGCCAAAAAAATCAAAACTGTACATGAAAATGGATTTTCCCCTGCTCTATCTACTTTCAAATGTTTAGGATAACAAGCATCCTCTAGCTAAGGTTTCAATCACTTTACCTCCAATGGATGTTTGTTCTCAGTGTTTCTCTAAACGGCATTAACAATTGCCATAATAAACCAATTCTCAGTGAGAGAACTGCACCGTACTAAGATGATCTGCGACTTGGTTTATTCCTCCTCATAACTGTAGTTAATGTGTTATTTTCTGGCTTTTCATTATAGTTTGTCTTAACAATCTCAAAATGTCGTGATGAATATTTTGCCAAGTAGTTTGTGTTTTAAAGCCCTGACTTTAAAAGGCAAAATTAATACAACTGCCATGAAATAAATGGTGCACAAACTAATGAAAAGAAAATTTTATAATTTGCTGATGAATTGGATGTAAATAGTAGAGAAGGTGGGGAGTCAAGGCTGATTGTCATTTGGTGGGGATGGATAGAGCTAACAACATATATTGAGGACCTCCTATATGTACTCTATATTCTAAAAACATTATAACTATTTAAAACATTAGAACTATATAAATATTTGAAACTATTATGTCTGAATTATATCATTACCAAAACAAAAAAAAGAGTGCATCCTCACAATTTAAATGAAGACATCAGTCCCGTGATTGTTGAAGACTGAAGGAGTGGAGGTGTTTGATGTGGACATTTTTGTTTGAAATTTATCTTCTTTTTTTTTTTTTGACAACAAGGCCAGTTTATTTTACAGTGACTCCTGAGGTAGTTTATGTGGGAAACAGCAGGCAAGCCATTAGAACCCTCTGGGGCTTAGTTCATTCTGCACGTTTCACTCTGGGCAAAAGGGTTCTCACAAGAGGAGGTCAAAGGAGCATGAATCAAGGTGGGCAGTGGTGGGGAGGGGCAGGCCTTGGGCAGTGTCTCCAGATATGAATTCCAATTTCCACAAAATGGCTCAGCAGATTCCACAAATGCTAAGAGAACTTTATTTCAATAAAAACGTCCTCTTTTTCAGCTGACCCTTTCCTCTACCACTAGAAAGCAGCTTTATTGCTAAAAAGCAATCCATTTATTTAGACATTCTCTTCTTAGGCAACTTTAAGTTTTTCCACCGCCGTAACAACACTCTGAATTTGTCACTTTCAGTCTTCTCTTCAAACACTTTATTCAGGAGAATCCGCATAACTGTCTCTGTTTCTGCTTCTTTATCCTCTCCAATGAGAAGATCCAATGTATCTCCCACTTTGGCCGTTCTGCTTTTCTTCCATAATTTCTCCTCATTCAGCCTGAGTTCACCTTTGTAGAATGCATCTTCCACTTTGTTTCTCCCAACATCTAGGCCTGTCTTCAGGACAGCATCATATCGGAAAGACTGCACTGTTTTTTTCCAAGTCTTTATAGTGTTTGACCACAGTAGGGTCATCCTCAGACTCCTCTTCCTGCTCACTCATCTCACCATGTTCACTTTCTGCATCAGAGTCTTCATCATCTACTTTTTGCAGAGACTTTTTAGATTTTTTAGAGCTTATATTACTTTTGAGTCTTATGGAAAATGGAAAAATATATTCTGGAGATATTAAAAGCCCTGGGAGTCTCAGTGAGAAAAGACTACGGAAAAGTGTTTTATAATTTGGTGCATGTAACTTGGTACTAGAAAAATACAATTCCAGGAAGTGCAGAGTTTTTGTGATGAAGGTGTCCCTCGGAGAACACTCCAGAGTCCAATCCAGGCATCTGGCTTTCTTAAAACACCAGCAAGCAATTTGACACTAGTCATAGCCATGGTGTTTATAACCTTTGCTCATTCAGCTTCAGCAACACTGGCCTCCTCCCTTTAATGAAGCACTTATCATGTGCCAAGCACAAATC
>CM052661.1:41800548-41839700 GCA_028533165.1 Leontopithecus rosalia | reverse complement strand
CAAGAGCTTCTGAAAGAAGCATTACACGTAGAAAGAAACAACCAGTATTAGCCTTTCTAAAAATATACCAAAAAGTAAAGAGCACCAACATAAAGAAGAATTTACATCAACGAATGGATAAAACAGCCAGTTAACAACAAATGGCAGTAACCCTAAATTTAAATCGACTAAATCCCCCATTCAAAAGACACAGCCAAAATCCAACTGCATGTTATATCCAGACCCGTTTCACATGCAAGGATACACAAAGACTCAAAACAAAGGGATGGAGAAAGATTTACCAACCATAGGGAGAGCAAAAATAAATAAATAAATAAATAAAAAGCAGGAGATGCAACTCTCGTATAGGGTAAAATAGATTTTAAAGCAACAAAGATATAGTGGTAAAAGGATCAATGCAACAACAAGAGCTAACGATCCTAACACCCAGATACATAGAGACTTAGATTCAATGAGACAGAAAATTAACAAGCATATTAAGGACTCGAACTCAGATCCGGAACAAGAAAACCTAATAAATATATACAGAGCTCTCCACTTCAAATACAGAACATATACATTCTTGTCAATACCACATCACACCTACTCATAGGTTTAAATGAAACATTGATTGGTCATTATTAACACCCATTTTTTTTCAGAATAAAGCAATATTTTCGTTCACCCTCCCTCTTTCTCTTCCTCTTTCTTCCTCTCCTTTACTCATTTTTTTTTCTTTCTTTCCTTCTCTCAAAAAAAGAAAGAAATCAACTTGTAAACCTCTAGATCCAGGTTGGCAATATCTCTCTCATTGCTTGATTTCCTTCCTTCCCTTCCCTCCCTCCCTCCCTTCCTCTCTTCCTTACTTCCTTCCTTCATCCCTTGCTTCCTCCCTCCCTTCCTCCTTCCCTCCCTTCCAGCCTTCCTCCCTTCCTCCCCCCACCAAAAAAAAAAAAAAAGAATTAGTTGACTGAGATTGCACAGACAGCTCTAGAAACAACCAAGAATAATGGGTGGTCAAACTCCTGTCAGTCTCACATGGGTGGTGGCAGTAGGCAGGAAAATTAAGAGAAAATAGGTTTTCCCTTTTTCTTTTTCAGAGATGATTCTAAAAGGTTTTGTTATGAAAATACCATTCTTTTCCTATGTTTCTTAAGAATAATCATTGAGCTAAATTTAATATTTGATAATATTTTTATTTTTATTTATTTTTGTTTTAAAATTATTAATTTATTTTCAAATCACACTCACTTCGAATTCAAATCGTTCAAAAATCAATATAGTGCTTTAGGATGCTTCCAGCTATTGAAACAACTCAATTAAAAATGTACAACTCACCCTTTATTTTAGATAAATACATAATATAGGTAATATTAAAATTATTATAAACATTTAATAATGCTTTATAATTTGCTTTTATAGTGTACTACTACAGACACATAAAAAGTTGAATTATCTAATTAAAACATTTTCTCTTCCTATGTTTCTAATTCTGAAAACTACAAAAACATTAAAGTTATGTTACATATTTTTCAAGAATACACTGCTATATCTCATCAACATTTGGTAATATTTTTAAAACAATGTTTATCATTTAGATATTGTGTGCATGATTCAGCCTCTGCATGTTTCTGTGTGTTTGCATGGATGTGTGTATGTTTTAGATATGTGTGTTGATAAATAGGTAGGATAAGCAGGATTGTGGTAGGGATCATTTTACCACCACTTGGGATGAGAAAGTGTAAATGGAAATGAATGAAGCAACCAAAATTTGTTTTTCTCTTTTTGCCATAACTTAAGTGCTTCATGAAATTAAAAAAAAAACTTCAATTTGTCTGAACATATTCTTTGCCAACATTTCTTTAAACACTAATTACATGCGTGTGTAATAAATTAATTGCTACAACTGTGGCTTCACTATTTAAGCTAAAAGATGACACTCTCTATTTTTCTGAACACCATGGAACAAGTTTGTAGACTAAGGGCTCATTCTTGAGCTCTAGCCAAACTTACTGTCCCCCAGACCTGAGGAGCTGAAGCTGTTATGCTAGGAGTGGCCTTGATTTTGTGATGGGGATGTGGCTTCTGGAGCAGGCTCTGCTGATGACTCTCCCAGGAAGCCCTACTGTATCAAGTGTGACTGTGAAGACTTTTGTTTGAGCACAACAGTCCTTATTAATGTTCTTTTCTAAATGGCTACAGAATTTCTAGTCTATACCACATGAGTTAGCATTAAACTACATGATGCCTTATTATTCATTAATTTTATATTACACATTATAAATATATATATTTATATATGTATATATATAAATATATATATAAATATACGTATATTTATATATAAATATATATGTATAAATATATAAATATATGTATAAATATATATGTATATATATAAATATATATGTATATATATAAATATATATGTGTATATATATATAAATATATATATATATTTTAGACAAAATTTTGCTCTTGTTGCCCAGGCTGGAGTGCAATGGCATGATCTTGGCTCACTGCAACCTCCGCCTCCTGGGTAGCTCAGGAGTAGCCTCAGCCTCCGGAGTAGCTGGGATTACAGGCATGTGCCACCATGCCTGGCTAATTTTGTATTTTTATTAGAGATAGGGTTTCTCCATGTTGGTCAGGCTGGTCTCGAACTCCTGACCTCAGGTGATCCACCCACCTTGGGCCTCAGAAGCCACCACACCTGGCCTACACATTATCCTTTTTTTACTGAGTGGTAAGGTTTTTGAGGCCAGAGGTCATAACTAACACTTTCT
This sequence comes from Leontopithecus rosalia, assembly GCA_028533165.1. Taxonomy (NCBI): domain Eukaryota; kingdom Metazoa; phylum Chordata; class Mammalia; order Primates; family Cebidae; genus Leontopithecus; species Leontopithecus rosalia. The sequence goes on along the minus strand of CM052661.1, from coordinate 41,836,935 downwards.
GTGTGTAACTCATGGTCCTGAGTATGGTGTTGATAAATATGTGGCTTTATATACATTTACTGAGCATAACTATAGGCCAAATGCCATGTCAAGTTCCTAGCCCCAGTAAAGGCATGTTTAGTGGAAAAACTCTACATGACTCATCATGATGTTTGCTTTAAGAATCAAAGGGCAGGCATAAAAAACTTCAAATATGACACGAAAATGTGCTTTCTAAATAAGTCTAGCCTTGTTAATTGGAGGGACTTTAAAAGGAGCAAATAAGTTTTTCTTTAGTTATTCTGGTCACACAACTGAGACATACTAACTGCTCAAGACTCACCTTTGGCAAATCAATATTTAAATAAGGACACCTATACAACATGCAGACTGTGTTCTTGGGAATCTTAAGGTTTCAGGTAGAGGAAGGAAAGCACAGCAGGCAAGGCAGGGTTTCGAAGATGGTAAGAGCAGGACCTGGTAGGAAGGAGCATGCAAAAGTAAGGGTGCACAGAGAGCAAGCATGGAAGTGTAAGGGTGCATGAGAGCAAGTGTGCAAGTGCAAGGGCACACAGAATGTAAGTGTGCAAGCTAAGGGTGCACAGAGAGCAGGCATGCAAGGCCAACAGCGTGGAGAGTGCAAGTGTGCAAGCACAAGAGCTCACAGAATGCAAGCATGCAAGTGTAAGGATACACACAGCATAGGCACACAAGCACAGAGTGCAAGCATGCAAGCATAAGGTGCACAGAGAGGCAAATGTGCAAGCACAAGGAGGCAGAGAGAATAGGTGTGTAAGCATAAGGGTTCACAGAGAGTAAGCATGCAAGTGTAAAGACACAGAAAGCAAGTGTGCAAGCATAAGGGTACACAGAGTGCAAGTGTGCAAGCATGGCATACGGGAGGAAAGGCAGGGATTTCTTCCTGGGCAGAAATATCAAACTGGGTCTGTAAAATGTAAATGGGCATGGGAGGGACAGAATGTGTTAAAGCCAAAAAGGAATACAGGTTGGGTACAGACTGAACAGGAAACTCATGTGAGGAAGATGACATGTAGCAAGGACCTGAGAAGTTAGAGAAATGTCTCAAAGAACTATCAAATGCTATCCCAGGTTATTAGCCATGCTGGACCTACGTCAAATGCCCTCCAAACATCCTGCCTGGCTTAACTGTTCAATTTGTGATCTTCCTCAGTGAGGAAGTCTGCAGCTTGTATGCTTTAAAACAACAATATTCATGGTTGTCTAATAAAATCATTCCATGTTTTTGCAATTAAGTACTCAGGCATCATTTGGTCTCAGCACCCAAGCAGTTTCCATCCAATTTACTGTTAAATTTCACTTGGCAAACATTTACTTGGCAATTCAGGTTAGATATTTTTCCCATACTAATAAGATTAACTACAGTAATATTTTATAACAGACTCTCTTCACTACGAGATAAAACGATGTTGAGAAGATCGCTCGATGTCAGTTTAACGCCAACCATTCTGTTGACTGAAACACCACACTGGCTGCCTTTGAGGGCTCTGGGGGGCTGGGCAGGAGCACCCTCTTCCCTCCCTGCTCCTTTATATCTTTTGGATTTTATGACATCCCCAAATGTTTCCCATCCAAACAAATACAAACACAAAATTAAAAATGGAATTGCTTTGTGTAGCGAGAATGTTATGCATACAGTTGATTTAATTCAATCTATGCCATGAAGACGAGAGGATAAAAAAAGTATGGGATTATTTTCAGCGGTGAAAAAAACCCCCACACCTTCATGGATGACATTCTCATGCAAAACTAAAAAATAAAGAAGCCAGTGTTTCAAAGGAACCTTCTCAAGAACAACTTCATTATTCTGCCTCTTAAAACCGAGTGTGCTTTTCTCACAAAACCACACATGTTGACTCATTTAAGTCTTAATTTGGCATAAGAATAGCCTCCTCGCTCTGCTCCTTCTACTGATTCCCCAGAGAGTGCTGAGACATTCAAAATATTTTTCTCTCAGTTACATAAAACTAGCAACGATAAGAACAAAATGCTCTAATACTTAAGGTATGTTTAATGCCATATTCTTTTGAAAAGAGCAAGCTTCCTTAGGAGATGAGCTTCTCCTTTGGTAAACCAAGCAACAAACTTCTAGTTCATTCAAACTGGAGGCAAACTTTGGAAACAATTTTTTTGTTGTTGTTCAGCCTCACATTTTCAAAGGATTTGAAGTTTCAATGACATCCTATCCAAGAAATTAAAAAAATATATGGCACGCAAATACACAATGGAATATTATTCAGCCACGAAAAACAATTAAATCCTGTCATTTGCAGCAACATGAATGGAACCAGATGAGATCCTGTCATTTGCAGTAACATGGACAGAACTAACGTTGTGTTCAGGGAAATAAGGCAGGCACAGAAAGACAGATACCACATATTCTCACTCCTATGTGGGAGCTAAAAAGAGGATCTCATGGAGATAGAGAATAGAATGATGGTCACCAGAGGCTGGGAAGAATAGTGGAAAGGGGGTAAAAGAGAGAATGATTAACAGGCACAAAAGCACACATGCAGAGAGGGAATAAGATACAATGTTCAACTGTAACTTAATAATTTATTGTATGTTTCAAAATAACTAGAGGACTGAAATTAGAATATTCTTAACCCAAAGGAATGATAAATGTTTGAGGTGACAGATATTCTAATTACTCTGATTTGATAACTTACTGTATGCTTGTATCAAAATATCACTCGTACCCTATAAACATGTACAACTATATCCATCAAAAATTTTAAAAACCCAAAAAAGTTGCCTTAATTACTTTGTGACCCTTTAATTATTTACTATAAGAAAAAACACTTTAGATAAAAGTGGTAATGTGGCTCAAGTCCCAATTTCTTGGTGTGCAGGTGAGTTTGAGAGGTTGCTGTTGTGACTGGTCCTCCATGTACTTTTATTATCAAGATCATGAAATGATACATTTTTTATCATGTTAAAGCAGCATCACCATCTCCGTTTTTTTTTATCAGGTGTTTTTACGGGGCAGTCTGTGCTGCTAACTATAAGGAATATCAACTGATTTTAGAGATTTTTGAAGAGTGGGTGTAAAACAACCTTTAACCATCATTTTCTTTATTAACAAAAATAAAGTCTTAAATATGTATAGTCTATATTCAGCTTTCATGGATATACTTGCCTCTTTTGACTCCAGACTACCCCACTTAGCTACACACAGCTTACATCTCTTTTCTTTGTTTGTTTTGAGACAGTGTCTCACTCTGCCACCCAGGTTGGAGTGCAGTGGCTGAATCCTGGCTCACTGTGACCTCTGCCTTCCAGGCTGAGGGAGCTGCGACTTCAGGTGGGAGCCACCACACCCGGTGTATTTTTTGTAGAGACAGTGTTTCACCATGTTGCCTAGGCTGGTCTCTTGAGCTCCTGGACTCAAGTGATCCGCCCACATTGGCCTCCCAAAATGCTGAGATTACAGGCATGAGCCACGTGTCTGGCCCTATTTTATTTTAATAATAGTATTTAGAAAGTCAAAAGATTGAGCAGCTTTCTCCCTTACATACTTATTGTTCAAGTTTATTAGTGTGCAAAAACTACAGTGTGAATTTTGATAAGAACAGGATATTTGGGCCAGGTGTGGTGGTTCATACCTGTTATCCCAGCACCTTGGGAAGCCAAGGTGGGCGGATCACTTGAGGTCAAGAGTTTGAGACCAGCCTGGTCAACATAGCAAAACCCCGTCTCTACTAAAAATAAAAAAAAAATTAGCTGGACATGGTGGCGGGCACTTGTAAGTCCAGCTACCTGGGATGCTGAAGCAGGAGAATCGCTTGAACTCAAAAGGAGGAGGCTGCAGTGAGCCAAGCTTGTGGCACTGCATTCCAGACTGGATGACAGAGCGAGACTCTGTCTCGAAAAAAAAGAACAGGATATTTGTATAGTTTCAAAGAACCTTCCTAGAATTTACTTATAAATTACCTAGGGAAAAAGGGCACCTATATAGAAGCAGACCCCACCTTAACTAGTGACTAGACTTAACATCACAGATGCACTGAGAAGGAAGGATTCACGATCACTTCTCTACTGTTGCTGTAAAACACAAAACTTCAAAGGAACTCTGAGTGTGGGTGTTCTAGGAAGTCAATATAAGGCCAAGGTCATGACAAAAAAGATCAGTTGAGCAACTATTCTAGAGTAGAGAGAAATGTAAGTTAAGTGTCATGGTTGATCCTGGATTGGATTACTGACCAGAGCTACCAATATCATTATTTATTATTATTGTTACTGCTATTATTTCATTATATTATTATTGAGACTCTTCATAAAACGTAAGAAAGGTTTGTTGATTACAAAATGGTGGTCAGATACAGTGGCCCACACCTGTAATCCCAGGACTTCGGGAGGCTGTTGGAACCCTTGAGGCTGGGAGTTTGAGACCAGCCTGACCAACATGGTGAAATCCCATCTCTACTAAAAATATAAAAATTAGGCAGGCATGGTGGTGTGTGCCTGTAGTCCCAGCTACTTGGGAGGCTGCAGTGAGCCGAGATTGCACCACTGCACTCCAGCCTGGGAGACAGAACAAGACCCTGTCTCGAAAAAAGAAGTTATTATATTAATGTTAAATCTCCTAATTTTAATACCTGTGCTGTGGTTACAGAAGTGAAGTGGATGTCCTTGTTCTAAGGAAATACACACTGACGTATTTAGAGGTGAGGGAGCATCATGTCTACAACCAACTCTCAAATGTTTCACAAAAATGTGTGTTAGTGTAGAGAGAGATAGAGCACAAATGTGGCCACACGTTAGCTATTGATGAATCTGGGTGAAGGACGTATAGGAGTTTTCTGCACTAGTTTTGTATTGTTCAGGTAAAGTTTAAAATCATTTCAAAATAAAAAGCTAACATTTATTAGGAGTACCTCTTATGATAATATTGCAAAGAAAAAAATGGAATTTAAGAAAAATATGTTTATTGAAGCTCTAACATGGTTAATGTAGCTAACGGAAATATTTTACTATAATGATAAAAATTCCTTTTATTAGAATCTTGGATGTGCAGAATAATAAATAATCATTTTTAGTGGGGGTTTCCCTCCTCTTTAATATCATGACACAAGCCATGTGAGACCTAGAAGCAGGTTTCTGGCACAGGAATTGCCCTTTGTCCAATGACAGACAAATTCCCAGAGCACCATCCCCACAGCAGATATGAAGCCTGGCCTCTTTATGATCCTTCCAGGGAAAACTTGCATTTTTGCCATTCCCTGGAAGAAAGCCATGGAATGGTTCTCCCCAGCCTTGAGGAGGAAGCTCAGGCCTCTTGGTCAGGCACACAGGACTCTCTGTAACCCGCTGTGGCCTGACTGGGCTTTTGGTCTGCAGGTTCCGAAGGTGCCACCCGCCCCAAGGCACTGTCCTCTCTAGATCCACCTGCCCTCTGAGCCCTTCCCGTTCAAGGAAGATTCAGCTCAGTGTGAGGCCAGCTGCAGGGGTGTCCCCAGGTGCCCCCAAGGACTTTCTTAAATGTAGCATCACACAACGCACTCCCTTTATTTCTTAGGCCTGTATCCCTGCCAGACATAGAAAAGTGCTGTTCCTTATTTGTCTTGGTGTCCACAAGATGGATAATATGTGTGCTAAATAATTGCTGAAGCAAGGACAGTCCACATGACCTCTTCCATGTCACCCGCCACCCTCCGCAGTGCTGGCAGGGAGAGCCTTGGGACCTCCCTGTGGCCCCACTGAAAACTGCTGCTTATGGACTACTCTGTGATGACAACCTTTCATGGGAAAGACAGGTGGCCCAGGAAGCCACGTTCCCTCTTCGCCAACTACTGGGAAGCTCCTTGGACAGCTGGGAAATGAAATCAATTTCCACGCTGCCTCTCACTCTCCACCTCCTGTGCCTCCCTTTCCTCAGTTGAGGCTATCAGGCCAAGTGGTCCCTGAGGCCTCATGTGCCATCTATTTTCAACACACATCACTGTTTTCCTCTGCAAAGTGAAACTTCTGTCATGCCCTATAGAATCAATATGGCAGCCCTGAGCCTAAGACACAGGCGTTCACTGCTTCAGCAACCAGGTATGCAAATTAGTACAAGAAAAATTATTGTTCATTAAAAAAAAGATCTTTCCTAGAACTTTTGTAAAAACCAGAGAACACGCCCCTTAGGATATCTAACTATTGTGAAGTATTTATTTTAGCATGATCTCCCTTTCAGGGGTGCAGTCAAGGTGCATTTCACCTTTCTACTAGACAGCACAAAGCAAAGGTGCACTGCGGTGAGCACAAAAGAATGAGGCTGAAGCTTATTGGAACTTGCAGCAAAACTGGGCAGAAACTGTAGCCCCAGGGAGCGAGGTAAAAAATCCCTCGGAGATCTGCAAAATCCAGGGGAGTTCCAGGCAGCCTCAGAGAATCCGTGGCTAGCTCAGCCACAGGATCAGAAGGGCAGGACCCAGGCAAGTCCAGATGGTGGGAAAGTCCAATGTCAGTGAAGAAAATCCAGTGGAAAATAAGGTAGAGAAAGAAGGAGAGCCGACCTCTGAGGGCTGCTGGTAACAGAGAACAGGCAGGAAGTGAGGTGCACGGTAATCTGTAGGGGTGCCTAAGCGACTCCACCTGGGAACCTGTGCTCTGAGAGGGCACGGGAATGAGGATTCCTGAGGAGTCAGGGGCCTGATGTCCTTTGGGGATTACTAGCGGTGCCTTCTGCCAGGAGGGCTGTGAAGGTTAGGGATGTCAGCTCTCGGCATGGGACAGAAGACACTGCCTATAAATGCTGTCTTGAGGCAGAGGTGCAGGTGGTGACAGCTAAGGGGTATGACTCACTACCCCTGAATCCAGAGAGGTGTGGACAGTAAGCCATGTCGGACCACGGTCCCAGTCCACGGGGGCTGGGTGGACTGAGGTAGAGCTATTAACCAGGCCTGGCAAAGAAGGCGAGGCCAGGACGGTGCTAGCTCTGCTTCACTTCCTCCAGCAGAGTAGGATTGCTCATTTTAAAGATGTACCGCCCATGTCCCAGCCACCGTTTTAGGTATTAACATGTTTAATCCTCACATCAGCCACAGAAAGTAGGTGTTGCCGTCACCTCTATTGTACCGTTGAGAAAGGCAGAGAGCAATGAGGTCACGTGTTCAAGGTCACACAGCAAGGGCCTGGCAGGGCTAGAATTTGAACACAGGTGTGCTGGGTCCACCCCTCCTCTTAAGACTTCCCTTCAAGATGCAGACACCATCCTGTCCACAGACTCCCAGGCCTGGGGGCGTCTGCATCTTGTCCATCCTTGTGTCACCCTGCAGGGGCTTCTTACCGGCCCCACCTCAGCCTCCATGAACACCCAGGGGCAGTGCCAAGCCCAAAGCCCTTCCTCCCAGTGACTCCCATTCATATCAGACCAGCAGAGGGGCATCGAGCCCCATGTGGGCCCCTATAATAAATTTCCATTTATTAATTACATCTGAAAATATCAGAAGGAAAAATGTGGTACTTTTTCCTTCCACGCCAGATGCACAAGTCTTTAAGAGGTTCAGTGTACTGCAGAAAGCAAGGTTTGCTGTGACCTTTTTACACCTGCTCAAATGTTGCTTTTTTCCTATAAAACTTGCACCAGACCTCACTAACGCAAGAGGAAAAGAACAGGATGTCTGTAGCAATCGATTTCAATCCCATTTTGAATTAAGCGATTGTTGTTTTTGCGGTATTCGTGGGGAACTCATGTTCTTTAACACTGTGTAACATTCCGGTTGGCCTGTCCCCTGACTCCTGGTGCCTAGAGGTCCTTTCTGAAGTGGATTCAGAGAGACTGTTGCAGTGCACCCAGCATGAGATGCACTCCAAGAGTGAGCTGTGTGTGGAGACAGGAAGCAGTGGAGAAGGAGGCCTGGTCCTCAGGGAGGGAACACAGCCAGCCCCATCATTTTCTGATGGTGCTGGGGGTGGGTGTGATGAAGTTCTGGGCAGGAATGGTCACCGAGGGTGTGAGGAACCCAAGTGGAGGCTGTCATGGAGGAACTCATGCTGATCTGATTTACGTGGTGGGCTTCAGCTTGGTTGGTTTAAAAAAAGGCATACACACGAAAAACCACAGCGCAAAGCCTTCTAACAGGAGACAGAGACAGGCTTGGAGAGGCGACACAGATATTGTCTGAAAAAATCTAACTGCATGATACGCAATCTGGAGTGTCTGCACACATTCCCCAAGGAGATGGGACAAGTGCATGGGCAGCAGCTGCTGAGGCTGTGCATGGCACTCACTGGGCTGGGCACTGCACTTGGCTCTCCATGCAGGGCCACAGAACTGCACTGAGCATAGGCTACTTGTCAAGGTCACACTGGGCCATCTGGCTCCTGGGGCTTTGGCCCAGGCCACTGTGGCCTCCTTTACTCGCACACTGAGCGAACACTCAGACGTTAGCCACACTGGGTACCTCCTGACTTGGGGCCGCTGTAGGAAAGTGACAGAGTAGCTCTCATCTGGGTGGAAAGTGAAACGCTGACCTCTGCTCTCTGGGGAATAATTTAGGAAATGCCAGGTGGTTAACCATAGATTACTGCCCAACAGATCAGAGTGCTTTTCCTTTTCTTATTTAGTCTTATTTATCCTTTTCCTCTTAGAAAAAACTAGCAAAATACAATTTTAAAAGAGCTAAAAAGTATCCACATTTTAAGAAGAAAAATCAAACAAATGAATAACAATCGAGTTCAACAGTGATTTTGCTTGGTATTGTGCTAAAGGATTTTTCAGGGAGGAAGCAACCACAACACTTTTCCTCTATTTTTTTTTTTTTGAGATGAAGTCTTACTCTATCACCAGGCTGGAGTGCAGTGGTGCTATCTTGGCTCACTGCAACCTCTGCCTTCTGGGTTCAAGCTATTCTCCTGCCTCAGCCTCCTGAGTAGCTTAGATTGCAGGAACCTGCCACCATGCCCAGCTAATTTTTGTAGTTTTAGTAGAGATGGGGTTCCCTATGTTGGCCAGGATGGTCTCGAACTCCTGACCTCAGATGATCCACCTGCCTCAGCCTCCCAAAGTACTGAGGTTACAGGCATGAACAACTGTGCCCGGCCTATTTTTCCTATGTTGTAAGTGATCAGCTGATCTATGTCCTAGCATAATCACCTAAGACTATTTATTTTCATCGATGTATGTGCTGGCCGCTATGCAAAATTTGGCTGCGAAGATATGGTGACAACTAGTGAGGGGCTTCTGAGTGGGAGTCAAGCCTTGAGCAAAGATAACCTGAAGTTTTGGGTGTACTCATGAGAAAAACTCATCAGGCGACTGTCATTTGTTATCTGTGACTAATCCCAGTGCTTTTCTTTTCTATTATGATTTATGTTTTGTAAAACATGTTTGCATGATTTCATTTGAAATTAAAATTTAACGCATTTTGCTGGCCTTGTCTTCAAAGATTTCATATTATTCTGCAGCAAATATCCTGCCGGTTTGCTGTGAAGACAACTGAAGTTTTTTTTTCTTGCTTTGATCTGGTATGAAACACCCCTTTACACTTCTGGCTTGTGAAGGGAATAATTGTATCACGTGAGCTCGAGGTCACAAGAACTTTATCAGCTATCATTGTCCATCATAACTTGAACAACACCACAAAAAAGAGATGGGCCAGTTTACAAATAATTGCAAAACCAGACGATTAGCCCCATGTAAGCTGCCCATTTGCTGTAACAATTTGCTTGAAAAGCCTTTGCTAACAAGCCCTCCCTCACCTCTCTGCCAGCAAATCTGAAAACATACCTGTGTCTGCACCTGTTCTCTGCCTTCCCTCCTGTTTAACAAGTGGGGAGGTGGTCTGGTCCCTTTTTGTTCTGGACCCCATTTTACCTTCTGGGCTCCTGCCATACACAGCCTCTTTCTTCTGTATTGTCACTTTCTCCTGCTTTACCAAATGATTCCAGCCCTTTGCATTCAGACAGGCTTTTGTGTCTGTTATCTTAAAGAAACCCTCTCTCGACCTCGCCTATCTTCCCAGCTGCTGCCTGCCACATCTACCTGCTCACATCACATTCTCTTCCCAACATCCTCCACCTGGGTCTTTATCAAGGTCACTGGTGACCCTGAGCTGCCAAAGTCATTTTACCTTAATGTCTGTCCTGACTCCCCGTCAGCACTGCCCACTGCTGACGTCCCTTCCTTCTGCATCGGCTCTTCGTAGGGCCTCACACATCCAGCTGTCCACCAGGCGTCTCCACTTAGGTGCTGAAATAGCCATCTCCAATTCACCAGGAAAACAAAACCTTCTCATACCTGCCTCCTCCCAATCTGTTCTACCTTCTATGTGGAAATTCAGACCCAAACACTCAAAGTCATTCTTGATTGACCTATTTCCCCTCAGTACTCACATCCACATGCCAGCAGTCTAAATGGTTCTGTTTCCAAAATAAATCCCAACTCAGGCCACTTTTCTCCATCCCCATGGTCACCTCCCACTGAGAGTTGTCCCATTACTTTCCTCTGTATTATTACAGTAGTCACCAAAGTGGCTGCCCTCCTTCAACTCCTGCCTCCCCACAATCCATTCTCCACCCGCGGCCAGAGTGATCTTGACGAATACAATCAGATCTCCTTGCTCCGATGCTTAGAACCCTCCAAAGCTTCATGTGTCAGGACACACCTGGGCTTATGAGATCCAGCCTCTGAGTCTCGCTGACCTCTCCATAGCAGCCCTTAGCTGATAGGTGTTAACCACATTGGCCTGCTTTCCGTTACAACTTCAGATTCATGGAATTCAACTGAAATTCAAATGAAAGGCACCTCGAAGAGCAAACGATCCAAAGGGCAACATATTTGCTCACATGTGATATTCTTAGAGAAAATTCTCAAGATGTTTGTTTCTAAGATAAGTTATTTTTCTTATTTTCCTTCTTAAATTGAATGACCCTAAATTAAATTTTAATTTTAATAGAATGTATTTGGTTCAAAAGTTATTTTACTACTACAGGAAAATAAACTTAAGACCCTCAAATAATTGAATTGCGACACTGACAGACTTTCTCAAAGATTCAATCTCAAAAAAGTACTGGATTGAGTAAAATAGTGTTTCGTTTACTGTTAAAATACTTGATTTAGCTCTACTTGTATGTTTATAAACAACATAGATTCTTTTAAATAAAAGCCAATTTTCTTCAAATGTACCAATGAAGCATATAAGTCAGAGATTTGTCTTGATATTCTAAATGAGGATCATCAAAATATGAAATCAAGAACTACACAATTTAACAAGATAAGTAATATAAATATTTCCAAGCACTATGAAATAAATATCACTAAAATTGTGTGCATATTAAAATTGAAAATAGCATTTTCAGAAGGAATGTTGCATATTTAACATTAATTTCCTTATATAAGTCTGGGCTATATTAAAAAATAAAAGTATATATATATATATATATATATATATATGTATAAAATATACTTTCAGTTGAGATATGCATAGACATTTAAGACAACAGACTGTTAGGCTTAAAAAACACCAGTAAAACTAACCTGCCTAAAAGTATTACCTCTGAAAGAGCATTGTAATTATATTATTTTTAATGATAATTATGCTTTCTGATAATCATTTTTAAGTAACCTTAATTTATCTATATGATAATATATGCAGTCACAGCAAATGGTTTCTCAAGCTTTTTAAAATTAATCTTCATGATTTAGTTCCAAAAACAGTTTCACAAATTCGATGCTTTGGATTCCTTAGAAAATACAGGTGGGAGTTGCCAGTTGTTTCTGGATTTGGGGTTGAGTATAGGATGCCTCATCATATGAGATTGTCACGAACAGGAGAAAGAAGATATGGGACTAATTAATAAATCTTAATTTTGATTTCTCACTAGGTTTTTTTTTGAGGTGGAGTCTTGCTGTGTCACCAGGCTGGAGTGCAGTGGCAAGATCTTGGCTCACTACAACCTCTGCCACCTGGGTTCAAGAGATTCTCCTGCCTCAGCCTCCCGAGTAGCTGGGATTATAGGCACCATGTCCAGCTAATTTTTTGTATTTTTAGTAGAGACAGGGTTTCACCATGTTGGCCAGGCTGGTCTCAAAGTCCTAAGCTTGTGATCTGCCCACCTTGGCCTCCCAAAATGCTGGGATTATAGGCATGAGCCACCATGCCCGGCCCCTCACTAGATGTTAAGAATAGCATTTCCCCCTAAATATATAAGATGTTTTATGATTACTTTTAGGCAAACATGATAGGATAAATCTGAGAACTCAGATGCTTTTCTATAAATGTCTGTATCTGAAGTTGAAAGGGAACACCACTCCTGATTTCAATCAGGACCATGTAGTTCTGGGTGACTTTGCCAGTGTTTATAGTATCAATGAGAACTGGGAGGACACCTGCAGCTCCAGTTAGCAGAGGCTTCTGGTGTAGCTGGAGCATCTTCTGTCTACCCTCCCCCTATCACATCAACTTCTTGCTCTCTCCAAGCCATCTGGTCAAAGATATGGGGCCAGATGCCCAGCCCCTTCTTCCAGCCTGTGTGCCACTTCTCACTTCTTCATTGTAGAAATTCTACAGATATCACTGGCTCTACACTGGTATGCTTATAAGAGCAAAAATCATATTAAAAGATGAAAATAAAAGGCTTTTAAAAATGTCATTCTTACTAGCCATCCCAATAGAGAGCCCACAGGACAATGGTGCTCTGTAGAGAAAGGGTAGGGAGAGCAGGTGTACACGGGCCTTGCAGTCAGGGCAGGGCCTCTCTGTTTTACACATTGGTTTCTGCACAAGCTTCTCTTCAAAGGGAGGATTCTAAGAATGAAAAATCTCTCCAAACTGCCAGGCCAGGCAATACCAACTTTGAAATACTGTTATTGATGAACACACACACACACACACACACACACACACACACACACACGCTCTTCTGGTGCACTGTCACAAAAATGACTTTCTGAGAAACTTAACAAATACTTTTCATTTGAAACCTGCTTTATGAAAATGACCAAATATTTTAAAGAAATGTATATTCTGAAAATGAGAGAAAACTAATATTGATCTCATTCTTTTACATAAGCAATACTGCCATCCAAATGATTAGGAAAAGCAGCCCTAAGTAATGCAGATATGAACCAAACTGCATTTTAACATGATAAAGTAAACATTCAGAAGTGATGCATGTTATCATTTTTATACAATGCATTCTTTTCTCAATTGATCTGAAGCCTGTGCATCTTAAAAGCAAACTGAATTCTGTTCTTTCTATAATTCCCATGGAGGCAATTACCTACTATAAATATTTTTCTCTACTCATGTAATCTCTACTGGTGTTATTTGGGAAACTGCTTAATTGTTAATTTAAGAATACAGACAGGAAAAAAAGCACCATCAACATTTCTTAAAGGTATGCTGTCTTCCTGATTATCAGCCGACCCCATGCATTCATAAAAGCATTTCTTGCAATCCCATTGTCATTAATATTTTTAACAAACACAATATTTTGGCACAGAATAAGTATTTCTCTCAGGCGTTTAGAGAGCTGAATTTCAAAGAAAGTTTATAATGAATTATATTAATATTGATTCTCACTAAGCAACCTTATTAAAAATGGTTCCATCTTTCACCATTTAAAATACTTCAGTAAGCATTTCTTACCTGGGAATATTCAAAGTCAGTGATAGGGGCTATGCTCTTGATGTAGTCTGATCGAAACTGGTTTTCAGGGTTGGCCAGCGGAACTGGAGGTATTATAGTACTCATCGCTGAAACAATTGTCTAAAACGAAATAAGAAAAAAATATGGATAAACATTTAGGCTCCACGTATGATAATCTACAATATGTAATTTCTGTCTACACAGTTTTAGAATGAAGTGCACTTGACCTTTCTAGTAAACAATCATTTAAAAAACTACTTACTACGATAGCATCTTTAACATTTTTCCGGATGTCCAGAATTTTCTGCTTCTTTTCCCTGTATTGAAAGAGAATTGTTATTAGCTTAATTTACCTTAGCACTGATTCCAATCAATTGAGTGGGGTTTTACATTTCCAGCTACAGCACTGACCTAGACTGGTTTCACTAGAGGTCAGTATCAACCTCCAGAACAACATCTGCAAAGATTTTATCTGGGAAAGGAAAGCAACACCCTTTTCTAATTTGTACTCTAAGCAAACTTGAATGCACCCAGTTTTAAATCTATAAACAACCATGCAGGTTACACAAAAACATGGCAAAATCACTATGGATACTGCATATAAATATAACGCCGCAGTTACACTTGTAAATATATTTTACCTAGGTCTGTCCTATGGATAATATGTTGATAGTTATAAACTGAAAGATGCAAACAAATAATATTATATTGAAAAATATATTGAGATATTGGTTGTGTGCTCAGAGCAATACCAGTAATACAGATCAACACTCCAATAATACCTATAAATCATACTGTGTTAAGCAAGTTTTTTTTTAACTAGATACTAGCAGAAGAAGGATTTGCCTAAATATACCAAATCCAACAGTAAATATCTAATTTTTTCCCCCCTTGAATGTCTACTCAATCATCACATGAACTGTTTAGAGAAAGCACTTCTGGGACGTCTGGGAGAGAGACGTAGTTTGCATGTAGTTTGGAAGCAAAACCGAAATTGATCATTCTTACTCGGGATTAAACCCATTGACGTGCAGGATCCTCATCTGTTTGACGATCGTGCTTTTCCCAGACTCACCGGCCCCTGCAAACAAACAGAAAGAATGCTGTGACCTGTGTTCGGTATCGTTGCCGTCTCTAACCGCAATCCTCCTCGCCCAGCATGGGGACTTCCTACACGCGGGTTCCTGGCTGGAGGAGCTCGCCCGGGTCGACGTCCGGGCTCTGCAGCCCGGTGGAGCGCACGACCCCCGCCCGGCCCTGCCCAGCCCTCCCCTCCTCCTCCCCTCCCGGCGCTTGCCGCTCCTGGCTGAGTGCTCTGCTGGGGCCGGGAGCCGCCACGTGCCCCCCGGCCTTACCCAGGAGCAGCAGGCGGTGGGTAGCCTTGTAAGCCAGGCGCTCTTTCTGCAACTGCTTCTCAATCTTTTTGTTGGCCTCGCGTCGTTCCTTTTCATCGACGCCCTGGTCTTCTGTCGTCTTGCTGTTGCCCAAACACCCCATGCCTGCCCGCTGGGATGGACGTCAGGCAGTTAGGAATGTGCGCAAAAAAGCAATAGAGAGTTGGAGACGTGTGCGGCTCCTGCGACGGCTCCTCTCTTCCCTGCTGCTGAAAGAGATGGTCTGGTCTCTCGGTGTTTTCCAATTCAGAGCAGGCGTTTCTTCTCCCTCCCCCTGCCCACCGCTAACTCCCAACTAAATGGCTGAAAGGAAGACGCGCGGAGTAAAATGCCTTTTAAAAAGAGAATTGTTTTAAACTCTGCTGGATGAATACAGCATAGTGAACGGAGACGGGGGGCGAGGGTGCCGGGCTCTGCTGGAGACAGCCGAGGTGACGCTGAGCCCTGGGTTCTCCCTGCGTCCCCGCGCCCGCACTCCCAGCCTCGCTCAGCCCCGCCCAGCGGGTCCCCGAGGGGGCGGCGCGCTCAGCTGGGTGTCGGGTCCCCGCCGGGGTGGTGACCGAGCCTGGCGTAGAGGACGGAGCTCACAGCCGAGGTCCCACAGGGCGACGATGGGCACCTGCTGGCCCAGCTCGCGACCCGCTATGCCTCAGCCGTCGGACGTGCGCCCCCTCCCTGGTCCAGGCTCCGGGATTGGGGAAGGGAAAGGGAGGCTGGCTCTGGGGGCTGCCGGGCTGCTGGTCCGGAAGCTCTTGGAGAGGAACTACCCACGCTGGAGCGGTCGGGGAGCTGACCCCCACGGAGCTCGGCCGGCAGGGGCGCTTACACGCTGGCCGACCTGGGTTCGGGGCCCGCAGCCCCTCCACCGCGCTGCGGCCGCGTGGCTCTCTTGCACCCCGAGCCAGGAGAGTGTGTCTGGGCGCGCGCCCAGTGTAGGCTCGGACGCGTCCCTGCTCCTGGCGGGCGAGGACTCGCGCAGGATCATGCATATTCTAGCAGGGAGGAGGATCCCTCCGAGGCTCACCAGTCACACCGCCTTTGTTCTGCTCAGCTTCTAGACTATTCCAGCTCGCCCACGCCGCCGCCTCCCGAGCCTCCTGTCTTTACCTCCAGCCCCCGTTTCTCCTGTGCAGTGCTCCCGAGCTGTGCTACCACTTTTTCAGAAGGCACTGTGGCCTCGAACTTGACTTGGCGTTGTAGCAGAGGAAGGAACTAGGGCGCGAGACTGGCACCTGCCCTCCGTTACTGAGACCCCTCCAAAAGGGCCGCAGCCCGCAGCGTGGTGTTTGCAGTGTTGGATTTGGGGGAAGGAGGCCAGAAGAGGGGGCCGGGCTGTAGTCGTGGACGCCAGCCGTGGGCGTGGAGAGGTCACTGTTCCCATGTATGGCTGCTCCCAGTTGACAGTCTCGGGCTTGGCGCTGCCGTTCCGTCTTCTACGTGCCTTTGCTCAGCCCTGTCGTCGAGTCCCTCCATTTTCCAAGAAACCTACACTGTCTTCTTCACCTTCGAGCTGGCCTTCTCCTTCATGAGAACAGACCCCGGCCCGCCGCGGCCCCTCAGGCGCTGCCTCCTCAACCCTCAGGCCCGCCGCTGCCCTGTGGACCTGTGCCCCTCACCCCGCGCACCTTCCCCTCTCCACTCTTGCTTCAGCCTCTCTGGCTACTGGCTGGTTTCCCTCAAAGAAGCGAACACATTCAACTCCGTGTCACTTGAACCCCACAACACCGTCCATCTCACGCTCCCTGTTAGTTCCACCAGTTTTCTTCCTGCCCACCGCAGCCAAGAGTCAGAAACGTCGTCTGTCTGAGCCTGTATTCCCCTCAGCTGCTCTCATCTCAGCCCCTGGCAGCCTGGCTTCTGCCTTCACCCCATAGGGAAAATACTCTCATCAGGTCATCTAGGGCCTGCCAGGGGCTAAGCCTCATCCAGGAGTTATGGTCTTTATTTTCTTTGCCTCTCTGTGGCGCCTGCTCTGACCCCTCCTGAAGACTGCATTGGGTTTCAGGCTGTCCTTCTGGCGGGTACATCAGTGTTCCTCCACCCAGGGGGCCGAAGAGCCCTCCCCACAGCACAGCCTCTCAACCCACACACATGTTCCTGGAGGGCTGACTGCGTCCGCCATGCTCTGCCCACTCAGTTCTCACCTCGCTGGCCACGGATCCCCAGCCCAGCCCATCCTGTTGACCACGCCCCCAGACACGCCGTCCCCAGCGTGCCGCAGGTGTCTCGAATTCCACCCTCACACTTTCTACCTGCCCCTCTCTCCCTCTTTCTCTGGAATAAGAGCCCCTAATTTTCCAAACCAGAACGGTGGGAGTCACGCCAGACTTATTTTCTTGCAAACCTCAACGGTTACTGCATCCCCTTGGGTCTGTTTCCTGAATATCTGTCCTGTTCTTTCTGCAGCATCTGCCACCGCTGTGGTCTTAGATGACTAATTCAGAGCTGGATTTCAGAGGCCTCTGGACGGTTTCACTGCCTCCTGTCTCATTTCAGTGCACCTTGCACAATGCTGCCACTGAGATAATATAAATCCAGCCACATCACTGTCCCCTTCATCTACAAACGCCAGGCCTGGTCCTTCTGGTGGGGTTGGTATAAACGCTTCCCTTCTTAGGGCTCACCCCATCCCTCCTAACACTCTCAGTTCCTGAACAGGCTGGTCCTAAATGTGCTGCTCGTGTCTTGGGATACCTGGGGACTCTCTTTTCTGGCCTAACCCCTAGTTATCCTTCCAGCCTCAAGCTAGGCCTCATGCCTCCCTCACTGGGGGTTAGGCATGCCTTCTCATGCTCAGAGGGAGCACCAGAGTCTCCACTGGTCTCACCCATCAACTTGCATTGCAATGGTTTGTTAACTGTGCCCTCCAAACTCCACTAGCCTGTGGACCCCTTGAGGGCCAAGGCTGAGCCTGTCCTTGTACCCGCCACACCTATACCTGATTCAGTACCTGACTCAGAGGAAAAGCTCTGGGAATATTTGTCAAGGGAATGAATGATGTCAAAGCCAAAGATAAGTCCAGCTCAAAATGTGAATTCTCATCAAAGGAATTTCATGACCACAGGTTAAATTCATAA
Source organism: Leontopithecus rosalia (assembly GCA_028533165.1). NCBI lineage: Eukaryota > Metazoa > Chordata > Mammalia > Primates > Cebidae > Leontopithecus > Leontopithecus rosalia. The sequence goes on along the minus strand of CM052661.1, from coordinate 41,818,869 downwards.
AATATTTGTTCAGTATAGTAGTTTTAAATAAATATTCTTATTGAAAATAAATATACATTTTTAAAAAGCAATGAATTACTTTTCTAGACATAGGCAGAAGCAAACATACAGTGTCAGACTCCATTCTGAGCTAGGTCAAAAGTTCAAGTTTTGTGGAAGGAGACTGTTTAGCAGTTTCCACGCCTCACATCTTGTGAGTGTGCAAACACATATATTCACACATAGCAATATCAACCCAGCATGCGCTATGGCTAGTGGAGCAGCCAGAAGGTAAGAAAATTTTTTTTGTTTTGTTTCGTTTGAGATGGAGTCTGGCTCTGTTGCCCAGGCTGGAGTGTGATGATGCGATCTCGGCTCACTGCAACTTCTGCCTCCCAGGTTCAAGTGATGCTTATGCCTTGGCCTCCCTAGTAGCTGGGATTATAGGCACCTGCCACCACACCAGGCTAATTTTTTGTATTTTTAGTAGAGACAGGGTTTTATCATGTTGGCCAGGCTGGTCTTGAACTCCCAACCTCAAGTGATCCAACTGCCTTGGCCTTCCAAAGTGCTGGGATTATAAATGTAAACCACTGCACCCAGCCAGAAAATGTATTTTTAAAAAGCATACAGTAGTGGGATATTTATAAGAATTTGCTAACTTTTTTTAAGGTCAAGATTTTGATAAATTGTTGGAGAGCAGGGGACAAAATAAATCCCCTGAAAACTTATAAAGGGAGAATTAAGTTAGAACCTAGAAGCCACATTTTTAAGGCAGTCTGATAATTAGTTACCCGAAAAATATACTAAAAGATTTCTACTTGTTCAGATTTAGCAATCAGCATTAAAGATAAATCCTATATTTGAAATTTAAGAAGGATTATGTAAACAGATGCGATGAAAAAGATACCATAATATACCCAGGAAGTTAATATACTAATAATATAATGATAATGTGTGTACTGTAAAACTGCTTCCAGTTATGGAGTGATTGTTGGCACAGGGCTAAATCTTTTCCGTGGAACAATTTACTTGGTATTTGCCCTAAAAGGGAGGAACTGTTGTCTTCATCATTATACAGAGGCTGAGAGGCTAAGAAGAGTATCTGGGACACAGAGCCTTTTAGTCTGGCTGCAGCATTTGCGCCATGACCTGCCATGTGTGCCGCAACACATGCCAACACTCTAAAACACAAAAGCACTTTCCTTACACAGTGATGAGACATGTCTTATGAAAAATGCAAAGCCAATCCTGGCCTATTTTCAAGTAGGAACTCAACACACCTTAAACATTTTTTTTCAACCAATCATCTGACCTTTTCCTAGTCTGGTCTGGGAAACTGATTCTCATTTGTGTTTAGAACCATTGGTCAGCATCAGGTGTACCAGCTGGCCCCCTGAAGCAGTGGGAGCAGGGCTGGGTTACGGGGTACCAAGAGCAGAGTGACATCTGCTGCCAGTGTGAGTGTCTGTTGCTAGGCAACTGCTGCAGCAGCATTGTGCTCCCCAGCAATGCACCCACCTGCAGGGACCCAGGCTGGCCTGGGCACCGAGGGCAGAGGGTCCAGGCTGACTGTGCCCAGGCCAGGAAGAGGAGGTCCTGGTCACCTCATAGAGAATTTGAAAGGCATAAGAGTGAAACACAGTTGTTTCCTCACTCTTGTTGAAGTTTTAAGACATATAGGATGTCTCAGAAGTCTTTTTCGTTCTTTCTTTTTCTTTAAGACTTTTATTTTTTTCACACCCAAGTAGGCCCAGGTGGTAGATTTTTCTTGCTCCCCTATCTGTCCCCACTCCTCCTGCCCTTCACAACGAGAACATTCGCTGTTGCTCTATGGCTCAGAGAGCACCCAGACTTAGGCAGCTGACTTGCAGTGGGTCAGTGAGCAGGCATCAGTCCACGTGGGCAAGCGGTACTGGCTCAGCCACTCAGCCCCGCCCAGGTAGCTATGTTCAAGCCTCGAGGGCGGTAATAGCCTTCTTTGGCTTTAGGATATTGAAGGGAAATTTCTGGCCCACATTTGCCATCATCGCGTCATCAACCTGATGTTCAACATATTCTTGTAACACCTTAAACCAGGAATTCTTACTCCAATCCCTGAAGGCTTCTTTTGTTCCCCAGAGAATCTCTTCAGGGTATCAGATTGGAGTCCTCAAATGTCTCTCTCAGGAGCTGTTTCTCTACCTCATCTTTGGAGTTCTCATTTCCGGTGGCAGAGACATGTTACAGGGAAGAAAATCAGTGAGGCAGAAACCAGACTCTCAGTTCAAGGCCGTGGGCAGTGTGGGGAGCTCGATCTGCGCTGAGAACATCAAACAAATAGAGCTCCTTCAGAGGCCTCTCGCTCTCCTTGGCCTCGTGAAAATATATGTAACCCTGATTAAGTTCATCTGATCTCTGTCCAGAGAAGCTCACCATGCTATCTGCGTTCTTCCAAATCTACTTGGACATTAAATACTTACCTACTGAAGTGAGAACTATTGTAATGTCCTAAGTTTCCAAGGAAAATATGGCCTAATCCAGAGCCTGAGTGCCTTCCTTAGAGTGAAAGAGGATTTCTTGATGTTCACTTCCAATATGATCTGCCACTCTTTCAGCACCAGTAAATCAGGGCTGTCCTCCACGCCAGTTGCAAATGTCTGGGGAGTGTGTTTTGTAGTGCATCTCTTTCAGCTGCTTCGCCTGTGTAGCAGCAACCAACTCAGAGTCTAAGCCCCTAATAAAATGGAGCCTATCCTTCCATCTGTCATCAAAATTGTCCTTCTCCTTCTTCTCCCTCTCCTTCTTCTTCTTTCTTCTTTTTAGAGACAGGGTCTCACTCCGTTGCTTAGGCTTGAGTGTAGTGGCACAGTCACGGCTCACTGTAGCCTCAACTTCCTGGGCTCGAGGGATCCTCTTGCCTTGGTCTCCCAAGTAGCTGGGACTACAGACATGTGCCACTAAATTTTCTGTAGAGACAGGGTCCTGCTATGTTTCCCAAGCTGGACTTAAACTCCTGGGCTCTAGTGATCCTTCCACCTTGGCCTCCCAAAGTGCTGGGATTACAGGTGTGAGCCCCTGCACCTGGCTCTTAATGTTTCTTAATATCACTGTTAAAAAGGAACTGAAGCTTGTTCTTCAAAGTTTCTGTCTCTAAACCTGAGAAAAGTTTCTCCACATTGTCACAGAGGGCATACAGAGGTTGTGCCTACAGTGGCGATATTTAACCATTTCCACAGATGCAACTTTGCCATTTGACTTTAAATCCAAAACTTCATAGTGTCCCAGAAGAAAAGGCTCCACTTTTAAAAGGGGAGTCGTGGAGTGCTCCAATGAAACAAGACCTCAGCTTCTGAACATACAACCAAAATACATCTTCTGTTATGGCTTTAAACAAAACCCAACTTCCTAGGTCTCTGCCCAAGAACACTTTCTTATTGGCAGTATCTAGCAAAGGAATTGCAAACACATCATCCAACATACAAACTGCTCAGTTCCTCCTTTGTCATAAAGATGATGATTATCTCACCATTCACGTTGGTCTGCTGTTCAAATTTGAAGTGGCGTTGCGTCTTTTTTAGCAGTTATAACTTTCGCTGTTGTAACAGGACCACATACATGGATATTTCTTCATTCAAATTAGCTGCATTCCAAACAGCTGATCAACCACGGCCAACTAGTAAAGTCCAAAGAAGTAGTTGGTGTGTCCGTTCGTTCTTAAAATGAAAGCGTGTGAACAGACAGGCAGTCATGGCTGCCAAAGAAGGCGCAAATGCCATACATGGTGCAGTGAAGTCACGGCCTCTAAGTGATTTATTCAAATGTGATGGAAGAGACTGAGTGCCAGCAGGTCAGGTTGGCGGGGACAGTGGGGGCCAGGGCTGCAGAAGGCATCTCAGAAGTCTTAGCGCATTTGAAAGTTTAATTATTTAAATTTCTTTTATACTTAGATTTGTAAATTTTGAATAATAATTTAAAAACTTGTTTTGGTTTCCGTCAGTCCTTCTGACTGATGATGGCAAATGTTGAAAAAAAAAGTCACCTGTTCTCTGGTTAGCTGAGCTCAAGCCCCCAATAACAATAAGAGGGATTTTTGTTTTCCCTTATAAGGAGCTTCCCACCCCACAGAAATTTAATTAACAACTGGATGAAAGCATGAAAAAATTCAAGGCAACTATTTCAGTTCATGACAGGCCAAGATCCAGAAGACGCTGATCAAGTTTGCAAACTGACTAGACGTATGTATAGCACAAGATAGTGGATATATTACATTTAATAAAAAATCAATTGAAAATATAATAACTGGTCCCGGCGTGGTGGTTCACGCTTATAATCCCAGCACTTTGGGAGGCTGAGGCAAGCGGATCACCTGAGGTTGGTAGTCTGAGACCAGCCTGACAAACATGGAGAAAGCCCGTCTCTACTAAAAATACAGAATTAGCCGGTTGTGGTGGCGCATGCCTGTTATCCCAGCTATTCGGGAGGCTGAGGCAGCAGAATCCCTTGAACCTGGGAGGTGGAGGTTGTGGTGAGCCGAGGCTGCATTCCAGCCTGGGAAACAGCCAAAAAAAAAAAAAAAAAAAAAAAAAAGATAACTGCACTAAAACTTTTGGAACAGGTAAAGCAACAGTTTTAATGCTCAGTGTGGTGGCCCAAACCTGTAATCCCAGCACTTTGGGAGGCCAGGCTGGGCAGATTGCCTGAGCTCAGGAGTTTGAGACCAGCCTGGGCAGCATGGCGAAACTCCAATTCTACAAAAATTACAAAAGTTATCCAGGCATGTTGGCATGTAGTCCCAGCTACTTGGGAGGCTGAGGCAGGAGGATTGCTGGAGCCCAGGAGGCCAAGGCTGCAGTGAGTCGTGGAGTCCTGGAGTGAGGCCAGGCTGCACTCCAGCCTGGGTAACAGAGTGAGACTGTCTCTGAGGAACAAAACGGTTTATGAAAAGTGAATCGTCACTAGATTCAGTGCACTAACAACGCTCCAAGAAACCGACAGCTACAGCCTGAGAGTTGCAAACCAGGGTTGTGAACAGCCAAGTGCTGCGGAGTTGTGGTTGCCGAGTGACCCGTGTGCACACAGCCTTCAGCTGCGTGCACATTTTAAATGACTTGCGTCCTGCGTGACATTTTAAATTACTTGCTGTTGTTTTATCTCTTTTTTCTTCCTTAGTATCCTGGTGGAAATAACCTGAGTAGATGATCATCCATTTTTAGCAGCAGAGGTCATTCCATGACCTAATTACAATACATTTAAAAAACATCATGGTAAAAATTTTAACAATTTTTAAAGGAAAGCAGGGAAAAATCTTCCATTTTCCTTTTTTGTATATACTACTCTGTGATAAAATATTTTACAATGTATTGAGATAATTTATCCTCTATTTTTCTTGCCCCTATAACCAAAATAATATGAAGGAGCTTTTAGAAGTGTCATCTGTAAAGGAGAATAACACACTGTTTTTTAACTCAAAGCTTTAAAAACCAGAATAATACTGAATCAGTGGGAAAAGTAGGTTACATGTCTCTGACTCCACTCCTTGTCCAAAAATCCAGGACTGAAATATTCCCACTAAAATATTTGACTCAGTGGCACAGATAGGAGTTTAATTATTGTGTTAAAACAGAAGGTGAAAAGGCCATTGAATATGTTACAGCAAAACCAAACAAAACTGTATACTACAAGGCATAACAAGAGGAACCGGCAAATGGAATGGAACTCTCAGGGTCTTACAATTCAAAAAAATTCCCTGAAAACCATCAAACTAGGTCAGGCTGTGAAGCAAGGGCGGGTGTGGGGACCACTGGTGCATTTTAAGAGAAACACACACATCGAAGTTGCATTGAAAATACATTTTACAAACCAGAAATCAAATACAGTGCCCAGTGATTTTCACTTGAACACTGAAAATCAGCAGCCCCATCTGTTTCAATCTGCTGTTCAACCTCAAATAGCCTAGCAGCATTTTGGACTACGGCAGATATTCAAACACATGTTGTTTAGTCAATGTGTTTTAATACCAAAGCGAAGTTTCAAAACCAGTCTAAAATGCTTTAAAGATGGTGCTTTCTCTACTAATTAACAAACATCAGATGAAGTAAAATGTAAAAAGTTTTCAAGGAAATCTACCATATATATGAACAAAGTTTCTATTAAGGAATATTTTATGATAAAAAATAATTTCAGCACTTAGAGATGGTTCTAGATACTATGACTTTTCTACTCTTCAAATAATTATATTCACAAACATATTTTATTATAAAGTGAGTCAGACTCCACAAAGTCCCTTGATCTGGAACAAAAAGACAGAAGAACAGCGTGGTCTGCATGTTAAATGCAGTGGTTTTTTGTTTGGTACCAGTGAGTGTTCCTGTGGAATATCAGAGGTGTGGTGACATGAATCCCAGTGCTAACACCTGATTTTGTGCCAACACTTGATTCCATGTGGCCCCCAGGCGAACACCTGGTTCCATATGAATCCTAGCACTAACACTGATCCAATGTTGGAATTCAGTACCGTCTGTCTGCCTCACACTGTTCTCGTATTTTAAGCAAATCATGTGAGGATATACTGTAAGGAAAGATGGTTCGTAGAGTCTGATTTTGTGTCCATACTAAAGGGAAAGGAAGATTCATGTACTCTAGTTGAAAGGGATAGACCTGCAGTCAAGTTCTCTGAATTCTGTAACGATTACAGTGGAAGCACTTGGGTTCAGGCTGTCACCCATAGAGATATATTCCAGAAAGGATAAGAATACTCTAAGACCAATTTCTTAAGTTTCTGTGCAGTTGGGCAAATATGACCAGCACAGCTCACTCGCTCAGAGGGCAGTGTGCGAGGATGGGTATGAGCCAAGGGCTGGGTAGTGTGGGAGGGATGCTGAGGGGTGTGTGAGGGTCCTTGGAATTGGGCAAAGCTTCCCCATGGGAGAGGCATCCAAGGCCAGTGTTGAGGAGCGGTGGGGTTGGACCATATGGAGAGAAGGTGAACATTTCAGGTGAGGAGGCACTGCAGAAGGATAGGCAGAGGGAAGGGAACTGGCATTGCCCAGGAGGCAGGCTGGCAGATGGTGAAACTCCGACTTGGAGATGAGGTGAGCAGACGAGCTGCAGAATGCATGCTCTTGCAATGGCAACTTTTCTTAAGGGGCAGCCCCTTCCATGGGTGCAGCACAGCGGCTACTGAACAAGAATGCCAGTGGAGGTCCCTTTCTTTGTTATTCTCTGTCCTTCTCGGTGCATGGGTGAGAGTGACGGTACTCCCCCAGTGGGGCTGTGGTGAGGATTGGGTGAATCAATCCATGGCATCACAGTGCCTGGCAGGGAGCCAAATAAGTGGACTGGGGTAATTATGATGATCGTTCAATAGGAATTGAACAAATATATATCCATGTTATCCCTCTCCACGAGGCAGCATGTGGACATCCTTGAGGATTTCCTATTTCTGCTAGGCAGACACATGATGGATGAACTACAGTACAGTCAACAAAGACCCACTGAGGGCCTGTGACACTCAGCTGAGCACAGTGTAAGCTGCTGGCTGGGAACATAAAGGTAACAAGGCATGCTAGGAGCTGTACAAAAATGCATATGTGATGGGTGAAAGGACGAGCAAAATTTTAGCAAAATAAAAAAAGAACAAAATGCACATGCAGAATTTTCGGCACAGCAATTGTGGGAGAGTCTCCTGATGAAGTTGAGACTTCAATGCCTTGCTCTTAGACACATTACAATTATACTTTTACACCAGCAGGTGGCAACATAGAGTCTGGAGGACAGATGGAGGCTCTGAGATGCTTTTAAAGCAATGCATGTTCATTCATTCATTCATTCATTCATTCATCCATTCATTCATTCATCATAAAGCATTCTTTAAACACCTACTATATACATCTAGCACATTTCTGTGCCTTGAGATTATAAGGATAAATGAGACATTGTCCCTGATCCCATTAATTTAATAGTCTAGTTGGGAGGGATAGACCTGCAGTCAAGTTCTCTGAATCCTGTGACGATTACAGTGGAAGCACATAGGGATTTGTGTGGTCAATTCTACAAGTGAATAAAAAACACCATTTCTTTTTTTAGAGAAATTTATGCTAATATTTGTAAGTCATTCTTCATCTTCATTTTTAAAGGACACTGAAAGATGCTTTATTTTTAGCATCTCATTTGATGATTATAAAATGCACCGTATTGCCCACAAGTTGGTCCATAGCTTTCACAGAGTAGAGTTCTGCTGGATTCCAAAGCCTCTAACCTTTCCAGGATGAACTCTGAAGCCCCTTACAGATTTTTTAAAAATCACACCATTCTCTCTTCCACTAATTCCAAAAGGAAAAAAATCAAACAAGCCTACCTCCTTTCCCACTCAGTTAGGCAGATTAATCTGCATATAATGACTGATGAATTAATTATCTCTTTGCCCAGTTGCCTTAGCAACTGGTTTCTTTTAGAATTTGGTTTAGTTACAGAGTTTAAAGCAACAGTATTCCTTATAATAGAATATCGAATTGTCTATGAAATTAAACGTAACATAAACTTTTCTTATACCAGGTAGGAACCATGAGCTGATCACAGAGAAGCTGGAGTGGCTCGTCCTAAAACTTGCAGGGCTGTCGACAAAGAAGAATGGACACAGAGCTTCATCTTTGTCTATGTTTGCACAGCATGGTTTGCTTTTATTTGTCATTATGTAGCAACATTTGATAGATTTAAACTATGGATAAGTTGAGACTGACATGCAAAAGGGATTCCTTCATTGCACATGAATCCCAAACAAATTTAGATGTATTGTATGGTTGAGCAAATGAAGAAATGTGTTACGTTGTGAATGAGAGCCAGGATTTTCAGAAAGGAAGAGGCAACACACACATATGGAATGAAGAGAGGCAAGAGAGGCCTGTGGGGATGGACTGGAATTGCAGGAATTGGTACGAGCTCATGATTTCTAAAACATACATAGACACACTCATGAGTCTGTCCACAAATGGGTGTGTGCATGTGTGTTTGTGTGCCTGTGCATTTTTGTCCCTGTGTATCCACATGCATGTATTTCCTACTTGTATCTGCTGAAATGCCAAGAAGTTAAGACTCTTCAGGAGTGGCGAGCGGGGCCAATGCCTGAATCTTGGTCATCCTTAGAGAAATCACTAACTCGGGGTAGGGGAGGTGTGGGGTGGGCAGGGCAGGGTAGCTATGAGCTAAACCTGGAATATTGTTATGCTAGAAAGTAAGGAAGTGCCCAAAAATGCTGGGAGCACACCACTAGCACACAAGAGCTTGATTGAAGGGGCTCTCATTTGGCCAAATATGGGATGATGTGAGCATCAAAACAGTTAAGTACAGTAATGAATTCTAGGCCACTGAAAAATACAAGACCATCAGGTGTCCCTGCCAACAACAGACAGATAGATAGATAGATAGATAGATAAATAAATAAATAAATAAATAAATAAATAAATAAATAAATAGAGAAGGGAGGACTCTAGCCAAGGGCAGCTAGTAAATGCAGAAGGAGGGCCCGGACAGGGGACATATCCTTTGCCGCCACCGTGGGGAAGCGTGGGTCGGGTGGAATTGGCAGCAGATGCTGAATGCAGGGAGAGAGTTTATGAGGAGCAGGAGGGCTGCATGGTCTTAAAGTGCCTCCATACAGGGTGCTTGTTAGTTGCAAAAGAAAAAGAAAAAGAGTAATCACACAGTGGAGAAACTGGACAACAAGTTGGGTCATCACAATTGACCCCACCAAAGCAGGAGGAATGGGCATCACAGGCTTCCACAGGTGAGACCCCAGGAAGGACACCACAGAATGTATGCAGTGTTCTGGCCAGAAAGGCACTTCCTGAATTTAAGTCAGGAGGAAACACTGGGCAAACCTAAAATTGAAAAAATAAAAATGATGGGGGACCTGTACTCTTCAAAAATGCCAATGTCATAAAGAGCTAAGGAGAGATGATACCCAAGTGCTATACCTCCAATCCTGGAGGGGGAAATGCTGGAGAACACACAGAGGGGCTGCATGATGAAACTGCCCTGTACATGATGGGTCAGACACACTTATTGTCTCAATGTCCAATTGACTAATTTTGAGAACAGTACCATGGTCACGTAAGGGAATACCCTGCCCCTAGAAATATAAACAGATGTCCTTTAGGAGTAAAGAGCCATGATGGCCACAGCAAGCTCTCAGAAGATTGAGAAAGATTCACCTGTCTACACCTCCATCTGCGCATCTACAGAATATATGCAAATGAGAAGGCACACTGGGAAATATGAACAAGAGGCAAACCTGGGTGAGGGGCATTTGGGAAGCCTTTGAACTCTTCTTATTCTTGCAACATTTTTCTAAGTTTGAGATCACTTTCAAATAAAAATTTAAACAATGAGACAGCCTCAGATGCTCTGTTCTACAAGAGTTTCCCTGAATCTGAGCACCAAGTGCCTTGGGGCGTCTAGACTGTGCACGCCACTCTCTGGGCCTCACCTGCCCTCGTTCAGTTGGCATCCGACACCATCATGGCGTTTGTGCTCATGTATTTCAGTGGCACACAGATTGCATGAAATAAGGCAGTGGGATGTTTTGATGCTGGGCAGCAAAGAACAGTAGGCTCCTCCACAGTACTGACGTTCTGAGGGTGTTGAGTCCCCCAGGTCACTGCTCTCCTTCCTGGCAACCCACACATCCATTTCTTCCTTACCTGCTCTGCACAGACTCACACCACACAATCTTCCAATTCTGCCTGAAGGAGTGCCTCCTTCTCTTCCCTGGGGAATCAATGCTTTGAGAGGAAAGGCTTGGCTGGGTACAGTGGCTCATGCTTGTAATCCCAGCACTCTGGGAGGCCAAGGCGGGTGGATCACTTGAGGCCAGGAGTTCGAGACCAGCCTGGGCAACATGGTGAAACCCTGTTTCTACTAAAAATACAAAAAAAAAATAGCTAGGTGTGGTGGTGGGCGTCTGTAATCCCAGCTACTCATCCTGCTAAGGCAGGAGGATTGCTTTAGCCTGGGAGGTGGAGATTGCAGTGAGCTGGGATAGTGGAGGCTGGGGCATGTCTGTCTGGGCAGTGAGCTGGTCATGAAGGTGCCACGCTGGGCTCTGCTCAGAGGTCAGACTGTCTTAGGTGACAGCCCTCCCCATGGGGAGCTTGGTGTCCAGCCAGAGACACTGCTGTCCACAGCGCACATGGCCTGGCCAATGCATGCTAAAAGAAGTCAAGACACAGAAGCCAAGAGCCAGGGGTCCAGTGGCCCAGGCTGTGCTTGGGCAGGAGCCTAAACACTGGAGGAGGCCCTCAGGGCCTGCTTGGAACAGTCAGACTTTTGGGATGGGTGGTGCAGGCTAAGCTCATGTTGGGAGCCTAGTAGCCAGAGGAGCTGGAAGAGAGAATGCCTGGAAGCAGGGTCTGTGGGAGGCTTTGATATTAAAGAGGAAATGCAAGTCAGCTCTTCATCTGCTAAGTGATGAGCTACCAGCAGGCCTGTGAGCCCAAGTCCACTGCCTTCTGTGAAGCAGAGTCTGGATGCTGGGGTTCTGCCAGGCTGCAGGCCCACTCTCTCCTGCCCAAGGTGGCTGGCTCTGCAGACAGTCTCCACGGGGCTCCCCGGCCCAGCTCCTGTGGGTGCAGGGGGAATGGAAGGGTGAGGGAGGAGGTCACGTTCCTTTTCCCGTCCCCCATTGCCAGGCTGAATGCCTCCATCAAGCTCTCTTCAGTAACCTGTTTTGAGGGGACCATTAGTTTTCTGCCAGATTTCTCACCCCAATGGTTCCCTCCCTCTGGGCTGATATGTCCCTGTGCCAGGCACAGGGCTTGGGGAGCAGAGCCATCGGGACTTCAGTCCCCACGGCTAGTCTGGTCAGACGCCCCTGTGCGGCTGGAAACCTGCACTGCTGTGTGGGATGATCCTGGCAAACTGGTAGTTCTGGGCAGCTTCGATCTGACAAGGGCTGTGCTTTCAGAAGGAAGGTGAACCTGGGGACTGGAGAGATGCAGGGAGTGGGCAGGAGGGCAGTGAAAGCCACTGCAGAGAGCCTGAGGTGCAGCCAGGGAGGCAAGCACAACAGACATTCAGAAGAATGGAAGAGAGAAGCATCCAGAGAGACTTGGAAGACCTTGGAGCCTGATCAGACTTGAAGGTCAGGGAGAGGGAGATGAGAAAATGCCTTAGGATTCTTAGAATTTGACTAGAAAAGAAGATACACAATTTAAAGCATTGGTAGGCATTACCGTAATGAAGTAAGCTATTTTCTCTTCTACAAATGTGATTAAAACATGCACAGTAAGCTCACTGTATATATAGTAGTCCTCAGATGAATATTTAACAAAATGTATTTTTTAAAATTTGAAATACCCCATTTACCCTCATGTGATTGTTACACATTGCATGCTTGTTTCAAAATATCCCATGCAGCCCATAAATAGATACGCCAACTATGTATCCACAAAAATTTAAAAAAATTGAAAGAATTCCAAGCTCACAGAAAGAATAGTATAAAAATGTTCCACATACTCTTCACCCAGTTACTTCAATTGTCAGCATTCTGCTGCATTTGCTTTATCATATACTTTCCCTATCTGTATGTTTTCACATTCATATTTACACATTTTCCCCCCTGAACCATTTGAAAGTAAGCTGGAGCCAGTATGCCCTTGTCCATGTGTATTTCCTAAGGATGAGATTCTCTTACACAACTGCAGATGTTGCTACAGTCCTCTTGCCTAATCAACCGTCCATATCCAAAGTCAGCTAACAACCACGGGTGTCCTTTGCAGCGATCTCCCCATCCTTCTTCCAGGGGCTGGCCCAGGATCACACAGTATTTAGCTGTCCTGTTTCTCTTCTAATGCAACTGGGAAATTTACACCTAGTGGTTGACATGGGAAAATGATTGTGAAGTTATTCTTCACGAGCTAGAGGAAGTTACAGTCACCACCAGCAGCTTCTAAACAGCAAGGTTCAATCTCTCAGATACACCAAGCACCTTCTGCAAACAGGGGCTGCAGAATTCAAGTACGAATCTTTCAAAACAACTGCTGTACAAATGCATTTTAAGGATATGTGATACTTTAAATCTTATTTAAAATAAAATTAATACTTCTACATACAACAAAATAAAAACACAAAGACATATCTTTTAAAATAATAGAGACAGGGTCTTGCTCTGTTGCCCAGGCTGGAATGCAGTGGTGTGATCACAGGGGGAGGGCTCGAAGGCACCCAATAAACAACTGGGACCCGGGAAGGGAGGGTTTCCAGTTCTGCTGTCTATCCTTTTCCATTCTCTGAACTTGATGCAGCCTCTAATGCTTGCATTCAAGTGATCCTCCCACCTTGGCCTCCCAAGTGGCTGGGACTACAGGTGTGTGCCACCAAACATAGCTAATATTTATGATTTTTGTAGACATGAAGTCTCACAGTGTTGCTCAGGCTGGTCTGGAACTCCTCGTCAAGCAATCTTCCCGCCTCAGTCTTTTAAAATGTTGGAATTACATGTGAGCCACCATGCTCGGCCAGAAATATCTTTAATAAAAGAAGTCTTTCCCTCTGTTTGGAGAAAATAGACTACACTTGGAGATGTACTGGCATGTTAAGTCCCAGAGTAGGCTGCGGGACAAGACAGAGAGTAGTAACCTCTGCATATCAAATCGCTATGTTAATGGATTCTTGTATATGAAGGCACCCAATAAACAACTGGGACCCGGGAAGGGAGGGTTTCCAGTTCTGCTGTCTATCCTTTTCCATTCTCTGAACTTGATTGCTTTTTTTTTTTTTTTTTTTTGAGACAGGTTCTCACCCTGTGGCTTAGGCTCACTGCAAATCACTGCAAATTCTCTGCCTCCAGGGCTGCAGCAATCCTAACTCAGCCTCCCAAGTAGCTGTTATTGCAGTTGCATGCCACCACACTTGGCTACTTTTTTATAGTTTTAGTAGAGGTGAGGTTTCACCATATTGCCCAGGCTGATTTCAAACTTCTGGGCTCAGGTGATTCTCCTGCCTCAGCCTCCTAAAGTGCTAGGACCTTCACACCTGGCCACATTCTTTTTAATTAAAGAGACCAGCGAGCAACTCTTATTTAAATAATCCATTCCTCATCATCACTCTCTTCATTTAACCCTACTCACTTATTAATACCACTTATTAATACCTTATCAGGCTGGGTGCGGTAGCTTACACCAGTAATCCCAACACTTTGGGAGGCCAAGTTGGGTGGATCACCTGAGGTAAGGATTTCAAGACCAGCCTGGCCAACATGGCGAAACCCTGTCTGTACTAAAAATACAAAAATTAGACAGGTGTGGTGGTGTGAGCCTGTAGTCCCAGCTACTTGGGAGCCTGAGGCAGGAGAATCACTTGAACCTGGGAGGCGGAGGTTGCAGGGAGCCGAGATCATGCCATTGCACTCCAGCATAAGTGATAAAAACTCCATCTCAGCAACAGCAACAACAAACCCAAAAAATAAAAACTTATCAAATGCCTGCTGATCCTCACGTTGACCTGATGTTTTCCCTGTGCCCACCTGAGTCCAGCCTTTTCCTTTATCTGGGATGCTCTCCTCCCACTTCTCCAGATGTTCATCAAGCTGGTTCTACACTTGGTTCAATCACTCCTGCATCAAGGGGGCGCTGGTCTAAATGCCATTTGCCCTTTAGCTTCCTGCCTGGTTGCCGTGGTTCTTTGTGAATATCTGGTTTCTCCAGTAGAATAAATCCCTCCAAAGGCTATTTCCTACGTGCTCATCAGATCACTGATGCATACTGAATGAACTACAGAATGACTCCAGCTTAGGGTCGGGTGGTATTCCCTTAGCAACCTAAAGCCTCTCCTGTTGAATGATGCCATGAGATCGTTAGGGTACTAGGCAAACCCACGGAACTCCCATGCTATCTAGAATACAAGCCATTGCTAATTTCTCAGAACGTGCTGCTCTCCAAGGGCATGTCATTTAGGCCACAGAGTCAGGCTCCACCCCTTGGAGGCTGGACATGATTGCCTCCATTTAATCTATTCTTTGTGATTTCATCCTGTCCTGTAAAGAAAAGGTTATTGCTCTTCCCGAACCCCTAATTCCATTGGGAAACCACTGTACCTCTGGAAAGATGGTTTCATCTGAACTAAGAGCTGTTTCAAAGAGGATAAGGCCACGCCACAACTTCATCCCTTCTGGCGCGGGGCAATTCTGCAGAACGGACCCAGGACCTGTGCAGGAATGTGCAGTCTCTCTCTCTCTCTCTCTCTCTCTCTCTCTCTCTCTCACACACACACACACACACGCACACACACACACACAAGTTCTAAGCTTGGACTTTGCTTTTTCAGTGACAGACACAGGGGATACACGTGCAGTAATGTTGCATGGATGTAGTGCGTAAGGTAGCCATCACCTGAATAGTGTACACTGTACCCTCCCTGCCTCCCTCCCTTTCTCCCCAGGGTCTGTTCTTCCACTCCTGTGCCCACGTGCACACATCGTTTAGGTCTCACTTAGGAGAACACGTGGTATTTGACTTCTGTTTCTGACTTGTTTCACTTAGAGAATTACCTCCAAGAAAACATGATTTTACTCTTTTGAGAGCTGAATAGTATTCCATAGTGTCTAAGTACCACATTTGCTTTATCCAGTCACCCGTTGATGGACTTGGAATGTTTTTTAAGACAGAAAAAATATTACCAGAAGAGGAAAAAGAGAGCACACCAGTGAGCGGCTGGGACCTTGCTGCCGTTTACTCCAGCTCTGGAGAACTCACTGCGTCCAGCGAGCCACGCAGCCTCACTGGCCTCACCCCCAGCTTCACCTCTGCTCTCCGCCACCTGGTACATTCAGCAGACAGAGCGGTTTAAAGGGTGAGTAGAGGGAAACATCTCACCCTTTCATATAGCAGCTTAACAGGGCAGCTGTCCCTCAGACACCGCACGAGGTGCCCACACCTCCAAGTCCCCAGTCTGCGTCTCCCCGCGCCCGGGCGCAGCTTGGTACAACGCGGGAGCCCATGCCTCGTCAGCACCCCTGTGCCACGGCGCCACCTAGCGGCCGTTCGAGCAACAACCCGACTTGGAGCACAGATCAGAAGCGTTTTCTCACAGGTCCAGGTGTCCTCAGAGGACCAGGTACCACTACTTCCTTCCCAACAAGTTTATTTCTTCTTTTCTCGCTGTCTGCAATTTCTGACAAATCAGTTAAGCACTGCCCAGGAAGCTCCAATTTCATGAATATATAGCTGTAGGTATCCCTCTACCCACTCCTGTGTTCTGGCCTTTCTGTTTGCTGTTTCCCTCTTTGTAAATTTCCCTGTACTTCTACTCATGTGATTGCTGCAGCTAACTTACTGCGTTCCTCATCAGTTACAGCGTTCTGATGATTTAACATTTACATCGACAAAACAATTTTTCAAAGCATATTAACATTAATTTTGAACATTCCATCTGTCCCCGCTCCATTTGTAAATGTTGGGAAGGTCCATATTTAGAATCATGTAGCTAAAACTTTTAGTATTGCTAACATACAACACAATTGAAACGATAAAATCGGGGCAAAACTTGGCACTATTATTTTCTGAACAGATACCCAAGGGTGAGGAAAGACTAAATGTAGAGTTATGTGTGCTTGAGAACAAAGGCTCTAGTATTCAGAGTATGTAAGGAACTACCAGAACTCAACAATAAAAAGACAAAAAACCCAATTAAAATAGGAACAAAGGATTTGAACAAATATTTCTCTAGAGAAGATATACAAATAGTCAATTTGCATATGAAATGATGCTCAACATTATTAATTAGGGGACTACAAATCAAAAGCACAGTGAATACCATCTCACACTCACTAGGACGGTTATAATAGAAAAGACAGCAACGAGTGTTGGTGAGATGTGGAAAACTCAGAACCCTTCATACACTGCTGGTGGGAATGTAAATCACGCAGCCACCCTGGAAAACTCTTTACCTTTTTCTAAAAAGGTTGAACACACAGTTACCATATGACCCAGCAATTCCAATTCTTTGTAATACCCAACAGAAATAAAGCATATATTTAGACAAAAACTTGTACACAAATATCCATAGTAGTATTATTCATAAAAGCACAGAAGCAGAAACACAGAAATGTCCACCAATGATAAACAGAAAAATAAAATATTGTATATCTATATGCTGGAACATTATTCAACCAGAAAAGGAATAAGTAGAGATGTATGTTATACACAGATCAAAACGTTATGCTAAGAAAACAGAGCTAGTCGCAAAAGACCACACAGTTATTTGTGTCAAATGTCCAGAATAGGCAAATCTACAGAGAGAATAGATTAATGGTTGCTGGGAGGAAGAGCAGGAGGGGAAATGGTGAGTGCCTGCTAATGGGTCCAGGGCTTCTTTGTAGAATGTTGCAGATGTCCTGGTTTAGATATTCCAGTCCTTCAGCAGTAGACTCCCAAGGATGCTGGTGATGGTTCCACAACCTTGTGAATACACTAAACACACTAAATTGTACAATTTTAAGAGGAGTGAATTTATGGTATGTGAGTTATTTCTGTATTGGGGGAAGAAAAGAACAAATGATAATATTTCTGGATTGGAATTAAATTGCATAGTGGGATTTCTACATTCTTATTTCTGTTTTGTCAAGGATTATATTCAATCTATTGCAAACTAAAAATAAAATCCTAACGCCTCCCCACTGACTGAATGAAGCTTCTTGGCCAAGGGTAACCCCAGAAAAACCTTAAAACCTGAATTCCTGGCTGGGTGCAGTGGCTCATGCCTGCAATCCCAGCACTTTAGGAGGCCAAGGCAGGCAGATCACCTGAGGTCAGGAGTTCAAGAACCAGCATGGCAAAGTAAAACCCAATCTCTACTAAAATAGAAAATCGGCTGGGTGTAGTGGCTGCAGGCCTGTAATCCCAGCTACTTGGGAGGCTAAGGTAAGAGAATTCGCTTGAACCCAGGAGACTGAGGTTGCAGTGAACCAAGAGCATGCCACTGCACTCCAGCCTGGGCAACAGAGTGAGACTCCAACTCAAAAAACAAAACAAAACAAAACAAACAAAACAATTCCCGGCCATGATGGTAAGGGAAGTCAGACATGCCTCATCATACCCCACTCCTTTTGGAGTTTAGGCACAAATGACTGGAATTAACATAAAAACAGGGATCATAAGTCTGACACAATGGACTCTGTGTGGCAATTAGATACCAGATTATTAATAGGACCTAAGGCCATGCTAGGCCAGTGTTAAGTCACACTCTGCAAACTATGAAAACTTGTCGAAGGTTTCATTTTATGTTTATTTTTTTATTTTTTTAAATTTTTATTGCATTTTAGGTTTTGGGGTACATGTGCAGAACATGCAAGATAGTTGCATAGGTACA
>CM052661.1:41763506-41800048 GCA_028533165.1 Leontopithecus rosalia | reverse complement strand
TCACATAGCCCCATATTTCTTGGAGACTTTGCTCATTCCTTTTTACTTTTTCTTCTCTAGTCTTCTCATTTCATTTCATTAAGTTGGTCTTCGACCTCTGATATCCTTTCTTCTGCTTGATCAATTTGACTGTTAAAACCTGTGCATACTTCACAGAGTTCTCGTATTGTATTCTTCATTTCCATTAATTCACTTATATTCCTCTCTAAATTGTCTATTCTCGTTAGGATTTCATCAAACCTTTTTTCAAGGTTCTTAGTTTCTTTACATTGGGCTAGAACATGTTCTTTTAACTCACAGAAGTTTCTCTTATCCACCTTCTGAAGCTTAATTCTATTAATGGAATGCACTCGTTCTCCATCAGGCCTTGTTCCCCTGTTGATGAGGAACTGTGATCCCCTGTAGAGGGAGAAGCATTCTGATTTTGAGTATTCTCAGCCTTTTTATTGCTGGTTTCTTCCCATCATTGTAAATTTATCCACCTGTCATCTTTGTAATTACCGACTTTCAAATTAGGTCTCTAAGTGGACGTCAAACTTGTTGATTCCCAGCACTGGAATCTGAGCAACCCACTGCGCCAGCTAAAACAGCCGTGTTAAGATTCATCGTGCTTTTCTGCCCAGGAATCTCCGGTCTGGCTTCCTTCTTGAGTCCCTTTTTCAATCAGCTGAATGGGTAACTCTGCCTTCCGGGAGCTCCAAACGTCGACCAAAAGGGGACCCAGTTCCGTTTACTCTGAATCAAGAACCACAGCACCGGGATGCCGGCAAAACCGCCACGCTGGCCACAAGAGTCACGCTGGCAACCTGTGGGGCTCCTCCACTGGGAATCTCCTGGTCCATGAGCAACAAAAATTTGTCTGAAAGTGTGGCGTCCTCGTACAATCCTGAGCTGCTAGTAATCAGCCATCTTGGATCTCTCTCCGACTCTGCTGGCTTCTATGCCACATTCTCTTTTTAAATTCAGTTGCCCATGTTTTGGTTTCTCTAGCCACTTTGGTTTTGATGATACAAAATGTTTTTACAGGTAACAACCAGATTTTAACTTGCTCATTAGAAAGAAAGAATTCCACACTCTTGAGAAAAGAAGTTTTTTTAATTTATAAAGAGTATGTTAACAAAAGAAGGGTTCACACTTGTAAGAGAATTATACTCTGTGGTATGTAGAATAAGAAATAACTTCCATAATAAGAACTTACACCAGGCAAAGTGGCTTATGCCTGTAATCCCAGCATTTTGGGAAGCCAAGGTGAGAGGACTGCTTAAGCCCAGCAGTTCAAGACCATCTGGGCAACATAGCAAGACCCCATCTGTACAAAAAATTTAAGAATTAACCAGGCATGCTGCTGCACACCTGGGGTCCCAGCTACCTGGGAGGCTGAGGGAGGAGGATTGCTTGAGCCCAGGAGTTTGAGACTGCAGTGAGCCATGATTGCACCATTACACTCCAGCCTGGACAACAGAGCCAGATCCTGTCTCACAAAAAAAAAAAAAAAAGAAAGAAACTATTTACAACTAGCGAATGCAACAGTCTTCCCTTCATCCTTGCGCTTTGTCAAAAACTTTAAAATTATGTTTTTGGAAATGTATTTCTCTTCGTGACTAAGGCTTGTTATTGGATTGTGTGCTATGGGTCCCTTTCCAACTGTCAAGCTTTTCTACCCTTCAAGGTGGTAGTCATTTGTGCTTTCCAAGAGGTCATTCACAAGAATGGAACCAAAAAAAAATCAATACATCGTAAAAGCGTGAAGTTTGTAGTATCGATATAAAAGCCGTTTTAACTTTCCTCAACATTAGAATCAGAAGGGCAAATACATTTCTTTCCACTCTTCTATCTCTTGGCCCTCCTTAAAAAAAAATTAATGTATGATGTGTATGAGTGAATGTAGAGAATGTTCATGTGATTTTATAGATGGTGGGAGACAGATGGGAGATGGTGGGCGACAGATGGGAGATGGTGGGCTTTGGCCAAGTTTATAGTGCATTAGTGGTGGAACCAAGACTGGAAGCTCCATCTCTTTCTTCCAGGACCAGTATCATTGCTACTCATGTGTCAAATGACATTGAATTTCGTGAGAATTTCTCGCTTCCAAGGGATGATGAACCATACAAAAAAAATCACATTTAGCTCCCTGTGTTCCTCTAGCTGACCTGTGCTGGACCTGCACTCTCTTTGAAGGCCCCTAACAGGTATTCAGATGACTGGTTATGCTTTAGAGTGCTAAGTGTTCAGAATACAGCAAGTACGTGCCACTTGACATGAGAATGTAATTCAAGGCATGTAAACAGAGATACATTGATCCTCTAAGCAATATCTTCATTTGAGCAGGACAGTTGGCATGTTGATGAAAAGAGGCTTTAAATCTTAATCATTACAAGATAAGAGAATAACTTGTCCTTTTGCCTGTAATGTAATTAATGTTACATTAATTAGCACTCTTGAAGTATTTGCTGAATGCCTCTCTTCATGCTCTTCTTATCAAATTGTATAGTCAAAATCAAGAACAAATGGGGGTATACATATGTTAAAGGTTGTCTGGGATTTCAACCTACCCGGCAGAGCAGACCCTCACCTAGCACTCACTACCTCTGAAGAGCTGAAGACATACGAGCTTCCAGGATTTCATGTCACCCCCATCAGGAGACTGTCAGTGTCCTGTCTTACACAGGCAAGGAGACAGCAGTGCAGAGGCGAAGGTCACACAACCAGCCAGGGATGGTTTGAGGTTTGGAGTCCCAGAGTCTGGTTCCCAAGCATATGCCCTTTACCCCTCACCGGGCTACCTCTGGGTATGGAATCTGCACCTCCCCACCGGCTTGTGTTGTGCCTAAGATTCCATAGCCTCACTCCTCTCCCCAGCAAGTTACCATGTCGCCTCCAGACGTGCTGTTCGCAGAGGGACTCTCACACCTACCCATTACATATGCTTGGTGAACAGGGACTGTTGAGGCAAGGTGGAAGAGCAGTTATTCGATTTCCTGCCTTAAGAGTTGAAGTTTTTCGTTTGACCACTAGTAGTTTTCACCCTTGGAACAGACAACCATAGTGGAAGATCAGAGAAGGGTTAAATTCTCGGGAGCATCTGAACCATGAGCCACCCATTCATGGTTTTATAGGTATAGTTGCTTGTCTGCTAGATTAAGTCCCATTTACTCCTGCTATTTTTAGTTATTTCTTCAAAAATGGTGTCAGCTGCAGGCTGAGCGAGCATCCCCTAGGTCCCTATTTAAGTTTCCAGAGCTGGAGCAACATCTGCAGAGGCTGCGTGATGTTACAGAGAAACACCACAGGAGGAGTCTTAGCTTCTCCTCCTCTCACTGGTATTAGTGACGAAACCTTGGGAAATGTCTCTCAGTATCTGGGGCTTTAGTTGCATCCTCAAAAAAAAGAAAAAATGAATGCTAGGCAAGAGGATCTCTGAAGGGCCATGCAAGCTCTGAGAACCAGTAAAACTACCACAAAGGTGTTATGGGGTCAATGCAATGGATACGTTGATGAAACATTGCAGGGAACACAAAAGCCCCACTTCTCAAGAGCCCATTTTTATCAGTTCCCGTCATGGATCAGGAGATACATTCCAGGAAGAACTTTACAGATAGTATAACCTTTTCTATAAAACCATGAATGGGTCATGGTTCAGATGTTCCAGAGAATTTAACCCTTCTCTAATCTTCAGCCGTGGTTGTCTGTTCCAAGGGTGAAAATTACTAGTGGTCAAATGAAAAACTTTTCAACACTTAAGGCAGGAAATTAAACAACTGCTCCTCTAACATACCTCAACGGTCACCGTTCAGATATATATCTCCCAGTACACGATGGGAACTGATAAAAATGGGTTCTTGAGAAAGGGGATTGTGGAAACTGTGAAAAGAGCCAGAGACAGCACATAGAGGTGAGGAAGGGCCACTCTTCCTGACCCAGCAACAATGGCATTCATAGAGTGGAGAAAAATACACTGCGGTGTGGAAAATAGGCTTTGTGCTGCTGCAAAACGGAAAGCAGGAGACTGCAAGGGGTAGTTACCATGGGAGCAGCGTTCTCATATACTAAATCTATATCTTGCTGATAGCTTGTCATTGAACCCAAAATGTCTATTATTAGATTTCTCCCCACCAGTGGCAAATAGGTGTTATCTGTACTCATAACTGCACGTTACACGTATGTGACGATGTAGATGGTGAAGGCAGGATGGAATAGCAGTCATTTGATGGCCTGTATTGAGACTGATGGATAGACTTTCTTACAGAGAACAGGAACCTGCTGACTAGAGGTTGTGTGGCAGGGGTTAAACTTCCTGGCGCAGCCTGAAAAGGAGAAATACCTGGAAGAATAGAGCGTTCTTTCAATTCACTCTGGCCTAGCTCCAGGATAAGCTCGACTGTCCTGCACACAATCAGATCTGATAGTCACTCAGTTCTTTGGGGAGTGAAAATGCAGTTCCATGGGAATGGAAGGATGGGAGTTATTGGCTCATGCACACATTCAAGTAGAATTTCCTGAACACCTCCCCAAGGCTGGGAGTAGTGTGGAAACTGGGTGATCACAGTGAACAAGACACAATCCCTGACCCGAAGGACACAATTTATCCACCAAACTTTTGCTGAGTCCATCATTTTCACTTGAAGACTCTTGCAGTTGCATTCATTTCCTTGCATCATACTACAAAAATTTAATTGTGCAGTCATTAACAAAACTTAGGTTGGAAAATATCCACCTAGGGTTATTTTTCCACTCGTGGAGAAGGCTTCTTCAGCTTACTGAGCCAGTGAAAACTGTCTGTCGTCATTTGCTGTTGCTATTGAGGCATATAAACCATTGCAGCAGGCCTCATTAGCGCACCTTGTTACAGCTTTGGCTTTATATTTTTATTGTGTCTTAGGGTCTCAGATGGTTTGCATTACATTTCTCAGATGTAATACAAATATATCTCTCTGACAAATGTCTATTTTTAATTTTTTAACCTCTTTTTATGTGCTGTTACCTAAAATTATTCTATAGGGACTTGACTCTAATCTCTGAAGTAGAGGTATTTTTGCATAGTCACATTCCTGCTGTCTTATCCAGGGACTTCTTCCTGTGTGCTGTGTTTATACATTTGATTCCTAACACATAAGACCTTTTTCAGAGCAAATATCAAAGTTAGGTTTTATTATGGCTCTTATATTTTTTTTAAAAGATAATTTTTTTCAAATGTAAGACATATCAACTCTCAGTTTTAAATGTTTTACGGCCTTCAAAAAAATGAATGTTTATAGTTTTGTTGCAGGAACCTCTCTGGCTCTTTAAAATAGAAATATTTCAGCTGTAAATTGGAAGATAAGTTCTCTATCCAAGCAGTTTTCAAACCTGTTCCAGTCAGCTCCAGTGAAGCATGGTGTAATGGACTGAACCCAAGATTAAAAAGACTTGAGTGAATTCTCAGCCAGACATAGTCTTAGCCAGTCTGCAATGATTATATTAATACTCATGGAATTACACTGAGGAATGAATTAGATTACAGGCATGATAAGGCTCGGTAAGGTGAATAACTCAGTAACGTGAATTATTATTGTTATTACTTTGACCAAATTCAAATACTAGAACCGGAAAAGGATTTTAATTACAATGAAAATTAGCCAGAAACACACGAGACTTTGACATACACATTTCTGATCACTCCATTAGGAGTCCATTCATAAGCAAGAGTAAGTCACACTAAAGTATAAATGACTGATAACATGAATAACAGGCTACTAATCTGTTACTTTACCGGATGCCTTTGCATTTAACTGACTGAGAGCTTTGACTACAAGATTGATGTTCTGCAAGATAAATTTTCAGTATCAACCAGTGAATGAGGATAGTGCTGATCAGGACTACCAGTGTTACTTACAGCTATTTCAAATTAAGACTTTAAATATGGGGAAAACTTGGTTGTTTTAAATCTACATTTACTCTTACAGGCATTCTTTTCAACATGCAGTATCTGTGGTAACTGCAAATAAAGCATTCCTCAAATCATAAATAAAAATTGAACTTAGCAACACCTAACCATTAAATTACAGCTCTGAAAAACTCTTAAAGTTCCTTTGTATTACTCAAGCCAGAAAGCCCAACCTTGGATTAAGAGAGCCTTAATATACACCTTTGAAAATATAGAATTTCTGTGTCTTATAATAGATATGCACATTTAATGTGATAGCATTCTCCTCCCATACACCCCCACAGCCTCAAAAATCTATTATTAAACAGTGCTACATCAAGAATGGAGAAAAAAAACAGCATTTTGTAGAATTAAACATCATATTGCTTCCAAAAAAGAAAAGAGCAGTTGTAGACATTTCCTTAGTTAATTGCATAAATCTTTAAAAACATCATTTTATATAAGGAACAAATTAACAAATTACTGAGCTCTTTGAAGATAAACCTTGTCTTTGTGAGAATTATAAACTACTTTGTGCATTTCATCATTTTATATACTGAGGCACTGAATTTGATAAGTAATATTGAAAGGGAATTCTGAATAGCACACAACTGAACCACCAAGCTACTAGCTGTCTGTTTAATCCTCCACTTTTGAGGAAAACTTAGGAGATGCCACTGCCAAAAGGGGAGGGGTCACACTGGATTTTAAAATTAAATTTGTTTAAATAAACAAAATAGGCATTATAATTAGCAATATATAACAGGAAACATGTTCAAGAATATTCATAGTGTCAATGTTTATAACAAGAAACTGGAAACAACCCAAATGCCCACTAACAAGACAATGGATACATAATTGTGGAATCTCCACACAATAAAATGAAAAGGTAGGCTGGGCAAGGTGGCTCATGCCTGTAATCCTAGCACTTTGGGAGGCTAGGTGAGCAATCACTTGAGGCCAGGAGTTTGAGACTAGCTGGGCCAACAAGGTGAAAACCTGTCTCTACTAAAATATAAAAATTAGCTGGGCGTGGTGGCAAGTGCCTATAATCTCAGCTGCTTGAGAGGCTGAGGCAGGAGAATCACTTGAACCCGGGAGGTGGAGTTGCAGTGAGCGGAGATCATGCCACTGCACTCCAGCCTGGATGACAGAGCGAGTCTCCCTCTCAAAATAAATAAATAAATAAATAAAAGGATGAATTACAGCCACACACAATGACATGCATGAATCTCAGTATCATAATGTTGAATGAAGAACTCAAGTGTTGAAAGATGACATATAATATAATCCTCTTTTGTAAAGTTGAAAAAACAAGCAAAACTAAGTACTATATTGTTTCAGCATGTAAATATTTGTGACAACATTTTTTAAAAGAAAAGAGAATGATAATCGTAACATTCAGGATAGTAGGAGAGGAGGCAGAGGTGGAAGAGAAATGCAGTATGGAAGAGGTTATAGTAAAATAGCGGTTATTGATCCTGTCTAATTAGGGAGATGGGAGGGGCTCATGAGTGTTCATTTTATGATTAAACAAAAAAATAAGAAAATGAAAAAGGACCATGTGAGAGTCAATGATGACTGTGTGTCATTAACTAGATCTATTCACCTGTGGTTCACATTAAAAAGAAATTATTTTTCTCATTTATGATATATCTTTCTTTGTGCTGTGCCATCTTTTAAAGGAAAAATTTACATGGAAGCTATTGAAAGGCCTATGTGAGCGTAATGCATGATAAAGAGAATGATAAATCTTAAGAATTTTGAGATTTGTATTTATTATGATAGGTGACAATGCTTCAAGATTTGCAGCCACAAAGTCACTGAGGTTATTATCCCCATAAAACCAAACTCTTGATTATGCAAAAGACATGGTAGAAGATCAAGCAACATTTGTAAAAGTAACTAACTCTCATTCTGTCAATTTTACATCGCATTCTGGCAGTTGTTCTTTTGTTAATTAGACTAATTCCAGAGGTAAGTCATCCCCCATTACTTTTCGTTCTGGATATATTCCAGGTTTCATTTGTTGACCACCTCACATTCAATAGAAATGTGTATGAAACAGGGCTGCTCCCTAGAACCTGGCCACCTGTGTTCAGAGCCCAACTCTCTTCTTGCAAGAGGCAGTGCCTCTGTGTGCCTCAGTTTGTTCCTCTCTCAAATGGGCATGATAATGGTACTTACCTCACAGAGTTACTGTGAGGCTTAAATGAGTTAATACATTAAAAGACTAGGCTCAAAGTTTGAACATCATTAAGTACTCTGTATTAGCTATTCAGAAGAAAAACATTATTAAATCAAATGTTTGTGTTGTGCCTGCAAAGCCAGGATACTCTACTCATCTCACCGTGATGACATCACTACATGTAACTATGGTGAGACCTCTTTTAATGAATACATCCTCATTCCAGCACTGACCAAAGACAGAAAATAAAAATACAATGTGAGCCACAGATACAATCCACATGTGTAATTTTGCATTTTCTAGGAGCCACATTTTTAAAAGATATCAGCAAAGTTTAATAATATATTTTAACACAATATATATATCCAAAAAATATTATTTCAGCATGTAATGTTTAGAAATGACCGCTTTCTATGCTTTTTTTTTTTTTTTTTTTTTTTCATAAAAACCCTTCAAAATCTAATGTGCATTTGGCATGTCTGGCACATCTCGGTTCGAGCAAGCCACATTTAAAGTGCTCAGTGGCTACCTGCTGTTCGTGGCCACTGCAGAGACTGTGGAGAAAGGAAATAATGATTTCTTCCTTCCCAGCATAAGTGCTAGTGGAGAGAAAAGGCACAGGCCAGGTGAGAAGCTTCATTTGCGCTTGTTCATTGTCCTGTGAGGCAGGAGAGGAGCCAACCATTCCAGGCCCCCTGCTATCAGGGTGGTGTCCCTTATGTCCACGTGGCCCAGCAAGCCCATGCAGGGCAGAGGGTGGCATTGCCTGAAAAGTGGGCATAGCCTGGTGCTTGGCAGCCATGCTTCCTCCTGGTGGGGACCAGCATACCTGTCTTTGGTCTTCCAGTGCTGACAAAAGCCTGTTTCTCTTTTAGAGACTTCACTGCAATGTGTTTCTGTCTTCAGGTCAGTGGGCAAGGTGTCCATCCTAACGGGCCTTACCCCTAATCTGACTGCTTCTAAGTCTCCTATCATGGCCTCAGCATGGAGAATGAAACCAACTACATGGCCCTTTTCCACGGGTGTGGAGGCAGCCAGCTGTGTTCTCTGTGTCTGCAGCAGATGAAACAGTGAGGCCTTACCTCGCCACACCTTCATGACGGCACCCCTGCACTTACCAAGGCTGCCACAAGCCTAAGGCTGTGCTTTTGAAGCCTGCTCTTGATGTCTTTGCTCAAAAAGAGCCACATGATTATGTACTGCTTGAGCAGAAGCAGACTGTATAATTTTGTTCTTTTCATATTATTTTTTGCATGCAATTTTTAGGGCATTTAGTAATTCGCTGAAAACATACAAATTAGCATGTTATTTCTAAGTCAAGAAATTGACTCTGGTCTGTGTGTGTTTAAAAAGAATGTATTATGAATCTGAGTAAAAGACATGAAGAAATATTCTTTCGGCCTCAGTAGATCTAGAAAAAAAAAACTGAAAGCTAGTACCTGGTCTCTGCGTGTGGAAGGAACTGACTGTGCGTGCTCTGTTGGATTCTGAGAAAGCTGCACGGGCCTGGCTGTCCTATACGTATGGGAGTCAGAAGAGTGGGAGGAAATATATGATTCATGGTGTACAAAGAATTGAGTTTAGAAAAGGGGAATAAACAAGAGGAATTACTCAGTCACTACTATTTAAAACTGAGAATCAGAAGACAATTAGCACAATGGTGTTGGAAGAAAGTTCCAGATAGTGTAACATTTTTAGTTTCTCCAAAGTCTGGAATTGCTGTGATTCATACTTTTTCTCAGTCCCACGCTCAGTGTTCGTCCCCTCTCAGCCATTTGAAATGCGCACCTGTCTTCCTGTACCTCAACCTAGTCAAGTCTTCTAGACGGTTTTATATAAGATTTCGTCCCAGTAGAATTTGGAAATCAGTCTAGAAAGCTGAAAGTGAGAGGGTGCGTGAAAGTTGGAATAAACATGAGGTCGATGCACCTGGATTCTACACTCTTTCCCATGATATCATCCTTTAGGGACTCCCTGGAAATGTGGAATGTGTGTCCATAAGGCAGACGGAAGTATGGGTTGCTCTGTGGTAAGCCTGTATGCTTCCAAGCCCCCAGTAAGTAGAACAATGGGAAATACAAATTTGCAGAAACCTGGAACAAGGAAAAGAAAGGAGGACACTGGACCATCCAGGGATTTGCCAATGCTGGGGTTCCAGGAAGACAGCTTTTCTGCCCCGCCCTCGCCCCCCAGGGCTTGGAGGCCTCTACCTCCTTAGAACAACGGTCCCTGGAGAGCACCCCATCCAGCCTTTTGGAGGAGTTTTCATTTCTTCTCTCTAGCATACAATTAATTATCATAGGGAAAAGAAATCAGTGCCAGTGAATTGCCTTGCTTTTTTTTTTTTAGTGAGTCTTTTCTAAATTGGGTTCAGGCCAGTGTATAAGAGGCTAGAAGGAACCCTTCTGCCCTGAGACGCAGTCTGATGCCCCCTCTCCTGCTAATGTTAGCAATGGCCTCGGCTGTGAATGGGTTAAGCAGCAGCTCCTCTGCTCAGCTCCAAGTGGTGCTGTTATTGAAGGTCTTTAAAGGCATCCACCCACCCTCCTCCCACTCCCCTGGCAAGTGAAAGACATTTGAATTCCTCTTGCAAGGGAGAAAATTATTAAAGTGAAAGAAAATGACTGTTCCCTGTTCTAAAAAGGAGAGAAGAGAAAAGTGGGGCTGCCCCTCCTTCATTATTTCTTACCTGAGAAGGAGATTATCAGAAACAGGGTGAAGCATTCTGACTCCCAGAAATCAGGAGAAGGGGAGTTGATCCCATCGGCCTTTTGTGTGCTTATTTCAGCCTGTAATTCAGTGCCCTGGAGTACCGTGCACATTAGAAGTTGGAGGACCTGCTATCCCTGGAGGAGATAATGATGATTAATAGGGTTATATCATCACAGGGCAGTATTACTCAAAGACCCCAAATAACTAAATTATAGAGAAGAATATGAAAGAGGAGTAGAAACTCAGTTTATTTTTCCTATGCCTTTGAGCACTAGAACTCCCACTGACAATCAGTTCATTTCTGATCCCCCAAAAGGGGGGTCAGATCTGAATGAGAGAGTTTAATAATGGTTCTTTTACACGTGGCTCAAGAAGTGTGGTGGGATAGACCTTCACACATTTTCATTTCAATCATTTTATATTTTATAAACATCATTTCATAATTTCTCTATTAATTCAGCTCACCTTTATACTTCCCAATCTAATCAAACTATTGATTCAACCTATGTCTGCTTTACGCCAGCCCTGTCCAGAACATGGGTCTGGCCCGTGGCGGGTGGCGGGTGAGTGAGCTAAGAGGGCTATTGGAAAGGTTTTAAAATAATCTTTGGCTGGGCCTGTAATCCCAGCAGTTTGGAAGGCTGAGGCAGCACGATAGCTTGAGGCCAGGAGTTTGAAACCAGCCTAGGCAACAACATAGTGAGACCCCATTTCTACAGTAATAATCATCATCTCTGTTCTAGGACTTAAGGTTTAATTAGGAAGATTAGACCAACACTCATGAAAAGCTAAAGGTCAAGAGATCATAGAATTTATTTAAATCCCAGTTTTAAAATGTCTCTACTTGCCACGGACAAATATAAAGGAAAGCAAGAACCTGGCAATGGCAGAAGTCTGTCCTGTATCCGCTTCAAGACAATGCACTGTACATCTCCTTAGGATGTGCAAATATTAGAATGAAGACTAGGTTAACACGTCACTTTTTTGGCAACAGCTGTGGTGCTGGAAGTGACAATGTGATCATTGGTGAGGTGGGCTGAAACGGTTCTCAACATTTACAGTATTATCGGAATTTTATCACAATGACATTTTGCAGCACTCATATAAGGTACAGATATAGAACATTTCAAGTGTTATTTGGCATCATTTGACAGCCATCATGTAACTAATAAAAGTTAAACCAATTGCATGGTTACCTGTATTTGAGATCTATCCGCCTCAGTGAATTTACTTCATGACATTTTCATGTATATTTAGGAAATATTTGTTTAGTAGAAGCAGGGGCAGCCTTCACTGGATTCCCCAATCCCAGAGAAAGGGAACAAACTGGCTCTTAGCACCCGGTTTCATTGACATTGACAACTTCCCATTTCCTTCTGCAAACTTCCCTGTTTTATTTCCTGCTGTCCCCAGTAAATTAATCCTTCACTATACCTGGAGCCATTAACATAATCGGGCCTTAGAGATTTTACACAGCCCTGAGAATTTCTCCTCAACTGTGGAATAAATATGTTATTCCCAAATCCTGCTGTGCTTCAGAACCACCTGGGGAGCTTTCAAACAAGATCCCTAAGCCTCTCCTTAGAGATTTTGATTCAGGAATTCTTGGGTGAAAGCTTGAGGAATCTATTTTAAAAGCTCCCCAAAGGCTTCTAAGGCACCATGAGGTGTGGCAGTCACAACGCAACACCTAGTGACTCTCGAGGCACAGCCAGAGTTAAGAGGTGGTCAGAAACTGACCTTGCAGCAATGCCCTCCTTCTGTGAGGAGTGGTCCCCAACACAGATGGCCTCACTGATAAATGTGCCCTCACCCCATTTTCTCTGTACTTACAATTCACAATCATGCCAAGAATTATACTTTCCTGTAGCCCTTTTTATGTTTACAATTCAGAACAAATCTTGATTCATTAAGACTTATTGACAGTTATTAAAAATATTGACAGTGTTGGCCAGGTGGCTCATGCCTATAATCCCAGAACTTTGGAAGACCTAGGCAGGCAGACCACCTGAGGTCAGGAGTTCAAGACCAGCCTGGCCAATATGGTGAAACACCATCTCTACTAAAAATACAAAATTAGCTGGGTGTGGTGGCATGTGCCTGTAATCCCAGCTACTTGGGAGGCTGAGGCAGAAGAATCGCTTGAACCTGGAAGGTGGAGGTTGCAGTGAGCCAAGATCACACCATTGCACTCCAGCCTGGCAACAAAACGAGACTATGTCTCAAAAAACAACAACAACAACAAAAATACACACACATACACACACACACAGTGTTTTTTGCTTAAAAATAGAATGTATAAGATAAGTTAAATGTAAAGTATTGGTTATAAAGAGGACTTGATGCCACACATTCCACCTCTAGAACTATCTGTTTCAGCACCTGTTCCCACCTCTAACTAGTCTTCCTCGATGCCACACAACCTGTTTTCTTGAGCCTCCTTCACTTCAGGTCACACCTGCCACAGCACAGAGGAACAGCTGAGGCCCTCAGTCACTGTTCTAAGTAATGGGACATTGCTTGCCAAGACCTTAGTCAATCAAGGCTAGCCTCAGGCAAA
Source organism: Leontopithecus rosalia (assembly GCA_028533165.1). Classification (NCBI taxonomy): domain Eukaryota; kingdom Metazoa; phylum Chordata; class Mammalia; order Primates; family Cebidae; genus Leontopithecus; species Leontopithecus rosalia. Next base: position 41,786,686 of record CM052661.1, on the reverse strand, counting down.
ATTGTGGAGTCTGTTGAAAACATCCATTTCTTTTCACAGGTTTTGAGAGACTCACATATTTAAATCTGGGTAAGCAATAAGTGATAAAAGAAGTGTAAGCCAGGCACGGTGGCTCATGCCTGTAATCCTAGCACTTTGGGAGGCCGAGGTGGGTGGATCACCTGAGGTCACCAGTTCAAGACCAGCCTGGCCATCATGGTGAAACCCCATCTAAAAAAAAAAAAGTGTAAAGTGGTTTTGAAAATTCTAGCCCCAGCAACTGTCCTCTAATATGGATTATGATGATGAATTCCCACATAGTTGGCATTGGTTGAGGATGATTTGCAAACTTACTTTAAGCATTTTATTACAACTTCTCAGCTTATTTGGGTAACTCCACGTGCATGTAACTTAAGGTTATGGCACCGTATGGTGGGGACGACTATATATAGAGATAGGCAGATTCCCCACAGATCAAACAATCCAGTTATGCACTGTATAGATTAAAAGCATAAACAAAATGTACTTTAAGTGGATTGTTCTAATAAAGTACTATGTCCTCCTTTTTCTTCCTTATAGTTTATCCCCACCTCTGTCTTGGCATTTGCTACCAGAATCAGGAAATGCTCTTAGGTGGACACAGAGTTTTATTTGCCATTGGTACATATACTGCTCATGTGACTTGCAAAGGAAGGACGTGAAAAGCTTAGACCTAGAAGCTGGGAAAGGCCTTGTTGTTAGTATAACAAGATGCAGCCTCTCGCTCATCGATGCTGCTGTGTTGCAAAGGAAAAGCCTCAGATAAAAGGATTTTGTTTGAAGTAAAACATCACAAACCGGATTCCTTGTAAACATAGGAATACTTGAAGAAGGTCAGACTCAGGTCACTGATGATGCAAATGAGAAGAGCGTTCCAGGAAATCAAGTTAAAAGCTTAAGCTTTCTAGAGAGCTCCAGTGGCCCAGGATGGGTGCTGTTTTTCTTAGAACAATGGGATGTCAAATGTATTCTAAGTAAAAATTAAAGTGGGAAAATGGTTTTAATAATTTGAATGTAATCTGATCAAGCCAGTCGTTGGATAAGGGATTGAGAGTTGTCTTTTGTGCAAGTGGCAGGGGGTGTCCCAGGCCCTGCCCGGTGTCGCCACACCACTGCTGGGACAAAAGAAATTCCCCAGGGCATTTGTTAGCTCCTCAAGACTCCCCTAGCTTCGCACTCTCTGACGTCAGTGTTTCCTTGGGGATGTGTTGTTTACAATTATGTTGCATTCTCACTAAGATGGACTTCATTTTTAATACAGATTCATCAGGCATTTTTTAATCACCTATTTTAATTCAGCGATTCTTAACTACAAAGGAGGTCAGTGCCAGGGTTGAAGATGCGTGTTATAACATGTTTGATTTTTGCCTCTGAGACCTCTTTGATACTTAATGTAAAATTCTGTGGTTTGCGGCCTGGCTGATGGTTTTTCTACCAGGACTATTCTAATATTTAAACTACTCAGGATCTACAGAACAAAATATCCAGATTTCAGGAATGAGAGGTGACTAATTCCCAGAGCTGTTTTCAAATTAAGCTGTCACTTTAATAGCTGTGAAGGGAAGCCCAAACAATTTGGTTAAGCATGTCCTCTCGGCATGGAGGTGGCCATGGATAAATGGTTTGTGTGGGTTCTTAAGCCATGGTTAGATTCCTAATGAAGGTTTCCATGAAAAGTAATGTTGAAACTCCAAAGAAGCCAACTAGCCACCGTTATTTTTAAATTCCCTGCCTGTTTGTGTCTTTGTTGCCAGCCACAGGAGTGGGAACTGCTCGGTGTTTTTCTGTAGGGATAGCAGAACAGGCTCCCCTGTTGAGCCGTGGAGACACCCAGGTGGGAGGGGTGAAACCAGAGAAGCCGTAAGGGATGCTATTTGCCTTCTAAACAGAAGGTTGATTATCAAGAGATCATGCTTGTTTGTTTGAAATAAATGAACTGATTTCTCTCCTGGGTGTTTCTCTTGGTAAAACATTTTAAAAGCTTTTAAAATAGGGGAGAAACTACAACCAACTCCACACTATCTTAGTAAGATACTAAGCTCAGATAGTAACCACACAAAAAAATGAAGCTTCTACATGTGATCCATTTAGGAAAGACTTTATCTTAGAGAATAACGGAATTAGCTTATAAGTGCAGTCACCTAGACTCGTAAGCTACTGTTGAAAGATATTTATAAAGTTTTCTGCTCCATTGGGTTTCATTGCAAGGACTCAAAGAAGTAGGAGACAAAGGACTTTGCACTCAAGTAGCTTCCCATGTCCACCTCTGCAGTGATCCAGGTGTGTAGAGAACTCCCAAGCATCTCCACCACATCCAGAGTGCAGCACCATCAGCCTCACCTCTCACAGCCCCTGGTACAGGTGTCTCCCACTCGGTTAAGCCAGTCTGTTAAAGACTATTATCACTTTATGACTGTTGTCATTTCCTGTTAATTTTTTGAGGTCAGACCCACCTCTTTTGGAGTCCTTTCCAACCTGTCCTGAAATTGAGCAGCCTCTCCCTTTTCGGCCACTTCCTGTGGCTTTCCTAATTGGCACCATAATTTGGTCACCAAATTATATCCAGTACTTACTGGCTTGTATTGTTTCTGCTTTCTTTTTTCTTTTCTTTTTCCTTCCCTCCCTCCCTCCCTTTCTTCCTTCCTTCCTTCCCTCCCTCCTTCCGAGTCTCACTCTGTCACTCAGGCTGGAGTGCAGTGGTTCAATCTCAGCTCACTGCAATCTCCGCCTCCCAGGTTCAAGCAATTCTCCTGCCTCAGCTTCCCAAGTAGCTGGGATTGCGGGCACACACCACTGCACCTGGCTAATTTTTATAATTTTAGTAGAGATGGGGTTTTACCATGTTGGCCAGGCTAGCCCCAAACTCCTGACCTCAGGTGATCTGCCTGCCTTGGCCTCCCAAAGTTCTGGCATTATAGGCATGAGCCACCACACTCAGCTTGCTTTGTATTATTGCTAATTACTTGGTATGTCTTAGCCATAGTCTCCTTGGTGAAGCGTTAACTTCTTGAGAACAGGAGTATTGGCCATCTCAACTTGTGCTTGACACATAATCTGCAAAATTACAAACTCTTTGAAGACAACGGCACCTTTTTCTCATTCATTGCAGTATCCTAGCTCCTAGCGTGGTGCCTAGCACAGAGTTGAAACTCAATAAATATTTGTTGAAAGATTGATCAGTTGTTGGCACTTAGGGAATACTTGGGCATTGATCATAAATTTTGAGGGAGAGGGTAATCCCTGTTTTAAAGTATCTTTGGCAAACTACCATCCTGGTGACCTGGTGATGCAACTTCCATATGACAGAGGACTCTACAAAATCCCTTAGTAACATTTGGGATGCTTATATAGTTGGACTTATTATATTATTGAATGGTGTCATTTTTCAATAAAAAGTTACGGAAATTTGAGAAAAAATCTAGATTGAACTACTTCTAAGAGACATACATAACTTTACTCCATACTTAAAAATTAAATCAAAATGGATTACCTAAATATAGGAGCTAAGACTATACATAGGAGTAAATCTTGATGATCTTGGATTTGGCAATTATTTCTTGGATATGACATCAAAAGCTGGAGCAACAAAGGAAAAAAATAGGTAAATTGGACTTCATCAAAATTTTAAAATGTGCATATCAAAGGACATTATCAAGAAAGCAAAAAGACAATCTACAGAACGAGATAAATATTTGTAAATTGTATATCTTATAAGGATCTAGAAACCAGAATATATAAAGAATTTTTGCCTGGGTACAGTGACTCACGCCTTTAATCTCAGCACTTTGGGAGGCCAAGGTGGGAGGATCTGTTGAGCCCAGGAGTTTGAGACCAGTCTTGACAACAAGTGAGACTCCCATCTCTTACAAAAACAATTTATTTTTTAATTACCCATGCCTGATGACATGCACCTGTAGTCCCAGCTACTTGAGGGGACTGAGGCAGAAGGATCACGTGAGTCCAAGAATTCAAGGCTGCAGTGAGCTATGTTTGTGCCACTATACTCCAGCCTGGACAGCAGAGCAAGGCTCTGACTTTACCTACAATTCAACAACAAAAAGGCAAATAATTTAAAAATGAGCAAAGGACTTGCTTAGACATTTCTCCAAAGAATCTGTGCAAATGGCCAATAAGTACATGAAAAGATGTTTAACATCTGTTGTCATTAGGGCAACACAAATCAAAACCACTATGGGGTACCACTGTGGGGTACCACTTCACACCCACTATAAAACCACTATGGGGTACCACTGTGGGGTACCACTTCACACCCACTATAATTAACACACAGAAAATAACAAGTGTTGGAAAGGATGTCAAGAAATTGGAACCTTCATGCACAGCTGCTGGAAATGTAGAATGGTGTAGCCACTATGGAAAACAGTTTGGTGGTTTCTCAAAAGTTGAAACATAGTATTACCAAATGAGCCAGCAATCCCAAAATTACTGAAAGCAGAGGATAAAACATATTTGTACATTAATGTTGATAGCAGTGCTATTCACAATAGCTAACGGGTGGAAACAAACCAAATGTTCATCAATAGATGAATGGATAAACAAAATGTGGTATATCCATGCAAGGGAATATTACTCAGCCATCAAAAGGAATGAAGTTCTGATACTTGTCACAGCATGGATGAACCTTGAAAACAGTATGCTAAGTGACAGAAGCTAGACATGAAAGGCCACAATATTGTATGATTCCAAGCATATGAAATGTTCAGAATAGACAAATGTATAGAGACAGAAAGCAAATTGGTAGTTGCCAGGTGTTGGAGGAAAGAGGGAATGAGGAGTGACTGGTTGGCACAGCACTTCCTTTTGGACTGATGAAAATGCCTTTGAACTAGAGGGGCAATTACACAGCACTGTAAATATACTAATACCACTGAGTTGCACACTTTTTTAAAGTCATTAAAGTGGTTACTTTTATGTTATGTGAATTTCACCTGAATTTAAAACACACAAGTTGAAAAAAAAAGACATACAGCCAGCCCAGTGGCTCACGCCTGTAATCCCAGCACTTTGTTTTGGTTTTTGTGTTTTTTGAGACAGAGCCTTGCTCTGTTGCCCGGTCTGGAGTGCAGTGACACAATCTCAGCTCCCTCAACCTCCACCTCCCAGGTTCAAGTGATTCTCCTGCCTCAGCCTCCTGAGTAGCTGGGATTACAGGCACCTGCCACCACGCCTGGCTAATTTTTGTATTTTTAGTAGAGACAGAGTTTTGCCATATTGACCAGGCTGATCTTGAACTCCTGACCTCAGGTGATCTGCCCACCTCAGCTTCCCAAAGTGCTGGGATTACAAGTGTAAGCCACCCCGCCCAGCCTAATCCCAGCACTTTGGGAGGCCGAGGCAGGCAGATTATTTGAGTCCAGGAGTTCAAGACCAGCCTGGCCAACAGGGTTAAATTTCACCTCTACAAAAAGTACAAAACATTAGCTGGGCATCGTAGCACATACCTGTAGTCCCAGCTACTCAGGAACCTGAGGCAGGAGGATTAACCGAGCCAGGGAGGTTGAGGATGACATGAGCCCACTACACAGCAGCCTAGGTAACAGAGTGAGACCCTGTTTCAAAAAAAAAAAAAAAAAAAAAAAAAAAACGACATACATAAATGGGCATCTAACAACATTTGTACTCATCAGGAAAAACTGGCTTTCTTTATTGAAAAATAGATTGAAATAATTTAAAATATTGCAGTTTTACCCAGTATCCTTCATTGATAAACTACAGATTTAAGGAGAACAGATGTAGTGAAAGGCTTTGTACTTAAAATAATGTAAATGTCATTATGACAGAAGTTTAGCTGAGACCTGTTTTAGGCAGCCACTTCCTTAGATATTGAGCATGATACTGTGTGAGGCTTCAGTCTATGTCTGGCCACATGACTGTGTCACCAAACTGCAGACAGCAGGACCCTGCTGCGCTCCAGGCCTCTGGTTCCTACAGAGGTCCCTTGGCTGAGAAGAGCTCCCTGTGTTGAAGGTCTGGATGTCACCTGGGTTCTGCAGTTCTCATCAGACTCCACCAAGAAGAAGAACAACCTTCTCCACGGAGAAATGGCCTCACCATGAGTTAAGAGTAAAAAATTCCTATTTCACCAGCTTCAGGTGATTGGAAATACAGTGTCCCTAGACAGTAACAGCTGGTTCCTACCAGGAATTAAGAGCCCAGTTATGAGGTTTATCAAAGCTGGGGTCAGCTAACAGGCACCAAGTATTCACCCAGAAGGAGAATGCTGTCACACTAGAGGAAAGTAACCATCCCACCTTAACCCATTCATTAACTCTATACACCCAGGCCATAGATTTACAGAATGACATAAGTAAGCAGGAAGCCAGTGAAAGGTGATTGCGGGCCACCAACAATGTGTAGTTTAATGTGATAATAGGACATGCTTGTTGTAAGATTTTTGCATTTTTAAGACTGAAAAGGGCCACAGAGGAAGATAAAACCCTTCCATTTTCCCATCCCCCAGAGATAAGCCCTACGAGCATTCGGTGACACCCTGCCAGCGTCATAGAAATAGGTATAACCATTTTAATTAAATTAAGATCTTAGCATAGCTACTTACTTCAAACATGCTTTTTAAACTTATTAGAAACATTTTTCATTTCAGTTAATATGCTTCTACAACCTGATTTTTAATGCCTACATGATATTCATCATGTGAGTATCCCATTACTCATTTCCAAATTTTCTATTGTAGTCATTTAATTTATTTGCAATTATAAATAACGTTGCATATACGTGTAGCTTTTTACAGCTCTCTGGTTTTCTTTTCATCTGAGAAAATTTCTATCAGAACTTCTTTTTGAGACAGTCTCACTCTGTCACCTAGGCTGGAGTGCAGTGGTGCCATCTTGGCTCACTGCAACCTCTGCCACCTGGGCCCAAGCCTCCCCGGCTGAAGTGATTCTCCCACCACACCTGGCTAATTTTGTATTTTCTTTTTAGTAGAGACGGGGTTTTGCCGTGTTGGCCAGGCTGGTCTCAAACTCCTTATCTCAGGTGATCTGCCCTCCTTGCTGGGATTTCAAGCATGAGCCACCATGCCAGCCAGAACTTCTTAAAGAGACATCATCTTTAAGGCTTTTGATTTATGTTGCTATATTGTTTCTTTGGACTGACTTAATTTTAAATCTTTTTTATGGTCAGAAAAAAAAAGTTTTGCTTATAGTATACCAACTTTCCTCCCTTTAATTTCTTGATGATTTAGTATTTTTTTCATAACTCTTTTTGCATAGTGTTATCAAAGAAACAAGCTTCTGAGTGAATTTAGAAAACAATCTGTCTGCCAGGTGCCGTGGCTCACACCTGTAATCCTAGCACTTTGGCAGGTGGATCGCTTGAGCCCAGGAGTTCAAGATGAGCATAGGCAACATGTCAAAACCCCACCTCTACAAAAAAAAAAAATACAAAAATTATCTGGGCCCGATGTTGTGTACCTGTAGTCCCAGCTGCTTGGGGTGTGGGGGCATGATTTGCTGAAGTGGCAAGATTGCTGGAGCCCAGGAGATGGAGGCTGCAGTGAGCCAAGATCGTGCCACTGCACTCCACTTTGGGTGACAGAATGCGATGAGACCCTGTCTCACAAAAAGAAATGAAGGGAGGAAGGGAGGGAGGGAAGGAAGGAGGGAGGGAGACTGGAAGGGAGTGTGGAAGGGAGGGAGGAATCTGATATGCATTGTTTTTCTTCAAAACAGGCCCACATAGAAAAAGGCAAAACTAAAATAGGACTAAAAAACTAAAAGACCAACAAACGTTGATCCAGTGTTTTGGGATCAGCCAGTGAACTAGTGTAGTTACATACAGTTGGAGAGACAGAAGGTTAGTGAATTAACCAGACAGTGCTGCTGTGAAACATTATGACTTAAATGACTAAATTAGGTTTCCTTCAACAACATAGTCCAGCAGACACTTTCAAACAGCAAAGATGTAATGATCAAATACAGTCTTCTAAAGTTAACATGTAAAGCCAGGCATGATGGTGCACGCCTATAGTCCCAGTTACTCTGGAGGCTGAGGCAGGAGGATCACTTGAGCCCAAGAGTTTGAATCTAGACTGGGCAACATAGTGAGATCCATCTCTTACAATTTAATTAATTAATTAATTAATAACATCTCAGGTTCCCTTTAGCACACTTTGTGTGCTATTAAATTCTTTTTAATTTTAAAAAGTTAATTTGTAAAACACGTTCATTATATTCCTATTCTTAGGTTAGTGTTACATTCTCTGAGACATAACTGTGAAACCTTTGTAGTTAACGGCAGTATGTCACCAGAATGCTGCTTTTCCTTTTGAACCAACAAGACAGAAGTTCAGTTCTGCTGTGGCACGACACAGAGTAGGATAGAGTTCTCCTGAACCTGACCTTCACCTCACCTAGCTCATTCTCTGTATTCTTTGTGCCTTCACAGTAATCAGTATTTAACTGTTCTCCAGACTTCTCTTATCTTTATAAAAGAAAAGGCAAATGCTGAGCCAGTTCCTCAAATATGTATGAATTATGTTTACATTTGCAACATAAATGTAGTGGCTTGCTGACATTCGTTATGTTCAGAATTATATACATTGAATATAATTTTGACAGATGTTAAATGCCTTCATGAATTTAAAAGACATTTTCTCTTGTTCAGCAATATTTATATCATAAAGTGGGATGTTTACAATAAAATATAGATGCTGAATCACAAGCTAAAAGCAGTTAAGTAGTTTAACATACGTTAACTGGGGCTGGGCATGGTGGGTGGCTCCTGCCTGTAATCCCAGCACTTTGGGAGGCAGATCACCTGAGCTCAGGAATTCCAGACCAGCCTGGCCAACATAGCAAAACCCCATCTCTACTAAAAATACAAAATATTAGCTGTGCATGGTGACGCGTGCGTGTAATTCCAGCTATTTGGGAGGCTAAGGCAGGAGAATCGCTTGAACCTGGGAGGTGGAGGTTGCAGTGAGCCAAAATCACACCATCGTATTCCAGCCTGGGCAACAGAGTGAGACTCCATCTCAAAAAAAAAAAAAAAAGTTAAATGAACACACCTTTTAATATCTTTGGAAATTAAGTCTCAAACTAATGAGCCCCAGGATCCTAAGCCCATATCCCTACATGTCCTCTGCCACAGAAGCAGTCCTTCCCTCTGAGGCTGCTTTTGAAAAAAAGTATCATCTCTCCAGCCCAGAAGCACTAGAGTACTTCGTCACTCTGTTGTCTTAGGGAAAGTATAAAGGCATTTTTAAATGCCTTACATGATATCTGTGCATTGCTCTGTCTTAAACATACATTTTCTACAATGAGAAATTATTTAAATACTTTACTAGCTTTATACAGTAACCCAAGGGTATAATACGGTCACTGTCCAGGCCTCAGGAAGTTCTAGCCTTCAGTTTGCTATCAGCTGACACATCCATAGTGATTACAGCTTGACTATCTGTAATCCATAAATCCAGCATTTGGAAGGCTCCAAAATCCTAACTGTGTTGAGCATTGACATGACACTCAAAGGAAATTCTCATTGGAATATTTCAAATTTCAAATTTTTTTATTAGGGATGCTCAACCTACATGTAAAAAAATTTTTTTTAATCCAGTATCTGAAATACTTCTAGCCCCAAACATTTCAGATAAGGGATATTCAGCCTGTACTTCTTTTGCATATAGTTGTTTTTCTTTTTAAGTGCTGCTTTTAAAGTTTCAGCAGTAGACTGAAACGGCCAGTCTACAAAATGCCCCACTTTTCCTTGTCCTCAAGCAGGTGTGCACTTGTCTATCTGGTCGTCCCTGAGGCCTTCTCTCTCCCTCTCTCTCTCCCCTCACTCTTCACTGTCTTTCCCTCCCCCTATATTTGTCCCTTTTACCCTCTCCATTTCTTTTCCCTATCTCTACCCTTTACTGGCTATGAAGCTAAAATATCACTGTTATTACTATTATTTGCTTTTTATATTGAATCATATGGCACATTTTGTTTTTTCCCTTTAGGTCAGCAGCCTTCAACAATGAACAATTATGTATATTCATGTCTTAATACATTTCTTTCAAACATAGTATACATGATAGATGATAGGCAGGCAGGTTGGTGGATGGGTGGGTGGGTGGGTGGGTGGATGGATGGATGGATGGATAGATGGATGGATGATACAAATGATGATGATAGAGGGATGATAGACAGATGAGATGACATGAGGTGAGATGGCAAGCAGCAGGTGTCCAACCCAGCCCTGCAGTGAGGGCACATATTTAAGTCTTGTGGAGTAACACTGCAAACCTCACACTGGGAGAATTGCTGAACATGTCCATTCTTTATTATCCTCTCACTGGTCTTAATTAACAGTTCTATAGGCATGAAAGGATGGGCTCATGATGGATATTCTAGGGTGGCCTATAAGTGACAGGAAGCAGTTGGCTGCTGTGTGGGAGCAGCATTTGCTGGGAAAAGGAAACATATATCCTGGCAAAAGCCCAGAGAGTGAAAAAGGCCACTGCCTTTGGTGGGATTTCCCCGAGGCCATGGGCCCAGGTTGAATTTGTTCTTTGCCAAATTATATGGTAGTGGGTTATACTCAGGTACAGCAGAGACCAGGAAGTGGCCAGGCGGCCTCTGGGAGACTCGTGGGGCTCTCACGTGGAAGATGCTTTCTCTTCCACAGGCTTCTGTCATAGGAAGGAAAACCGCTTGCATTTCCTAGTCCACTCATTATCAATTACATGAATTATGTATGACTTTCTGAGGACACTTGTGTTCTTGGATACCAGAAAAGTTACTCTCTAAATTACTCATGGAGTAGAACCAGAACAAACATGGTCTAAACACCAAAATATAATTCCCACTTTTAGACACAAACCCGATTCCCATCAACTCAAAGTTGCTAACAAATAATTTATGTGAATTTTCAACTTAATTCACATAGGCTTTTGGAATGAATGTGAAGTTGTACAACAAAGTAGGTAGAAGACAGAGTGAGAGAAGACACTTCCTGGAAAAGTTTGTTCATCCACAGCTCATGAAACAAGTGTTTACCGAACTCTTAGCCTGTGTCAAGGGCCATGTTAAGTGCTTGATGTACATCAGGAAGAAAAAAAGATCACTGCCCTAGGGGGGATTATGATGTGGTGGGGGATACAGAGAATGAATAAATCATAATGAATCCATAAATCACAGTGTGGGCCGGGCACGGTGGCTCATGCCTGTAATCCCAGCACTTTGAGAGGCTGAGGCAGGCGGATCATTGTAGGAACTCTTACTGAACAAGGTCCCATTGGAGGATTTTGAGCAGAGGAGGGCCTCTAGCTGACCCACACTGTGAAAACATCACCCTGGCCGCTGTTTCAGAAGACGCCATAGAGAGGCAAGGAGACCAGCCTCCTGCTGTAATCCAGGTGAGAGATGTGGGCGGTTGGAACCACGGAAGTGGTGAGATTCAAATTTGGGTCCAGTTTGAAAGTAGAGCCAAGCTGATGGAATGGATGTGGCATGTGATAGCAAGAGAAGCATCAGGGATGACTTCATAGCTTACTCTGAGCCATTGGGAAGACAAAGCTGCCCTCCCTTGAAGTGTGAAGGCTGCAGGTGGAGCAGGCCCCGGGGTCAGGAGGTCAAGCCTGTCCGTGCTTAGTTTAAAATGTACGTTGGATGCCCAAGTAGGGAACTCCATCATCATCTGTAAGGAAGTGGTAATAGCAATAATTAGTACAATAATCATGGCAAAAATCACTGCAATATGTAGCTGTCATATGTACAGTTTTAACTTTTTCAAATACGAACTTGGTTACCTGTTTCCCTGAAAGTTTAGGGACATTTTTCTTCTGGTAGGAAGATCATTCGACAACAAAATTTCATTTTCTTGATATTTAGAGTCAAATTAGCACAAAGTGATAAAGAGCATGCTCCTTACGAACTTACCCCCAAAATCCTCTTGCAGGCCACTTATTTTGTTGTTTGACCCTAAAAGACTAATGAGAATGTAAGAACTGAAACCGGTCTGTTTATGGCGTTCCTTAAGTCATGGACAGTCCCGGGAAATGTTGTCCAGTCCTTACTGGATTCCCAAACTGTCTGGAAGGAAGCTGTGCACTGGCGCTTTGCTCCTCGTGGTTTCGTGCTTTTGCCTTGGTGATGTGGTTGAATTCCACCCCACTGCCACCCTACACCCAAGCGTACTTCCTGATTTACATTTCCCTGCATATCTTTCTTTCTTTCTTTTTTTAACTCCTCTTGTTAACCCCCAAATCTGGGCATTATCTAAGGTCCTGCCTTTGTCATTCCCGTCTTCTTTTCTTACCGCTTCTCTCTTTTCACAGTTTTACTCAGCGTTAAGACTTCCAACATCAGCCTCATAGAGGCCTTTCCCAAAACTCATCCAGTCTCCAGCTCTAACCCTGAATGAACTCCGTCCTCCATCATAATCTCTCCGGGGCACCTTTCTACTTGTGCCGCCACCAGCAACCCAGCCTACCCAAATCAAACTTGCCATCTCTTTCAAAACACACTCTTCATACTGGTCTCGTTGCAGGCAGTGGCTCATCCTCTAGTCCACATCCCTGACCTCTGTACTCATCCAAATCCCCAGTGACTTCCCATCCTCCACAGATTCCGAAACCCAGTCACCGCATGTTTCTATACCAGGCATAATTCTAGCTACTATAGATTGAAAGCTCCTCATGAAGCTGACTCTCTGGTACAAGAAACCAACCAATGCGAAAGTCAGCACACACTGTGTTGATGACTGACCTGTGGCTGGGAAAAGAATAATAAAGCAGGGTAGGGACTGCAGCATGGCAGGGAGTTGCCGTTTTTTCCAGGGCTGTGGTGGATGTGGCATCTGAGCAGAGTCTGGAAGGAAGGAAGGGCACACTAGCGGCCCAAGGAAGTAGGCTCTCAAGTTCGAGAGGCACTCAGCTGTGTGTCTGCAGAAGAGTGAGCCAGGCTGGGTGGGGAGGAGAATCAAAGAGGAAGCCAGGGAAAGAGGGGCTCAGATGATGGGGGGCTTTAGGTTTTACTCAGAGATGGAAAGTACTGGATTGTTTTCTTTTCATAATATATTCTTTTATTATGATAAAATACACATAACTTAAATTCTTCCGTGTTAGTCATTATTCAGTGCACGTTCTGTGGCATAGAACATTCACACTGTTGTGCATCCATCACCAAGATCCATCTACAAATTTTCTCATCTTCCCAAAATGCAACTTTGTGCCCATTAGACAACTCCCAACTCCTTCCTCCCCACAGCCCCTGGTAACCACCCTGCTTCCTGCTGTCTCTATGAATTTGACTTAAGTAAGTAGAATCACAGAACTCATGCTTCTGTGACAGGCTTATGTCACTTAGCACAAAGTCCTCAAGCTTCATCAATGTTGTAGCAGGTGTCAGAACTGCCTTCCTTTGTAAGGATGAATGATATTCCATTGTGTGTCTAGACTGCATTTCGTTTATCCCTTCGTCTACCCATGGACGCTTGGGTTGTAGTATTAGGTTGTTTGGGGGTTTTTGTTACCAGTTTTTTATATATTATCTTTATTATTATTTGTATATATTTAAGGAAGACAAGTACAATTTGAATGTAGATACTGTGTAATGGTGAAGTACACGTGCAATTTGGATGAAACATGGAGATATTGTGTAATGGTGAAGTCTGGATTTTTAGTATATCCACCACCCAAATAATGTACATTGTACTCATTAAGTAATTTTGTATCATCTACCCCCTGCCAACCCCCCACCCTTTTGAGTCTCCTGTGTCTATCATTCTACACTCTATGTCACGTATACTCATTATTTAGCTCCCACTTTTAAGTGAGAACATGTGGTATTTGTTTTTCTGTTTCTGAATTGTTTCCCTTAAGATAATGGCCTCCCGTTCCCTCCATGTTTCCGCAAAACACATGATTTCACTTTTTTGTGGCCAAAAAGTATTTTATTATGTGTATATATACCACATGCAATCGCCCGTGGATGAACACTTTGGTTGATTCCATATCTTTGCTACTGTGAATATTGCTGTGATAAACATGAGGGTGCGTTTCTTTCTGACATCATGATTTCTTTTCCTTTGGATGTATACCTAGTAGTGAGACTGCAATACAGAAGGTAGTTCCGTTTTTGATTATTTGAGGAATCTCCATACTGTTTTCCATAGAGGTTATGCTAATTCACATCCCCAAGAACAGTGCATAAGTTCCCTTTTCTCTTCATCCTCCTCAACATGTTATTTTTTGTCTTTTTAGTAATAGCCATTCTGAGTACTATAAGATGATGTCTCATTGTGGTTTTGATTTGCATTTCTCTGAAGATTAGTGATGTTGAGCATTTTTTCATATGCTTGTTGGCTATTTGTATATCTTCGTATTAAAGTGTCTACTCATGTCATTTGCCTACCTTTTAATGGAATTATTTGGGGGGTTTTGTAGAGTTGTTTGAGTTTTTTTATAAATTCTGGACATAACTCCCCTGTCAAATGCATAGTTTGCAAATACTTTCACCCGTTCTGCAGGTTGTCTGTTTATTCTGCCGATTATTTCTTTTGCTGTGCAGAAGCTTTTAGTTTAATTAAGTCCCATTTGTCTATTTGTGTTTTTGTTCCTTTTGCTGTTAAGACCCTAGTCATGAATTCTTTGCCTAGACCAATGTCCAGAAGCATTTTCCCTAGGTTTCTTTCTAGTATTTTTATACAGACTTACAATGAAGACTGTAATCCATCTTTAGTTGATTTTTGTATATGGCGAGAGATAGGTTACCCGTCTCAGGAATAGTGAGTATTAGAGGGAAAAGAATTCCAAGGAAAAAAGAAACTGTATGCCCAGAATTGTGGCCCATTAACTGTCCTTCCACTTTGATATTCACATAAACGTCCTCCTGTTGGGGTAGATAGCGAAAGCGAAGCAGGGCTGAAGAATACCAAGGTCCTTCTCAATATTGTGAAATACTCTTTTTTTCTTTTAAGTTCGGGGGTATATGTGCAGGTGCGTTACATAGAGACGATTTGTTCTCATCATTTATCTCCCACTTATAAGTGAAAACATGTGGTGTTTGGTTTTCTGTTCTTGTGTTAGTTTACTAAGAATAACCTCCAGCTCAAACTGCTGACCTCAGGTGATCCGCCTGGCTTAGCCTCCCAGAGTGCTGGGATTATAGGCATGAACCACCATGACCAGCCTGGCCAACATGATGAAACCCCATCTCTACTAAAAATATAAAAATTAGCCAGGCATGGTGGCACACACCTATAGTCCCAGCTACTCGGGAGGCTGAGACAGGAGAATTGATTGAACCCAGGAGGCGGAGGTTGCAGTGAGCGGAATTGCGCCAACGCACTCCAGCCTGGGTAACAGAGCAAGACTCCATCTCAAAAAAATAAAAAAAATTAAAAAGAAAAAAGAACCTCCAGCTCCATCCATGACCCTGCAAAAAGCATGATCTCGTTCTTTTTTATAACTGCATAGTATTCACTGGATTGTTTTGAGCCCAGCTGTAATGTGAGCCGACTTAACGATTTCGAAGATTCACTGGCTGCTGAGTAGAGTAGACTGTGGTGAGAAGGGTGGGAACAGACCAGATAGGAGGCTGTGGCCATAACTGCAAGGACTAGATGATGAGGGCTTCAGTCAGGAATTTGGCAGTGGAGAAGGAAAAAAAATCAGAATCTGGATAGATTCTCAAGATACAGCCAAGAGGATTTTCCTTAAAGATTACAGGGACAGGCCAGGCGTGGGCTCACGCCTGTAATCCCAGCACTTTGGGAGGCTGAGGTGGGCGGATCACCTGAGGTCAGGAATTCGAGACCAGCCTGGCCAAGAGGGCGAAACCCCATCTCTAAAAAAAAAAAATAAGAAATAAGAAATTTAAAAAAAAAAAAAGATCACAGGGATACCTTAAAGGAATTTGGCCGAAGCATCTAATCGGTGGAGTTGCCTGGGGAAAACCACAGGAGGAGTTCTGTTTTGCACTTGCTGAGTCATAGTTGCCTGTTGAATTCCAGTAGTGATGTCAGGCAGACAATTGGATATGCAAGTCCAAAATTCAGAGGAGAGGCCTAAGCTGGAGATGTCCATTTGGAGTCACTAGTATATTCGTGGCGTGCATGCCACAAAGCAGAGAGCGCCAAGGAAGTGAGCTTACATAGAGAGGAGGACCCGGCACCAACCCTGGGTCTCTCTAGGATTAGGAGACTGTGGAAAGAGAGGGAGCCAGCAATGAACCCTGAGCAAAAGTGGCCATGATGTCTTGGAAGCCAAGACAGTGTTTCACTGGGAGGGTGTGGTCAGCCCTGTCAGGTGCTAATGATGAGCCAGGTAAGACGAAGACCGAGGTCCCCTGAAAGCAGCCTGAATGGCGTTGGTGACCTTCATCACACAGGAGAAACTTCACACTTCCTTGTCCAGCCCAGCTTCCCTTGTTTTAAAAAAAAAAAAATGTTCTTTGTCCCTATTCTCCCCTCACAGGTCTTACCCATTCTAGGCCCGTGACGAATAGTTGCTGGATGACAGGCCTTACTTTGGTTGAGTCCACTTTGCAGGGAGTGGAAGGAATCGCCATTCTTCCCAGCCTCTCCTCTCCCCCGGTCACTCACCGTGCACTCCAAGCTCCAAAGCAGAAGAGTGCCTCTGCTCTTTTTACTGCTGTCCCCATTCCCTCATAGTGTGGCCCAGGAAGCTCAGGAGGTGGCTAGGCCAGGAAGAGGCAGGAAGCCAGGCTTTGAGGCTTTCTTATCTGATTGTTTGGAATTGTTAGGAATTCCAAGAATGTTGGGACTATCTGTGTGTGAATCTAAATCTGAAACACATGAGAAAGTTAGAGTAAGTGTTAACCTCATATATCACCTGCCATGGTACCCACCTCGATAGGATAAATAGTGGAGCTTTTAATGAAGTGATTAAATGTTTAGAGATGAATTAATCATGTTGAGTCACTAATTCCAACGAGAAACTCTTGTAATATATAAAGATCCAGATGTTTCTCTTGGGAAAGAAAGAAGTCTCATTCCCAGGCGTGTATCCAAACAGAATGAAAACATCCATCTACAGTAAAACTTGCACATGTATGTTCATAGCAGCATTACTCATAATAGCCAAAAAGTAGAACAACCCAAATGTTCATCAAATGACAGATCAACAGATGTGTCCGATCCATGCAATGGAACGCTCTTCAGCAATAACAAGGTCTGAAGTGCTGATTCATGCCGTATTAGAGATGACCCTTGGAAACATCATGCTAAGTGAGAGAAGCCAGACACGAAAGGCCACACATATTGTGAGACTTCATTTATAGGAAAGGTCCAGCATAGGCAAACTCATAGAGACTGAAAGGAAGGGCCAGGCACAGTGGCTCATGCGTGTGAGCCAAAGTAATCCCAGCACTTTGGGAGACCAAGGCGGGTAGATCACCTGAGGTCAGGAGTTCGAGACCAGCCTGGGCAATGTGATAAAACCCCATCTCTACCTAAAAACCAAAAATTAGCCAGGCGTTGTGGCATGTGCCTGTATTTCCAGCAGATAAGGAGTCTGAGGCAGGAGAATCACTTGAACCTGGGAGGCGGAGATTGCAGTGAGCTGAGATCATGCCACTGCACTCTAACCTGGGCAACAGAGCAAGACTCCATCTCAAAAAAAAAAGGAAGAAAGGAAGCAGGAGGCTGGGGGAGAAGGAATGAGGAGTGTCTGCTTATGGGTGGTATAGGGTTGCTTTTCTGGGTGATAAAAATCTTCCAAAACTGATGGTGATGATGAAGGCAAAACTCTACAGATATTCTAGAAATCACTGAATTCTGCACTTGAGATGGTTGAATTGTATGGTATATAAATTGTATCTCAATAAAACTGTGACACAAAAAAATAGAAAGAAGCCAAGACGGTTTGATCACTTGAGGCCAGGAATTGGAGACCAGCCTGGCAAACATGGCGAAACCCCATCTCTACTAAAAATACAAAAATTAGCCGGGCGTGGTGGTGTGTGCCTGTAATCCCAGCTACTCCAGAGACTGAGGCATGAGAATTGCTTGACCCCACAAAGCAGAGGTTGCAGTGAGCTGAGATCAAGTCACTGCACTCCAGTCTGGGCAACAGAGTGAGTCTCTGTCTCAAAAAAACAAAAAAAAAATCGGAAGAGGGAAAATGTAAAACTTGAAATCAGAGTCTAAGAACTGGAAGAAATCTTTAAGATTATTTAGTGCAAACCACAAGCATAGAATTACAAGGTGTTTGGACAATATTATTTCTCTTTTATGTCAGTTATTTGTTGACAGACTCACAGCTACTACAGACTTAAAAAGGGGTTCAGTGGTTGCCTTTGAAACCTTTTCTTTTTTATGTATGTGGAAATTGTAATCCTCTCATACCTTTAAGCTAGTGCAGGTGTTGAGCTTTCTGTAGCTCCTGAGGTTCCCCAGAGCTAGGGGACTGTACCTTCTCAGAAGAAAAGCCCAGTAGAACAAAAAACCCTTTGCTGAGCGCTGGTGGTTCACGCCTATAATCCCAGCACTTTGAGAGGCCAAGACATGTGCATTGCTTGAGCTCAGGAGTTGTCAGGACCAGCCTAGAAAACAGAGAGAGAACTCGTCTCTATCAAAAAAAAAAAAAAAAAATCCAGGAATGGTGGTGTGTGCCTGTGGTCCCAGCTACTCAGGAGGCTGAGGTGGGAGGATCGCTTGAGCCCAAAGGGATAGAGGTTGCAGTAAGCTGTGATCGCACCACTGCCCTCCAGCCTGAGTGACAGAGTTAGAGCCTGTATCAAAAAAGCCCTTGTTTGTTCCCAGTGAGGACACTATCAACTAATTTTAGGCTGTGGGGTACACATGCATTGGCCCATTGATAACACAGTGATTACAGCCCTGCACACTGCCTGGCAAGTGTGAGCTGTTGGTCCCAGTGGGTCTGAGTATGGCTGGACCAGTCCCAGCTCATCACCTGGAAAACTCAGCCCGGAGCCTGCAGGCAGGGGCTGCCCAGTGGTGGGTCACTAGCATCCTGGTCCCACACAGAGGATTGAGGCTTGGTTTACAGCACGCAGCCAGCCGCTCAGGTGCCATTTCAGAGCTGCATCTCACATTGTTTACGGCAGTATTCTGCTGCCCCTTTTCTTTCCTGTGGCAGATTTTTTCTAGTCATCTGTTGCCCTTCTGTTTGATCCAGCCTGGCTTTAAGTGCATTGGCCTGGACAAGTCACATTTGCTTGGGCCTTTCCGGAAGGGTCTGAAGGCTGGGAGTAAATCCAGGAATCTGTGTGGTATGGGTGAAGCTCAATTCTGAGTGCAGTGCCCTTGGACGGCTCCCGACACCCAGCCATGCTAGTGATCTGAGCGCAGCCCCTCCCAAAGCTCATAATCTGTGCCCGCTTCTCTCTTCTGCACCAGGACCTCATGTAGTGCTCTCCACCTGCAGGTGTTCTGTAGATGTTTCTAGAATTCCCTTTCCTCACCTTATGATGCTTCCCCACCCCACCATTGAAATCTGGACCTTGCCACATTTCCCAAGAGCCACAGTGCCACATTCCTGTGTGCCTTCCTTGCACACAAAGCCACCAGAGGAGCCTCCCGGACCATCACGCAGCCCTCCCCACAGCTGATCACCACACTCTTGACTCCTCTGCAGCTGTGCTTGTCCTCTTTGACATCACCCCTGCCACCCGCATGGGCTTCTCCTTTGTCTTTCCAGTCCCTTTCACCATCTCTGTTGAAAAACGCGAGCTTTGAATAGAGACCTTCCAAACAGGCTCTGTGTGAGCAACATGGCGGTTCATTCACCTGGGTACAGGTGGGCAGTGGGATAGGAGTTGGTTTTATAGGTTTCGGTAGTTTTGGGTGGGAGCACAGGTGTTGCAGAGTAAGTTCAGTTACAATGGTGGGAGGTAGGGGCAAGAAGTATACAAGTTTAGTTAAAACGGCAGGGTTGGGTGAGAGGTATTTACATTATCATAAGAACAGTTAAGATGGCAGGGTTGGGTGAGGGGCTTGTGGGAAGCTCTGCTGGGCTGGTCAATCAGGGACAATGGTGAACGGAGGCAGTGAGTGGGAGACTTTAGCAGGAGGCAAGCAGGACTTCAGACTTTCAGGCTCCAGGCTTGCATATGGAGACCTGACATCCTCCTGCACGTCGCCCCCACAGACTCTTTTTCTGCCCCACCCACCTTCCCCTGTGAGCTGTGAACCCCTCAGTCCTGGCCTTAGTGCCAACTTGTGCCCGGGAATGCTGGATTATGTCTTGGAACCAGTGAGGAAACTTAGCTGCCAGCAGTCGGAGCTAAGGACCCACCAACCCCAGCTGGGATTCGAACTCCAGCACTCAGATACCAGAATCTATCCTCCAAATGACATAAACAGTATTTTATGATTTCTCACGAGAAACTGTGTTTTACACTAAAATTTTCCAACAGAAATGTATATTTAATTCTATAGTCACTGTCAGCAGGAATATAGCAAACCCTCCTTTACAGATATTTGCTTTAAATTTAACCTTGTTCTCCCCAAAAAGGGATCTTCCCTTCTTCGTTTTGCTTCTCATCACATAAAACAGAAAGGATACAGAGTGACTAAAAAGACCAAGAATAAGAGTAATACCCTAAAATGTTATGTAATTCAAGCTTGATGTTCCAAGGAGAATTTTTGTCAGATAACTTAGAGGTTTGTCTGGAAGCAAAGACTAAAGTCGTGATTCTTTGAATCTTTTTTTCCTGATGATGAAAATACCTAATTATTTTATTTCTGTTCCCACACAAATAAGTTTCTCTTGTGAGTCTCTTTGGCTTGCTCCAAGTGCACAGCTTTCTTAGAGAATTAGGATTCTACAGAGAGAATCTTAGGTCTATGAGTGGGAGTATTGTGAAGAGAAAAGTCAAAAGCTAAAAAATTAATTTTGGGGGAAAAAAATGCTTGAGGAAAATTCTGTGTTCCGATCACTGGAGATATGATTTATTTAATTCTGTAACTGTGGGTCATGGATCTGATTACTAAAACTTTATACTTTCTACAGTTGTTTGGTGAGATTATAATTTGGAAATAAAAGATAGCATCCCTAGACAAAGCATAAGATACCTTTGAAGAAATGGGTAAAAGCAGCAAAAAGCCTGAAAGTGGCCCTGAGGGGCTGTGAGGTCCCTTGGCTTTCTCCTCACGGACTTGGGAACCCACAGGGAATTCTGATTCTGCCCCAGGCCTCAAGGATCTTGAGAGAACTAATATGTGAAATTAGCAAGCTTGCAGGACACAGGAACAAATACAGAGATCAATTGTATTTCTGTGCACTAGAAATGAAAAAGATCTGGAAAATGTAATTTATAAAACATGAACATTAAAAACAACATCCAGCCTGGGCACAGTGGCTCACACCTGTAACCCCAGCACTTTGGGAGACTGAGATGTGTGAATCACCTGAGGTTAGAAGTTCAAGACCAGCCTGACCAACATGGTGAAACCCATCTCTATTAAAACTACAAAAATTAGCTGGGCGTGGAGGCGCACGCCTGTAGTCCCAGCTACTCAGGAGACTGAGGCAAAAGAATCACTTGAACCTGGGAGGTGGAGGTTGCAGTGAGCCAAGATTGAGCTACTGCACTCCAGCCTGGGTGACAGAGCAAGACTCCATCTCAAAAAAAAAATAATAATAATAGTAAATAACATCCAAAGAAGTTTACTTGAAAAAAAAATTTAACAAAAGATGTAAAAAATCTATATGCTGACTACAAAACATTATTGAGATAATTTAATTAAGACATAAGTAGGCTGGGCGAGGTGGCTAATGCTTTTAATCCCAGCACTTCGGGAGGCTGAGGTGGGCAGATCATTTGAGGTCAGGATTTCGAGAGCAGCCTGGCCAACATGGTAAAATCCCATCTCTCCTAAAAAATTAGCCAGGTGTGGTGGTGCATGTCTGTGATCCTAGCTACTCGGGAGGATCGCTTGAACCTGGGATGCAGAGGTTGCAGTGTGCCAAGATCAAACTACTGCACTCCAACCTGGGCAACAGGGCAAGACTCCGTCTCAAAAAAAGTAAAAATAAAAAAGATAAAAGTAGAGAAATAGAACATGTTCAATTATGTTTACCTCTTAATTTTGGGATATGGTGTAAGGACCCTTTCACCATACCCAAAGGTTCTTACACCATATCCAGAAATTAATTCACATGGATCGTAGGCCTGAATATAAAAGCTGAAAACTATAAACTTTAAGGAAAAAAATGGAAGAAATATTTTTAACTAAGTGTTAGACAATTTTTTTTGATAGAACACACAAAAAAAAGATTCAACTCTAAAAGAAAAAATGGATTAATGGGACATCAGAATTTAAAACTGTTCATCAGACACAGGAAAACACCAGGCCAGGCGCAGTGGCTCACACCTATAATCCCAGCACTTTGGGAGACCAAGGCAGGTGGATCACCTGAGGTCAGGAGTTCAAGACCAGCCTGGCCAACATGGCGAAACCCTGTCTCTACTAAAAATACAAAATTAGCCAGGTGTGGTGGTGCCTATCTGTAATCCCATCTACTTGGGAGGCTGAGGCAGGAGAATCACTTGAACCCAGGAGGCAGAGGTTGCCGTAAGCTGAGTTTACAACATTCCACTCCAACCTGGGCAACAAGAACGAAACTTTGTCTCAAAAAAAAAAAAAAGCAAATTAGCCAGGCATTGTGGCGGGCACCTGTAATGCCAGCTACTTGGGAGACTGAGACAGGAGAATTGCTTGAACCTGGGAGGCAGAGGTCTCAGTGAGCCAAGATTAGAAAAAACAAACACCATGTAATCTCATCATATGTGGAGTCTTAAAAAGAAGATTGATCTCGGCCAGGCTCAGTGGCTCACACCTGTAATCTCAGCACTTTGGGAGGCCAAAGTGAGTGAATCACTTGAGGTCAGGAGTTGGGGACCAGTCTGACCAAGATGGTGAAACCCCATCTATACTAAAAATACAAAATTAACTGGTCATGGTGGTAATCCCAACTACTTGGGAGGCTGAGGCAAGAGAATCACTTGAATCCCGGAAACAGAGGTTGCAATGAGCTGAGATTGTGCCAATGCACTCCATCCTGGGCAATAAGTGAAACTAAAGAAAAGAAAAGAGTTGATCTCATAGAAGTAAAAAGTAGAATAGTGGTTACCAGAGGCTGGAGAGGGGAAATTACAGGGGAGGGGATTGGAACTAGCTAATCAATGGGTACAAAGTTGCAGTTAGAC
>CM052661.1:41746625-41756881 GCA_028533165.1 Leontopithecus rosalia | reverse complement strand
TGAAGGAAATTTTTTTAAGGAAGCCTACAAACTCCTTTACTGGATTAATGGGAGCATCAGAAGAAGATTCTAGAAGGAAATGTAAACCTAGGGAAACAAGATGAAAACTGAGAGGTTTAGCCACCCACTTCCGGGGAAAAATGTCTCTTTTTTTAATCAGTTGGGAACCATTTGGGTTTGTTGACAATGGTGACAGACAGATATAGATATAGACTATGCCATAACTTACAAGATTGTCCCTGACACTATGAAATCAGAATTAGATTTTCTAAACAGTAATAAGCCTGCACTCTGCGTGCTTCACTTCTACTCCCCTTCCAATGATTTATACCTAAATGATTTTGTATTCATCATTTTGCATCTCTTTTTTCAAAGAGGGCCTTCCAAATTGCAAGCATTAAACCTCACAGTGCTTGGATCCACCTTTGTATTCTGAGTCCTTAAGAAAAAGTACCAATCCTTGTTTTTTTCCTCCAAAGAATCTGTGTTGATTCTTAGAAATGTGGCTTCCAGGAGCAGTGTAATCACACCTGTAATCCCTACACTTCGGGAGGCTGAGATGGGTGGATGACGAGGTCAGGAGTTCAAAACCAGCCTGGACAAGATGATGAAACGCTGTCTCTACTAAAAGTACAAAAATTAGCTGGGCACAGTGGTGGGCGCCTATAATTCCAGCTACTCGGGAGACTGAGGCAGGAGAATCACTTGAACCCGGAAGGCAGAGGTTGCAATGAGCTGAGATCACACCACTGCACTCTAGCCTGGGAAACAGAAAAAAAAAAAAGAAAGAAATGTGGCAGTTGTGATAAGCATGAAGGAGGAGATGCCTGGGACAGGCCACGGAGCCTGAGAACCCTGACGATCAAAGGCAGGCAAATAACTGCCAGTGGGAAGGTTGTGAATGTCCCCGAGGAGTGTTTTTTGAACATTTACATAACCTCTTTTGTGTTTAGCTACTAATGTAGTCATTTGCTTCCAAAGCCCTTTGGGGTAATTTTGCCAATATGAATTCATAAACCCTTCATTTGCTTTTGAGGTGAAAAATGTTCTTTTTAGAGTGTCTTGCTTGCTATAATAATAGGTGAAGTTGAGCACAGTGACCTCGGGGCTCTGGAATGAATGAAAAATCACAATTCACACTTAACTCCTAGGTTTTTTTTATGAAAAAAGAAATAATTATCCCCAAAGTGTGTAATTTTTAAAGTTCCTTTTTTATGCACCTTGCATATCTGGGCCAATGTTAATCCAACTACTCAACCATGTCCATTCCTAATCATAACTCACTGTTGCATTTTATTATGTAGTCTTCCACAAAGAAAATCTGAATGCTACTTGCACAAAAAAACATTTTTTGCAATTTTTTTCTTTTAACTTTTTAAAAGGTTATTACACACTTTTTTTAAATTTGTAACTCTTTCCAACTTTAGGAATTCTTTGATCATGTGAAAAAACTTTGGGACGATGAAGGTGTGAAGGCATGCTTTGAGAGATCCAATGAGTACCAGCTGATCGACTGTGCACAATAGTAAGTTGTGTCCTGTACAAGTCACGGGGCCCTTTGAAGAGTATGATTGCATGCATGATTATGCTGCCTTCTCAGTACTTCTGGTTTCTTGAGTGCAGGAAATGAATCATTAACCTTTTGTGACAGAAATCAACTTTGAAAATGAGACACGTTTAGTAGAATGGAAAATTGAAAATCCAGTAAGAATCAATGTTTCTGAGAACTAGAAAGTTTCGTTCATTTTGTCCTGAGTATTGTCTTCTGTTCTCTTCATTTTTTGACTTTTATGTAGAGCTACATGCGTATTGGTAAGTTGAAGTGTACTTACATCATTGTTGTTATGTTTTGATTTTGGAGCAGGAGCCTCAAATTAAATTTTAAAGTAAAACAAACCTTGTAATCAAGGACAGGCTCTTACTTAAAGTAATGTGATCATTCTGTACACATTAGAAGTATACCAGAAGGCCAGGCTCGATGACTCATGCCTGTAATCCCAGCACTTTGGGATGCCAAGGTGGTGGATCACCTGAGGTCAGGAGTTTGAGACCAGCCTGGCCAATATGGTGAAACTCCGTCTCTACTAAAAATACAAAAATTAGCCAGGTGTGGTGGCAGGCACCTGTAATCCCAGCTACTCGGGAGGCTGAGGCAGGAGAATTGCTTGAACCTGGGATGCAGAGGTTACAGTGAGCCAAGATTGTGCCACTGCACTCCAGCTTGGGCCATGGAGAGAGACTGTGTCTCAAAAAACAAAAGAAGAAGAAGAATAGGTATACCGGAACCTTGAAAATAGATGGTAATGAATAATAACTAAATATTTGATGAAAAATGTAATTTAAAAAGGAAAAAGGACACTCGTGCCAGGGCTGGCTCATTGTTTTTTCCTGAAACACTTATTTTCTATTGTCTTGTGTTTTGCTTTGTCAGATATAGTCTATTCCTATTAGAAAATAATGGTCCCTAGAACAATATTAAATTATTAAGAAGTTCTAGATATGTTTGCTGTTTTGATAATTAAAAACTATATTTAACTAGTTGTTTTATGTAACTCTGGATAGCAAGAAATGAACAATTTTACATTTTAAATCTGTAAACTCTAAAAATGTATACACATGGAAGAGATTCCATAGCATAAAATTTGGGAATTCGCAGTATTTGGAACCAGTGAGTGGAGCTGCATTGTGGATATTGCTTTCCAGGAGCAAGTGGTTGTGTCGGCCCAAGCTCCTGCTCGCTAGGTTCTGCATCCAGTCACTGTCCCCGGTGGGATGCACCTGGAGCACCCAGTGAAGCCCAGAGAGTGAGGTCCCAAGGGTCCCATGGCAAGAGCAGGAGGAGGAGGAGGAGAAGGCACTGAGCATGGCTGGGGAAAGGTAGAGTGGCCATAAAGAAGTGAGAGAGGTCAATGGGGCCAGACACCCCCAGGGCTGAGGACCACAGCAAGGAACTTGGATTTTCTTTCAACTGTGCTAGCAGCCATCAGCTCCAAGCTGAGGTTCTCAGGAGAATAGAATGCAGTAGGCAGAGACCCTGTGGGGTGCCTTGGGTCAGGTCAGGGTGGCCATGCAGGTGAGTGCTGGAAGCTGAAGGGGCAGAACCAGCTGGTGGACTTAATGAGGGAGGTGGAAGAAAGGGGTTCAGGAGGGAACAGGGTGAACCACAGTGCCATTTATTGCAATGGGGACATCTGGGAGGGTTAGGGAAGAAATCTAGCTCTGATTTGGAGATGTTGAGTTTGAGATGCCAGACGGAGATCCATGTAGAGACATGGAGCAGTCAGTCTGTTGTCCGATCCTGGAGCTTGGAAGAGAGGCAGATGGCCCCATTGTGCCCGTCATCAGCTACTAATGGTATGCGGAGCCTGGGAATCCAGAGCACAGTACCTGCAGAGAGGAGAAGGCCCTGGGCCTGAGAAAGTTGTTTCAGACAAGGAAGAGCTTCACAGCAGACCCAGCAGAGGGCACGGGTTATCCAGACCAGACTCTGGAGAGGCCCGGAAGGAGAGCTGATGATCCTAGTAACATTGTACTTAACCTCTTTCTTACCTTGTCCAAGGACAGGACATCCCACACTCGGTCTGCTGGCATGTGATGAGTGCACTTGGCAAGGTAAAGTATAGTAAAGCATCAAAAATGGAGCGCACACCTGCTGCAAACACCCTCAAAGGACCATAGAAAGGGTTAGCCACCTCCATTGTATAAGCTAAAGAAAATATTTACTCACAAAAATTTTTAATTAATGAAATAAGTATATAAAATGTCCTGGCCAGGCACTGTGGCTCACACCTGTAATCCCAGCACTTAGGGAGGCCAAGGCGGGTGAATCACCTGAGGTCAGGAGTTTGAGACCAGCCTGCCCAACATGGTGAAACCCCATCTGTACTAAAAATACAAAAATTAGCCAGGCGTGGTGGTGGGCACCTGTAATCTCAGCAGGATGCTGAGGCAGGAGAATTGCTTTAACCTGGGAGGCAGAGGTTTCAGTGAGCCAAGATGAATGCACCTTCATTCCAGCCTGAGCAACAGAGCAAGACTCCATCTCAAAAAAATAAAAGTAAAAAAAAAAAAAGTCGATGTCCTGCCATGCATGGCAAGCCCTTCAAGACTGTCCTTAAATAATGCTTTGAAATTGGCCCTGCCCTTTAGTTTACATTTGTGAATACACTTCTGTGGTTGCTCTCATGTTATTCGGTTGCTTTACGTCTGGATATGGGGGTTGGAAAGGTTCTCAGTGGAAATCCAATATAGTCTGAACAACCCTAAGAGGATTGCAGGTGCTGAAAAGGCCTTTTATCTTTTCCTCTTACTCTCACTCACTCTTTCTACAATATTTCAATCATTAAGCAGTCATTCAAGGCACAACGGAAGCTGGCATGATGGTGCACACCTATGGTCCCAGCTACTCAGGAGGCTGAAGTGGGAGGATCCCTTGAGCCCAGGAGTTTGAGGCTGCAATAAGCTATAATTTTGCCACATACTGCAGCCTGAGAAACAGAGCAAGACTCCTGTTTCAAAAATAAGACACAACAGAATTATATGGTAATTAACAGTGCTTTAGAGGTGGGAAGACTATACCAGGAAAATGCTAGCAACTGGATTTCTAAAGCAGTTTATAATAATATTAAAATTCATACATCTCTGTATTTGAAGTTATTGTGGAATATGCATTTTATCATCCTTTTTCAGTATTTCACTATTTATTGCACAAAGATAGGCCTTGGAGAACACCACAGTTCTGCTCAATGTCACATTAGAAATTTCTCTATTGTAAAAAAAAAAAATGGACAAGTTATTCCTGCATCACCATAGTGATAGAATTTAATAATTTCATTTAAAATAGAATATGCAAAAATAAATCATGTAAAAAGAAATGGTGTGAGCTTGACAATAGGCAAATAGAAAATCAGATTCTGGCCCCACCCCCGACCGCTGTGTGAGACTTTAGGTAAATTACTTTTATGACAAAATTAACAGAATCTATTCTCATACGGTTTTGGGATTAAATAAGTAGATATCCCAAGTCCTCAGAATAGTACCTGGCACTTAGTAAGCACTAGATAAGTGTTACCGCTCGCTAGGATGTGACTGATGCAGAAACCAACACCCAGAGAGGGTGCCCACTATCACGGGTTCCCAGAAACAGATGAGACCAAAGCCGAAATCTGCTGTCTTTTATATTTATTCTTTCAAATTGCAGAAAGCTACAGACAAAAACTGCCTTGTGAATGAGGCCCACAGGGCCTCAGGCCAAGACTCCCTTCCAGACTTATCGGGAATAAAACACCTTTAGCTAAAGCTTCGTTCCAGCTCTCTGAACCCCGGGCCTAACAGAGTTACAGAAACCAGTTCCCCCTCGAGGCCTCGTTATCCTAAACTAATCATAACTTCTCCAACTTAGCTTGTTTCATCCACTTTAATACACATGGGAATCATGTTGGAGCAATAACCTTTGCATCCTAATAACGATCTTGTTTTTCCTCTAGGGTTAGATTCTGGGATTGAGGGATGAGGTATTTCAAAAACAACTAACATTTCAATAAATCTGTTAGACCAACATAGGACTGCCAAATTTTCTTACTTTGCTAAAGAAGACGTTAGAGAAAATATAAGCTGATTCCATCTCCCACCACCATCACTTCATAAAAGAAAGGACATTTCAAAATCAGGCCAGTAACTGGACATGACTCAGAGTGCAGTCTTCGGACCACGAGGCTCCTGTGTCTTGTTCAGCACGCTGGGTTTTGAATTCCCCAGGGAATGTGTCTGATTCATATTTAAATATCCAGCTCCAGTTAGCAGGTGCAGTAGCTCACGCCTGTAATCCCAGCACTTTGGGAAGCCAAGGCAGGTGGATCACTTGAGTTCAGGAGTTCGAGACCAGCTTGGCCAACATGGTGAAACATGGTCTCTACTAAACATACAAAAATTAGCTGTGTGTGGTGGTACACACCTGTAATTCCAGCTACTCAGGAGGCTAAGGCAGAGGTTGCAGTGAGCTGCGATCTCTGCACTCCAGCCTGGGTGAAACAACAAGACTCCATCTCAATAAATAAATAAATAAAAGTCACTGCTATCTGAAATATGTGAATCGGTCAAACAAGAGCCAGTATTTGATGTGGTATTGACAGAAAAAGCCAACCCTTGTCTCCTTTAAGGGTCCATGCTCACTCGCCTTTCCCCATGCTAATTCCCACTATTCCTCCATGTTTTCCATCTTCTTTACATCAAACTTGCTCTTGGAAAAGCTCTGACTTAAATCTTGGTGTGACACTAAGTCACTGTGTTACCTTGCTCAACAGAGTTGCATCTTTTTTTGAGATGGAGTTTCACTCTTGTTGCCCAGGCTGGAGTGCAATGGCACGATCTTGGCTCACTGCAACCTCCGCCTCCGGGGTTCAAACAATTCTCCTGCCTCACCCTCAGAATTGAAGAAGGTAATAATTCTAAGACTTCTTAAAGTCATTTCTTCCATGGCAGGAGTCACGGGAGTCTTTTTGGGCTTCTCAGTGATGCTGAAATTGTTAGGGCCTCAGGAGGCCAATCTGCCAATTAAGAGAATCCAGTAGTTCCTCAAAAGGCTCAACGTGGAAGGCCCCAGCAGTTCCACTCCTAGGTGTAAACCCAAGAGAATTCAAAACATACCTTCACACAAAAACTGGTAGATGGATGTTCATAGCAATATTTGTCATCCTAACTAAAAAGCAAGAACAATCCAAATGTTCATCAAATTAGGAAGGTATAGACAAAATGTGATACATCCACACAATGGAATATTACTCAGCAATAAAAAGGAATAAAGTGCTGACACATGCTACAACATGGATGAAATTTGAAAACATCACACTAACTGAAAGAAATAAGACTCAAAAAGACATATATTATGTGATTACATGTATATGAAATGACCACAATAGGTAAATCTACAGAGACGGAAGTCAAGCAGTGGTTTCTAGAGGGTAGGGAGAGCGGGTACTTAAGAGTGACTGCTAATGGATGGAGGATTTCTCTCTGGGATAATGAGTAAGTTCTGGAATTGGATAGTGGTGATAGTTGCACAATTTTGTGAATATACTGAAACCATGGAATTTCATGTGTCAAAATGGTGTCTTATTCGAAATTACATGTTATATGAATTATATCTCGATTTTTTTTAAAAGATGATGGAGAAGGGAATAAACCAGGGCAGGAAAGGCAATGGGAGCTCCACGGTCAGGCCTGGCCACAGGCACAGTCTAGGGGAGGACTAATGTGAGGACAGAGATGCTGCCTCGTCCTTCAGGCCTCCCTGGTGAGTCAGGGGTCCTCTTCTGAAGCACAGGTTGAGGTCTGAATATGTGTTTTTGAGGCCTGCTTCTTCATACTTGACCCACCAAAAACACATGACCCCCGCATACCCTCTCCAAGCCTGCAATTGTGTGTGTGGATAGGGACCTCCAAAACTGTAAAGCACCCATGGCATAAAAAAGTCTAAGGCTGTGAAGGTCTGTGTTGTGCTGCTTGGCGTGCAAGGAAACTTGCTAAGTGTCTTCAAGGAAAGGGGGTTTTCTTCTGAGGATCTGGAAGCTGGTATTGAGTCAGAGGCCCTTTTTCCCCAGGGGAAAAGCTCTTCTGTTCTTGCCTTCGGCCATTTCCACTTCGCCACCCCTGTTTACTCCATTATCCCTTGTCCACTCCATAATCTGCACCCGAATTCCAGAGGGAGAAGGAGAGATGGGCTTTGCTAAGGCCAGGCCAACTCCTACCCAGTCTTGTCCCCTCACACGGGCCCACTGGCCAGTTGCTGGGGCTCACTTGGCCCAGTCGGTGGCCACTTGTGTGTCCCTGAGCAGGTTCTGTGATGAGGCAGGGCCAGCCAGGTGACACTAACCAGCTGCAGGACTGATATGATTGGAGGACCATGAGAATAATTATTGTCACCGAGCTTTAAATATTGTGTTTTCTGTAAAAATGAGTGTCCCTGAAGCATTGAGCAAGCTGTGCAAATTACCAGAGATTATATTTTATACTGAATTTCCCAGTTCTTACTGTGAAAATTTAAAAACAACCTCTACTGAATTATCCCCCAAAATGCATTTCCTCTAAGTCCTAATACTAAGTGATTATGTAACCATGGAAACGGTTATTTTGGGAGAAAGAAAATCAGAGAGAATTGGATCTTTAGAATAGCTTTATAAA
Source organism: Leontopithecus rosalia (assembly GCA_028533165.1). NCBI lineage: Eukaryota > Metazoa > Chordata > Mammalia > Primates > Cebidae > Leontopithecus > Leontopithecus rosalia. Next base: position 41,748,703 of record CM052661.1, on the reverse strand, counting down.
ATCGGACTTTGCTTAATGGAACTTTAAACTCCACAGCTCAGAGTGTAGGTTCTTATGCTCAGTATGACACATGATAAGCTCCTTTAGGGGTACATCCATTTCAACAATTGGTTTTTGAATTCTCTAAAGGGAGAGACTATCGCAGAAAAAAAGAAAAGAGCAGCAACAAAAGTCAAGTGATTTTCCTGCTGCAATCCCAGATCTGTTTTCTGTCAGCTTTCAGGAGCTTTCGTGACCCCATTGGCCCTTTGGCGCTGATTTGATCCTACAGCTGTCAAGTCCTAGAATACTCAGCTTTCAGGACAATCTGGAAATTTTATTTGTAGCACAAATGAAGTTTCAACTTCAAAGTTAATTTTTTGCAGGTCAGTTTAAAATGAAAAGATCTGGCCAGGTGTGGTGGCTCACACCTGTAATCCCAGCATTTTGGGAGGCCAAGGTGGGTGAATCACCTGAGGTCAGGAATTTGAGACCAGCCTGGGCAACATTGTGAAACTCTGACTCTAATAAAATTACAAATATTAGCCGGGCATGGTGGTGTGCCCCTATAATTCCAGCTACTCAGGAGGCTTAGACAGGAGAATTGCTTGAACCTGGAAGGGGCCAGTGAGCCGAGACCATGCCATTGAACTCCAGCCTGGGTGACAAGAGTGAAACTCAATCTCAAACTAAATAAATAAATGAAAAATTTTAAAAAATAAGATGAAATGGTTAGGAAGAATCAATATCGTGAAAATGGCCATGCTGCCCAAAGTAACGTATAGAATTCGTGCTATCCCCATCAAGCTACCATTGATTTTCTTCACAGAATTGGAAAGAGCCACCCTAAATTTCATATGGAACCAAAAAGAGCCCACACAGCCAAGACAATTCTAAGCAAAAAAAACAAAGCTGGAGGCATCACGCTACCTGACTTCAAACTATACCATAAGGCTACTTAACCAAACAGCGTGGCCCTGGTACCAAAATAGATATATAGACCAATGGAACAGAACAGAAGCCTTGGAAGTAACATCACACATCTATAACCAACTGATCTTTGACATACCTGACAAAAACAAGCAATAGGGAAAGGATTCCATATTTAATAAATGGTGTTGGGAAAACTGGCTAGCCATGTGCAGAAAACAAACTGGAACCCTTCCTTGTACCTTATACAAAAATTAACTCAAGTTGGATTATAGATTTAAACATAAGACCTAAAACCATAAAAACCCTAGAAAAAAACCTAGGCAATACCATTCAGGACATAGGTATGGGCAAAGATTTCATGACTAAAACACCAAAAGCATCAGCAACAAAAGCCAAAATTGACAAATGGGATCTAATTAAACTAAAGAGCTTCTGCACAGGAAAAGAAACTATCATCAGAGTGAACAGGCAACCCACAGAATGGGAGAAAATTTTTGCAGTCTACCCATCCGACAAAGGGCTAATATCCAGAATCTACAAAGAACTGAAAGAAATATACAAGAAAAATCCACAGAGCTTAAACAAATTTACAGGAAAACAAACAAACCCATCAAAAACTGGGCAAAGGATATGAACAGACACTTCTCAAAGGGAGACATTTATGCAGCCAACAAACATGAAAAAAAGTTTATCATCACTGGTCATTAGAGAAATGCAAATTAAAACCACATTGAGATACCATCTCACTCCAGTTTGGATGTTGATCACTAAAAAGTTAAGAGAGGATAAACCGGAAGATGGCGCTCTAGAAGCAACTCACCACTGCAGCTCTCAGTCAAGACGCAGAGGGTAAGCAAACACCGCATTTTCAGACGGATCCTTATAGCCCACAGAGCGGGGGGGAAAAGCCCAGGTGTAAAAGACACGCAGGACTCAAGCGCAGCGCTCTCCGCTGGCGCGGCAGCGGCAAGGCACACAAAACACACGGGTCTGGGCGCCCTGTTAAACTGACAATTTGAGACTTGGGAGGGCAGATTGCTATGTTCATCTGACTGAACGGGTTTTGGACGGTGAACTAGACCAGGAGATTTCTGGGAGGTGAATTGTGAACTAGCGCAGCGGGTGGCTGCACAGGAAATCACACAGATCCCGGTGCCCTTTCGGCC
>CM052661.1:41712828-41746125 GCA_028533165.1 Leontopithecus rosalia | reverse complement strand
AAAAAAAAAAGTTAAGAGACAACAGATGCTGGAGAGGATGTACAGAAATAGTAATGCTTTTGCACTGTTGGTGGGAGCATAATTAGTTCAACCATTGTGGAAGACAGTGTGGTGATTCCTCAAGGATCTAGAACTATAAATACCATTTGACCCAGCAATCCTATTACTGGGTATATGCCCTAAGAATTATAAATCATTCTATTATAAAGACACATGCACACATATGTTTACTGCGGCACTGTTCACAATAGCAAAGACTTGGAACCAACCCAAATGCCCATCAATGATAGACTGGATAAAGAAAATGTGGCACATATACACCATGGAATACTACACAGCCATACAAGAGGATGAGTTCATGTCCTTTGCAGAGACATGGATGAAGCTAGAAACCATTATTCTCAGCAAACTAACACAGGAACAGAAAACCAAACACTGCATGTCCTTACTCATAAGTGTGAGTTGAACAATGAGAACACATGGACACAGGGACAGAAACATCACACACCAGCGACTCTCAGGAGGTGGGGGCCTAGGGGAGAGATAGCATTAGGAGAAATACCTAATATAGATGACGAGGTGATGGATGCAGCCAACCACCATGGCACATGTATACCTATGTAACAAATCTGTGTGTTCTGCATGTACCCCAGAACTTAAAGTATAATAAAAAAATTAAAAATAAGATGAAAGGAACTATAATTTTAAAATATGCATATTACTATTGCTGTTGAATTTATTAAATATATAGCAGCCACCTGGATGCATATACATGTTCTTTTTACCTCTCAGTTTGATCTCTATCTCTAGCCAAATTTATTTTGGTTTTTTTTTCTTTTTTTTTTTGAGACAGTCTCACTCTGCTGTCTAGGCTGGAGTGCAATGGCATGATCTCTGCTTACCGCAACCTCCACCTCCTGGGTTCAAGCAGTTCTCCCTCCTCAGCCTCCCTAGTAGCAGGGGCCCACCCCCATGCCTGGCTAATTTTTGTGTTTTTAGTAGAGATGAAGTTTCACCATATTGGCCTGGCTGTCTTGAACTCCTGACCTCAAGTGATTTGCCTACCTTGGCCTCCCAAAGTGCTGGAAGTACAGGTGTGACCCACAAAATTGGAAAAGTTCCTGTTTATGGGCACTACAATAACATTTACTTTAGCTATGAAAAATAAACATAGCAGCAGGGACTAGGTAGGTAGACCAGATGTCTCTGTGTATGGCCATCAGCCCCTGTTAACTGTATTTTCTGTAAAAATGAGTGTCCTTGAAGCGTTTTCCTCTGGAAACCTTGCCCTGAGGCATCAAGAAAAAAATTTTTGGTGAGATTACCACAAATGATTTTGTGTGTGAAAACTGTTTAAGATATCTTGGAAAATCTACTTTCTTGAGTGGAGAACTGCAGTGGCTTCCTGTTCCTTATCTAACGTAACGTTCAGACTTCCTGTGCCGAAAGGATGCCTGGAACAGGATGCAGTTCAGGGCCTGGCCTCTGCCCAGCATGTACGTCACAGGAGACTATGATGACATTGGCCATTCACCATACATACTCCTAGATTCATAGTGTGGGAATCAGGACTTTCAAATTAAACAAAAATCACGTTTTTGATGTCTTAGAGCCAGATTTTTCAGTATTTCTTAGAAATGGAACGCTTTGTCACACAGAACTGTGTTGAATGCCAGTAACAGAGGGAAAGTCCCTGGCTTAGCAGGCAGTGAGGAGCTGGAGCCCCGCCTTCACCTCTGGCCTGCTGCTCTGTGGCTCCGATGTTGCCTGCAAATGTGAGCCTTCATAAGATGCAGTTCAAAAACTAGTGCCAGTTTTCAAAATGTGCAGCAGCAGAACCAAATGCAATTTGTAGCCAATGCCAAAGCAAAGTGGTATTTTATTAAAATGAATACATGAAACCAAAGTGAATTTTAATAAAATAAATTTTAGTTTTACAGTGAGCCAAGATCATGCCACTGCACTCCAGCCAGGGCAACAAAGTGAGACCCTATCTCAAAAACAAAAGAAAGAAATTCTCTTCCACATTGAATTCCTAACAGTCTCGAACAGCTCTTCACATTCCATAACATAAATGTGACATCCGATAAACATATTTACAGCATTGTCCCCTGTGAGGACATGACAGTTATTCTGTGAAGAGAGGTTGGGCCCTGCAGGTGAGCCCTATCTCAAGTGGCTATGGGTGAAGTAGGATGTGTGTCCTCTGGGCCTCTTAGGGACTCGCTTCTACCATTAGACTACTCAACAGGTGCTGCATTGTCTACAGAAATGACTAGAATGTCCTTCCAAACAACACATTTGAAAGAAGGTGAAAATATGTGCATAATTTTTTTTTTGAGATGGAGTCTTGATCTGTCGCCCAGGCTGGAGTGCAGTGGTGCAATCTCAACTCACTGTGGCTTCCACCTCCTGGGTTTAAGCGATTCTTCTGACTCAGCCTCCCGAGTAGCTTGGACTACAGGCACCCACCACCATGCCAGGCTAACTTTTGTATTTTTAGTAGAGATGGGGTTTCACTATGTTGGCCAGGCTGGTCACATAATATTTTATAGGAGTTTGAGTTACACAGATAGATGTATTTTTCAAAACTCAGCAGATGTACACTTAAAATTTGTGTTTCATTAGACATACATTTTACATTGAAAGAAAAAACATGAACAAATATTGATTCTTAGATAACAGTCTGTGAGCCGCAGTATTTAGGAGGAAGTGTACTGCTGTCTTCCCTTTTTTGAAATACGTCAAAAATAAGATGGGTTGAAGAATGGATAAATGGATAGATCTGTGATTTTTTTTTAAGTACAATATAAGGAAGCTGGGCACAGTGGCATGTGCCTGTAATTCCAGCTACCCAGGAGGCTGAGGCAGGAGGATCACTTGGGCCTCAGAGTTGGAGGCCAGCCTGGGCAATGTAGCAAGAACCTGTCTCTAAAAAGAAAAAAGAAAACGGAAATGGGCTAAAACTACAGTAAAATGAAAATGTGAGAATCTAAGTAGTAGGTATTCAAGTATTCACTGCAAATTATTTCTAATTTATTTTATGTTTGAAATTTTCATAATAAAATGTAGGGAGAATAAAGAAAAAAATATATATGTATAGCTGTGATTAGGAGCTTACAGAAAACTAAATTACATAGAAGCACAGATTAATAAATCAACAGTACCCTACAAATTACAATGTGAAATGTAAGACACTTCTGTGTGTGAGGTTTTATCACAATACTTTTGTTTGCTGAATTCTTTGAAACACCTCCAAGGAATCCAGGGAACTCAGAGAAAACCACTAAGTCCTGTGTTACTATTAACAAAGGTACAGTTTCAGAATTATTTAAGAGGCATGTCCCTCTGGGCAAGGTGCCTCACACTTTGGGAGGCCAAGGCAGGAGTATTGCTTGAGCCCAAGAGTTTGAGAGCAGGCTGGGCAACATGTTGTGACCTTGACAAATTATTTTTTAAATTAGCTGGGCATAGTGCCACACACCTGTAATCCCAGCTACTTCAGAGGCTGAGATGAGAGGATTACTTTAGCCCGGAGTCGAGGCTGCAGTGAGCAGTGATCGTGCCACTGCATTCCAGCTTAAGTGACAGAGTGAGGTCCTGTCTTAGAAAATAATAATAATAAAGAGGTGTGTGCTCTGCATTGCTTAGTGCCCAAGTGTAGCTGCAAGATAGCTCATATTAGGCCAGATGCAGTGGCTCACACCTGTAATCCCAGCACCAGGAGGCTGAGGTAGTCAGATCTGAGGTCGGGAGTTCGAGACAGGCCTGACCAACACAGTGAAACCCTGTCTCTACTAAAAATACGAGATTAGCCAGGTGTGATGGCACATGCCTGTTATTCCAGCTACTCGGGAGGCTGAGGCAGGAGAATTGCTTGGACCTGGGAGGTGGAGGTTGTGGTGAGCCAAGATTGTACCATTGCACTCCAGCCTGGGCAAGAAGAGCGAAATTCCACCTCACAAAAAAGATAACTCATATTTATTGAAACTTGACATGTGGAGGCATATTTTATGCACATTAGATGAGCTAATGTAGTAATCCTCACACTAACCAATGAGTTCATTATCTTCATTTTGCAGGTGAGGAAATAAAGGCACATGAGATTTCACGAGACTACACAATACCAACTATTACTTGATTGATCTGGGATTTCAAATTTTAAACCTAAAGATTACGAGAAACTACTTTAGATTAAAAGTTTACCAAGCATTCTGTGAGCAACAGATGCATGCTAGACACTGCCAGCCACTGAATGATAGCCACTGAATGCCAGCCACTGAATGCAGCATGGACCTATGCATTTGAAAAATGAGATTGCCACAGGCACATCCTTTTTCTCCAATTCTGAAGGGACTTTTATCAACTTCCCATTTCCATCCACTTCATATATTAAATAAAGTTTTCAAATGAAAGCCAGGATAGCTTTTTATTTTTGAGATGGAGTCTCGCTCTGTCACCCAGGCTGGAGTGCACTGGCACAATCTTGGCACACTGCAACCTCTGCCTCCCAGGTTCAAGCTATTCTCCTGCCTCAGCCTCCAAGTAACGGATTACAGACAGGCACATGCCACCACACCTAGCTAATTTTTGTATTTTTAGTAGTGCTGGGGTTTTACCATGTTGGCCAGGCTGATCTCGAACTCCTCGCCTTAAGTAATCTGCCCACCTCGGCCTCCCAAAGTGCTGGGATTACAGGCGTGAGCCACCACACCTGGCCCAAGACAGCTTTTTATTTACATATAGAGGTCCTATGGTTCAAGAAAGTGAAAAGACAGCTCAAAGAAGGGGGAAAATGTTTGTAAATTATGTATCTGATAAAGGACTTGTATCTAGAAGAAAGAACTCTTACAACTCAATAGTAACATAAATAAACCAACTTTTACATCAGCAAAGGATCTAAGTAGACATCTCCCAAGTAAGATAGATGAATGGCTAATCAGCCACGAAAAGATGCTCAGCGTCTTTAGCCATTAGGAAAATGCAAAGCAAAACCACAATGACATTCCACTTCATAACCCCAGCATGGCTGTGCCCAAAAAGTCAGGGAAAACAAGTGTCGCTGAAGATGTGGAGCAATTAGGACCCTCATATACTGCTGGTGGGAATGTAAAATAGTGCAGCCACTTTGGAAAACAAACTGGTAGTTCTAAAAAATGTTAAATACAGTTACCATATGGCTCAGCAATTCCACTCCTAAGTGCATGTCCAAGAGAATTGAAAATATACATCCTGGCTCACACCTGTAATTCAAGCACTTTGGAGGCCGAGGTGGTTGAATCACTTGAGCTCAGGAGTTTGAGACCAGCCTTGGCAACATGGCAAAACCCCTTCTCTACGAAAAATTATCCAGATAGTCCCAGCTACCTAGGGGGTTGAGTTGGGAGGATGGCTTGAGCCTAGGAGGTCGAGGCCTCAGTGAGACAAGATTGCATCACTGCACTCCAGCCTGGGTGACACAATGAGACTCTGTCTCAAAAAAAACAAAAACAAAAACAAAAACACTATGAACAACCCAAATGCCAGTCAACCGATGAAAGGATAAACAAAATGTGACCCATCCACACAACAGAATGTTATTTAGTTACAAAAAGGAAGGAGGCCCTTGCATGCTACAACATAGATGATCCTTGAAAACATTAAGCTCAGTAATACCACACAAAAGACCACATAGGTATCATTTCATTTATATGAAATATCCAGAATACGTATATCTATAGAGACAGAGTAGGTTCGTGTTGTGTGGAGCCAAGGGGACTTGGGGGATGAGGAATTGCTTTAATAGGTACAGAGTTTCCTTTTGGAGTGATGAAAATATTCTAAAAGCGATTAGAGATGGTTGCACAACTTTGAATATACAACAAAAACTCATTGAATTGTTCACTTTAAGTCAAGACTCCCTGTTGCAAATGTCTTATGAGAGCTTTACTTGGACACTTTAGTAAAATTAATTTGGAGACTGCTGATCATTCCAGTCTGCCCAATTTCAGGGTCTTCCTATTTTTAATAACGGGGGTAAGATACATTATGTTTCATCCATGTGCCACGCATGGTGACAGTGGGGATGCTGCTGAGAGGATGCAGTATGAGATCCATAGCATTTCAGATTGTGCATGTACTTACGTTGTCTTTTTTAAAAGCAGTTTAAAAGAGAAAGATGGAAGAAATGAAATAGAAAAGCAAAAAATACTGCAAAACACAGTTACCGTACTGAAAATATGTCTTTAAAATCTCTTTTTAAAAAACGATCTTTGTGGAAATTGGCAGGTAATTTCTAAGTTGTTTCCATAGGATTTGGAGTTGTTCTTCTCCATGCAGTGCCTGACACAGTCACATGAAAATATGATATATTATAGCATGTATCACTACTTCATTCCTTTCAATAATTGAATGCGTGAATGAACTAAATCTAACCAGATTTTGTCAACTCTTCATTATGATGGGCTAGTGAGCTTCTGTGCACCACTGACATGAAATTATTGTTTACCACTGTGCCTAGAACAATGCCTGGCACATAATAAGTGTTTAACAAACTTGTTAGATGAATAGATTTTTGTGTTATCACTGTTCTTTTTCTGTTTTCTTTACCATTCATAACCCACTGTTCTTATGTATACAAAATTAATTTTGGGCTGGATACAGTGGCTCTCACCTATAATCCCAGCACTTTGGGAAGCCAACACGGGAGAATCGCTTGAGCCCAGGAGTTTGAGAGCAGCCTGGGCAACTTGGCAAGACCTCTTCTCTACTAAAAGTTAAAAAAGAATTAGTCAGGCCAGGGTGGTGTGCACCTGTGGTCTCAGCTAGTTGGGATGGTGAGGTGGGAGGATTGCTTGAGTCTACAGCTACTTGGGAAGGTGAGGTAGGAGGATTGCCTGTGTCTAGCAGTTCAAGGCTGCAGTGAGCTGTGATCAAGTCACTGCACTTCAGCCTTGGTGGCAGAGCAAGACCTTGCCTCACAAAAAGCTTTTACGTTTCTTTAAAGCTCAGATAGATATAAGCATAATATCTCTTCATAGCAGCATTATTCACAATTGGGCAAAAAGTGGAAACAACCCAAGTGTCATCAGCTGACAAATGGATAAGCAAAATGTGGTGTATTCATACAATGGAATATTATTCAGCCACTAAAAGGAATGAGGGGCTGCCCTGCGCTACAGCACAGCCTCCTTTCGAGCAGAAGTGTCCTAGCTCGAGAAAAGTGAAAGCTGTAATCGTGCATTGTGTAAGCCCTTCCTTCATCCTGTGAACAATGAGAATGTGTTCACAATATCAAGGAATGTAATTAAAGCTTTTCAAATAGAACTCAAGGTGTAAGGAAGCTGCTCTTCGATAATTTCCTATCAAAGAAAGCATTCAAAAAAGGAAGAAAGTAAAACCTTCCGTAGGATAGTGCATGCATCAGTTGTTAGAATATCTTTATTTCACCAAAATCCCTTGATCACATAATAACTAAGATCCATAATATCAACAAAAGCTACATTTGAACTATGAGCATTATTCTATTACTATATTAACTGACTTAAGGAACTCTCCACACAAATAGAATTTCCATTTACTTACAATTTTATTCATGTGACAACAGTTAAGTGCATGAGATGCTCTTGTTTCTCATTCTATTTGATATTTGTGAAAATGTAGTGTTCTGCATTATTTCTGTGAAGAAAGAATGAAAGATTCCTTATCCAGCTACTGAGGCAGGCAGTCATTGCTAAGAAAGAAACTGCTTTGCCATGACTTTCTGCCAAGATACATGCAGTGACTAAATATATCTTCTAAGATAGACAAGACTTAACAGATCATTTTGCCAAAAAAGGAAATTTTTTATTAACCTCAGTTGAACATGTTTAATGACATCCCGGATCTCTTTTAAAATAGGAGACTCAGTGGAGGTGAACACAGATTGAAAGGTCAGTTTCTCATTCCGGTTCTTCCTTTAAAACATGGTGTGACCTGAGCAAATCCATGTAGTTAGGGTCTGGGGCACCCCCTCTGAGAAAGCTCTTTATCTGGGAGTCCTCGGACTTCCCTTCGCTACCCTTTGTTGACCACGTGCTTCTCATAGTTAGCGTTCTTCCCTAGAATGATAGACCTGGTGGACCTATTCAAGAGTGCTGCTGTGACAGATTCAGATTCAGTCATGTACACAGTCATAGGCAGCTGCAGAGAAGAGGAAGCTCCTGGAGGCCTCCAGTGAGCAAGAGCCGTGTTGAATGCACTTTGTCCTTCTTTCTTTGATTTAGTTCACGTAAAATGACATTGAGGAATTTGGGGTGTTTTTTTTTCCTAAGACACAGACTCACTCTGTCACCCAGGCTGGAGCTTAGTGCTAAAATCACAGCTCACTGCCGCCTGGACCTCCTGGGCTCAAGCGACCTCCCACCTCACCCACCCAAGTAGCTAGGATCACAGATGTGCACCACCATGCCCAGCTAATTTTTTGTATTTTTAGTAGAGATGGGGTTTTGCCATGTTGCCAGACTTTTCTTGAACTCCTGGGCTCAAACTGTCTGCCCGCTTCAGCCTCCCAAAATGTTGGTATTACAGGCATGAACCACTGCTCTAGCCTGAAACTCAGTAAATGTTTGTGAAATATAGGTAAGAACTAGAAGATTCTAGCCCAACTCCATGAAATAACAGAAGAAAACATATGTTATATTTCAGTTCACATCACCAGGAGGAATAATAAAACATGCATTTAAACTGCAGATGGAGCAATGCAGAATTCTGTTTACATGCTGCTTTTCTATTTCCTTCTCTTTTTTATTTTTAAATCTTGACATCATTTTTTTTTTTTTGAGACGGAGTCTCGCTCTTGTTACCCAGACTGGAGTGCAGTGGCACGATCTCAGCTCACCACAACCTCCCCCTCCTGGGTTCAGGCAATTCTCCTGCCTCAGCCTCCTGAGTAGCTGGGATTAAGGCATGCGCCACCATTCCCAGCTAATTGTTTGAATTTTTAGTAGAGACGGGGTTTCACCATGTTGACCAGGATGGTCTCTATCTCTCGACCTCGTGATCCACCCGCCTCGGCCTCCCAAAGTGCTGGGATTACAGGCTTGAGCCACCGTGCCTGGCCAAATCTTGACATCATTTTAACGTGTGTGTGTGTGTGTGTGTGTGTATTTTTTTTTTTTAAGAGACAGAATCTCACTCTGTTAGCCAGACTGGAGTACAGTGGCATGGTTATAGCTCACTGTAGTCTCGAACTCCTGGACACAGAGATCCTCCCACCTCAGCATCCCAAGTAGCTGGGACTAGAAGCACATGCTATCATGCCCAGCTAATTTTTCTTTTTTATTTTTTGTAAAAGTGGGGTCTTGCCATCTTGCCCAGGCTGTTGTTAACATATATTGAGGGACAGTGACTTTAGTTTTGTTTCATTGTTATTTTTGAGACAGGATCTTGCTCTGTCACCCCAAACGGAGTGCAGTATTGCGATCACAGCTCACTGCAACCTCCTGGGCCACCTCATCCTCCAAAAGTGCTGTGATTACAGGCATCAGCCATCACACCCAGCCCTGGACAGTGACTTTGCAATTCCCCAAGGCTTGAGGAGTCTCAGCGATTTTAATTCTAGCTGTGTTCCGAAATAAAAAGGTGATATAAAGGAAAATATATATACATATGTTTAATACATAATATTTGTAATAAATTAATATTGCATATGTATGTAGTGTATACCATATATACACATATATGTAATGTGTTCCTCAAAATGGTCACCAAGTGAATATGTATCCAATGCCATCTCCTTTGGCTGCATTCATATATTCCTACATTCAGCAAAAATGTTTTGGGTATCTGTTGTTTTCCAGAGGTTGAATAGTACCAGGTATAGGTAGTGAATGAAAGGTCACCATGCCACATCTAATAGGAAAGCCTGCTGCTGAACAAACACAAATGTATGCAAAAAATGCAAATTGTGATAAGTGTGGAGGAGCCCTGAGTTTGAGGTAAAACATTTCAAAATCACTAGAAACATACCAATGAAAATCAAGAAATACTTGAACACACAAGAGAAAGTTATTTTTCATATCTTTTATTTTCTCTTTTTTTCAGTGACTTCAGATTTATCAGATGATCTTTTCCAATGAAGTCAAACCACATGTCCCACTTAAATATTTTCATTTTAACCACTTGCATTGTTTCAAAGTAAGGAAAGAAAAGAAATCAGCCAGATGTGCCAAATGATAGCATATTTTTCTTCCCCATTTCATAATAAAAATAATTAACTGGTTTGACTCACAGCTTTCTAGAAACGTATGCACTCGAATCAAAAATTTCTTTTTTTTCACTAAGAGAAAATTTGGCTATGGGACTTGTAAGACTTCAATGTTAATGTGGTAGTTGCTAAACTGTTCTAGTCATTATAAACTGTACATTCTGTTTTCACATCTGCATTGGTCCAAAAGGTTTTCAGAGACAAATTAGCATGGTTGTAGGACCAAAACCTCCTTTGATCATAATCCCAAAATAATCTTACTTTTGCTAGATACACAAAAAGAGAAACCATACCAAGCTGAAACAAACCCTGAAGGTTTTCAGCCTCAAAGGAATATAAAGAATGGAGAACACTTAGAGCCAGGGTAGATGCAGATGTAGACACCGCAGTGGCCAGAGAGAATTCTTCCGAATCCAACTTGAATGACAAGGTAGATGGAGGTGCCAGTAGTAAATGGGAATGAGCAGATTTGGGGGAAAGGACTGAGTTCAGTCACTTTGAGGAGTGGCCAAACATTCATGCACCAAAATCACCCAGCAACAAGGGAATAGCTGGGCATATGGGTTTCAGCTCAGAAGCAAAACTCTTCCTGGAAATGTGAACCTGAGAACTGTTAGCTATGGATCCTATCGAACACTGTGGGAATGGCTGGGCTGTTGATAAGAGAAAGAAGAGGGCAGGGCTTGGGAACCGCCAGGGAGAGGAGGAGCACTGCCAGCATAGAGGGCTGCCTTCTCTTCAGAATTCTAGTCCACTCTGGTCTCTCTGGGAAGATGGCTCCTAAAGAGAAGATGGCCATCCCTTCTCTCCAGCGCAGAAAGAAGAGGCGTCATTATCCAAGGAATGTAGCTTTAGGTGATGGCAACTTCTTTTAGCAGTCTTACTTTTTTTTTTTTTTTGAGAGGGAGTCTCTGTGTCGACCAGCCTGGAGTGCACTGGTATGATCCCAGCTCACTGCAACCTCCGCCTTTCGGTTTCAAGTGATTCTTCTGCCTCAGCTTCCCAAGTGGCTGGGATTACAGGCGTGCACCACCGCACCAGGCTAATTTTTATATTTTTAGTAGAGACAGGCTTTCCCCATGTTGGCCAGGCTGGTCTCGAACCCCTGGCCTCAAGCGATCCACCCACCTTAGTCTCCCAAGTGCTGGGATTACATTCCTGAGTCACCATGCCCAAGAGCAACCACTGGGCAACTTTGCAGTCAATGCAACTCTGCCTTCTCAAAAAAGAAAAAAACAGCTGCAAAATCAACTTCTTTCTTTAGCTACATGATGATCTTTCTTTAATTATTATTATGTTTATTGGATCCCCCATTGTCTTATTACTGGTCCCACTACATCCATGGAATCCAGTTTCTAACACTTACCTGATGTATGGGTTTAGGCAAGTTTCTTAGCTCTCTGTTCTTCCCTTTCATTATCTGTGAACTGGCTACATTTATAGTATCTGCTTAATAGGTTGTGTGAAGCTGAAATGAGTTAATGTATGTAAAGTGCCCAGAACAATATCTGGTGCATAAGTACTTTATTATTGTTAGTTGTCATTATGGTCATCAACTATCAGAGTCTCTCATGATTATATTCCAAACCATCTCACCTAGTTAGAATTCGTTATTAAGAAAACTATGGGCTAGGCGCAGTGATTCATCCCTGTAATCTCAGCACTTTGGGAGGCCAAGATGGGCAGATCACTTGAGGTCAGGAGTTTAAGGCCAGCTTGGCCAACATGGTGAAACCTCAGCTGTACTAAAAATACAAAAATTAGCCAGTAGTGCTGTTGTGTGCCTATAATCTCAGCTACTTGGGAAACTGAGGCAGGAGTATTGCTTGAACCCAGGAGGCTGCAGTGAGCCAAGATCACACCACTGCACTCCAGCTTGAGTGACAGAGCAAGATTTCATCTCAAAAAAAAAAAAAAAGAAAATAGAAGGCTGGGTGCAGTGGCGCACGCCTGTAATCCCAGCACTTTGGGAGACCTAGGCAGGTGGATCATGAGGTCAAGAGATCGAGACCATCCTGGTCAACATGGTGAAACCCCGTCTCTACTAAAAATTCAAACAATTAGCTGGGCATGGTGGCGCATGCCTATAATCCCAGCTACTCAGGAGGCTGAGGCAGGAGAATTGCCTGAACCCAGGAGGCGGAGGTTGCGGTGAGCCGAGATCGTGCCATTGCACTTCAGCCTGGGTAACAAGAGCGAAACTCTGTCTCAAAAAAAAAATTTTTTTTTTGAAGCATGACATGGAAGCTGGACAAGAAACTTGTTTGGAAACTCCAAGAAAAACCGGGACCTAAAAGAAGGGAAGAGTGGGATGGAGAATGAGCAGAGGGCCTAAGCTCTCTATCCCCCTTTGAACAGATTTCTTCCCTTTTATTGGTTGTGTATATTCCACTTCTAGAAAAGTTTCATTTGGAAAAAGGGTTCTACTGCTTTGGGGGGCAAAAAGGAACCATAGCTAAGCTGCTAACTAGGGTAACATCCTATCCCCTCTGAAATATTAAATTCAGCAACGCCTTTTAGGATTCAGTGACTGCTATGTGCGGAGCACCTGCTGGGCTCCATGCAGAGGGGAAGGAATCAATGTTCTTTGCATCCAAGTAGTTCATACTGTTAACAGGTGACCTATACACACAGACCCCTTGCCAGGCAATGTGCCCTGTACTATGGCCACACAGAGGGGTCCTGCAGAGGCACATTGGCAAAGGTGGCCTTTGAAAGACAGGTAGGGTGTCAATAGGCAGAGATGCATGGACAGTAAATCCAGACAACAAGAACAGCATAGCCAAGGGAGGGGGTGTCGGTCTCACTCTCCCGGTCGGCTAAATGACACAAATAATGCTCAACTTCCGTGCTGCAGTTTGCTTTGACTGGCGGAGGGGAGTGAAAGAAAAGGAGCCAGCATGCCACACAGCAGGTTTAGCTACACGCCCAGGGTTTGGAGCAAGAGAGTGAAAACATCAGAGCTATGTGTTTAGAGGGTCTTGGGGTGCGAAACTGATTGGCAAGCTATCACAGGAAGCTAAGCGACGTGGCGGGATGCTGGATTAAAATGATCTCTAAACAGAATTTGCTCTCAGGGTTCATTTTCAGCTTAGCTTGTTAGGGCAGATTGGGTCTTCTCCTATTGTTTTTGCTGTATTGGAGGAATCTTTCTAAAGAGAAAAGTGACAGCACATATTGCTGCCATTTGAAACCCGGCATTGTTAAAGGGTGTAATACATAGTGACAGTTTTGATGTATGCCAGTGGGTGTGGGTCCTAATATCTCACCATACCCTGCCTGCATAATTTAAAATGACAGTTTAGCCTGTCAAACTTAAATGTGAGTGAAGTTCTTTGGATATTTATAAAACATCAAAAAGATAGAATGGTGTCAGCATAAGATGGGCCTTTATTACTAAGCCACAGGACGATTTTCAGATAACTGCTGGCAGTTCACCTAGAAGCTGAACTTCCAGCCAAGGTATACATTTGGTGGTGCCACAGTTTTGATGATATTTTCACCCAATGCAATAAAAGGATATTACAGAACTCCAGCACAAATTGTAGTCAAAGATGGAGGCAGGTCAATGACCCGTTTGTTTTTAATGTAGTCTTAATGTATTTGTTTTTAATGTATCCATGGTTTCCATTTCCCCTGAGAAAGTGTAAATTAACCATGCTAATAAAGCAATCTTTAATCTGCAGACCTAACTGACGTTTTGCTCGTTTTTAGTCCGCTAGCCAGTCACCCTTTACAAAGCCTGCCAAGTTTGGAGCTTGGGTATTTTTACATGCAGATCTGCACAGATCCTGTCTACGTCAGTAGATTTATTCCTAAGAAAGTGCGTGTGGGCACTAATTTCTGTGAATTTACTAATGCGTAAAGAACCTTAAAACCCGGGTAGAACGCAGCACAGGAAGGGTTGCGTCCAGCGCCGCAGCGCCGGATCTGCGTCCGGCAGGAGTCCCCCCTGAGTGCTCAGTCCCTGGTGCCGTGCGTCCCACAGGCCCCACCCCGGCGCCGTCCGTCCCGCAGGCCCCGCCTTTGGCGCCGAACTCTAACGTCACCATCTGCGCCGCGCACGGTGGAAACAGGAAGTGGGACCAAAACAAAGGAGCGGCGACCGGGAGCGGACTTACCTCACCTTCTTTCCCTTCCGCGTACGTCTCCGCCTGGCCGCCGACCCCAAGGAGCGGTCCGACTATGTCCAATATGGAAAAACACCTGTTCAACCTAAAATTCGCGGCCAAAGAACTGAGCAGGAGTGCCAAAAAATGCGATAAGGAGGAAAAGGCCGAAAAGGCCAAAATTAAAAAGGCCATTCAGAAGGGCAACATGGAAGTTGCGAGGATACACGCCGAAAATGCCATCCGCCAGAAGAACCAAGCGGTGAATTTCTTGAGAATGAGTGCGCGAGTCGATGCAGTGGCTGCCAGGGTCCAGACGGCGGTGACGATGGGCAAGGTGACCAAGTCGATGGCTGGTGTGGTTAAGTCGATGGATGCGACATTGAAGACCATGAATCTGGAGAAGATTTCCGCCTTGATGGACAAATTCGAACACCAGTTTGAGACTCTGGACGTCCAGACGCAGCAAATGGAAGACACCATGAGCAGCACGACGACGCTCACCACTCCCCAGAACCAAGTGGATATGCTGCTCCAGGAAATGGCAGATGAGGCGGGCCTCGACCTCAACATGGAGCTGCCGCAGGGGCAGACCGGCTCGGTGGGCACAAGCGTGGCTTCGGCAGAACAGGATGAACTGTCTCAGAGACTCGCCCGCCTTCGGGATCAAGTGTGACTGCAGAACCCGCTCGGAGGTTTCCTGGCCATAGCCACCCTTTAAATGCTCTCTGTGTGTTAGAGAGTTACTATACCCTAGAAACTCTGAACACGCCAGTATGCTGAAATGCCCTTCTACCTTTGGGTTTACAGCCCTTTCCAGATAAATTAAGAAATTCAGTCTTTCTGCTCTCTTAGCTGGATTCTGAAGTTCTGTATAGCTCGTAATGATGGTATTTTTATAGCAGCCTTTTAACAGAACTAGTTAATTTGGTGTATGTGAATCTTTTGGAAGATCTGGTCATAACTGTATTCAGTTTTCTGCCCAGAATGATCAGATTGAAGGTGGTTGGTTTTTATTATTAATATTATTTAGTGTGATTGATAATATCGAGAATGGCAGATGGTGCATAAAAGTTAAAGACGGGAAAGATTACTTAGTTTGGTTATACAGCTGTAAACTCCGTTCAGTATAGTCGGTGGACAGTGCTGTTTCTGTTTATCGTTTGGATTTTGGTTTTTGTTTTTGCCTTCACAGTGAGACTGCAATTGACTGTTCTCATAACGTATATTATTAATAAATCTGGTCTCATAACTTATACTGAAATTACCTTAGGATATTTTTGCATAATACTCTCTTAATGCTTATATTCTATGAATTTTTCATGTGATAATTGTGTAACTGGGAAAAATGCTGAATAACTTCCTTTATTATCTGAGCAAAAAAAATTTGTTCATTTATATTTTCTACTTAGTAAATTGAGTTCTTAAAAAGACTTAGAAAGTATGATATTTGACAGTGTCTTTCAAACGAACTTCTCCAACAAGTTTATAGTTGTTTTCTTGTTTCAACACTATTAGATGTCTTATAAAGTATGCTAGCTAGCATGGCAGTCATGTTACTCACTCTAACATTGCCAAAGAACTGTTGATTTTGTTTGAGAAAACCCTGGGACTGTGTGTCTGTAGGTTTTGTTTTGATTTTAACAACCAAAAATAGAAATAAATTTAGAACTGCATTTTAAGTTCTATTTGCATTTATTAATTTGTCCAAAAGCAACATCTCTTTGAAAACCTTGAAAATATAAGCTGGAATGTTTTACTTAGCCATGCAAGTACTTTATGTATACATCCAGCCAGCTGGAAGTCTGAGAAGTAAGGAGTAGGGCTGTAAGGAAGGAGAAAGCTTGACTCTTTAAGGCTGGAGCCTGGCTGTACTGCCTTCCATTTTCTCAGGAATGGCAATGTGTATTTTCTGGCTGCAAAGTAAACCATGTAGCCACCACTTTCTCACAGCATGGAAACGTGGAGAAAAGCAAACTTGCTTTTGCCTTGGCAAGTATACCAACTTAATTCAAGTTTTTTTGAACTTCCCCTTTCCTTCACTGGAAGATTTTTTCCATAAGAGAATTCTGTTGTTTCAGAAAATAATTGTAGGGGCTCTTCCTAGTTCTTTGAAAGATTCATAACCAACTATTAACTATTATAACACGTTTTCCAGTGTAAATGAGTAAGAAAAAAAGAAAGGTGTAACGTGTGTGCAGATAAAGAATGACCCTTATATTTAAGTTACTTTATATTTGGACATTGTTCAGAAGTGTGCTGTAAGGGATACTTGTTGGTTGTCTGACCAGCATCTTCTCTCAAGAACACACACCTCTATGGTTATGCAGAGCCATGTGTGAGGAGAGCATGAGTCTTAACCCCTATTTTATTTTATTTTTGAGACAGTCTCGCTCTGAGGCCCAGGCTGGAGTGCCGCGACACAATCTTGGCCCACTACAACCTCCACCTCCCAAGTTCAGGCGATTCTCCTGCTTCAGCCTTCTGAGGAGCTGGGATTACAGGCACATGCCACCACACCCAGCTAATATTTTTGTATTTTTAGTAGAGACAGGGTTTCACTGTGTTGGCCAGGCTGGTCTCAAACTCCTGACCTCAAGTGATCCACCTGCCTCAGCCTCCCAAAGTGCTGGGATTACAGGCAAGAGCCACCACACCCAGCCTTAACCCCTCTTTAGACTGGAAAAAATAATTACAAATTTAAAAATAGCTTAGTGTTGAACCCTTTGGTAAATTGAAAAGCCTTTTATAATGCAAATATTCCCAACAAAATTAATATATTTTGTGAGATTAAACTGCTTGTATATGCTTGAACTTTGTTAAAAGATGTTCATGTCATACTATTATGAATGTACATTTTTATGAGTCATAAATATTATTTTCAGAAGCAGTAGAGGCCCATGATTATTTCCTCACTTTTGCAGTTGATGAAATACTGAAATGTAAATCACAGGAATTTGTCAAATAAATCATTTTAAACTGCATGTTATTGGATGTGAGTGTGCATCCTGTTTTAAAAAATAAGAAAAAAGAATTCTGAGGTAGATTTGGTTCAAAAAGCATGGTATTTTTCCAAATTCACCTTCAATCTCACCACTTACATTTCTGTTTGGTTAGCATGGCTCTTTCTTGCATATTTCTAGGATCCCTGGCTTATTTTTGTTGTTGCTGTTTTGAGACGGAGTCTCGCTCTGTCACCCAGGCTGGAGTGTCACAACAATCTTGGCTCATTGCAGCCTCCACCTCCTGGGTTCAAGTGGTCCTCCTTCCTCAGCCTCCTGAGTGGCTTGGATACAGATAACTTGCCACCACACCTGGCTAATTTTGTTTTTTGTTTTTGGTTTTTTTTAAAAAAGTTGGGTTATCACCCTGTTGGCCAGGCTTGTCGCAAACTCCTGACCTCAAGTGATCCACCCATCTCGGCCTCCCAGAGTGCTGGGATTACAGGCCTGAGCCACTGCGCCCAGGCCCCTGGCTCCTCTACTGTAACTGTTTCTTCATGGCTACAAGATTCTTTTTCACATTGAAACTTCACTATACCAAAGATGGATATGATTTACAAAGATCCAGCTGAAATGCATCAGGGAACTAGTTAATCTTTCATTCAACCACTAGTGAGATTTTTTTCCTTTCATTTTTTCTGCCTTCTAATGCCCAGTTTCTAATGATGCAGGACAGAGAAAAATGTAGAATGGATGAATACACAAAATACTTTACATTTAGTTTATTTCAGCTTAGGAAACCCAGATGATACTGTGTGTGCTACTGGAGAATTTTCTTGCTAAAGCTATTTCTTGCTGAAGGAATGCCACTGAGACTTGGACACTGTCCCTGCTGTCTTTGATTTGGAAAAGACTGCTGAAAATAAGCACCAGTCTGATAAGACAACCTTATTCACTGAGCATAGTATCAGCGCCAGCTGGCCAAGCACACTATAAAGCAGAAGGGAGGGACTTCCTCTGCAAAAACACAGCAGCCTCTTGGCAATTCTGTAGCCAAAGTTCAAAGCTCAAGATCTTTAGTAATTATAGCAAAAAGCTACAAGTCAGTGGATGGTAGACGGTAAGCAAACAGATGAGCAGACTCCTGTTTCAGCTGACTGGAATTAGCAAAATGCCTGTCTGGTTTACCTAGGTTTGTTTTTCTACAATTAGATTGTAAGCTCCGTAGGGAGCCAGAGCCAGGCAGTGTCTATCATGGTGTCAATCTCTGGGCCTGGTATGGTGCCTCCCACAGTGGGCTGCTTGCACTGTGGAGCGAATGTGTGCCTTGCCTGGGTGCTCTCTCCTGACAGTGCCTCAAGCTCTCTGATGGCGGCAGACACAGGCAGGTAAAGCGGGCTCCTTGAGTGCCCAGCCAAGAGTCCCAAGTATGGACACTCGAGAGCTGTGTCATCTTCCTTCACAGCATTTGTCCACAATGAAATGTTTACCTCTGTTCTTGGGGGTTTGTACATCCTCTCTCGCTGCTGAGAAATGTCAGGACAAACAGTTCAGCAGTGTGTATTCAAAATGACAATACAGATGGGGCGTGGTGGCTCACACCTGTAACCCCAGCACTTTGGAAGACTGAGGCAGGAGAATTGCTTGAGGCCAACAGTTTGACACCAGCCTGGGCAACATAGCGAGACCCCATCTCAATAGTAATTTTTAAAATTTGGGCTGGGCTTGGTGGCTCACACCTGTAATCCCAGCACTTTGGGAGGCTGAGGCAGATGGATCACCTGAGATCAGGAGTACAAGACCAGCCTGGTTAACATGGTGAAACGCTGTCTCTACTAAAAATACAAAAAAAAACCAACTAGCCAGGCATGATGGCGCACACCTGTAATCCTAGCTACTTGGGAGGCTGAGACAGGAGAATCGCTTGAACCCAGGAGGCAAAATCTTGCTGTGAGCCGAGATTGTGCCAACTGCACAATCTCTGAGTGACAGAGTAAGACTCTGTCTCAAAAAAATATAAATAAAAATAATTTTTTTGTTAATTTAAAAACATTTTAAATGAAAATGCAGTGAAAGATGTAGACCAAAACATGCTGGGCATGTGGGGCTTCTTTCTAGAGGTGAGAAAATGCTTCTGCCCTTTAAGGATATTCAGTAAAAATAGGTAGATAAGACATACACAGAAAAAGAAGAATGGACAAGGCATATCCAGATGTTAAAAAAAAAAATCAAGAACACTTCAGATCAGGACTGTTTGCACGCTTTATGTTATTTTATACCTCAACCCTTAAAAAGGATTAAGTTACAATATTAGGCAGCATGCCATGCTCATCAAATCATGAAACAGAAAGTGCCGGAAGAAAGGGAGGTTATGCTGTGTCATGGCAGTTAGAAGTGGCTTCCCAGAGTTGGCAGGTTTAATCTCAGGTTTCAAAGGGGGAAAAAAAGCAGGAATGACATGGGATCTGAGAGGCCAAAAACTACAGGGAGTTTTGGCTGAGTGGAGCGTTCATTTGATGTAAAAGAGAGTGAAGGGGAGACTGGACAGATTGCAAAGGGCTCGAGGCCAGATTAAAAGCATGGACTTCACCCTGCAGAAAGGAGGAAGCACGGCAGTCATGAGAAATGATGGTTCAGGCAGAGATTAGAGCATAAAGCAGGGAGGCGGGGAGGGCTAAGAGGAACACGGTCTTGGATGATGAGTCATCACGAATCTCTGATCACCTGGGACATGGTTCCACTGAACAGACTGACCCAGTGGGTCTGCAGATGATACCAATATGCTGCGAGTCTGGGAACCCCTTTTAAGGAGCAAGGATCTTAACTCTGACTGCACATTACAACTGCCTGGTACTTAGTCACCATATGAGTAATGTTTTTCTCCACCAGTACGAACTCCTGGTCTCCAGTGATCCTGCTGCCTCAGCCTCCTAAGTATCTGGGATCCATCTGTATTTTTATATCTTATAGATAAATATCATGAATCAAATTTCATTAACATTGGGAAAAGATTTTTACTTGACAGATTTCCAATTTGTTCTCAAAAAAATAATTTTAAATACATGGAAATGTAGTTGGTACTTTTTTTCTCCGATCCAGTAGTTTCATTGCAAAGGCATTAAACAGAATAGTTTTCATCTTCTCATGACTCTCCTTGTTCCCTTTTCATGATCAATTCCATGGCCATAAGAATTTTTTGATGCCAACAGCAGATGGGATGTAAACAGTGAGTTGTTATTTTTGCTAATATCAAACAGATGGGCTATCTAAATGAAAATAAAAACATTTCTGCAAACATGAATGTCCTCAGCTGTCACAGGAAAAAACTTTTTAAATTAAAGTAAATTTCTTTTTAACTACTTTTTATAGCGTCTATAATGCAGGAGATTTTTTAAACTGGTAATTTGGTATAGTTTTGCAACTCTGTGTCTAATGTTGGAGTGAATAGTCTGCCAGGGAGATTTTTGATCTGCTTAATTTTTCTGCTTAGCATGCCGTGGCACATTTAAGGAGGTAATGTTATAACGCTTTAAAATGTAGTCATATGCACAATTCTGTGTGTGATTTGAAAGACCCCTTTAAAATTCTCTCTACTTATATAATCATAGAAGGCCCAATTCGAAAAAGTACTTCTGCAACATGCTTGGAAATACGCCAGTTGAAACGAGGATCAAGGCAGAAGGCTGGCAGAGCTCTACCGCTCTATTCTTTATTCCTTAGAGAGTCTTGCAAAGAATGGGGGCATATTCACATTTGGGGGTAAATTTTCACATTTTATTTTTGTTGCACAAACTTGAAATACATGAACTTAGAGTACCATTCAACATCAGTAACGATTCAGAAGCAGCTCTTGGAAATGTTCAGTGAGACCTCCCAGGTTTCACTTAGATCTCTGAGAATTAGACCTAAAGGACTCTGAATATCCATCTTGGAGGCTGGGGACAGAAGAAGACCCACCAACCTCATCGCTGTCAGCATCTCGAAGTCACTGGTCTTTCACAGCATGTGGGAAGATGCGCTCACACGTCCTCTCATCACTTCTTTCTAGCACTCCAGGGGCATTTTTGGTTAACCCTACTTCATTCTTTCTACTTAGACTAGTTATTATCATGTGAATACATTCACCCGCCTACCTCCAACCTTTGTGCATCCCATTTTAAATTGGTTGCTTCCTAAACTGTAACTATAGTCACAGGCTTCGTACTTAATTTTCAGTTTCTTCCAGCTCTTTTCATCAGAGCTGGTTCGTTTCTGTATCCCTTGCTCTGGCCCCTGTCAAAAGTCGTAACCATTTCTGAATAGAATTGTAGCTCACACAGCCTGTGAGGGAAGCAGCCTCTTACCTAGAAACCCGCCTGACAGTCAGACCCCCATCCAGAGCTCCCTTCCCAACCCAGCAGAAGCTTTTCTTACCTTCTCATGGATTCCAAGGTCTTTTTGCTCCTTTGTCACTGGATGGTCAGGAACTCAGTGTGTCCTTCCATGCTGCTCTTCACCCCACCAAATTCCAGGCCAGCAACCACCGAGCCAAAATTGCATTGTACTTTCCAAACCAGGCCTCAGGCAACAGCAGGGAATTCCTGCCTCCAGCCTCCCGAGTTTCTCCAGCTCCCAGAGGGTCCCTTCCCTGTGTTCCTTCCCCTCTGGAGCCAGCTCCACACCCTTCGCCAACTCACCAACCTACTGGTGTGCAGTAGCACCTCCCAGGGTTTGCAGCACCTATTTTAAAGACACCACTGGCTGATCACGGTCCCTTTGGCCTCTCAATAGCCCTGTCACCTGGGCCATAGCTCTGCAGAGAGCTGGGAGCAGTTGACATATTTCTTTTCTTTTCTTTTCTTTTCTTTTGAGACAGAGTCTTGCTCTGTCGCCAGGCTGGAATGTAGTGGCATGATCTCGACTCACTGCAACCTCTGCCTCCTGGGTTCAAGCGATTCTCCTGCCTCAGACTCCCAAATAGCTGGGATTACAGGTGCCCACCACTGTGCCCAGCTAATTTTTGTATTTTAGTAGAGACAGGGTTTTACCATGTTAGCCAGGTTGGTCTCGAACTCTTGACCTCAGGTGATCCACCCACCTCAGCCTCCCAAAGTGCTGGGATGAAGGCGTGAGCCAGTGCGCCCAACTGACATTCTTTAATGACTCCACACCAGACAATGCAGTCACAGACACCACTTCCATAGCCTGCTTCCCTTGGCTTCCAGGGAAATGACTCCTTCATGACAGCCGAGGTCACAGTTGCCCTCACCGCTTCCTATCCCTGTGAAAGGCTGTCTCAAACACCAACAGATCCACTCCTGCCTTTTTGTGTATTCTGCTTCTGGGTGGTACCAAACCCAGATTTATGGATGAAGGCTGCCAAAATGTCATCCCATGGCCAGGCCTCAGTTCTGGTCACTAGGGACTGTCTTTAGCTTTCCAAAAGGAAAGAGGTAAGATGGCCAAGGAAACTATGCAGTCTTACTGTCTTTGGCTAAGTGCTTCCTAATATGGATCCCTTTTTGCCTCGGTAGGAAAGGAAAAAGAACTTCTCTCTTTCCCATTAGGTTCTGTAGCCGAATGAACTGACAAAGATGGATGAACAGGAGGAAAGCATACATATTTTATTTAATAGTTTTACATGCACACATGAACTTTCACAAGAAAAATGAAGACCCGAAGAAGTCATTAGGACTAACAGCTTACATACTCTTTTAACAAAAGATGATACATTTATGGAGAAGTGACAAAGGAGAAAGGTTCAAGTTTCTAGGGGCAGTCATTGTGGGGCAGTGACTAATGAAAGACAAGGGTTATTTTAGTGGGTTTGTACAGATCCATTTCAGGGTGAGCTCCTAGTCCCTGGTGATGAGAAGATTCTCCTCTTCCTGGTACAGGGCAGGCACGTTTCTCATGGAAAATTTCATGACCTGGTTTTTGGGACAGAGCAGGAGGTCAGTCAGCCCTGCATCTGAGGCTTCTCAAGTGCTTTTAGCTGCAATTAGTCAACATGCCGAAAGGCACATTTTGGGGTGGCATTTTGTGTTCTGAACCCTTTCGCTTCCTTCTTGCTTACACTGAGGTTCACAGGGGCCTGCAGAGGAGCTGCTGCAGGAGGATGGGGAGATGGGGAGGCAATATCCCCTCCACTGGATGAAATGCCCATGGGCAATGGCTGCTGCCTCCACCTACCCAGGGAAGAACCAGCCAACTGGCGTGGCAGGCAGGAAGCTAGCGGGGCCTCCCAGCAATGCCAGTTCCACTGGAGAGCCTGGGCCACCCTGACCCCTCTCTCCCTGTCACTCTCCTTCTTCCTTCCAGAGCCCCTGCTGCCCCTCTGTCTCCAGAATTGTCCTCTGCTTGCCAGTTAACCCATCCCCAGCATTTGTTGGTTTCTGAGGGACCCAGCCTCTCAGCCCTTGCTGGCCACCTGTCCCAGGCTCAGAAGAAGGGGACAGAGGACACTCATTCATTCCACCATATTTACTGGGGCCAGGCCTGCACTAGGTGCTGGAGACTCCCAGGCAGACAAGACAGAGACCTGTCTGGAGGGCTTCACATGTTAGTGGAGGAGACAAATAAGAACAGATTAACCAAGACTCAGTGGGAAACATGCAGCCTGGATAGATGCCTTGGTAAAGCCAGGCTGGCACAGAGAGGGCGGAGGAGGCCTGTGCAGGGTCCACGGTCACCTGGGAAAGGGAGCTTAGTGGCCTCCCAGAGGAAGAGCTAGAGAAATGGTCCAGGAGGATCATCACCTGAGAGTCGTGCACAGCTTTCCTAGGCTCTCGCCCTACCTCGTGTGGGACACAGCGGGCACCCGGCAGATCTGACACTAACAGGCATCACCAGGTATGCTGGCACACACACTCACATACGCACACTCACGCACTTGCTCCGGCAGGCACACCTTCACACATAAGCTCAGCCTTATACATTCACACTCGCTGTTACACATTTGCCCTTGCACAGCACACACTCTCAACACTCAATCACTCTTACACTTACTCACACAGTCATACCCTCGCAACTTCCGAATCTGATTAGAAACTACACTAAAGGAACATCGATCACCTTCCATGTTTTGTTTACACTGCAGCATATTCTTGCACTCACTTAGCCTTGGAAGGGAGGCTCCATGCTCTCTCCCAATTTCTGAGTAGCCCCTACCCTCAACTCTATGGCCGTGGAGAAGAGAGGGGAGAAAAGGCAACAGTTTAAAAAAAAAAAAAAAAGAATGAGGCCGGGCGAGGTGGCTCACGCCTGTAATCTCAGCACTTTGGGAGGCCAAGGCAGGCAGAACACGAGGTCAAGAGATGGAGACCATCCTGGCCAACATGGTGAAACGCCGTCTCTACTAAAAATAAAAAAAATTAGCCAGGCCTGGTAGCACGTGCCTGTGGTCCCAGCTACTTGGGAGGCTGAGGCAGAAGAATCACTTGAACTCAGGAGGCAGAGGTTGCAGTGAGCCAAGACTGCGCCACTGCACTCCAGCCTGGCAACAGAGCAAGACTCCATCTCAAAAAAAAAAAAAAAAAATAGTCCTCTGTCCCTGGGTCACGAATGTTGCATTATCTAGACAGATAGAAATTCAGGAAACAACTTAGGATCTCACCTCGGCTTCTTGGTCTGCCCTATCCTTGCTGTAGTTGGCTGAATATCCCATTAACTTACCCCCAACCCCAGAGGAAAGTGAGCAGAGAACAGGCCTCAACCCTTGCTGGCTTTCTTTGCAGCTTCCTGGAAAGAATCGACAGCGTCAGCTTGGTTGACTACACACCCACAGACCAGGTATGTGGAATTAGGATCCCCCACCACACACCAGAAACTTTTGAGATTTGTTTCAAATATGATTTAATGATTATTTCAAAATGGATTAAGAAAAAATCCTGACGATACCTACTTCTTGCAAATCATTTGTACTGCCCTGTATGTGTGCATGGATTGGTCATCAAACCCTGTGCCTTGCTTCCCTTACTCTAGCACTTAGTGGTTATTTAAATTACTAGCATGTAAATGAGTTTATCTGCAGACTAGGAACATGCAGTTCCCAGTCCTCCTGGAGCTGTCCTCAGGAAAGCCAAGTCTTTTACTTCCTGGCTTCATAAACTATGCCCATTCTGCTTGTGGCCCCGGGCCTGAGTCCCATATAGCGAACTTTCCAGGTGTGACCCAGAGGCCTCTCCTTTTGGTTGAGTCAGAAAAAAAGCACTCTATCAATTTTTTTTTTTTTTGAGACAGAATCTTGCTCTGTTGCCCAAGCTGGAGTGCAGTAGCGCAATCTTGGCTCACTGCAACCTCCGCCTACTGGGTTCAAGCGATTCTCCTGCCTCGGCCTTTCAAGTAGCTGGGATTACAGGTGCCTGCCACCTTGCCCAGCTAATTTTTGTACTTTTAGTAGAGACAGGTTTTTGCCTTGTAGGCCAGGCTGGTCTCAAACTCCTGACCTCAGGTTATCTGTCTGCCTCAGCCTCCCAAAGTGCCGGGATTATACGCATGAGCCACTGCACCAGGCCAATCTGAGTTCTTATAATTTTTTTCCTTTACAGTGGAACAAATTATTTGAAAAATATTGATGATGTATAGTTATACCCGGGCTTTACCTTGAGGAAGGACAGTAATGTAACTCAGCTTGCTTCCCTCTTCTTGCTCTCAGGACCTCCTCAGATGCAGAGTTCTGACATCAGGGATTTTTGAGACACGATTCCAAGTGGACAAAGTAAACTTTCAGTGAGTATGCTGTTGACAGCTGCATGGCCCAGGGCCAGGGGACCGAGAGCCAAAGGGTTGTGGGGCTTATGGGGGCTTCATCCCTGAATGCGCATGGGTGCCCTTTCAGGTAAGGGCAGCTGGGGTGAAATTTGAACTCTAGCAAGAGTTGAAGTGTTGATTTTACTGCCTACTTTAAAGTAGAAATGAGGACACCTGAAAGGAAGGCGTGTTTGCATCTGAGTTGTAGATTTGATCGGCCCTTTTATTAGATCAGGAGACTCATGAAATTTTAACCTTTCAGATGCACAGTCACAGTTTGAGAACTGAAATTAGCAGTGTATGTGTGTCTCTAGCCCATCTCTTGGGTTGCCCAAGTGCAAACTCTGCCAAATGAGCTTACTTTCTTCATTTTTCCTCCTCATGATGAGACAATGATTCTCCCTCCACAAAGCTCTTTTCCATCCTCACAGCTGTGACCCTAGTCCTGCTCCATGCCTAGACTCCCCCGTGCCTAGACTCTCTCGGTAGGGCCCTGGCTGGTCTCCTGTCTGCTAGCTTACCCATTCCAGTTGCCCTACTCAGCACCATGAAATGGATCTTCCCACAGCGTGGCCTGGATTGTGCTATTCCTCTGCTGAAAATGGTTCGGGGCTCACTATTGCCTGTGCATTCTATGACCCAAGCCCTCCACCTGTGACCTGCCCCACCCCCAGCCCTGCTTTACCACCTGCCACCTGCCTCACCAGGCTGGGTTGCTGTCAGGACCCTTCAGTTCTCCCAGCTCTTCCTACAGCACCTCTATTCATCTTGTCCTCTGAGCCTCAGATTCTACCTGGGCCAAGCAAACCCCACAAATCTATCAAAGCTTCCGTCAGGACAGGCATAGTGGCTCATGCCTGTAATCTCAGCACTTTGGGAAGCCAAGGCAGTAGGATTGCTTGAGGCCAGGGAAGACCAGCCTGGGCAACATAGCAAGAACCTGTCTCTACTGAAACAAAACAAAACAAAAAATCTGTTAAGCCCAGGAGTTTAACCCTGCAGTAAGCCATGATTATGCCACTGCACTCCAGCCTGGGTGACAGAGTGAGACCCTGTCACTAAAAAAAAAAAAAAAAAAAAAAAAAAATAGAATTCCCATTGCATCTACTATGCAACCCTTGATGGTATACTGCCCTATACCTTTCCCAGTCCCCTTCGGCATGTATGACTCTATGGCTTAGGCCACAGGGCGCACTGGGTAGGGGCTGTGAGAAGAGGGGCCTGGGCCTGGCCTGATGAAGTGCAGGATGTAGCTGAGAAACTCTGAGAGAACTGGCTGAGGACACCTTTGCTAGGCAAGACCAGGGAGTGACTCAGGCTGGGCAGAGAAGCCTGAACTAAATCAGGGAAGTGATAAAGACCTACTGCAGGTCAACAGGCAGAGGCGGCTGGAGACAAGACACATGTAGTGTCGACAGATCAGCAAGGAACCTTTCTCAATTCTCCAGGGGTGTGAGGACACTCCAGCTTACAGTGTCCTGAGAGCTGGAATAAATCATAAGAAGAATCTGCCCTGGGCGGGGACTTAGCTCATACTCAGAGGCCTTAGTGTCTGAGCAAGTAACCTCTAGCACTACTGAGCTAGTAACTACTGCATTTATTAAAGACCTACTATGTGACCTCAGACACTGCCGGCTGCTGTCTGCTTGATCTCTCACCCCTGTAGCCCCACTGTGGGGTGACAGAGGAGGGACAGTGGCTGAGAGAGGTGGAGCCACTTGTAGTCCAGTATCACACAGGGAGTGATGGTGCAGGCCAGACAGTGACCCGAGCCTGACTCAGACCCACGTGTGATCGCTGGAACCTGCTGATGATAAAGGAGGAAAGCAAGGATGTGTGCCATTGTCCCCTGCTTCCCTCAAATAATTGTGTTCCTCTTGCTCTTCCACAGCATGTTTGATGTTGGTGGCCAGAGGGATGAGAGGAGAAAATGGATCCAGTGCTTTAACGGTGATTTTTATGCTCTCTCAAGAAAATGGGGGTGAATTCTAACACTTGGCACTGCTGTGCTTAACTATTTTTGAATTAGATAATCTCTAATCTAATTAATATGTAAAGTATAGCATTTTATAGATTATTATGAAGCTCCTTCCTTAGATACTAATCTCATTTTTAATAAGCATTTAAGGGCCGGGCACAGTGGCTCACGCCTGTAATCCCAGCAATTTGGGAGGCTGAGGAGGGCAGATCACCTGAAGTCAGGAGTTCAAGACCAGCCTGGCCAACATGGTGAAACCCTGGCTCTATTAAAAATACAAAAATTGCCGTGCACATTGGCTCACACCTGTAATCCTGTTTGAAAGCACTTTGGGAGGCCAAGGCAGGTGGACCATGAGGTCAGGAGTTTGAGACAGCCTGGCCAATATAGTGAAATCCTGTCTCTACTAAAAATACAAAAATTAGCTGGGCATGGTGGTGCATCCCTGTAGTTCCAGCTACTCAGGAGGCTAAGGCAGAAGAATCGCTTGAACCTGGGCGGCAGAGGTTGCAGTGAGCCAAAATCACGCCACTACACTCTAGCCTGGGTGGCAGAGCAAGACTCTGTCTCAAAAAAAAAAAAAAGCCAGATGTGATGATACACCTGTAATCCTAGCTACTGGGGAGGCTGAGGCAGCCTTAGGCAACCACACCCAGCTTATTTGCAACCCAGGAGCTGGAGGTTGCAGTGAGCCGAGATCATGCCATTGCACTCCAGCCTGGGAGACAAGAGTAAAACTCCACCTCAAAAAAAAAAAGCATTTAAGCATCCCAAATTTACATGTGCCTTTTGGAGTAGGCTCTCCATCAGTATATTACTGAAACAACAAGTGATATGCGTGGTGCACATCCAGGCTATTCTGCGACTGAATAGTCCTATCATTGAATGAATGTTTGGACGAACGGAGTAGCTTCTGGGTGTGTACTTTCAGGATTTCTACCTGAGATGCTTTATTTTTTCTCTTTTCACCCCACAAGATGTCACAGCTATCATCTACGTGGCAGCCTGCAGTAGCTACAACATGGTGATTCGAGAAGATAACAACACCAACCGGCTAAGAGAGTCCCTCGATCTTTTTGAAAGCATCTGGAACAACAGGTGATACAAATCACAAATTCAGTCTTACTACTGATTGCAAATTTTCTTTTGTTAAAAATATGCTCAGGCCAGGCATTGTGGCTCACACCTGTAATCTCAAAACTGGGAGGCCGAGGTAAGGTGGGTCCCTTGAGCCCAGGAGTAGGAAACCAGCCTGGACAACATGAAGAAACCTTGTCTCTACAAAAAATACAAAAATTAGCCAGGTGTGGTGGTATACACCTGTCCCAGTTACTCAGGAGCTTGAGGTAGGAGGATCGCTTGAGCCCAGGAGGTGAGGGTTGCAATGAGCTGAGATCACACAACTGCACGCCTGCCTGGGCAGCAGAGCAAGACCCTGTCTCAAAACACACAAACACACACAGACAGACAGACAGACACACACACACACACACACACACACTTTACTGATA
This sequence comes from Leontopithecus rosalia, assembly GCA_028533165.1. NCBI lineage: Eukaryota > Metazoa > Chordata > Mammalia > Primates > Cebidae > Leontopithecus > Leontopithecus rosalia. The sequence continues at coordinate 41,716,630 of CM052661.1, read as the reverse complement.
AATCCAAAACCGTAAGAAGTATCTCTTTTGATTCATCTATTGTATAGACATATAAAATGTGGAGTATTCTTTGATGAAGCTCTGATGGTTGCTTTGTCAAGAAAATTTAAATCTCTGTTTTGAAATCCTAAGATTACATTCGGCCTTCCATATCTTCAGGTTCCACATCTGCAGATTCAACCAACCACAGATTGAAAACATTCAAAAATAAATTTAAGATAGCAATACAACAACAACAACAAAATACAGAATTGCCAGGCACAGTGGCTTACCCCTGTAATCCCAGCATTTGGGGAGGCTGAAACAGGGGAATTGCTTGAGCTCAGGAGTTCGAGACCAGCCTAGGCAACATTTTGAAACACCATCTCTACAAAAACACAAAAATTAGGTATGGCAGTACGCACTTGTAGTCCCAGCTACTCGGAAAGTTGAGGCAGGAGGATCACTTGAGCCCAGGAGGCGGAGATTATAGTGAGCCGAGGTTGCATCACTGCACTTCAGTCTGAGCAACAGAGGGAGACTCTGTCTCAAAAAAATTAATTAATTAATTTAAAAATTTAGCAAAGAAAAAAATAGACTAAAAATAAGAATACAAATAACAAACACTACAGTATAACAAGTACTTACCTAGCTTTTACATTTCTGATAGGTATTGTAGGTAATAAGGAGATGATGTAAGCGTATGGGAGGATGTGCTCAGGTTATACGCAAATACTACACCATTTCATATAAGGGAGCCTCCTCAGATTTTGTTATTCACAGAGAGTCCCAGACCAATCCCCCACGGCTATCAAGGGATGACTCTATAGCTAGGGTTCAAAATAGGTTTTGTTTGGTTTTTAAAATTTAGGAAGTACCAATTTAGGGGCTGGGCACAGTGGCTCACGCCTGTAATCCCAGAACTTTGGGAGGCTGAGGCAGGTGGATCACCTGAAGTCAGGAGTTTGAGACCAACCTGGCCAAAATGGTGAAACCCCGTGTCTGCTAAACATAAAAAATTAGCTGGGTGTGGTGGTGGGCACCTATAGTCCCAGCTACTTGGAAGGCTGAGGCAGGAGAATGGCTTGAACCTGGGAGGTGGAGGTTGCAGTGAGCTGAGATTGCGCAACTGCACTCTAGCCTGGGCAACAGAGTGAGACTCTGTCTCAAAAAATAATTTTTTTTTAATTTAAAAAATAAATAAATAATACCATTTTAGGACATCCACTAATAACTAGATGACCTCTAAGATCCCTTACAGCTCCTAGTCACCACATTCATGTTTGAAACTACTAGCATTGCAAAGTGGCAGAAGAGATTATTTCAGAAAGGAAAAGTTAGCGTGCACACACACACAATGAAGACATATAGAGTTAGAAATCAAAGTTTCTTCTGAAATATTTAGGAAGAAATATCACCAAGGAGGATAGGAAACGTAAGTTTAGCTTGTAAAAGTTTTGGATTATCAGAAGAGTGTCTTTCTATCAAATGTTCAACAATTACCCTCCAATTTGTGGTATGAAGACAGTTAATGGGAAAGAAACAGGGTCAGGAAATCCCAGGTATACAGAAGAATACTACAGAGTTATTTTCAATATATACACTATATGTATAAGTGAGAAAGTGACCACAATATTCTTATATGAAAAAGCAGATTTTGAAATATTATGATCTTGTTTTTATAAATATATGAGGACAGAAAAAAACTTGCGCATAAAAATATAAAACTTCTATCGTAATTGTTTCTGTTATCGTAATTACGTTTGATTTTTTCTGCATGTTTTTCTATAATTTAAGATTTGTTTTTACAAAGATTATATATTTTATTACTAGAAGAAGCAGGTAAGCTATTTCCATTTGAAGGGAAAATAGATTGTGGAGTTTTTTTGTTTTTTGTTTTGCTTTTTTGAGATGGAGACTCACTCTGTTTGTCCCCCAGGCTGGAGTGCAGTGGCACTATCTCAGCAACTTCCACCTCCCCAGTTCCAGTGATTCTCCAGCCTCAGCCTCCTGAGTAGCTGGGATTATAGGTGTGTGCCACCACGCCTAGCAAGTTTTTATATTTTTAGTAAAGATGGGGTTTCACTATGCTGGTCAGGCTGGTCTCGAGCTCCGGACCTCATGATCCACCCACCTTAACCTCCCAAAGTGCTGGGATTACAGTCGTGACCCACCACACCCAGCCAGATTGTGTTTTTAATTGATAGTAACATTCCAGGAGACTAATAAATTAGCTTGATTCCTTTGAAGTGAGGGAGGCAGAAGAACCAAGCCAGCTGCAAGTTAAGCTCTGTGTTATTAGCTAATGAGTCATGGAGTATTTTGTTGTTATTAACACTTTCACTTCTAGTGTGAGTTTTCTGACCTTTATTGGCAAATTATACCACAGAAATCCAAGTGAACTCATTACATAATTAAATCTTAGCTTTGGTTCCAACAAATGTATATACCCCATGGCACTGAATTAGAAACTGCTTAACTACAGATTGAGTATCCCTTCTCCGAAACACTTGGGAGCAAAAGTGTTTCAGATTACTGATTTTTTTGATTTTGGAATAGTTGAATTATTCTTACTAGTCTAGCATCCCTAATATGAAAATCCAAAGTGTGAAATGCTCCAACAAGCATTTCCTTTGAGGATCATGTCAGTGCTGAAACATTTTCAGATTTTGAAGCATTTCGGATTTTGTGTTTTCGGATTAGGGATGCTCAGCCTGTACCTGTGAGTGTTTGTCATTGTTTACAGATGGAATGAGGCTAGTATGTTGAATTTTCTTGAATCCTATACATTTTTAGGAAGATGATGATATTCTTTTAATTTAGCAACTTCTGTGTTAGAGCTTTCATAAACTAGTGTATGTGAAATTTGTATATTTATTTCTCTTTTTTAGGTGGTTACGGACCATTTCTATCATCTTGTTCTTGAACAAACAAGATATGCTGGCAGAAAAAGTCTTGGCAGGGAAATCAAAAATTGAAGACTATTTCCCAGAATATGCAAATTATACTGTTCCTGAAGATGGTAAGATTTCAGAACACATTCTTATGATTGAGAAATAGAATTGTTTTATTAATAATCCTGTAACTAATTCAGATACTTCTGATGAATCTAAAAAATTCACTTAATTTAAATCAATTCTCTTTCTACTGCCCATATCCTGTAGTACTAGAGCATTAAAATGTCCTATTTAAGATCCTGTCTGTAAATGTTTCCAAGTTTGACTTTCCGTTGAAACTGTGTAGCAGAAGAAGGAGCCGTTTTGGGGTGTGAGTGTGTCATGCTGGTATGAACTCTCCCTCTAGTGCCTTTGACTGGTGTGACATGACGGGGGCCTTGTTAGTCCGTGATACAGACCTTCTTGCTTCACCCTCAGATGACCCTGCATGAGAGTCTGAGAGAGGAGAAATCACGTATTCAAGGCCACATAGGTAGAACCACACAGGCAAGGCAGTCCTCACGCCCGTGCTGGCAGCAGCTGCGCTTACCTGCTCCTGTCTCCAGCCTTGCTGTGGCTGCGGCCTTGGGAATTTCCAGCAGGACCAGCACCATCCTAGGCCGCCTGAGACTGAGGGGTTTCCGGGGCATAGGACTGGCAGTGCTAAAGCCAGGAAGGTAAACCAGGAGGAGTTGGCCACCCATTTCCAGTTGCTTACACTTCAGTTTCCAGTGAGCACCAGGTCTACCAGAGGCTCATAGGAGTGACGTAACGCGAAATCACACCACTTCTAACCTCTCGAATTCAAAACTAGATAACACAGAATAAAAGAGACTCTCGGGAACGATCCAAGATGGCCGATCGCTAACATCTCGGGATTGCAGCTC
>CM052661.1:41678031-41712328 GCA_028533165.1 Leontopithecus rosalia | reverse complement strand
CTTCCTTCCTTCATCCCTTCCTTCCTCCCTCCCTTCCTCCTTCCCTCCCTTCCTGCCTTCCTCCCTTCCTCCCCCCGCCAAAAAAAAATAAAGGGAAAAAAAAAAAAGAGACTCTCCTGGAAAATATAGTTAAGATTTGGAAATTTTATTTTTTATCCTCAATGAAGAGGGAAAAGAAAACTTGCATTTGTCATTAAATTTTCTTGCTCCCTATGGTCGATGTTCTTTTCTCCCTCAGGGGACAGGCATTATATAAGTATATTCATAGTAAAATCCTGACCTGTGTGGGGCCTTCCAATAAAATCCTGCTACTGTCACCTGTGTCAGAAAGACCTGAAAAAGATCCTACTTAATAGGTAGGACTTTGGAAATGGGCTTGAGCGCCAGCTCTGCCTGTGGTCTCACCAGACCTGGCTGCTTTCATGAGCGGTGCAGCCCCCACACTTGCCAGAGTGTCAGTCAGTGCAAGGTCCAGGCTCTTCCCGAGGCCAAATCAAGTGGAAATCTCATTGCAGTTCATCACCCCCTGGCTCTACCTGCAGCCTGGTGATGTGCTTTCCAGGACTGAGGCCAGGTGCCTCTTGCCACAGAGCATGGCTTCTGCTGTGCATTCTGTGGCTCGCATTGCCAGTCTCCCAGCAAGCTGGGTCTTTCATTCTCCTGCTAACCACCTCCTGCCACTTCCCGTCACTCAGTTCAGGCAGTGGCTCTGGGGGGTGCTCCCACAGTGTCCACCTCTCCATGCCCTTCCCTGTTTCCCTCCTCATAGCTGTGATCCTGGCCCTCACTCCCCTCTCAGCAGCTGCCACAGCTTCCTGCCTGACCTCCTGTAGCTGGTCACTCACCTTTCCAGAACATTCTGTGAACTTCTACCAAAGTCATCCTTCTGAGACACAACCTTACCCACCTAGGGGCACCAAGGAGAAGCACCACTACTGGCTGATGGCTGCGGCCACCTGTCCAGCCGGGGGTGCTAAAGGGCTTTCATCCAAGGGCTGAGGGGACCCTGGCTTGCTGCCTTAGTGCCAGGCCCAGTGACCACTCTTCACCCAGCAGTATGTGTCATCTCCATCTGTGCCCTGCCCCTCCCAAGAGATTCAACCATCCCTGAGCATCTGTAGCACCACCATCAACTCCAACATCCTCAACTCTCACTTAATAATAAAAGGGAACAAACCGATGGTCCATGTGACAGCATGGGTGAAATGCACAGTAATTATGCTGAGAGAAAGAATCAAAGCAAAAACTACATGCCATGTGAATGCATTTGTGTAAATGTCTAGAAGGTGCAGACTTACACAGGATGACAGGCACATTGGTGGTTGCCTGGGGAAGGAGGGCTGCAGAGGGGATGCAGACCCTGTGGGAGGGCTGGCTGAGCTCATTGTTCCCATCGTAGTGATGCTGGCATGGCAACACACACGCCAGAACTCCTCAGACAGGCCGGGCACAGCGGCTCACGCCTGTAATCCCAGCACTTTGGGAGGCCTAGGCATGCAGATCACCTGAGGTCAGGAGTTCCAGACCAGCCTCACCAACATGGTGAAACCCCAGCTCTACTAAAAATACAAAATTAGCCAGGTGTGGTGGCTGGCACCTATAATCCCAGCTACTTGGGAGGCTGAGGCAGGAGAATAACTTGAACCTGGGAGGCAGAGATTGCAGTTAGCCGAGATCACGCCACTGCACTCCAGCCTAGGTGACAGAGTAAGACTCCGTCTCCAAAAAAAAAAAAAGGAAATTACATGTTTGTTTTTGCCTTGCTTTACATGTATTTCAGTGCTCTGAATATACAGCAATTCTGAATTTCCTTCTGTGTTTTCATAGAAGGAATTTCAGGATTGCTGTATATTAAAAGCATAATTTAATGCTGTGAATATACAACAAACACTTATATATATGTTAATTTAAAATTCATACTTTAATGCCGTGAATATACAGCAAACACTGAAATTCCTTCGTTTTCATAGAGTTGTATCTTTGTTTCATGTTGCTTAACTAAGTTCCATTTGTAATTTCTACAGCAACACCAGATGCTGGAGAAGATCCCAAAGTTACAAGAGCCAAGTTCTTTATCCGGGACCTGTTTCTGGTAAGCAATTTTGTTCAACTTTGTTTTAATATCTCCTTCTTAATCTTTTGTTTTTTGCAATATGCAAATTACTTACTCTTTGATGATCTCATTTAATCTTCCTTAACATTATAAGAGTGAGAAAGGGTATGTTACTTTCATTTCACAGCTGAGCACACTGAGGTTCAGAGAGGTTAGATTTCTTACCCAAGGTCACACAGCTTCCAAGCAGCAGAGCCTGGATGAGAACACACTGTGCTGTGGAATGGCACTTAGGATAGAGTTCATTCACTTGTTATATTTTCCAAAAAGGACAGCGTCCTTCAGCAGAGTCTAAGCACCCATCCTCTTTCGCCATCCAAAAGCACTAACAGCCTGATGGTTTATGTAAAAATGGATGTGCTCAAATTCAGATATTTACTCTTTTTCCTTTGGCTTTTTATTTTGGGATTATTTCAAACTCACATACAAGGCAGAAGATTTGTACAAATAACTCCCATATACTCAGGCTGGGTGTGGTGGCTCACGCCTGTAATCCCAGCACTTTGGGAGGCCGAGGTAGGTGGGTCACCTGAGGTCAGGAGTTTGAGACCAGCCTGGCCAACATGGTGAAACCCCGACTCTACTAACAATACAAAAAATTAGCTGGGCATGGTGGCACACGCCTGTAATCCCAGCCACTCCGAAGGCTGAGGCAGGAGTATCGCTTAAACCCAGAAGGCAGAGGTTGCAGTGAGCCAAGATGGCACCACTGCACTCCAGCCTGGGCGACAGAGTAAGACTCTTCCTCAGAAGAAGAAGAAAAAAAGCTCCCATATACTCTTTACCCAAATTGACCAGCTGGCAAAAATTTGCCACATGTGCTTTATCTATCTGTATGTTTTTCTTTGAAATAACCTATAGTATATTGCCAGCTGTGAGTTTTTACTCACTTCAAACTACTACATGCCAAGGCATTCCTAAGGGCATGTTGCCAGTAGTACTCCAGGTTCACTTAACACATGTGGACAAGGTCTTAGCCTGGGGAGCCCTACGAGCCCCAGAGCTGATCCTCAGCTGTGGCGCCTTTCCACGGAGACCGACACTCCAGCCTGGCCTTTCACCACCCTCTTCCCACCATACCCCTGTGGGATGACTCTTGAATCCTACAGTAAGTTAGAAAGTAACAATGATGAGAAATCAAGGCCCCAAAATGAGTTCAGAGGAACAAACATTCCCCCAGAAGTGCATGGCAGTAAGTGCACAGCAGCACTGGGAGAGCTTCTGCAGCTGAATAGATCTGGGACATGCTCTGTTAAATACAGCAAGAGAGGGTCCTCTGCCTCTCTCTGAGTGGGTCACATTCTCAGAGCCTTTACTTAAGGCCAGTTAATGTGCATTGCAAATCTCTTCAATAAGGGAATTTAGTTTGTAATAGATCAAGGGATCCCTTTTTTAAGGAGCATCTTGTAAAACCATAGCATATAAAGACACATAGAATGGTATTCTAATGAGAACTAATTTTTTTTTTGATACGGAGGCTGGAGTGCAGTGTTGTGATCTTGGCTCACTGCAACCTCAGCCTCCCAAGTTCATGTGATTCTCCTGCCTCAGCCTCCTGAGTAGCTGGGATTACAGGTGCACACCACCACACCCAGCTAATTTTTGTATTTTTAGTAGAAACCTGTTTCACCATGTTGGTCAGGGATAGTCTCGAACTCCTGACCTCGTGATCTGCCTGTCTCAGCCTCCCAAAGCGCTGGGATAACAGGCGTGAGCCACTCGCTAGGCCGAAAACTAAATGTTAATTAAGCATGCATATGTTGGGCACTTAAATGAAGATTAGAAACATTTAGTCTGGATGTGGTTGCTCATACATGTAATCCCAACACTTTAGGAGGCCAAGGCAAGTGGATAATCTGAGGCCAGAAGTTCAACATCAGCCTAGATAACATATCAAGAAAAAATTTTAAAACTTACCTGGCTATGGTGGCACAGACCCACCTACTCAGGAGGCTGAGGTGGGATGATCTCTCGAGCCCAGGATTTGAGGTGGCAGTGAGCTATGATTGTGCCACTGCACTCCAGCCTGGGTGACAGAGCAACAATCCTCAAAACAACAAAAAACAAAAACAAAACTATCTGAAGCAAGAACCTTTGTAATGACTCCATTCCCTTCATTTTAAGGCTCTAGGCAGGGACAAATAGTCACACTATTACAGAAGAAAGCCATTTTTTGTTTGTTTGTTTGGGACATTGCCTCCCACTCTCACCTAGGCTGCCTGGAGTCCAGTGACAGGATCATAGCTTATTGCAGCCTTCAACTCCTGGGCTCAAGCAGTCCTCCTGCCTCAGCCTCCTGAGTAGCTGGGACTATAGGCACACACCACCACACCTCTCTATCTCTAAATTTTATAGAGATAGAGACTTGCTATGTTAGAGACTATGATAGAGACTGTGCCCAGGCTGATCTCGAACTCCTGGCCCCAAGTGATCCTTCTGCCTCCACCTCCCAAAGTGCTGGGATTACATGTATGAGCCACTGTACCCAGCCAAAAGCCCATTTTTCACTCTTTCACTACATACTTACTGTGTGTGTCCCAAATATCTCACCTGGTAATTTAGGAATAAAAAGATGTATAACCTACTCATTTCAGCGTCCATAAGTTGTTTTGTTTTTTTTTTAATGCTCAAAAGAATCACAACTATTGCTAAAAATAAGTCTGTGCCCCTGGCACAGATGTCATACCTCATGACATCTTCAGGATACCCTTTCTGTGGTCCAAGCAGCTGCCCTTTCTGTGGTCCAAGGAGCTGTCTTTTTTTTTTTTTTTTTTTTGAGACAGAGTTTCACTCTTCTTGCCCAGGCTGGAATGCAGTGGTGCAATATCTGCTCACCACAACCTCCACCTCCCAGGTTCAACTGATCTCCTGCCCCAGCCTTCAGAGTAGCTAGGATTACAGACATGCTCCACCACTCCTGGCTAATTTTGTATTTTTAGCAGAGACAGGGTTTCTTCATGTTGGTCTGGGTGGTCTCGAACTCCAGACCTCAGGTGATCTGCCTACCTCAGCCTCCCAAAGTGCTGGGATTACAGATGTGAGCCGCTGTGCCTGGCCATAAGCAGCTATCTAAAGGCTGTTTCATGGGATGCCTTGTAGAAAAAGGAGTAGAGGGGATGAGGAGGAGGCCGAGGGATTCCTGTGGTACAAAAAAAAGAAGGCGAGCTTCATAGGACCTCTGTTTAAATTGACCCAGGCTGCCGTAACAAAGTGCCCCAGAGGCTGAGTGGCTTAAACAGCAGAAATGTATTTCTCACAGCTCTGGAGGCTGGAAGTCTGAAATCAAGGTGTGGGCAGGGTTGGTGCAGCGCCGCCTTCTCCCTGTGTCTCACGGGGTCTTCCCTCTTCACCTGGCTGCATCCTCCTGCTTTCCTATTCTCATAAGGACACCAGTCATATTGCATTAGGGCCCACCCTAAAGACCTCATTTTACCTTAATTGCCTCTTTAAAGGCCTTATCTCCAAATATAGTTACATCAGAGGTGCGGGGAGTCAGAGATTCCATATAACTTTAGGGAACACAGATTGGCCCATAACAGCCTCGCCCCACACCCACTGCACTTAGCTTCACAGTGCACATGAGCACATCACTAAGGTATCCCCACAAACCATGACTCACAGTGTCTAATGCTGTTTCCCAGGTACTTGACAACAGAGCACTTGTCTCCCAAAAGGCTACGAACATTCCCCTGATAACCAGGAGACACCCTGCTTAGCAGATGTTAAACTGCCCCTGTGTGGAGGCAGCCATGGGGTCTCTGCACCATACAATACAGAACCACTGGGCATATGTGGACACTGAATTAAAACTAGCTGGCCAGGCACAGTGGCTCACGCCTGTAATCTCAGCACTTTGGGAGGCCAAGACAGGCAGATCACAAGGTCAGGAGTTCAAGACCAGCCCGACCAACATGGTGAAACCCCATCTCTATTAAAAATACAGAGATTAAAAAAGAAACACAAAAACTAGCCAATTAGAAATCAGCCCCTCGATGGTATCAGCTCCATAGTGGCTATCATATTGGCAGGACAGATAGAGGACATTATTTCCATTGTCACAGAAAGCTCTGTGCAGACCTTCCTTTCTGGAAGCTCCTCCATTGACTTGCCTGCCTTTGGCTTTCTCTGACCTGTCCATGCTGCCTCAGCCTCGTGGGGGCAGTGATAAGGGTAAGGTTCTCTGGGTCCCCAGTCAATTGTTCCATTGAGACCGTTTGTGCCTCTAAGTGCTTCCATGCGAATCAAGCAGGCTAAGCAGCCTCCAGCACCTGCTCAGGGTGGCCTAGTACTCCCTCAAGGTACGCGCTGGGGCGCAGGCCTAGTGCACACGTTCTCTCTTGCAGAGGATCAGCACGGCCACCGGCGACGGCAAACATTACTGCTACCCACACTTCACCTGCGCCGTGGACACAGAGAACATCCGCAGGGTGTTCAACGACTGCCGCGACATCATCCAGCGGATGCACCTCAAGCAGTACGAGCTCTTGTGAGGGCGCTGCTGCCACCCCGCGACCGAGCGGCACCAGGGACTGCCTGTCTGCCGGCCCCACGCCATGGTAGGAGGCAGAGTCTCTAGTTCCATCTCGCTGCCGTCTGTCCTGTTCTGTGTACACCACCAAGCCTCTGGCTACCTCTGTCCCCTCAGGTTTGGTTGTGTAGCTTCTGTTGTCATCGAATACAACCTTCCGCAGCATCCCACCCCCAAACCACTGACTATCACTTGCTGACACTGCAGCAGAATCTCTCCGGGTGGGGGCCCCTTTATTCATTCTCATTTATTGATTCATTGAGAACTTGGTAGATGGGGAGAAAACACAGTTTGGGTTTTTTCATGTTATCAAGTGTTACTGCAAGAGCATATGTCCAGTGCCCCCAGCTCAGCCCTCTGAGTTTCCCTTTATGAAGCTGCGGGCTGACGAGCAATGGTCCCTTCCCATCAGCCTTGGCCCAAGACTTAGAGTCGACTCCAAGCAACAGAGTGACCAGAAACCCTTTTACAGTCACCTTTGGAGTTGCTGCTGGCCTCAGGCATTTGAATTAGAGCTACTTTGAGCCTCTGACATTTAGGCAGAAAACCTACCACATTCACTACTGCAAAATGTATCCTGTCTAAAAATGATTCTCTAAACTTTCACTATACTTAGGCATAATCTTCTTAGATTCTTTGTTGTTGTCCTATCGCTGGTTTGTTTTACTGTACAGACCACAAAATGTAACATTCTTTTGTATAACTACTAAAGAAAAATCCTTGTAGATCTTTGTGCCTTTACCATGGCTATCTATACCTGTACATGAAATGTGTTTGTATTGTGCTGAATAGCTTAATGTCAACATTACCTGCTGCTTACTCTGAAAAGGGAATGAATGGTAGCTGTAGAATTTAGGATATTTTATCAGGTTGGCACTTTATAAAATACTCCTTGATTTAAAAAACTGTAAGTTATACACATTCATCATCCACATTCTACCAATAATGTCGTACCAACATCACAAGCTGTTGCAACCACCTGCTCCTACTTCTCTGAGCTGTAAAAACCTGATACAAATCGCAATCTAATCTTTTCAAAGAACCAGGGATTTTCTTTTTCTCTCTCTCTAGACAATATGTTTCCTAATTACTCTGCTAATGAAAGACTTCTTCAGCTTCTGTAAGTGGGAACAGGGCAATGACTCCCTTAGTCAAAACTCTGGACACAGGCTACATCAGACAAACAAATGGCAAGAGAAAAACAAAACACGTTGTGTCGACATTTGTGTGTGGCCTAGGAGAATAAGGATGACAGCTTCACTTCCCTTTTGAAGAAGAAACATTGCAAAACCTTAATCTGAAGTATAATGTCAAAAGATATGGCTCTTTCTCACACTTGCAAGATTTACAAATCAGCCTCAAACATTATACACACAAACAATATCTAGAAAGTAGGAATTGTTGTAGCGATAACGTTTCACATTCTATCTGTAGCCACAGAGTTGAGGGTAGTTTTTGTAGGTCTAAAATAATCTGTAAAGATGCCCAAAGTTAAATTTTCAACAATACAAATCTAGAGAAGTGACAGCCTACATTACTTAATTACTCGCCTTTCAGTCTTTAGTCTTTAATATTTTAAAGTTTACTCTATAAATCAGCATTTTGTAATCCTTTATAAACTCATCCAGATTTAAATGCTTTTTCATGAAGAAAGGATGACAACTTTGTAGACAGTCCGTGTGACACACACATATTTTATCTCATCACCATCTTCCTGCCCCTCCCATCCACTATCTCATAAAACCCTCAGCTGAACTAAGATAAATACAGTGGAAATCATTTTCAGTTCCCCTGGCACTGTCAAAGTAAAACAAGAAACGGCAAAGCTACACCCCCAACAAGAAAAGGAAGTGGTGGTGTATGCACCACACTCAACAATTACCCTCTAACTGAACATCCTGTTTAAGAGTTTAATTCATACAACAGCCAGATTTTTAAGAAAAAAACAAAAAGAATAAATTTTATCTGGCTTAAAATTATTCAAGCATTTATTTTCAAGTACCAAAAGCCATATCCCATTCCATGTTTCAAGTCTCTTTTGATCGTTGACAGACATTATCAGATGTATCAACTTGGTCTCCTGTAGAGAAAATTACCCTTATCTAAAAATCTGATCCATTAATTTATCAAGTATAAAAATCTACAAAACATATGTCCTCCACATCACATCTGTACTTTTCTTTTTAACATATTTTTGAGACAAAGTCTTGCTCTTTCACCCAGACTGGAGTGCACGATCTTGGCTCACTGCAGACTCCACCTCCCAAGTTCATGGGATTCTCCTGTCTCAGCCTCCCAAGTAGCTGGGATTACAGGTGCTTGCCACCACACCTGGCTAATTTTTGTATTTTTAGTAGAGATGGGGTTTCACCATGTTGGCCAGGCTGGACTTGAACTCCTGACCTCAAGTGATCCACCCGTCTCAGCCTCTCAAAGTGCTGAGATTACAAGTGTGAGTCACTGTGCCCTGACACATCTGTACTTTTAAGGGTACAGCTTTACAGTACATAGGAATTTGAGAACCACTTCACAGGAAGAGGGAAACAAGCCCAATATTTATGTATACACATAATCTCAGTGTGTGCTGGGGTCACCAGGCCCTTCCTGGGGGAGCAAGGACTGTCGTGCATGTGAGTGATGACATTAATAGCATTTACATACTGTACAGATGCAACCTTTGATGATACATATATTTGATAAAAATGAGAAAACAGATTTGTTGTAGAGTACCTGTCCATTTTTATAGCATGAGAACAGTACAATCAACTATTTATTTTGCAACTACTCATTTCAGTGATTGAGAATTTCTGTGATGTGCAGAGAGACAGCCTATAATTGGTCTCAACATCCACTTGGTTCTAACATGATCTCTACCCAAAGTTCCATCATTTGGGTTTTGATATTTATTGCTAAAAGTGCAAACATCAACTGCTCTTCACCTTGTCTTATGCTTTCTGAGCAGGTTCGATCCAGAAAGAAAAGGTGAGGCTAAAAGCCCAAAGTGAGTGAGTGTGAGGACCACAAGGAAGCCCACCGCTCCACAGTAGATGATCAAAACCACGTGCTCACGTGGGAGGTAGCACTTGGAGAGGGCGTAGTCTGTGGGTGTGATGCTACCCTGGAAAAAAGGAAAAGAAAGTTAAGCTGAGAGCAGCAGACACAGGTTGAACACCACAGTCTTAGAAACAACAGAGGGAAGACTGCCTTCTCAGGTCCCTCTCAGGTGAGACAGGGAAGAGGCCCTCCTCACCTGAGACCAAGAGGGCCCGGCCTTCCCCCTGCACAGGTCACCCCCGACCAGCCCAGGCTCTGGCAGGAGAAACAAGGAAGGCCCAAGTGTGCCTGAGTGGCAAATGACTGGGACACCGACCTCTCTGTCAAAACTGGCCCCTGGCCCACTGGGTTCCCATCAAATATAGTAGGGGTTCCATAACAGAGATTCAGAGAGGCGCCGTGGAGTTCCAGTGTCATCAGTCAGCGAGGAACAGGAGGGAAGGGTGTCTTCCTGTCCCTTGATGCTCAGCTAAGCAATCACTCCCTAGAAATACATGTGTCCAGGTCATCTCAGTGGGCTTTTCTTTGCAGGTACTTTTATGCGGAATGACAGTGGCAAATGTTTTCATTTATTTTGAATCTTAAAATGTTAGGGCTTCCTCACCTTTTTATGAAGTAAAAGAACTTGACATACCAGCATCATGAGCTGGATGCAGGAGCCCCTGGCTGAAAGGAGTTAAAACACCCAGTGGTCATTAACTACCATGAAACATTTTTATCAAGCTGCAAAGGCTGTTGCATTCTCTGCCAGGGAAAATGGACATGTTTAGAAACTAGGAGAAGATGGCTGAGTATAGCTAATGAATAAATGGTTGTTTCTTTAGAAAATTAAACACACAGAGAGTGTAAGAGGAGAGGACACTGCCTTCCCTGAAGGATAAATTCCACCTGGACAGTACCCTGCCCTCGTTCTTTACATTAACCACCCAAGAATGTCATGCCAATTGGTTCCTGAAAGGGTATTTGGCAAGGGGCAGTGTATGGACGTAAGTGTAGAGGAAAGGAAATTGTGTGGCTTTTGTAAATTTTTATAGATTGCAGCTATTAAGTAGTTGATGAGTGTGTTGATTTAAATACTTATGAAAGCTTTCAGACAAAAATAAACTTTCACCTTACCATGATGAAACTGGGGTTGTTTCTGTTCCTCCAACTGAAAGATGGGACGCTGAGCTCGGGGACTCGGCCCTCGTGGTGCACCTCGCAGGCGCTGTGCGTGTGGCCACTGAGGACCAGGCGCGGCTGGAGCCACCACAGCAGCTGACGGCGGCCGAGAAGACAGCAGAGCAGGCTGTTAGCTCACCCTCAGCCAGGACTCTCACCGCCCAGCCAACGGCTGCGGCCATCGCTTCTTTCATTACATTAAATACTAAACCCTTATGTTGAAGGACTAGTTCATTTTTTTCCTTAAAAATCCTTTGGTTTATTTACACCAAATCAAAGGTAAGGTCAGCCCCTTTGAATCTACTCTTCTCATCCCAGATTTTATATACTTTTTATGATATTTTATCTTTAAAAGTATTTTTACATTTATCTTATAAATATTTCCTATATTTATATTTTTAATACAATGTAATATGTATTATATAAATCTATATAAGAAAATGCCTTTTAATTAAGTCCCTAAAAATTTGACTCTAAGTTCCATTCACATTTCTAAATATATTTAAGTTGGTGAAAAACTGAATACAAAGAATAGCTGAGAATATTATTGAATTGAGGTTAGGAAATAGAAGTAGATTTACTGATTTAAAAAGAAAAGAGAGAAAGCAATTAAATGAAAATCCGGGATACTGTCAAAGCCAGGCCTCCACCCCTGTCCCCAGGTGATAACGAAGTATTTCAGCGAATACCTGCTCTAGCCTGGGTGCTCTGCTTGTTGACATGCAAGGTGATGAGAGTCACACTGTGACATGAATCAGCACCACAACATCCTGACAAACCTTTTGTGATGCCTCCCGAGAAAGCACATCATAGTTCTCCTTAAATGGGATGTTCCTTTCCTCCGGAGGAGCAGCGTCTTCCCCAGAACAGTTAGCATCACTTCTCCGGTACAGAGGATAATGCTGACGGGGTGGAAAGAGGAGTCAGGTGGCTATAGTGAAATCCTGACTGCCTGCCGTCCGCCATGCGCCCCTTCTTCCCTGGGCTCACCTGCAGGAGGATGGGGGCAGACATGGGTAGCAGAGGCCCAGGTCCACACTGGCTGGAGCCATATACCTGCTGGGTACAAATCAGGCCATTAATCCACACACCTGACACTCAACAAAGGGCAGGAATGGCAGGGGGGCGCTGAGTGAGAGACAAAAGTGGAGTGACATGGGACAGAAGGCACCTGTGGTGTTCAGATGCTCTCCTACCTCTCGGGAGCAGTTCAGTCTGTGAGAAACTTCAGTGAGCTCTGCTTCTGCTTCAGAACAGATGCCACAGCCATCCCCTTTCAGCGCCACGCTGTTGACCATCACGAAGCTAGGGTGGAGGGGAGAAGGCAGGTGAGACCACTGGGGGTACTGGTGCTCGGTACAATCTCGGCTCACTGCAATCCCTGCCTTCTGGATTGAAGCAATTCCCCGCCTCAGCCTCCTGAGTAGCTGGGACTACAGGCGTGCACCACCACACCTGGCTAATTTTTGTATTTTAGTAAAGACAGATTTCACCATGTTGGCCAGGTTAGTCTCAATCTCCTGACTTCGTGATCTGCCCACCTCGGCCTCCCAAAGTGCTGGGATTACAGGCGTGAGCCACTCCACCCAGCCATGGTACTGGTGCTTTCTTTCCCCACTGTTCCCATGAAAAGAAAGCTAAGCATCCAGTATGAAGAAACAAGCCCAGAGCAGCTTTCAACCCCACCCAGAATAATTGGATGTATTTTTAAGTATGAGTCAACATTAACAAAAATAGCATTACTGGGAGCTCAGTCCAAGACACGATCGAAGGGTTTTTGACCCTAAACTTGTGAGAAATCCCAGATTACAAACACTGCAGTCAGACTATGTCTAAGCTCATCCTCTAACCAGAATCTCATCTGTTACAGTGTCTCATCTGTGCAGGGGGCTAAGAACCCTGTGCCCACACCATCAGCGTGTTGTGAGGATTCAATGAATGACATGGCAGGTATTTAGAGCACAGCCTGCCACTAGAAAGTACTCAGTACGTGTCAGATATTTTGACTACCAGGTAGAGGGAACCACAGGTACATCAGTGACATACGGACACACACAGCAAGTAAGGCAGAGAGGAGGGTGCTGGTTGGAGCTAACTGGTATATATAATCCCAAACTAGGGTAACAACAAAGTCCATTTTGGTTAGACTCAGCAGCCACTTGTATTTTTTATAGACTCTCACTAAATGTGCTTTTATTTCCTACACGCATACCATCTTGGAATGACTAAAGTACCTGTCAGTAAAGACTGCTTGAAATTTAACTCATTTTAGAGATAAGGAGTGGAATTATCAAGTGATAAGCAGTATAATAAGCTAAAGTTTCTTAAACACTCTGCATAGAGGGCAATAAATCAAACTGTATCATGTTTCTATTATGAGTGAGTCAGCAGAGGAAGCCACCTTGTAGAGACTCTGCCCTCCTGGCAGGAGGGAAAGGTGACCACTGGTGATGAAGCCACTGGACAGAGATGACGTCATCTGCAAACCTGCTGTGGCCAAGGTCAATAGAGTGCCGGGCACCCACAGGAAAGGCAGGATTAAAAGAGAAAAGGCTTCTACTCCCACCTGTTTAATCTCTACCATGTCTATAATCAAGATATAAAGTCCTGTCCACTGTGCTGCAGCCACATTCACCGCCCAGAAAGGATCCAGAGATGGGCACTGATGTGGCCTTGCAGAGGGGGAGCTGGTGTTCATGGTCAGGCTAAGGGTCAGGGTGCTCTGGTCTAAAAGCCCAGGCCGATAGGGTTGGGTAGCACAGAGCTACAGAGGCACTGTGACACACTTACCACCAAATCCCATGATACCATACTATGGGAACAGTCTTTGTAAAGTGAAAGTAGTAAATTTTGATCAAATAAAATAAAGACTCTTTTACAAAGTGGGCTCATGAAATTTGCACCACCCAGAGACTGTGCAGATAGAATATCATTCCCACAGTGGCTGGGCAGTCATAAACTGACAATCACTGTGGGGTTATCAAGGAAAACCAGGGTGCTTTGAGGGTTCCCATCCTTCCGCTCCCATGGTGAGCACCAGCAAGGACAGCCTGAGGCACTGCTGTTTAAAGATCATAAACCAGGCTAAATGAAACACAGGTGGATGATCCATCCCAGTATGGCAGGCACCTTTAAAACATGAAGCTTCCAAGTCCTAAAGGTCTTGGAAGAATTTACAAATAATACTCACTTAATGCCTTTCCAAGAAAACAGTCTTTCAGAGCTGAACACTTTCTCAAATCGTTTCACTTTGTATATATTCATCCTATATTCAGTTGTAAAAAGAAACATTTTTCAGGACAAGCCATTTTAGAAACTCCTAGAGTTATCACGAACACAAAATAACTTTCAGGACTTGAGTTTCAGACTAGCATTGTTACTTAAGCTGGCCCCAGAAGATCAAAGCTCAAATTTTAGTTCCACTACTTACTATGAAGCCTGGGGCAAGTTACTCAGCTGCCCAGGGCCTCAGATTCCACATTGGTGCCATACGTAAAACAGGACCATGGTAAAGATTACTGTGTTAAAATATGGAAAGTAAAGCACTTGAAACAGGCGGCATATTATAAGCACCAGAGCACTATATAAATGTTAGTTACTAAAGTCTAAATGATCTTGTTTTTTCATTCCCAAAGAAAATAATTGGCTATGAAATGTACATTTCAAGTTAGATGTTTCCCAAGGGCACATACAATTCATTCATTCCACAGATACTTGTTGAGGGTGTACTATGCACCAAGAATTAAAACCCCTTAAAGGCTTTAACATCCCAGAGCTTACATCTTTTGAGGAAAACAAGTTTCCAGATCGCACGAATAGGGCTTTCACCTGAATTCCAGCAGGTTTAGAATTACAGTTAAGAAGAGCTCTCAGGGTGCAGTGCTTTCCTGAATTACTTACTCATAGTGGAAGCCAATGTCATGGTTTCCAGCAACTACCTTCAGCTGCACATGACTTGGGTGTCTGAACATTTTCTGAAACCGTGCCACATCATCCGCCCAGGCCTGAGGGAAAAAGAATCACTGCTGGGAGCCAGAGAACCTTCCCTGCCCTGTGGCTAAGAAATCGTGATCCCTATGTTGATGTGAGAAGTGAATGAATTCCCCTGTTCAAATCAGATGTCCGTAAAGATAATGTAAAACTTTTTTTTTCTTTTTTTGAGACAGGGTCTCACTCTGTCACCTAAACTGGAGGATAGTGGTGCCACCACGACTCACTGCAGCCTCAACTTCCTGGGCTCAAGTGATCCTCCCACCTAAGCCTCCCAAGTGGCTGGGATCACAGGCACACACCACCACATGTGGCTAATTTATTTTTTGTAGAGATGGAGTCTTACCATGTTGACCAGGCTGGTCTTGAACTCCTGGGCTCAAGTGATCCTCCCACCTTGGCCTCCCAAAGTGCTAGGATCACAGGCATGAGCCACCATCCCAAGATAAACTTTGAATTTTTAATTCTATATAATACGTCTTTTTATAAGACTACAATTAATACTTAATGTTATTTAATTTGATGCCAAGTTTTTGTTTTATTTTGTTTTGCTCAAGTGATTCTTGTGCTTCAGCCACCTGAGTGACTGGGATTACAGGTGTGCACCGCTATGCTCAGCTAATTTTTGTATTTTTAGTACAGACAGGGTTTCACCATGTTGGCCTTGCTGGTCTCAAATTCCTGACCATAAGTGATCCACCCACCTTGGCCTCCCACAGGGCAGGGATTACAGGTATGAGCCACCACACCCAGCCTAACACCAAATTTTTAAATGTTATCCTCTCCCATCTTAAAACAACAACTTCAATCCCAAAAAATATTTGGTTCATACACCTATTATTTCAAGATCCCATGAAGACCATTCATAGAACCTGGTGGATAAATGCTTCAGATCTGGCCATGCCATAAGAACAGGCTCTTAGAAAACATCCAGTAAGTTCTTCATGTGTCTCAACCAAGATGAGGATGAGAACATCTTTAAAAGCGGCATTCCTTCCAGGTGCGGTGGCTCACGCCTGGAATCCCAACACTTTGGGAGGCTGAGGCAGGTGGATCATGAGGTCAGGAGTTCAAGACCAGCCCAGCCAAGATGCTGAAACCCCATCTGTACTAAAAATACAAAAATTAGCCGGCCACGGTGGTGCACACCTGTAGTCCCAGCTACACAGGAGGCTGAGGCAGGAGAATTGCTTGAACCCGGAGGTGGAGGCTGGAGTGAGCCAAGATCGCGCCTTTGCACTCTAACCTCGGCAACAGAGCAAGACAATGCCTCAAAAAAAAAAAGAAAAGAAAAGAAAAAGTGGCATTCCCCTATGGCTGCAACTGTGGAAACAAGAATTAAAGAGATGTGAGAGAAAGAAAGACAAAAAAATACTTATTGTAAAAAATATTTCAAAATTATTCTGATACTTGCTCTATTAAATCTTCAGAGTTATGTTAGTGTAGTTCGTATTTTTATAAGGCTAAAAATGCCAATTGCACAAACACCCTAGGGTAGGGAAAAAATGAAAAAAAAACCTCTATTCTAAATGGTAACTAATTTTATCTTAAAAGTTGTAAATCTGGCAAAACCTAGGGAAATATGCTGGATAGAGAGTCCTTGAAAACATTTACAAAAATTCCACTTTAACAAATATCATTTAAAGTTAGATGGCTGGGTGCAGCGGCTCACTCCTGTAATCCCAGCACTTTGGGAAGCTGAAGCAGGCAGATCACTTGAGGTCAGGAGTTTGAGACCAGCCTGGCGAACATGGTAAAACCCTGTCTCTACTAAAAATACAAAAATTAGCTGGGTGTGGTAGCAGGCGCCTGTAATCCCAGATACTGGGGGAGGCTGAGGCAAGAGAATCACTTGAACCAGGGAGGCAGAGGTTATAGTAAGCCAAGATCACACCACTGCACTCCAGCCTTGGTGACAGAGGGAGACTCCATCTCAAAAAAATAAAAATAAAGTTGGAGTAACATAAAATCAGAATAACATACACTGTAAAACATAAAATGTTGCCCTTAATCTGGAAAAGCAACATATCTATCCAACCTCATTTTGTAACTAGTTTTCTTTTTTTACATATAACATTTCTACTATCTCATATTTAATTGTAGCCTAGATCATAACAAACATTGCACTCTGTAAACAGTGGTTTCTATCAAATCGGAACCAAGACTTCTCTTGTGCAGCTACTGAATTATCCTAGGAAATGCCAGTACAGTTTTTGGGGTTTTGTTGTGGGGTTTTTTGTTTTGGTTTTGGTTTGGTTGTTTGTTTTCCTTGATTTTTATCTTTTTTTTATTTTTTATTTTTTATTGTATTTGGGCTCTGGGGTACATATGCATGCACATCCTGCATCCTGCAGGATTGTTGCATAGGTACATACATGCCATGGTGGTTTGCTGTCTCCATGCCCCCATTTCTCCCAGTGTTATCCCTCCCCATCCTCTCCACCTCCTGCTGTTCCCCCTACCCCACCTAGCCCAGTGAGTGTTGTTCCCTTCCCGGTGCCCAGCTGTTCTCATTGTTCATCATCTGCCTGTGAGTGAAAACATGTGGTGTTTGATTTTCTGTTCTTGTGTCAGTTTGCTGAGAATGATGGTTTTATCTTTAAAAAAGATAAAAGAGACAGCTTCTCACTCTGTCACCCAGGCTGGAGTGCAGTGGTACACAGCTCACTGTGGCCTCCACCTCCCAAGCTCAAGCAATCCTTTCAGCTCAGCCTCCTGAGTAGCTGGGACTACATGCGCACACCACAACGCCTGGCTAATTTTTTTACTTTTTGTAGAGACAGGGTCTCACTATGTTGCCCAGGCTGGCTTTAAACTCCTGGGCTCAAATAATTCTCCTTTCTTGGACTAGGTCAGGGGCAGTGGCTCACGCCTATTTGGGGAGGCTAAGGTGTGCAGATTACACGAGGTCAGGAGTTCAAGACCAGCCTGGGCAACATAGTGAAACCCCATCTCTACTAAAATACAAAAAATTAACTGGGCGTCATGGTGCCTGCCTGTAGTCCCAGCTACTCAGGAGGCTGAGGTAGGAGAATCACTTGAACCCAGAAGATGGAGACTGCACTGAGCCAAAATCACAGTACTGCACTGCAGACTGGGTGACAGAGTGAGACTCCATCTCAAAAAAAAAAGAGGCCAGCACTTTTGGGAGACCAAAGCAGGCAGATCACCTGAGGTCTGGAGTTTGAGACAAGCCTAACCAACGTGGAGAAACCCCATCTCTACTAAATATACACAATCAGCTGGGCACGATGGTGAATGCCTATCCCAGCTACTCAGGAGGCTGTGGCAGGAGAATTGCTTGAACCCAGGAGGCAGAGGTTGCAGTGAGCCAAGATTGCACCATCGCCCTCCAGCCTGGACAACAAAAGCAAAACTCTGTCTCAAAAAAAAAAAAAAAATCCTCCTGCCCTGGGCTTCCAAAGTGCTGTTACTATAGGCATGAGCCACCAGGCCCAGCTATGATGAAGTTTCTTGAAGTCTACCCCAAATAAAATATCTTCCAAAAACCATTAGCGAGTGAACATTTTTAAGCAGCAAGATAGCACCTGGGATCTGAGACAGCCTAATGCAGCTTCCAAAGATGCTCAGTGGAGACTGATTTTGTACCACACAGGGGAGATGATTGTATCTAGCTTGTCTTCTTCATTCATTTTGTTCCAAGGATGTAATAAGCAGAACATTGTGACAACTAAGGTGAGAACAGCTTTTCTCTTTGGTTTGTGGCAAGTCTTACATTACCCCAATACCCAGGCAGGGGTCTCAGACCCTCCTAAAGGCAGAGGAACCTCACACCAAGTCCCCAGGGCTCCTTGTGCATCTCTCACTCAGAAGAAAGAAAAATCAGAGACTAGCAAGTCTCTTTTGTAGCACAATTCTCATAACATCGTGATTAAGAGTGTGAAATTAAGTGTACATTTCACTATGTATTTTGCGATTTCAGTGACAACTGAAATAACTCTCTCTTGCCTGTTTCTCCCTTTCCCAAGAGGTTCACAAAACAGTGAATTCCAACCAAATGATGTCTGGCTAATCGATGTATTTCCTACATGGACAAATGTTTAAGATTAGCCAGACTAACTCAAGATTGGGTCATTCTAAGAATCTTCAATAGTCTGTGGACTCCAGAAAGCCTGCCATTTTTAATATCAGTGGTAAGTACAACTTCCATGAAATTTCCGACTTGAGCTGACATTGCTTCGTGGATTCTCTGGGCTACTTGTGCTGGACCTCGAAGCAGGATGAGGGCACCTGGATCACAGAGTCCTACCTCAGGGGTGCTCCACTTCCCTTCATCAAAGACATCCCCCAGGATGAAGACGACTTCCGGCTGCAGCAACCACAGAGCTGTCTGGAAGGCTCTCTCCATCTGCCATTCCCTTGCCGCCAACAGGAAAAAGTAAGATCAGTCTCTTTCCTGGGTGGAGGCTACTTCTGTATTATGCGCCATTTAAACAGCAAACTAAATGGTCCCATTCTCCTTCCAGGGCTCCACTCTTGCATTCCCACCCCATGCTTGAAGGGCCAAGGAGTCCATATCTGACTGAAGGTGGGGAATTAAGTATCAAGGAAGAGTCCAGACATCCCTCCTACACACCCCAGACACCGTGGTGTCCAGGAACAGGCCCCACTCTGCATGCACCCTGCAGCCATTACTCGGTCAAGGTAGCACCTGGGATCTGAAAGAGCCTAATGCAGCTTCCAAAGACGCTCAGTGGAGACTTATTTTGTACCACACAGAGGAGATGATTGTATCTAGCTTAATTTTAGCTTCTTAAAGGGACTTCAACTTGCTTCTTTGCTTCCAAGGTGGAGGGGAGATGATGAGAGAAATAGGGTAGCCAACATCAAAACAGTAAATCCTGTAGATTTCAAACATACAAGTAATCCTACCAGTGGCAAAACAAGCAAATGAAAGAGCCTGGAGGCCAGGCATAGTGGCTTATGCCTGTAATCCCAGCACTTTGGGAGTCCAAGGTGGGCAGATCACGAGGTCAGCAGTTCGAGACCAGCCTGGTCAATATGGTGAAACTCTCTACTAAAAGTACAAAAAATCAACTTGGCATGGTAGTGCACACCTGTAGTCCCAGCTACTCAGGAGGCTGAGGCAGGAGAATCACCTGAACCTAGGAGAGGTTGCAGTGAGCTGAGATCACCCCACACACCCACACACGTGCCACTGCACTCTAGCCTGGGCAACAGAGCGAGACTCCATCTCAAAAAGAAAAAATGAAGGAGAAAAGAGCCTGGGATCTGCAATCTGACAGATAATGGCTTAAGATCCCAGCTCCATCCATTGATAAGTTGTGTGCCTTTGAAAATATTGCCTACTCTCTGATTCCCAGTGTCTTCATTGGTAAATTGGGATTTTAAACCCTACTTGCACGGGATAGTTACGGGGTTAAATAAGACAGCATTTGTAAAGCATGGCAGGGGCACACAGCAGGTGTTCAAAAATGTCCCTGCTTGCTCAGCCCTCCCCTTCGACAACCTAACCAAATCCAGCCTATATCATTTTCCTAAGGAACTAAAAACTTTCTTCCTTTTTAAGGCATTTTCCTGGATGCTCCTCCTCTACAAAAGGGAAATGCTATGTCCTGGGATATATAAATAGGGGAAAGTAGGCTGGGTGCAGTGACTCACACCTGTAATTTCAATGCTTTGGGAGGCCAAGGCAGGAGGATCCTTGAGGCCAGGAGTTCAATACCAGCATGGGCAACACAGCAAAACTCCATCTCTACAAAAAAGTAAAAATTAGCTGGGTGTAGTGCACAAGCCTGTTGTCCTAGCTACTCGGGAAGCTGCAGTGAGCTATGATCCTGCCACTGCCCTCCAGCCTGGGCAACAGAGCTAGACCCGTTTTAATTACTCAATGTAATTTCTGGTCAGAGGAAGATTTTCAGATCCCAAGTAAACTACTACGTGGTACACATCACCCCTGAAAGGCTTTTTACCCAAGATCTCTCTCAAAATACATTTCTCCATTTTTCTTATTTTATTTTACTTTTTTTTAGAGACAGGCTCTTGCTCTGTCACCCAAGCCGGACTGCAGAGCCATGATCATAGCTCACTGTAGGCTCAAACTCCAGTGTTCAAAATAACTCAAGCAATCCACCTGCCTCAGCCTCCTGAGACGCTAGGACTACAAGTGGGTGTCACCACGTTCAGCTAATTTTTGGGTTTTGTTTATCTTTTTTTTTGTTGTTGAAATGAGGTCTTGCCATATTGCCCAGGCTGGTCTCAAATGCCTGGCCTCAAGCAATTCTTCACCTCCACCTCCCAAAGTGCTGGGATTGCAGGTGTGAAGCACTGCACTCATTCTCAGTTTCTCTTGATTTAATGTTATTTGCCATGGAGAAGTAAAAATCTAGAAACAGCCACAGGAAGAAGGCATAGAAGGCTACTTGGAGAGACCCAGACATCCATCAGGGTCAATCTGTAAAACCAAGACACTGCAGGCCAGGCCCATCAGCCCTTCTTGAACTCAAGCCTCCTTTGGTTAAAACTCTTAGTAAAAAGGTATAGCTGCTCCTTCATTCTTCTTCTTCTTCTTCTTTATTTTTTGAGATAGAATTTTGCTCTGTCACCCAGGCTGGAGTTCAGTGGTGCAATCTCGGCTCACTGCAACCTCTGCCTCCCGGGTTCAAGCACTTTTCCTGTCTCAGCCTTCGAAGTAGCTGGAATTACAGACATGTGCCACCATGCTGAGCTAATTTTTGTATTTTTAGTAGAGATGGGTTTTCACCATGTTGGCTAGGCTGGTGTCAAACTCCTGACCTTGTGATCCACCCGCCTCAAGCCTCCCAAAGTGCTGGGATTACAGGTGTGAGCCACCATCCCTGGCCTAAAAATAATTTTTTAAAAAAGCTTCCTGGTGAAAAAATAATGGACCATGCAGGAGCAGGTTGAGTTGGAGAGATAGAACCGATCCTTCCCCAGGGAGACAGCCTCAAATCTGCTCTGCTCCTCTGCTGCCTAGAGGAGGCTGAAACCCAATAGGCTCAAAGTTACACAGCAGTGGCAGTGAGATGGGACCACCAACCCAGATCTGTGCCCTCACCTGCCCAGGGGACCAGTCCCAGGCACCAGGCATTGCATGGCATCTTCTTGTCATTGAGTGGCACATCTTGTGATGTTTCTTATCTTAACCCAGTTACAAACAGGGAGGCAGGGGCTCAGAAGGACCCTAACAACTTGTCCAAAGTCACAAAGCAATGTCGCCCAGACCTGATTCCTAACTCATGGGGCCCTGTATATATCCTCAGTAAATGGTAGATTCAAGGAAAAGTCAAATGTCCCTAATTGTCCTTCTTTGAGAGGAAAGTAACTAAGAGTAAACTAAAGCCATCTTGCTAGTAGGAGAGGGCTCTATTTTTGCCTACAGAATTTTAGAAAGATTCCTGATTTTGCCTCTTACCTTCGTAATTTGTCCAGCCAGTGGCCTAGGAATTCCCCAAGCAAGTGGGTGTCAGCCAGAAACATGGCTTTGAGCACAGGCTCACGTGTGGCTTGTTCACCGTCATCGGCGGTGGGTTTCACTTCAGGCCACTTACACTGAAAAATCACTAAGTAATAGATTAAAAATTCACAAAATAGAAGCACAGCAAAGACAACAGCTATGAGTCTCAACAGCAATGAACTCTTCCTGTTTAATGGACGAAAGTTCCATCTTCCAAATCCCAATCCAATCCTAGCCATTTCTCAAGCAACAGTAAATCCATCAAGGGTTCACCATGAGAAAACTGCAGAGCCCCAGGCAGGGTGATGGCGTTCAGGTCTTAGCTGAGTATCTACAGGGAAAAGGAAAAGAATTCAGTTATATTCCCTAATAATACCGGTAAAATCACCTCCCTCTATCAAGAAGTAATGAGTTACATAATCCTATCTACATTCCCAAATTAATTGCTGCTGGGAACAGGCCCTAAGCCTGTCATAAACAGGCCTTAAATAAACTGGCCATAAGCAAGATATCGATAGCACTGTGACATACTTGTGATGGCAGTGACACACATGGAGGTTGTTGGTTTACTGGAGCAAGGGCAAGAGATAGGCTATAGACAGTGGCATTCTACTTTCAGGTTCTTCAACTTGTACTCAAGATGAGAATCTGAGAAGGGCGATGACCTTTCCAGGGAGGGTATAAGGAGCTCAGATTTCAGAGAAGCCCCTGAAGTCTTGCGGGGTGGGAGCTATGAGAGACGCTAACCAGAGATCCTAATTGAACCAATAAAAAAATAAAATCCTTTCTTAGGAAGATGATTTTCTAACATGAATCTAGGACCTTCAAGTCACTCATAGGCATGAAGTCAAGAACCACATCATTTCCCCAGGGTCCAAAATCACCTCTGTGAAACACACCTTCAGAACTCTACATTTGCACATGGAAATTAAGAATAACCCCCATTCCTGGCTGGGCACAGTAGCTCACCCCTGTAATCCCAGCACTCTGGGAGGTGGAGGTGGGTGGATCAACTGATGTCACGAGTTTGAGACCAGCCTGGCCAACATGGTGAAACCTCCTGTCTCTACTAAAAATACAAAACTTAGGCTGGGCACAGTGGCTCAAGCCTGTAATCCCAGCACTTTGGGAGGCTGAGGCAGAGGTCAGGAGTTCGAGACCACTCTGGCCAACATGGCAAATCCCCATATCTACTAAAAGTACAAAAATTAGCCTAGTGTGGTGGTGTTCGCCTGTAATCCCAGCTACTCAGGAGACTGAGGCAGGAGAATCGTTTGAACCTGGGAGGCAGAGGTTGCAGTAAGCCAAGATCGTGCCATTGCACTCCAGCCTGGGTGGCAGAGCAAGACTCAGTCTCAAGTAAATAAATAAATGAAATAGAATAACCCCACTCCCTATAAGAGTCCCTAGCTTGTTTTACAGTGGAGTTCTATAAGCAACCATTAGGACATGGAAAAACTTTAAACTTTACCTAAAGAAAAATAAACAGGTGTGAAAAATGTAGTTTGAGCCATTATCAAAAGTTTAAAACCTAACCAAAAAATTGGCAATACCTTCAGAAATTGATAAATGAAGAAATCTTATCATAAGTTTTCTAATGGAGCATTGGCAATGGGTATGTGGTACTATTCAGTATTCATTACTATTTCTGGCTTTTCAGAAGATGAAAGGGTAGAAAATAGCAAAATGGATGGCCCTGGGACTGTCATTCCTCTGTCTCACTCGAATGGCGTTACCTATATTAAGTACTTGATTTATTTTTTTTTTTTTGAGACAGAGTTTCTCGCCCATCACCCAGGCTTAAGTACTGTGGTGCACTCTCAGCTCACTACAACCTCCACCTCCCGGGCTCAAGCAATCCTCTTGCCTCAGCCTCCTGAGTAGCTGAGACTACAGGTGTAGGCCACCATGCCCAGTTAATTTTTGTATTTTAGTAGAAATGGGGTTTCACCACGTTGGCCAGGCTAGTATCAAACTACTGGCCTCAACTGATCCACCTGCCTCAGCTTCCCAAAGTACTGGGATTATAGGCGTGAGCCACTATGTCTGGCCTAAGTACTTGAATTAAAAGGGAACAGCTGGCCTGGCATGGTGGCTCACACCCATAATCCCAGCACTTTGGGAAGCCAAGGCAGGTGGGTCACCTAAGGTCAAGAGTTCAAGACCAGCCTGGCCAACGTGGTGAAACCTCACCTCTACTAAATACAAAAATTAGCCAGGTGTGGTGGTGCATGCCTGTAATCCTAGCTACTTGGGCAGCTGAGTCAGGAGAGTCCCTTGAACCCAGGAGGTGGAGGTTGCAATGAGCCAAGATCGTGCCAGGGCACTCCAGCCTGGGCAACAGAGTGAGACTTCGTCTCAAAATAAATAAATAAATAAATAAAGAGGAAATGGCAAACAAATACTGGAGACAGAGAGGTCAAAAGCAGCCTTGCTTATCATCTGTAGTCGACTGCTCTTGCTGGAATTCTCCTCCAAAAACCTACGTCTTTATCAGCTGCTCAAGCTGTACTTTATATTCTTCACTTAGACCTTTGTCATCTCTGTTTTCTCTAAGACAAACCACACATGCTGCATAACTGTAGTCACCACATACCCTTATCTTCCAACTGGTGACAGCTTTGAGTGAAAAATGTCACTAATAAAATGAAAACAAGGCAACGGTGTGAACCAGGACTGTCTCAGGCAACTCAGGGCTTGCAGCCACCGTATGCTGCCCGTGCTTACTCTGACACAGAGAAGCAGCACTTCCTGTTTGCAGTCATCCACCTCATCTGTAAGAAACTCTGGAATGATTGCACAAGTGTCAGGAACCATGCACCAGTATGGTGAAGGGCTTGGGTTCTCTGATACAGAGACCTCTAAGGGATAAGGAACATGTTCCTCAACACCATCCAATTTCCTTTGTTTTGATTAAATCAAATACATCAAAGGCAACTACTCGATCTTATCATCTCATTTTCTTTCAACAGGCCTAGAATCTCCTAAAATCCTAAAAGCTAAACCCAAAACCATCACTGAAACTTTCTAACAATGCATGTTTCCTCCAGCTGTGCAGGACTAGTTGAGAGGGAAGGAATGTGACCTTCTGGGGAAGGCCGAGGAGTCTTTCAGTGTGCAAACCTTTGCTGTTTTGTAGGTTTCTGGTTTCCCAAGATGAAATACCAGAATGACAACTTGATAATTGCTCTTCTACACCCGCTTCTTTTCATCAGAGTGGGGCTTGTTTGAGCAGTTATGACTAAGAGGTGCAAAAAGTTATGACTAAGAGGTGCATCAGTGAGTGGTGAGCAGGCTGGAGACAAGGCAGGCTGACAGCCGGAAGTGGGGCTGAGGGCAGGATAGGATGCATAGCTGCAGTCCTCCAGCTTCCCTGGATGAAGACAGCAGGAGAGAGGACACAGAGACGGCCTATGGATTTGCACTTCCAGACAACCTGGGCTCTCCCTGCCCCAATTCCCCACTCAGCCCACTCAGCATTACTCCTTGCTGGTAAGCCGCCTGCAAGGAGTGTCCCACTGCAAATAAACCGGTCAGGGGAGTTCTGGCCCTTCTCTCAAACTGCTATGTTCTTGTTACAGGTAGTTAGAGGCATGAGTTGGGCAGGCAAGGGCTTTTCCCACCCACCTGGAACGTCAGATGATCACCAGGTGACAATTCAACAGTTATCATATTGCCTCTCTAAAAATGAGTATTTAGCAGCCAGCACCAGGGAGACACAATCTCCTGAGGGTCCACAGCTGACACATTAAAGTGTTAATTAAATGCAGATGGCAGGGAGAGGCAACTTTCTGAGCATACCCATCAGGAGACAAAATGGCAGAGTATGACCTTCTGGGGGCACTCCACCGGAAAAAGGAAGAAAGCCTCAGGTGGGCATCGTACAACTTCCTAAACACACCACTCATGCCCACGTTGCAAGTGGAAGAAGGGCACCGCACACGCAGGCAACCCACTCCAAAAGAAGAATCATGGGGAAGGGGTGCAAGACGCCGGAAGTGGGCCAGCCTATGAAGTCCTAGGATCATGTTAAACGCTGCACTTAACCTTCACATTGTCCTCCTGGGTCTCTTCCAAGTGTATTTTTCTTTCTTTCCTGCTCTAAGCTTTTTAAAAATTTCCACTCCTACTCAGAAACTTGCCTAACTCTCTTTTTCAGCCTTATGCCCCTCAGTGGAATTCTTTCTTCTGAGGAGGCAAGAATTGAGGTTGCCGCAGACCTGTATGGGTTTGCCACCAGTAACTCAAATACCTCCTACTCCTGACATTCTTTCTTCCAAAACGGAATGTAAAATATCCTATCCAAAGCCACTCAACCACAGAAAGATTTGGAAGGAAAGAAAGTAGGAGGAGAGTAGAAAAAGAGAGAAAAGTGGAAGGGGCTGGGGAGGGAAAAGGACAGAGAAAGAGAGAGCAAGCAAGCTGGCTGGAACTGTTACATAGTTTCCTGAGAAGACTTAACCATGTGAAGAAGGAGCTATCTAGTATAACATATCTTTTTTTTTTTTTTTTGTCAAGGTCTTACCCTGTCACCCACACTGGAGTACAGTGTTCCCAGCTCAGTGCAACCTCCCACTTCAGCCTCTGGAGCAGTTGAGATTACGGGTGGGCATGTGCCACCACACCCGGCTAATTTTTGCATTTTTCATAGAGACAGGGTTTTACCATGTTGCCTAGGCTGGTCAAGCAATCCTGGCTCAAGCAATCCACCAATGTCGGCCTTCCAAAATACTAGGATTACAGGCATGAGCCACTGCACCGGCCCAACATGATCATTTTTTAAAAAACAAGAGGCTGTGCCGGGCATGGTGGCTCATGCCTGTAATCCCAGCACTTTGGGAGACCAAGCAGGCAGATCATTTCAGGCTAGGAGTTCAAGACCAGCCTAGCCAACATGGTGAAACCCCATCTCTATTAAAAATATTTAATAGAAAAATTAGGTGGGTGTGGTTGAGTATGTGTGTAATCCCAGGTACTGGGAGACTGAGGCAGAAATCACTTGAATCCAGGAGGCAGAGGTTACAGTGAGCTGAGATCTTACGCAACAGAGTGAGACTCCATCTCAGAAAAAAAGAAGAGAAAAAAAGATAACAGAGCAAAAACCTGTTTAGAAAACGTTTGACAGTAGATCCTTAAACAGAATACCTTTTGGGCAGGTGGCTCATATCTGTAATCCCAGCACTTTGGGAGGTGGAGGCA
This sequence comes from Leontopithecus rosalia, assembly GCA_028533165.1. Classification (NCBI taxonomy): domain Eukaryota; kingdom Metazoa; phylum Chordata; class Mammalia; order Primates; family Cebidae; genus Leontopithecus; species Leontopithecus rosalia. The sequence goes on along the minus strand of CM052661.1, from coordinate 41,684,824 downwards.
GGCAGATCACTTGAGGGCAGGGGTTCAAGACTTGCCAGGCCAACATGGTAGAAACCCTGTCTCTACTATAAATACTAAAATCAGCCTAGTGTGGTAGTACACACCTGTAATCCCAGCTACTCAGGAGGTTGAGGGAGGAGAATCACTTGCACCCAAGAGGCAGAGCCTTCAGTGAGTGGAGATCAGGCCACTGCATTCCAGTCTGGGCAACAGAGGGAGACTGCCTCAAACAAAAACAAACAAAAAGCACCTTTTCTTCCTGTACCAAAAACTCATTGAATCAGCATTCCCAAGGTCGTTATGGCCAAAGCATGCCCTCTATTCCCACCTGAAATGAAGACAGAATAATTTGGAGGGCTGATAGGGTCCAGAAAGAGATTCCTTCCCTCCCTAGAAATGGCACCAGCATTAGGTAATGAGGCGTCACTCCTATGAATGGCTTGCTTCCCAACAAGTATAAATTGACTTGTTTCACTCACTTGCCGCACCAGACCTTACCCCAGCCTCCTCATTTTCTGCCTCCCCATTTTCTGACTCAGCTGAAGGAAGCCTGCTAACCACCAGCACCTGGGAGCTCTGCAGACACCCCACCCCCGGGGGGATCTGCACAAATGGAGCCCTACCTTTTGTCAGGAAAGAGAAAAAGAGCTGAGAGCTCTGTGAGGACTTAGCCACTCAGTCCTTGGTGAGTATTTTATTGCGTATGCTGTGACACAACCAGCAGAGACAGCAGCTATGCAGAACTGGAAAGTACCAAATGGCAGCACTGCTCTGTGACCTTGTGCCAGCCACTTAACCTCCGCCTGGACCTCACAACCCACAGTACCCACTTCAGTGCTTTTGTAAGGACTGATAGAAAAAAAACAGAGCTTAGTCCTCAAAACTGTAAAATTTTGAATTTTACAATTCAAATTTTCTTTTTCTTTCTTTCTTTTCTTTTTTTTTTTTTTTTTGCGATGGAGTTTTGCTCTTGTTGCCCAGGCCAGAGTGTAACGGCACAATCTCGGCTCACCACAACCTCCGACTCCCGGGTTCCCGAGTAGCTGGAATTACAGGCATGTGCCACTATGCCTGGCTAATTTTGTGTTTTTAGTAGAGATGGGGTTTCTCCATGTTGGTCAGGCTGGTCTCAAACTCCAGACCTCAAGTTATCCACCTGCCTCAGCCTTCCAAAGCACTGGGATTACAGGCATGAGCCACTTGGCACCCAGCAAAATTTCTTAAACTGTTACCGTTTTCACTCCTAAGTTCAATTTGTCAGTCTTATTAAGATAAGCAAACGATAACCCAGCAAGAACACTGTACGGCCTCCACAGGGCAGTCCAGGCCGGCCTGGGATGGAAAGGCAGAGATGCACCTCTCTGGTGCCTCCAGACATATTCGTAAAATACGGAAGCTAGATTATATATTACCTATAAGTTTCCAGGAAAATCACCAAGTCACCTCACCTTTCAAAGAGAGAGAGAGATTGGTACGAAGGCTCTAAATTGGCATCTACTCCCCCAAATCGGAGTTCATTTATCTTAAATGAAACAAAAATGTGTGTTTTGTCAGTGAGGGATCTTTTATTTAGTTAAGTATTAACAAGTAATCTGACCAACTTTGAAAGTAAAAAAGAAGCTGAGAAGCTAAAGAAAAATGACAATGGGTTAGTGGTCAAGAATACCTATCTTGAATTATACTTTAAAATACCTGTATTTATATATAAATTACATAAAACATTGTTCTGTTCTGCCCAACATATATGAATAATCACTGCAATCCACAATTGGGAGCAAAATATTTTATCTTTGAACTTTTCAATTTGTATTTATTTTTATTTTTTTAGACACAGGGTCTCACTCGACTGCCCAATGTAAACCAAAAAGGAAATCTTTTTTTTTTTTAAGACGGTTTCACCATGTTGGTCAGGCCGGTCTTGAACTCCCGACCTCAGGTGATCCGCCCACCTTGGCCTCCAAAGTGCCTGGATTACAGGCGTGAGCAACCACGGCCGGCTAAAAACGAAATCTTAAGGCTCCACAACCTTCTGCCCGGATCCCCCACCAAGGGCATTCCAGAATTAACCTGAAAAACTTGTTTAGGCCATGATGGGAAGTGGGGTGGAACTTGCCTCATTTTGTCCCCATTCAGGAAAAGCAGACCAGCATTTAACATGCTGGACACTTAACTTACAATCTATTCTCTCTGAAGCCTCCTACCTGGAGGCTTCATCTGCATGATAAAATTTTGGTCTCCGCAACTATCGTAACCCAGACATTCCTTTCTATTGATAATAACTCTTTCAACCAAATGCCAATCAGAAAATTTTAAATCTACCTGTAACCTGGAAGCCCCCACCACCACCACCACCTCCCCAGTTGTCCCACCTTTCTGGACAGAACCAATGCACATCTTAATTTTATATGTATTTGACTGATGACTCATGGCTCCTCTAAAATGTATAAAACCAAGCTGGGTCCCGACCACCTTGGGTACATGTTCCCAGGGTCTCCAAAAGGCTGTGTCACCAGCCATGGTCACTCATATTTGGCTCAGAACAAATCTTTTCAAATATTTTACGGAGTTTGCCTTTTTGTCAACAGCAGGCTGCATCACAACTGCCTGCAGCCTCAAGCGATTCTTTTCCCAACCTCCCAAATAGCAGGGACTTCAGGTGCGTGCCACTACACCTGGCTAATTTTTTGTGTGTGTGTACATTTTGTAGAGATGGGGGTCTTGCTATGTTGCCCAAGGTGGTCTTGAACTTCTGGACTCAAGCGATCCTCCCCATTCGTCCTCCCAAGGTGCTGGAATTACAGGCCTGAGCCACCGTGCCCGGCCTATCTTTGAATGTTTAACTTCAAAGTTATCGTTATAAATTGAATCCCCCCCACCAAATATCATGAAAAAAATATATCCACTGACCTGTAGTTTTTCTCTAGCTCAGTATCTTAAATACATTCATTGCAATCTCATCAACGACGACTTGCATTTGAAATTTTCCACCTTGAGCTGTATTTTTTAATGATAAGATGGAGTTTTTAAAAATCTACACCCATAAACTAGAGTGAGAGACCCCTGCAATGGAATACACGGATCTTAAGTCATCGAGATTTTCCAGTAAATAAAAAATGCCGTTTTTCCTAGGTTAACTTGCAATCCTAAAACGGAAGGAGGTTCCGTTTTTAGAAGTTTAAATGTTGTCACACGGGCGCAAGAATACATACAACAGCCACGCTTTCCCTCTCTGCGCACAACGCCAGGGAGATGGGGAGCACCGGGCTGTGCGGGAGCCCTTTCACCTGCCCGGGGAGGCTTCGGCGGCGGATAGGACCCGGCCCGGCAGCCCGAGCCCTGCGCGCACCCAGCCGGCTTCCTGTTTCCGCAGCAGCGCGCGAGCCTGTCTCTGAAGCCCTTGAAACCCCGCCCCGGCGGCCTCAGGTGGGCGGGGGAGCCCCAATACTCCCGGAGTCGTCCGGTCCGCCCGTTGCCGGCGTTCTAGAACGCGGGCTGCGGGAGCTGGCAGGCTGTCTGGAGGGGCCAGGCGGATGGCGCCGGGGTTCCGCAGCCTGTGTCCTCCAGAGTGGACAACCCCAGCCGGGTCTCCGTGCGCAACTGCGGAAAGTAAAGGCCGGACCCTGCGCTCAGCCGCGGCGTCCCGGCCCCGAGCGCCCTTTCCCAAGTGCCTGGTAGGCTCGGCAGTCCAACTGTCGGGTCACAGAGCCCCTAGGCAGTCACCGCAGACGGGCTGGGGGCTCGGAAAAGGCATTTGGGGGACACAGGAGAGCGGCGAGGGCGACGCACTGTCGCGCAGTCATTATGGTCCAGGAAAGGCACGTTGCGGGGCGCACAGGCGGGCAGGAGGAGCTCGCGCCCCGGGCCGCGCGCCTGGCCTCCTGGAGCCAGGGCCGGCTTCTGGGCACAGCCATGGCGGCGGCCGGGGGTGGCCACTCCTCCCCGCAAGCCCGCCTCCCCGCCCCAGAAGTCCCCAGAACCCGCATCAGAGCTTCAGGGCCTGGAGGAGCCAGGCGGGCAGCTGACTGCCACGAGAGCCCGAGCCGCCCCAGGGCTCCGCGCGCGGTGGCGGCCAGTGCCGCCCCGTTCCCCTCCCGCGCCGCGCTGCCCCTCCTGGACCCACCGGGCCTGGCTGGCCGTCTTTCCTCTCCGGCGCCCCCGGGGCCTTGCAAAATGCCCTCCAGAGATGTGCTCAGGAAGTGTGTGATGAATAAAGGGAACAATCGGGATAACTATAATAAATATTATGCACTTGCTTTTCTCTCACTGTTACTAATTGTAATAGTGTAGCACGGCGTGTTCCAGTTTTCTAAGTGCTTTCACATCTGTTCAAAAAAATCCTCAAAATAAGCCTGTATATTAAAAGCAGGAGCCATTATTCCATATTTCAAGAAGTAAACAAGCTCAGAGTAATAACCCACATACAGCCTTCCAACCAGCCAATTTTGGTACATTTTCACAAATCTATGAGTGTGGTTAATACACAAAGATGTCGTATGAGAATTATATAGGATACAGCCAGCAAAATGCCTGGTATACAATAAGTATGCGGTAAATGGTTATTATTAGTAAGAATATTGTAGTATTTTCAGATATGATCAGGTGAACAACTTTGACATAATCGAAACTGGGACAGCCTGATTCCATAAACACACTGATATGTTACAATGGAATGTTTGCAGCCTCACCGCTTAAGTGTTCTTGCTGACTAACAAAGGAAACAACCCCCGTTAAGCTTACAACTCTAACCACAGGCTAAAGGAAATACAGGGGCCAAATGAACCCATTAGGTTACACCACCAGGAAGTAATCAGCCAAATCCAGAATGTGGGAAATTCTACAAACTAAATGACCCAATTTCTTTATTCAAAAACAAATACTCAGAGGCTGAAGTGGGAGGATTGCTTAAGGCCAGAGTTCAAGGCTGTAATGAGCTATGGTCACACCTGTGAATAGAGCCACTGCACTCCAGGCTGGGCAACACAGCCAGACCCCATGTCTTTAAAAAAAGAGGGTGGGGGGAGCTCTAGAGACATTAGCCAAATGCAGTTTGTGGACTTTGTTTGAGTCATGATTAAGACAAATTTACATAAATACATGGGAGTTTTAAAAACATTGGGAGGTGCCGGGCGTGGTGGCTCACGCCTGTAATCCCAGCACTTTGGGAGGCTGAGGTGGGCAGATCACCTGAGGTCAGGAGTTCAAGACCAGCCTGACCAATATGGTGAAACACCATCTTTAAAAAAAAAAAATTGGGAAGTTCAAACATGGACTGAATGTTAGGTGACATTAAATAATTACAGGTAATTTTATTATGATAATACTATTGTGGCTATGATTTTTAAAGACCTCAGAGAAACATATTAACATATTTACAGGCAAATTACAATTTGCTTTAATAAAATTTAATAAATCCCTGGAATTTTTTAGAGAAAAATGTGAGAGATAGGAGAAACAATATTGGCAAAGTGTTTAATGTTTAAACAAGGAGATGGGTACATGGGCATTGTGCTAGGCTGAATTATGCCCCCCAAACATGTCCACATTCTGATCTTTGAAACTGTGAACAAGTTACCTTACATAACTAAAGGGGCTTTGCAAGCATGTGATGAAGAACCTTGAGATGGGAGATAATCCTGGATTATCCCAGTGAGCCCAGTCTCATTGCTTCCTTATGAGACCCTTTACCTGCAAATGAGAATCAGAAAGAGATGTGACAAGGGAAGGAAGGTCAGAGAGATGCAACCTGATAAGGATGTGGCTGCTGGTGCTGACTCCAGAGATGGAAGAAGGGGCCACAAGCCCAGGAATGGCACAAGTGACCTCTGAAGAGTGGAAAAGGCAAAGAATGAATTATTCTGCAGATGCTCAGGTGTCCTGCCATCACCTGTGAGACCCACGTGGGCTCCTGACCTACAGGACTCGTAGAGTAATAGATTTGCATTGTTTTAAGTAACCAAAGTGATAGTAATTTGTTACAGTAGCCATAGAAAACTAATAAAAGCATTTGTTTTATTTCTCTCTGTGTTTTTGTAAATTTAAGATTTTTTCAGCCGGGTTTGGGTGGCTCATGCCTGTAATCCCAGCACTTTGGGAGGCTGAGGTGGGCAGATCACAAAGTCAGGAATTCGAGACCAGCCTGGCCAATACGGTGAAACCCCATCTCTACTAAAAATACAAAAATTAGCCAGGCATCATGGTGGGCACCCATAGTCCCAGTTACTCAGGAGGCTGAGGCAGGAGAATCGCTTGAACCTGGGAGGTGGAGGTTGCACTGAGCTGAGATTGAGCCACTGCACTCCAGCCTGAGTGACAGGGCAAGACCCTGTCTTAAAAAAAAAAAAAAAAGATTTTTTTGGTAATAAAATATATATTAAGTCCATAAAACATACACCTAAGAAATACATTTTTCAAAGTAATTCATTTAGACCTGAAGTGTAATCTGACCTAGCATAGAATTATACAATGCATTTTAATTTCCAAAAGAATTATATGTCATAAATCCCTTTTAAAAAAGGATTGTTGGGGGAACGATCCAAGATGGCCGATCGCTAACACCTCGGGATTGCAGCTCGCAGTTAAAGCTCATAGAACTAGAGGACGCCACACTTTCAGACAAATTCTGGTTGCTCAGGAGCAGAAGATTCCCAGTGGAGGAGACACGTGGGGCAGAAGTTTCGCCGGCACCGCAGCATAGCGGTCTCGCCGGCACCTCCGCAGGGCAGCTCTCAGAGCTGACTAGGCGGGGCTGGCTCCCCTTCTGACCGGGGTTTGGAGGAGCCGCGCGGGTTCCCAG
>CM052661.1:41659824-41669838 GCA_028533165.1 Leontopithecus rosalia | reverse complement strand
ACGCCTATAATCCCAGCACTTTGGGAGGCCAAGGCGGGTGAATCACAAGGTCAAGAGATCGAGACCATCCTGGTCAACATGGTGAAACCCCGTCTCTACTAAAAATACAAAAAAATGAGCTAGGCATGGTGGCACACACCTGTAGTCCCAGCTACTTGAGAGGCTGAGGCAGGAGAATTGCTTGAACCCAGGAGGCAGAGGTTGCAGTGAGCCAAGATCGTGCCATTGCACTCCAGCCTGGGTAATGAAAGTAAAACTCGATTTCAAAAAAAAAAAGATATTTAAAATTATAAAGTAATATGTTAATTGCAAGGAATTTGAAAACACTAAAAGGTGTAAATAGAAACATTTGTAACCGCCTGAGATGTTCTTCCTGCCAGCTTCGTAAAGAAAGACCACAGGCCAGGCACGGTGGCTTACACCTGTAATCCCAGCACTTTGAAAGGCCAAGACGGGTAGATTATAAATTCAGGAGTTCGAGACCAGCCTGGGCAACATGGTGAAACCCCGTCTCTACTAAAATTACAAAAACTAGCCAGGCGTGGTGGCGCGCCTGTAATCTCAGCTACCCAGGAGGCTGAGGCAGGGAAATTGCATCCTGGAGGTGGAGGTTGCAGTGAGCTGAGTTTGTGCTACTCCACTCCAGCCTGGGCAAAAAAAAAAAAAAAAAGACAGACCATAGCATTGTAGTGGAGAGTTTAATAGACACGAGGCTAACCATAACACATGGGAGATGGAATTGGTACTCAAATCATCTCATTCAAAGCTCGTAAATTAGACGCTTTTCTTTTTTTTCTTTTTTTTGGGTGAGGGGGTCAGTCTAACTCCGTCACCTAGGCTGAAGTGCAATGGCAGGATCTCAGCTCACTACAATCTTTGCCTCCTGGGTTCAGGCGATTCTCCTGCCTCAGCCTCCCAAATAGTTGGGATTACAGGTGCCTACCACTACACCTAGCTAAATTGTTTTTTTATATTTTTAGTAAAGATGAGGTTTCGGCCAGGTGCGGTGGCTCAAACCTGTAATCCCAGCACTTTGGGAGGCCGAGGCGGGTGGATCACAAGGTCAACAGATGGAGACCATCCTGGTCAACATGGTGAAACCCCATCTCTACTAAAAATACAAAAAATTAGCTGGGCATGGTGGCGCGTGCCTGTAATCCCAGCTACTCAGGAGGGGGAGGCAGGAGAATTGCCTGAACCCAGGAGGCGGAGGTTGCGGTAAGCCAAGATCACGACATTGCACTCCAGCCTGGGTGAAAAGAGCGAAACTCCGTCTCAAAAAAAAAAAAAAAAAAAAAAGATGAGGTTTCACCATGTTGGTCAGGCTGGTCTCAAATTCCTGACTTTGTGATCCTCCCGCCTCAGCCTCCCAAAGTGCTGGGATTATAGGTTTGAGCCACCGAGCCCGGCCAGATTAGGGGTCTTTCAAAGGCAGTTTGGGGGAAGGGGTGGGGGGTGGCTAGGTAACAGGTGTTTGCTGCTGATTGGTTGGGGCAGAGATGAAATCATAGTGGGTTGAAGCTGTCTTCCTGTGGGCCGGTGGATTCTAGGTGGGGCCACAGGAGTAGGGGTTGTCATCCAGGTAAAGCCATGGGTGTCAGACATGAAAAAAACCTAGAAAAGTGTCTCAAAAGGCCAATCTATAACAGTGGTGTTATTTGCAGTAGTAACTGAGGAAGTAGCATATTTTATAACCTCCAAAATAATTTAGCAGGTCCTCTCCCCTCTCAGCCTGATGGCCTCCAATTAACTTTACAAAAGCAGCTGAGTTTTGGGCAAGGTCTATTATGATTTAAACTGCAGGATAAAGGTCTTCCAAAGTTAGCTTGGTGCAATCGCCTCAGAATAATTAAGAGAAAGGCACGATGGAGGTTATGTTAGCTTAGTTTACCATTATAATTTTCTCACAGATATAACTTTTGCAAAGGCAGTTTCAAGATTACCTATGATTAGCCTGGTGCAGCGGCTCATGCCTGTAATCCCAAAACTTTAGGAGGCTGAGGCAGGCGGATCACAAGGTCAAGAGTTTGAGACCATCTTGGTCAACATGGTAAAACCCCATCTCTACCAAAAAAGAAAATTTAGCAAGGAGTGGTGGCACGCATCTGTAATCCCAGCTACTCAGGAGGCTGAGGCAGGTGAATTGCTTGAATCTGGGAGGCGGAGTTTGCAGTGAGCGAAGATTGCCCCACTGTACTCTAGCCTGGGCCATAGAGCAAAACTCAGTCTCAACAAATAAATAAATAAAAAGATTACCCATGATTGAGTAGATACGGGCCACACATACTTCACTATTATTATTGTATACAGGATCTGACTCTGTTGCCCAGGTTGGAGTGTAGTAGTGTGACCATGGCTCACTGCATCCTCGACCTACCAGGCTCAAGCAGTCCCCTGCTTCAGCCTCCCCAGTAGATGGGACCACAGGCACATGCCAGTACACCCAGCTAAATATTTGTTTTAACTTTTTGTTGGGATAGCATCTCACCATCTTGCCCGGACTGGTCTTGAATTCCTGGGCTCAAGCAGTCCTCCTGCCTTGGCCTGCCAAAGTGCTTGGGATCACAGTCATGTAACTCCCACTGTCAGAAGTGTGTGGACAAAAGCAACTCCATCTTGAATAGGAGCTAGGTAAAATGAGGCTCAGATCTACTAGGCTGCATTCCCAGACAGTTAAGGCATTCTAAGTCACAGGATGAGATAGGAAGTTAGCACAAGATACAGGTCATAAAGACCTTGCTGATAAAACACTGCAGTAAAGAAGCCAGCCCAAACCCACCAAAACCAAGACGGCCATGAGTGTGACCTCCGGTTGTCCTCACTGCTACCCTCCCACCAGCGCCATGACAGTTTACAGATGCCATGGCAACATCAGGAAGTTACCCTATATGATCTAAAAAGAAGAGGCATGAATAATCCACCTCTTGTTTAGCATATCATCAAAAAATAATCATAAAATTGGGCAACCAGCAGCCCTTGGGGCTGCTCTGCCTATGGAGTAGCCATTCTTTTTTTTTTTTTTTTTGAGACGGAGTTTCGCTCTTGTTACCCAGGCTGGAGTGCAATGGCGCCATCTCACCGCAACCTCCGCCTCCTGGGTTCAGGCAATTCTCCCACCTCAGCCTCCTGAGTAGCTGGGATTACAGGCACGCGCCACCATGCCCAGCTAATTTTTTGTATCTTTAGTAGAGACGGGGTTTCACCATGTTGACCAGGATGGTCTCGATCTTTTGACCTCATGATCCACCCGCCCCTCGGCCTCCCAGAGTGCTGGGATTACAGGCTTGAGCCACCGCGACCAGCCATGGAGTAGCCATTCTTTTATTCCTTTACTTGCTTAATAAACTTGCTTTTGCTTTGCACTGTGGACTTGCCCTGAATTCTTTCTTCTGCAAGATTCAGAAACCCCCTCTTGGGGTCTGGATCAAGACCTCTTTCTTTTTTTTTTTTTAAAGACGGGGTTTCACCATGTTGGTCAGGCTGGTCTCGAACTCCTGACCTCAGGTGATCCACCCGCCTTGGCCTCCAAAGTGCTTGAATTACAGGTGTGAGGCACCACACCCGGCCCAAGACCCCTTTCTTGTTACACCACCATGGTTAGCCTGGGCAACATATACTTCTGACAAAGAGCTTGTGCCCAGAATATGCAAAGAATTCATACACATCAATTTTCTTAAAAGAATAAATTGAAAAATTGGTGAGAGATTTGAACAGACATCTAACCAAAGAGAATGCATACATGGGCAACCTCTATTTCATTAGTAACTTTTTTTTTTTTGAGATGGAGTTTTGTTCTTGTTGCCCAGGCTGGAGTGCAATGGCCTGGTCGAGCTCACTGCAACCTCCACCTCCTGGGTTCAAGCAATGCTCCTGCCTCAGCCTAAGTAGCTAGGATTACAGGTACCCACCATCATGCCTGGCAAATTTTTCTTTTTGTATTTTTAATAGAGATGGGGTTTCACCATGTTGACCAGGCTGGTCTCAAACTCCTGATTTAGGTGATCCACCTGCCTCAGCCTCCCAAAGTGCTAGGATTATAGGTGTCAGCCACTGTGCCTGGTCATTAGTAACCAATTATAAACTAAAACCACAATGAAGGCCAGGCACAGTGAGTGGCTCACATCTGTGATCTCAGTACTTTGGGAGGCCAAGGTGGGTGAATTGCTTGAGCTCAGCAGTTTAAGACCAGCCTGGGCAACATAGTGAAGTCCTGAGTCTACAAAAAATAAACTAAATAAAATAAAATTATAATGAGTGTGATGGCTTTAAAATATGTCCACAAATTCTTTGATACTTTTCCCACCAAGAGATGGAGCCCAATTCCCCTCCCCTTGAACGTGGCTAACCTTAGACACTCTTCTGACAGTTAGAATAAAGCAAACAGACACTGAGCCTTCAGTTATTTGGTTGAGCAGACCTACATCGAGGCCTTGTGGCAAGGAACAGGGGGCCCCTGCCAAGCGCTGCATGAGTGAGCCCCTCAGCCCTGGGCAAGTCTTCAGCCCAGACAACATGCTGAAAAGGGAGAGTTCCCTGACCCCCTCACAGGATGTGTTACAGGGGTGTGGCTCATCTATTTGGCCACTGTGTGTACTCAAACCCCTTATAGGATGGGGAGCATGCAGATGAACAGGTACAGGAGCTGGGCCAAGCGCCCCTGGGCTCCAGTCCCACGGCAGGATCCAGGAATGAGTGTCTGGGACTCCCAAAGCACAGTGGGCATGTGTCAACAGTGAGCTCTTTTAGCCTTGCCATCTGTAGTTGACTTAACTGTTAACCAGCTCAGTGCCCTCTTAGTACTCGGATCCTTGTCTGGTGTCCAGAAAGAATTTGGTCACACCCAGACCTGAAGGATAAATGTGGGGGTTTTACTGAGTGGAAGAAGTGGCTCTCAGCAGGATGGATGGGGAGCTGGAAGGGAGATGGAATGGGAAGATGATCTTCCCCTGGAGTTTGGCCATCTAGTGGCCAATCTCCTCTCTGACCACCCCCAACTGAACTCTTGGCGTTCAGATGCTCCTTCTCTTCTCTCTGCTGTGCTATTCCTCTGCACTTCTGTTCACCTCCTTGTAGAGCCTGGGGTTTGGGGTTTATATGGGTACCGGATGGGCAGCATGGTGGGCCAAAAGACAACTTGTGGGCATGAAAATAGGAATGCCTGTTCTCATTTAAGGCCGCGGGTTTCCAGGCTCGAAGTTGGGGTCTTTGCCGGGAAACTGCTCTCTTCTACCTGGTATTTCCATCTCCTGTCCATATCAATGCTGATGGCAACCTCATGAAAGACTGAGCAGAACCACCCTGCTAAGTCACTCCCAAAGAGACTGTGAGGTAACAAAGTTTTTAAGCCAAAAAATGTTGAGATAATTTATTGTGCAGAAATAGATAATGTATACAATAAGACACACCCACACATGCACCAGATAGCTAGAATTTTAAAGTCTGACATGTCAGGAACTGGTTAGGCTGTGGAGAACGGGAATCTCATTACACCATTGGAATGTGTAATTGGAAAGCATGTGGTATGATCTGCTAAAGGACTATACACATACCCTATGCCACAAGAATTCCATTTCAGGATACACCTACAGAAATGCATACAATATGCTTTTTATACAAAGTTCATGTGCAGGAATATTCACTGCAGCATTGTAGATAATAGCCCAAACCTGAAACTAACCCACCTACCAAAGCAGGTGAAAAGATCAATGATGGTGTGTTCACATATACAGTGATACACAGCTGTGAACATTCATGAACTATAGCTACCTGTGATAGCAACAAGACGCAGCCAAATGCCCAGGTAGTTAGGGGTGAGTCCTTGGCAAAACCCCACCTCCAAGCTGAAGACACTTTAAAACCTAAAAGCCAAGCTACAAGTTAAATCCTCAGATCAGATGAATAATCTGCCTTCCCACTTGGCGCAATTTCTTCTGATTGATCGCCATCCTTCACCTTTTTTACATATACCTACCCTTTCCTAATTGGCTTTTTTTTTTTTTTGAGATGGAGTTTCGCTCTTGTTACCCAGGCTGGAGTGCAATGGCGCGATCTCGGCTCACCGCAACCTCCGCCTCCTGGGTTCAGGCAATTCTCCTGCCCCAGCCTCCCGAGTAGCTGGGATTACAGGCACACGCCACCATGCCCAGCTAATTTTTTGTAATTTTAGTAGAGACGGGGTTTCACCATGTTGACCAGGATGGTCTCGATCTCTTGACCTCGTGATCCACCCGCCTCGGCCTCCCAAAGTGCTGGGATTACAGGCTTGAGCCACCGCGCCCGGCTCCTAATTGGCTTTCTATACTGTCGTGCCGACCTCTGGGTGGTGTGAGAAAAGTTCTCACAGTCGCAGACACCCACCCCTGGGGAAAGTTCTTCAAAGTTTATGTCTTAGACTACACTATAAGGAGTTACAATCTCTTTCTCTATGGCCATTATCTGCTATTAGTATAAACATATACCCATGTATATATTTTCTCTAAATCAGCTATGTCGTAAATCAGCCACCTTGACTCACGCTGGCATGTCTGAAGAGAACCGGGCAAGCTCCAAACCCTGGTGCATGCCATTCCTTATTGGGAAACCCTCCTGACCTTCTCCTGACTAGCTGCTTCTTCTTCCTCATCTTCTTTCTCCCTTACCTATTCAGGAAATTTCCAAGTTTTTAGCCAATTGAGTCAGGTATAGAATGTGAGGTCCTGTTCCAGCCAGTGGAAACTGGACACCGCGGTAGGGCGACTGAGTCAGCTTATGAAAATTACAAATGTGCCTATCTCCTTTGTTCAGGTGTGCTCTCATGGCAAAACTGCCAGCGAGGTGCACCCTTCCTGCAGGAAGTAAACTAGCCTTGCTGAGTGATCCATTGTCTCGGTGTGGATTTTTCCCGTCATTATAAACCTGTTTCCAACAAGTGGCATTTTGACCCATTCTGCATACTCACAAACCAATCATTACACGCTGCTTATTCTGAGCCCATAAAAAGCCTCACGTTCAGCCATATTGAGAACTTTCCTGCCTTCAGGTAGGGGCACTTACCCCCATGTCTCTTCCTTGATAAAAGTTGTTTCATCACTCAGTAAAACTTCCCACCTTGCTTACTCTTTGAGTGTCTGTGTGTTTACTTCTTCCTCATCATGAGACAAGAACGCAGACCTATCTGAGCTAAGGGGCAAATAGTCCTGCATCACCTGTAATAATTCGGTTAAGTCTCATCAACGTAATGATGATGTTACCCAAACACAAAAGAGTTAATACTAAGTGATTCTCTTGTCAGGGTCCAATAAGGAGAGAGAAGCTACCCAATGATTCCAAAAGAATGTGTAATATAATTATTGACTGGGCACAGTGGCTTATGCCTGTAATCTCAACAGCTTGGGAGGCCGAGGAGGGAGGATTGCTTGAGCCCAGGAGTTTGAGACCAGCCTTGGCAACACAGAGAGACCCTATATCTTCCAAATGTGTGTGTGTGTGTACATATAAATGTGTATGTGTGTGCACGCACATAGCAGTCAGCTATCAACAAGGAGGTTTCATTTAGTGTAACCCAGCAAATACTCATAGAAATTTTTTTTTTTTTTGAGATGGAGTTTCGCTCTCGTTACCCAGGCTGGAGTGCAATGGCGCCATCTCGGCTCACCGCAACCTCCACCTCCTGGGTTCAGGCAATTCTCCTGCCTCAGCCTCCCGAGTAGCTGGGATTACAGGCATGCGCCACCATGCCCAGCTAATATTTTTTTGTATTTTGAGTAGAGACGGGGTTTCACCATGTTGACCAGGATGGTCTCGATCTCTTGACCTCGTGATTCACCCGCCTCGGCCTCCCAAAGAGAAATTTTTTTTTTTGAAACAATATCACTCTTTCACCAAGATTGGAATGCAGAGGCACAATCATGGCTCACTGCAGCCTTGATCTCCTGGGCTCAAGCAATCCTCCCACCTCAGCCTTCTAAGTAGCTGGGACCACAGGCGTGTGCCACCATGCCCAGCTAAATTTTGGGTTTTTTTTGTAGAGAAGGGGTTTCACCATGTTGAATTCCTGGGCTCAAGCTATCTCCCCACCTCGGCCTCCCAAAGTGTTAGAGGAGGAGGTTACAGTGAGCTGAGATCACATCACTGCACTCCAGCCTGGGCTACAGAGGAGACTCAAAAAAAAAAGTGTTAGGATTACAGGCGTGAGCCACCTCACCCAGACAGAAATGTGATCCACACTGTAAGATGCACCTCTTCTTGGAATACTTACCCGATCCTTTGTTCTCTCACTGATGTCTCCACCTCCCCAAGTCTTAGAAAACTTGTCTTCTGATTTCAGAGTTAACTCCTAATCATGTAGAATCTTTCTTTGTCATGTATTACATTATACATGCTAGTTTTATCTTCCCAACTAGAAGAAAAATCACAGAATCAGAAAAACAATGTTATCATTTTATTTCCCAAAACGACATAGCCCAGGACTGCACTGTCCATAAATATATTGGATGGTCAGCTTCAAAACTAACTACATTGCTGCTGAGTTAAAATAGCTCCCTTTTTTGGCACCAGATAATAGACAAACATAAGAAGCCAGTGCGGTGGCTCATGCCTGTAATCCCAGAACTGAAGGAGGCTTGAGTCCAGGAGCCCATAGTGAGCTATGATTGAGCCACTGCACTCTAGCTTGGGCAACAGAGCGAGACCTCGCCTCTACACTAAATAAAATTATAATTTAAAAAAAAAACTTCAGAGATTATTCTTTTGGGTTCTTTATTAACAGAAGGAAGGCCAAAAAAGTGAGCCAAGTAAAAGTGTACACTCTTTAAGGGGAAAAAATTATTTTCATTTAAAATCGGTTTCTTTATTGTCTTTAAAGTGAAAGTGCCATGTGTGGGCTTCTGGCAGAGGAACCACAAACCACAGACAGGCCAGCCTCGCGGCCGTATTTCCCTCTGGCGACCTTTGCCCCACTTCAGGCCTGCCGTATTTACCAGCTTAGAGGCGCCGCAGCGTTGGCGAGTCCTTTTCTACCCACCCCTTCCTTCACTTCTCAGGCTTGAACTTGAACAGGCACTCATGACTCAGCAAACGGTATTTGACAGGGTTCTTTACACGTCAGTCAGGCTATTTTTAAAATCACTCTTCCTGGAGATCTACAAACCAAAAGACGCCCCCCAACCCCGGCTTCTGCCGGCCTCCACTCGGTGCTGTAGTCTGGCCCCCGAGAAGCCGCCCACATACTCTAGAGGGGCTGACTCCAGACACACCCGAAGGACCATCTCGAGAACTCAGAGGAACAGTCCTAGACTTAGGAGGGACTGCCAGACACCTCAGGGGCAGCCCGCCAAGGCCCAGCTCTACTCCTGACCTGGCGGTGCTGCCTCCCTTCCAAGCCGCCCCGAAGAAAGGCCACCCCTCTCGGGCTCCTCCCAATCCCCCGTCCCAGGACTGACAATGGCTCGGTGCCTTGCTTTGGGTCAGAATCGGCCTCGAGCCTTCCTCACTAGCAGCCAAGTGCCCAGAAACCTTGCGTCTCAGATTCCCCGGGTTTGTGCACCCCCACCCCCACCGGTCTTCCCACCGGGGCCCCGTGATGCCAGCTGCCAGCTTGGACCCAGCCCGGGGCCCTGCGCCTCGCCCGCTTTCCCCGCACAGCCCGAGCCAGCGCCGCGGGATAGGCTCACGGACGCTGCAGCCGGAGCTGGAGCCAGGGCCCGCTTGTCCAGCACGGTCCTGAGCTCACACAAAGAGCCTTGCAGCCTCACCCAGTACCGCAGAGCCCAAGCCGAGATCTTACAGATGTCACGAAGTCTGTTTGGTTTAAAACTCATTGATTAAGAAACTACTGACAAGCCGGGCGCGGTGGCTCAAGCCTGTAATCCCAGCACTTTGGGAGGCCGAGGCGGGTGGATCACGAGGTCAACAGATCGAGACCATCCTGGTCAACATAGTGAAACCCCGTCTCTACTAAAGATACAAAAAATTAGCTGGGCCCGGTGGCGCGTGCCTGTAATCCCAGCTACTCGGGAGGCTGAGGCAGGAGAATTG
>CM052661.1:41628639-41659724 GCA_028533165.1 Leontopithecus rosalia | reverse complement strand
CTACTGACAATGTTTTTTTTTTTCTCTAGTTAGAAGACCTGGGTGACCAGGTGAATAGAAGAAAGGGAGACATTTTCATAACACCCTGTCATCTTGGGCATTTCATACACATGCAAGTTACATTCATATTATTCAAATAATATCTTTTTGGCTGGGCGCAGTGGCTCACTTCTGTAATCCCAGCATTTTGGGAGGCCAAAGCGGGCGGATCACTTGAGGTCAGAAGTTCAAGACCAGCCTGAGTAATGTAGCGAAACCGTGTCTCTACTAAAAATATAAAAATTAGTTGGGCATGGTGGCCTGCTCCTGTAATCCAGCTTCTCCAGAGGCTGAGGCAGGAGAATTGCTTGAACGTGCGAGGTGGAGGTTGCAATGAGCGGAGATCTACGCCACTGCATTCCAGCCTGAGCGACAGAGCCAGACCCTGTCCCCAAGATAATAATAATAATAAATAAAAATAAAATAAAACTATATTTTTAACTTGATGCTGGTTGCATAGTTTGTGACAATCCAGTGAGTTGTATGTTCAGAATACATGTAATTCTTCTGAATGTGCATGTAATTCAAAACTAAACCTTTGGCTGAGGATCAGAGCACACTTCATCCTGAAGGCATAGGTGTCACCAGTAGACAGAGGTCATCCCACCCGGGGCTTCCTGTGCCCAGGGCTTACCGCACTGGGAGGAGATAAACTGCATCTCTGCCCTCATTTCTATTGCCTTCCTTCCCCCAATCTTGCTTCCTCCAGGAGCACAAACTCAGTGCATTCCTACTGTCTAATCCTGCTATGAAGCTGGCAAAGGCTGGAATGTTATTTAGATATTTACGGAAAATCATTCATAGCAATTCAGTTACTAAACACCCACTGTGCCCCAGATTCCTGCCTTTTAGTAGTACAAACACTTTGTTCTCTGTTAAAAGCATTCCATGCTATATAGCACTGGCCATGCTGTGTCACCTGTCTCTTCCTGCCATCCCCAGCACTAGAAAAGTAAGAAAACAAACAAGTGTGGTTTGGTATGGAAAGTCTTATTACTTGCTGTGATTACACTGCTTAACATGAAGCATCATATTGACTTAGGATGTGATGAGAGGTACTAAAGGACATTTACTTTGTCCGTTTTCCAGCTCTAACCCCATAAACTCTGGCTTCTAATAGAGTGTGGTGTTTGGTAAATGAATCTAGAACAACAACCAATGAGACATACAAGGATTTTTTAAAGAGAAGGGGAATATAATTGCAACCCAGGTGAAGAATTTCAAGATTTAATTAGGCGCCCATCCATGTAATAGGCTAGACAATATGATTTAATCAAATGGTTGGGGATAATCACATACAGTACACCACATTAAAATTGGTAAGACGAGAGGGGTATGTCAGAGAAGAGAGAGGCTAATAGCTCAGAAAAGGGAGGGAAACATATTGAAAATCTTAGCTCAGGGCAAGAGTGTTTTAAACAAAAAGTACTCGGTAAAGGTAGAGGTAAACTAGACACACTGAAAACAAACTCATGGTATTGGCTAAAGTGGTCAAAAATCTGTATTACCTCTTCAGGGCCCCTTGGCTGCTTTCACTTATGACAGCTGATTGCGTTTCTTGAGAGAGGAAAAATAAAAATTGGCCCGATATAATTTGCTTCTAGTAAAAATAACAGGCTATTTCAAAACTATTGATGAGCCAGGTCACATCAGCTTCATCTCAACAATAGAAAATAGTCATTCTGGGCTGGGCACGGTGGCTCATGCCTGTAATCCCAGCACTTTGGGAGGCCAAGGTGGGTGGATCATGAGGTCAGGAGTTCAAGACCAGCCTGATGAAACCCTGTCTCTATAAAAGAAGAAATTAAAAAAGAAAAGAATCATTCTGAAAAAAAAGGCCCCGCCAGCAGGGTGGCTCATGACTGTAATCCTAGCACTTTGGAAGCTGAGGTGGGAGGATCACTTGAACCCAGGAGTTTGAGACCAGCATATGCAACGTAGCTAGACCCCCATCACTATAAAAATTAAATAATTACCTGGGCATGGTGGTGTGCACCTGTAGTCCCAGCTACTCAGAAGGCTGAAGTAGAAGGATCTCTGAACTGGGGAGGTTGAAGCTGCATTGAGCTGAGGTCATTCCGTTGAACTCCAGCTCCAGCCTGGACAACAGAGTGAGAGCTTATTTAAAAAAAAAAAAAATCTAAGGCAAAGAAGCAGGTCACTTCTCTTCCAATTATGAGATCCAAGACCTAGGCCCAGTCTCTATTTTATGCCTGGTACCCCAGACTAGAAGGACTGAGGTGTGGAATCTATCCACTGGGTTGAATGAACACTGCTTTTTTTTTTTTCAGCCACAGGGTTTTGCTCTAGGGCCCGGGCTGGAGTGCAGTGGCATGTACCCACAAATTTCTGGGCTCAAGTGTTCCTTCTACCTCAGCCTCTCTAGAAGCTGAGACCACAGACGCATACTATCACACCCAGCTAAGATTTTGTTTTAATTTTTTTTTCTTTTTTGAGACAGAATCTCACTCTATCGCCCAGGCTGGAGTGCAGTGGCATGATCTCAGCTCACTGCAACCTCCGCCTGCTGGGTTCAAGCAATTCTTCTGCCTCAGCCTCCTGAATAGCTGGGCTACAGGTTCACGCCACCACACCTGGCTAAATTTTGTATTTTTAGTAGAGATGGGATTTCACTGTATTGGCCAGGCTGGTCTTGAACTCCTAACCTTGTCATCTGCCTGCCTCAGCCTCCCCAAGTGCTGGGATTATAGGCATGAGCCATTGCACCCAGTCATTTTTAATTTTTTAATTTTTGTGCAGACAGGGTCTTGCTATATTGGCAGGGCTGGTCTTGAACTCCTGGGCCCAAGCGATCCTCTTGTCTTGGCCTCCCAAAGTGCTGGGATTATAGGCATGTGCCACTGTTCCCGGCCAGGGTTTGGGAATTTTAGTAGGGGAAACAGATGTGTTGGTCAATAAATAAGAAGTGTTTCCAGTGCTTTCATAGCTACCTGAGCAGGTGCGGCGGAACCTAAGGTAGGTGAACATTGCCAGATCTAGAGAGACAGGGAAGAGGATTCCTTCAGAGGGGGAGGCCGCAGGGCGGGGGAGCAGGCCAGGTCAGGAGGGGCTGCATCAGCCACCCTAAGGAGTCCAGACTTTCTCCTGTGTGTGTGGGCAGGGTGGTATACTGGTTATTAAGGGTTTGTCTCTCAGCTCAAAACCACCCTTCCCTGCTCTACAATTTGATGCTGAGGCAAAGACTCTGCAGACATGTTTGTCTCCCTTTGGCAGCTGGCTCCTGTTAAAATTTAGCAGGAGGAGTGAGGGAAGGAGATGGTGGGGGAAGGGGCTGGAAGAGGGAGAAGGGACCTGCTCACCTGCTGTCCTTGTCAGCCTCCCTCCAGCTCTCCACACACTCTCAGCCAGACTCCCGTGCCCTGTAGAGGCTATGGCATCAGCCAGGCAGCACCCTTTTCTTAAGGTCCCCCCTTGAGCCTGCTATGGCAGCCGCAGCAGTGCCCTGCACAGAGGTCTAGCTCTCAGCTCTGTGGCCCTCCTCCTCCCAGCTTCCAGGTTCTGACCTCAACCTCTGCCTGTTTCCCCAACCTTAAGGTTGCTACCTGTGTGGTGAGCAGGTCTCTGCAAACCTCCCTCCAAAGTCCAAGGAAGCTGAGAGGCTCAGGAAGGAGGCTGACAAATCCAGTTTCTTAGAAAAGAAACATTTAAGAGGGACTTACAAACAGAAACCAGGTTCGTATCTCTGGTGACTGAGAGTTGAGATGGCAGACCCTGCACCATCATCCCCAGACCCAGGGTTTATACACCATTGGGAAAAGGTGTATGTGCTTCAGAAGAGATGTGTAGGACAATTGAAATTTGCTAACATCAAGATTGTTTGACCTAAGGGCAGGATTTATGGTAAAGTACCTGCTCTTACACGAGGAACAACGTAAACTGGAAATCTTAGAGGCTTCCGGGAACAGGGGTTAACTGGAAGCCAACATGGAGGATCAGCGTCTTTGGTGGAGCTTTGGCCTCCACACTGCCTCCTGCCTTTAAGGCCTGTGCTGCCTCAGTTTTCTGTTTTTGCCGTTTTTACTTTCATCACCAATTTCTTTTTTTTTTCTTAAGATGTGCACTTTATTCAACTGGTCTCAAGTCAGTGTACAGGTAAGCCCTGGCTGCCTCCACCCACTCCCAGGGAGACCAAAAGCCTTTAAACATCTCAAGTGAGGGACAAAAAAGGGATAGCCACAGAGGCTAAAATCTTTTAAAATAAAACAAAATAAAAAAGTATTAATTTTTAAAATTAATTTTATTTTTAAAATTAATAAAAAAACTTTCATTACATAATTTACAACAAAAGCAATGCTGTTACCCTCCCCTGTGTGGACTCGGGAGAGGACTAGGCCATTCTCCTTAGAGAGAGGTGGGACGGCTTTTGGGAGGGCAAGGGACTTTCTGTAACAATTCATCTCATGATATTTGGAATGACTTAAAAAAAACAATGTACCCAATCGAGTCCTCGGCCACATTGTAGAACTTTGGGGGATGCTCACTCCAGCCGACTACTATCACCTTCACTGTTCCAGTTTTTAAATCCTGAGTCAAGCCAAAAAAAAAAAACAAGAAAAAAAACAAACAAAACCATGTCAATCTCATCTTGTTTTCTGTGCAAGTTAGGTTTTGTCAAGAAAGGGTGTAACGCAACTAAGTCACAGTCCGCCTAGAAGCATTTGCGGTGGACAATGGAGAGGCTGGACTCGTCGTACTCCTGCTTGCTGATCCACATCTGCTGGAAGGTGGACAGCGAGGCCAGGATGGAGCCATCGATCCACATGGAGTACCTGCACTCGGGAGGAGCAATGATCTTGATCTTCATCGTGCTGGGTGCCAGAGTGGTGATCTCCTTCTGCAACCTGTCAGCGATGCCAGGGTACATGGTGGTACCGCCAGACAGCACTGTGTTGGCCTACAGGTCTTTGCGGATGTCCACGTCGCATTTCATGATGAAGTTAAAGGTAGTTTCGTGGATGCCACAAGATTCTATGCCCCGGAAAGAAGGCTGGAAGGGCTCCTCAGGGCAGCGGAACTGCTCGTTTCCGATGGTGATGACCCATCCGGCAGCTCATAGCTCTTCTCCAGGGAGGAGCTGGAGGCCGCCATGGCCATCTCCTGCTTGAAGTCCAGGGCGATGTAGCACAGCTTCTCCTTGATGTCAAGCATGATCTCCTGCTCAGCATGGTGGTGAAGCTGTAGCTGTTCTCAGCGAGGATCTTCATGAGGTAGTTAGTCAGGTCCCGGCCAGCCAGGTCCAGATGCAGGATGGAGTGGGGGAGGGCATACCCCTCATAGATGGGCACAGTGTGGGTGACCCTGTCACCGGAGTTCATCACAATGCCAGTGGTACGGCCAGAGGCATACGAGGAAGGCACGGCCTGGATAGCCACATACATGGCTGGGGTGTTGAGGGTCTCAAACATGATCTGGGCCATCTTGTCGCGGTTGGCCTTGGGGTTCAGGGAGGCCTCAGTAAGTAGCACGGGGTGCTCCTCAGGAGCCACAAGCAGCTCGTTGCAGAAAGTGTGGTGCCAGATCTTCTCCATGTCGTCCCAGTTGGTGACAAAGCCGTGCTCGATGGGGTACTTCAGGGTCAGGATGCCTCTCTTGCTCTAGGCCTCCTCACCCACGTAGGAGTCCTTCTGACCCATGCCCACCATCACGCCCTGGTGCTTGGGGCACCCCACGATGGAGGAGAAGATGGCCCAGGGAGCATCGTTGCCCGCAAAGCCGACCTTGCACATGCCGGAGCCATTATTGACAATGAGTGCAGCGATATCATCATCCACAGTGAGCTGGCGGCAGGTGTGGACGGGAGACGGAATAGCAGATGCGGTCTCAGCCATCGATTTCCTTTTTTTTTTTTTTTTTTTTTGGTGCAGACGGAGTCTCACTCTGTTGCCTGGGCTGGAATGCAATGGTAAGATCTTGGCTCACTGAAACTTCTACCTCCTGGGTTCAAGCGATTCTCCTGCCTTAGCCTCCCTAGTGGCTAGGATTACAGGCACCTGCCACTACACCAAGCTAAAGTTTTTTGTATTTTTAGTAGAGACAGAGTTTCACTATATTGGCCAGGCTGATCTCGAACTCCTGACCTCATGATTTGCCCACCCTGGCCTCCCAAAGTGCTAGGATTACAGGCGTGAACCACTGCACCCGGCCACCAATTTCTTTTTCTTTTCTTTTTTTTTTTTTGGACAGTCTCACTCTGTCTCCCAGGCTGGAGTGCAGTGGTACAATCTTGGCTCACTGCAACCTCCATCTCCCAGGTTCAAGCAATTCTCCTGCCTCAGCCTCCCGAGTAGCTGGGATTACAGGCGCCCAGCACCATGTCTGGCTAATTTTTTTTTCTTTTGAGATGCAGCCTCACTCTGTCACCCAGGCTGGAGTGCAATGGCGTGATCTCGGCTCACTGCAACCTCTGCCTCTTGAGTTCAAGCGATTCTCCTGTCTCAGCCTCCCAAGTAACTGGGACTACAGGCGCATGCCACCATACCCAGCTAATTTTTGTATTTTTAGTAGAGATGGGGTTTCATCATGTTGGCCAGGCTGGTCTTGAACTCTGACCTCAGGTGTTCCACTCACCTCAGCCTCCCAAAGTGCTGGGATTACACAGGGGTGAGCCACCGAGCCCCACCTGATTCACAAATTTTTTATATTAAATTCTCTCTGTTGAAATGCTAAGGTTGTTTCTGTTTTCTTGACTGGATCATGACTGATGTCACACTGGGTATGAGGTCCAAGAAAACAGACTCTCATAGATTAGATACAGGATTGGTATGGAGGTGTCTTTGACCTTGATGATAGTGCTGACCTCCTTTCTGGTAGGAAACGGATTATTAGTAATCTACAGCACATGGGGCCATCACTATTAGTCAAACTGTCACCAACAGTTCACTGTGATAATGTGTCTGATGTGCATTGAAGGACCAAGTGGCTGCTGTGCTTAACTGTCATGGCAGCAACGATGATGACAGAGCTGTTGGGATGAGGCTTCTGGGTTCTTTCTTTCCACGTTTCTTTCTTTCTCTTTCTTTCCTTCCTTCCTTTCTTCCTTCCTTCCTTCCTTCCTTCCTTCCTTCCTTCCTTCCTTCCTTCCTTCCTTCCTTCCTTCGACACTCTCATCTCACTCTGTCAGCTAGGCTGGAGTGCAGTGGCATGATCACAGCTCACTGCAGCCTCCACCTCCTAGGTTCAGGTGATCCTTACACCTCAGACTCCCGAGTAGCCGGAACTGCAGGTGTGTGCCACCATGTTCAACTCTTTTTTTTTTTTTTTTGGTATTTTTAGTAGAGAGGGGATTTCATCATGTTCCCCAGGCTGGTCTCGAACTCTTGGGCTAAAGCAATCCACTTGCCTTAGCTTCCCAAAGTGCTGAGATTACAGGCATGAGTAGCCACACCCAACCTAGGTGATTTTTGAGCAAGGAATCCAGTATCCTAGAGCATGGCTAGAGGAGTAGGAGATTAGGAGTGTATTGCCAATTAAATTCAGTAACCTCCTAATGGTGACTGTTTGACAAAAGTTCATTCTGAAATATTGAATACTTTTGAAATGTATTTGTGTTACTTTATAGAACTATAGCAATTTAAACAATGCTAACAAACTGATACCTTGGGGTGCCTGCTATCATGCACAGCTAAAAATGATTTCTAGATGCTTTACAACTTATCTTAGAGATTCAGATTCCTGGAGTTGGAAGAGATCATCAGCTCCTCTTACAACATCCTGCAGGCCATCATTCTGCTCCTACTTGAAGACTTCCAGTGACATGCTCACGGGTTTTCTGCAGCCCATCCCAATTTTTAGTAGAGCTGACCAGAAGAATTTCCAGATCTTGAGCAATGTTCTGCCTTGCTGTAAGTTTCTTTTTCTTTTTTTTTTTTTGGACGGAGTTTTGCTGTTGTTACCCAGACTGGAGTGCAATGGCACAATCTCGTCTCACTGCAACCTCTGCCTTCTGGGTTCAAGCAATTCTCCTGCCTCAGCCTCCTGAGTAGCTGGGACTACAGGCGCGCACCACCATGCCCAGCTAATTTTTGTTTTTTTTTTTTTTAGTAGAGACTGGGTTTCACCATGTTGACCAGGATGGTCTCAATCTCTTGACCTCGTGATCCACCTGCCTCAGCCTCCCAAAGTGCTGGGATTACAGGCGTGAGCCACCGCGCCCCGCCTGTAAGTCTCAATTATTAGTCTTTGTTTTCTCCAAAGGAGGTATGGAGTCACGCAGACTCATTCTGGCTCCAGGGCGGACCCAGAACTGGTTAGTGGGCTAACCTTGTCGAACTTGGGAAGCCCTTTTTCGGTAAGAAGAATAAGAATCATGAACATGAAATTAGGCTGAAGGCTCAGAAGAGGCCCATGTCAATGTGCGGCCTGGAAACTTCTGTTCCATGAGAGCAAACTTCGTCCTGAGAAGTCTTTGCATCATCTTGCTTTCTGCTGCTGTTTCTTTCCTTCTCCACCATAAGCATCCTAATTCACTAATTTGTTTCCTTGCACAGATTCCCTATGGTCAACGGCCCTTCTAAAAAATGGTGAAGGCCAAGTGTGGTGGCTCACGCCTGTAATCCCAGCACTCTTGGAGGCCAAGGCGGGTGGATCACCTGAGGTCAGGAGTTCAAGACCCGCCTTGTCAACATGGTAAAACCCTGTCTCTACTAAAAATACAAAAATTAGCTGGGGATGGTGGCAGGTACCTATAATCCCAGCTACTTGGGAGGCTGAGGCAGGGGGATTACTTGAAACCAGAAGATGGAGGTTGCAGTGAACCCAGACCATGCCATTGCACTCCAGCCTAAACAGCAGAGTAAAACTCTGTCTCAAAAGCAAACAAACAAACAAAAAAAACAAAGAATGGTGAATAAGGCCAGGTGTGGTGGCTCACACCTCTAATTCCAGCTATTTGGGAGGCTGAGATATGAGAATCGCTTGACCATGGGAGGCAGAGGTTGCAATGAGCCAAGACTATGCCACTGCACTCCAGCTTGGGTGAGGGAGTGAGATGCTGTCTCAAAAAAAAGAAAAGAAAATGGTGAATAAATAGTAATTGCCTCTGGGGAGGCAACTGCTTCTGGGTAGACAGTGGACAGAGGTGGAAGGGAACATTTCCACTATGTGGCCTCCTGAGTTTTTTGTTTTCTCTATGTGCATATTCAATTAAATATTTAGATACATTTCAATCACATAGCTAAACAAATAATTTTTCGGAGAACACCTAAACCGAACATGAAACTTCTGGGATGGCCTGCTCAGCCAGATCCAATGGGATTATGTTCCACATGTTACGGTGGAGGGTGTCCAGGTTCCTGGCATCTTGAACAAAGCACTGGACAAAACGCACAAGCAAGGAACGTATGAAGGGATTTATTGAAAATGAAAGTACACTCCACAGTGTCAGAGCGGGCCCAAGCATAGGGGCCAGAGGGTCCTGTTACAGAATTTTTGGGAGTTTAAATACCCTCTAGAGGGTTCCACTGGATACCTGGGGTATGTTCTACGTAAATGAAGAGGATGAAGTAAAGTCACAAAATCATTTACTGTGGAGAGGGTATTTCCCGTGATAGCTGAAGTGTGAATGGGCCTTATGTTCCTTGCCTCCAGACCCTGTTTTCCTGCCTCACACATATTCCTAAATATCAGGGAATCCTAACACTTCCAAATGATGCATTCCACACCTCTGCAGTTACTGTTTTAGTAGGCCTAAGCGGAGGATTTTATGTTTGCCCAAATGACATTTTCCTTTGCCAAGCTGTCCACAAAATTTCTTAAAGCCTTATTCTATCATCCTGTTAATGATTTAAGTTTGTCATCTGGAAAATGAAACCATGTTCTCATTCATTCAATTCTAAAATCATTAAGTGCCTGCTGGATTCAAAGACAAAGAAAACCAAATAATTGCATAATGTAACTATGTCTAGAGCTGACTCAGAGCCAGTTGAGCTGCCAAGGGGCCAAGTGAGGGAGTGGGGAAGGCCTAGGAGTGAAAAAGTCCCGGTGGGGAAAATGTCTTCAAGGCACCCCAGAGAAGGTGGTCTCAGCTGGATGCCGTGGCTCATGCCTGTAGTCCCAGCATGTGCCACCATGCCTGGAAAATTTTTTGCATGTGTTTTTTCTTTTTTTTAGTAGCGACTGGGTTTCACCGTGTTAGCCAGTTTGGTCTCGATTTCCTGACCTTGTGATCCACCCGCCTTGGCCTCCCAAAGTGCTGGGATTATAGATGTGAGCCACCACACCCAGCCAAGCTTTTCATTTAAAAAAAAAAGGAAATAAATATTTGCCCGAAAACAATTTTTTTTTTAGACAGAGTCAACCAGGTTGGAGTGCAGTGGCAATCTCTCTGCTCACTGCAACCTCTGTCGTCTTGGTTCAAGCGATTCTCCTGCCTCAGGTTCCTGAGTCGCTGGGATTACAGGCACATGCTGTCATGTCCAGCTACTTTTTGTATTTTCTTTTTCTTTTTTTGAGACGGAGCCTCACTCTGTCACCCAGGGTGAAGTGCAGTGATGTGATATTGGCTCACTGCAGCTTCCACCTCCTGAGTTCAAGCTGTTCTCCTGCCTCAACCTCCTAGGTAGCTGGGACTACAGGTGCCCGCCATCATGCCCGACTAATTATTTTAATTTTAGTAGAGATGGGGTTTCACCATGTTGGCCAGGCTGTTCTTGAACTCCTGACCTCAAGTGACTCGCCTGCCTCCTCCTCCCAAAGTGCTAGGATTACAGGCATGAGCCACTGTGCCTGGCCTTCATTTTGATTTTGATTTTTTGAGACAGAGTTTCACTCTTGTTGCTCAGGCTGGAGTGCAATGGTGCGATCTCGACTAACTGCAAACTCTACCTACCAGGTTCAAGTGATTCTCCTGTCTCAGCCTCCCAAGTAGCTGGGATTACAGGCATGCACCACCATGCCCAGCTAATTTTGTGCTTTTAGTAGAGACGGGATTTCTCAATGTTGGTCAGGCTGGTCTTGAACTCCCGATCTCAGGTAATCATCCCACTTCAGCTTCCCAAAGTGCTGGGATTACAGGTGTGAGCCACGTGTCTGGCCACCTTTTGATTTTTTTTTTTTTTTTTAACAGAGATGGGGTTTCACCATGTGGGCCACGCTTGTCTCAAACTCTTGACCTCTAGTGATCAGCCTGCCCAGCCTCCCCAAGTGCTGGGATTACAGGTATGAGACACCGCGCCCAGACAAACAGTCTCGTTTTAAAATACAAGTGGGCAGAGCTGGGGGCTGTGGTGTGTGCCTACAATCCCAAATAATGAGGCTGAGGTAGGAGGATCCTTTAAGCCTAGGAGTTCAAGACGAGCTTGGGAAACATGGAGGTCCCATCTTCAAAAACCAAAACAATGAAAATAAAACTACAAAACAAAACAGGCAGGCAGGAGAATTTGTCAGTATATTTCCACCTCCATTCATGTTTAATCCCAGGAACCTTCCCATGCATACAGTGTGATTTGAGGGGTAAATTACCATGAAAGTGGGAGTGGGGTTGGCATTTATTGCGAGAACTGGGAACAAAGCATTGCCGTTAGGTTAATTCTGACAAACGAAATAATGCAATTGAAAAATAAATAATACGGATAGGGTACAGGGTATATGCACTTTCTCCTTAATTTTCCGGCGAACTTAAAACTGTCCTGGTCCTTTTTTTTTTTTTTTAAAGAGAGAGAAAGATAGATACGCTGAAGCAGAGGCTGTGTCCCTCCTCTGCCCTGTAAAAGGAAGCGCAGAGGGGCTGGAGGAGCGAGGCCAGAGGGGCTGGAGGAGCGAGGCCAGAGGGGCTGGAGGAGCGAGGCCAGAGCGCTGCAACGCAAGCGGGAGAATTAGAAGCCTGGCCTAGTGAACACCCAGTCCCAGGCGCACTCCCCTCCTTCCAAGGCCGAGATTAGGGTGAGGGTTGTGCTAGAAGGTGACTTTTCCTGGAAACGTTTAGGGCCCGGGCCCCATTCCTGTGAGTCCTGGGAACAGGCAAGCTCCCGGCTTCTTCCGCAGAACACCTGCTTGGGGGAGGGGCGCAGCAGGCTTGGAGAGAACGTCCAGGCCCAGCGATGCGGAGCTCCCCCGACGCCTCCTACAGTCGCGGCGCCTCAATGAGTGCTGCGAGCCCGGGAGGCCTCCCGGACAGAAGAGACTAACGCGATCACGGACCAGGGTGTCAGGGGCCACTCAGGAGAGGCCAGCAGAACTGGGCCAAGACAGACGAACGTCCAGTCTCAGCATCTGCAGGGGCAGGACACAGCAGGGGGCAGGACACAGCAGGGGGCAGGACACAGCAGGGGCCAAGGTGCAGGGACCCGCGAGGAAAAAGAGGAATTGACTGAATTTTATTTTATTTTTTGAGACAGTCGCGCCCTGTCGCCTAAGCTGGAGTGCAGAGTGCAGTGGCTTGTTCTCTGCTGGTGTGCAGGTGCTCGATCTCTGCTCACTGCAAACTCTGCATCCCGGTTTCAAGTAATTCAAGTCTCAGCCTCCAGAGTAGCTGGGATTACAGGTGTGCCCAGTTTCTTTTCTTTCTTTTCCTTTTTTCTTGTTTTTAGATGGAGTTTCACTCTTCTTGTCCACGCTGGAGTGCAATGGCTGGATCTTGGCTCAGTGCGACCTCTGCCACCCGGGTTCAATAAATTATCCTGCCTCAGCCTCCCAAGAAGCTGGGATTACAGGCATGTGCTACCATGCCCAGCTAATTTTGTATATTTAGTAGAGACAGGGTTTCACCATGTTGGTCAGGTTGGTCTCGAACTACTGACCTCAAGTGTTCTGCGACCTCTGCCTCCCAAAGTGCTGGGATTACAGGCATGAGCCACTGCGCCTGGCCTAATTTTTGTATTTTTAGTAGAAATGAGGTTTCACTGTGTTGGCCATACTGGACTTGAATTCCTGGCCTCAAGTGATCCACCTGCCTCAGCCTCCCAAAGTGCTGGGATTACAGGCATAAACTACCTTGCAGGCCCAAATTGACTGAATTTTAAACCTGAAATGTCTAAAAAATCACGAACACGTCTGAGTTGTCTGGAAGTCAGTAGGTTGAGTTTTCTGCTATTAAGCAGAAAGGGAGCTGAAAAAACGAAGTTTATTTGTGGGTAAATGAAGACAGTTGCAGGTTGTACAACTGAGTGTGGATTACAAAATAGCATCTGATAGGCTAGCATCATTAATTTCAACGCAAGTGGCAAAAGAATTTCAGATGCATGGGATTAAAAACACTGGAAATTCTCTTTTAGGACCAAGGCCTTGAAGGATAGTTTTTAACAGATTTCCATCTGTTAAAAACTAGTAAAAATTGGTAGCACCAATTGTTGAAATACAATTTCATAATCTCTAGGATCTGTGAATGTGGGATCTACAGGCATAGAATCCCCACAAGGAGTGACTAAAGTGCAGAGCAATTACAAATCCCAAAAAAGTTTGCAAAGTTTTGAAAGCCAGTACACCATGTGAATTCTCAGGGACTATCTGGTACTGTGTTACACTCTGCAGGAAAAGGAATGACCAGCACATTAACCCCTTCATCAGTGGGAAATAATGACTTGGGAGGATTTTCCAGAGTAGAAAAAAAAGCATCTCTAGTTATATAGTGGAAATAAATAAATAGAAATAACCCTGGAGATTTTTTTGTTTAAATATCCATAGCTTAGCAAAGACCTCCAGAATTGTTTGTGGTTGTGGAGCTGTTGTGCACAGTGTTGGGTGATATTTAAATGCAGAGCATTTGTTGTAATCATCTATCTGACTTTAATTTAGTGAAGAGTTGTGGTGGTGGCTGACTTCAGTTATTGCATAAGTGACTGAACCTGAGCAGTTTGTCTGGGTTGGGGAGCAGGAGGGTTGGCACTGATTTTCTGTTCCTAGAGTGCTTTGCACTCCTTGCTGCCTTCTTCAAGGCCTCTAGGCTGAGAAGAGTGCCTCATAACCCCTAGTCTGCTGATGACCAAGACAAACCTCCTTGGCTCTAACTGTATCGGTTTGCTACAGCTGTGTAACAAAGCGCAACAGACTAAGCAGCTTAAAAACAGAAATGTACTTTCTCATAATTCTGGAGGCTGGAAGTCCAATATCAAGGTGGACAGTCCAACATCAAGCAGGCTGGATAAAGATAGTGTGGAATGCCAGGCGTGATAGCTCACAGGCATGGTGTCTCAGGCCTTTCAGCACTTTGAGAGGCCAACGGAGGAGGATTATTTCAGCCTAGGAGTTAACCAGCCTGGGTAACATAGCAAGACCCTGCCTCTACAAAAACTGAAAAAAGTTAGCCAGGTGTGATGTCATGTAGTCGCAGCCACTTGGGAAGCTGAGGCAGGAGGACCACTTGAATCTGGGAGGTGGGAGGTCGAGGCTGCAGTGAGCCATCATCTTGCTGCAACACTCTAGCCTGGGTGACGCAGGAGACTTTGTCTCAAAAAAGGAAAAGAAAATGTGGTATATATACACCATGGAACACTACTCAGCCATAAAAAGAAGGAGATCGTGCCCTCATGGACATAGCTGGAGGCCATTATCCTAAGTGAATTAACGCAGGAACAGAAAAACAAATGCTGCATGCTCTCACTTATAAGTAGGAGCTAAATATTGGGTACTAATGGACACAAAGATAGGAACAACAGACACTGGGGATTCCAGAAGGAGGGTGGGAGGGAGTCGAGTGTTGAAAAACTACCTATTAGGTACTATGTTTGCTGCTTGGGCTACAGGATCATTAGTAGCCCAAACACCAGTATCACACAGTATACTCATGTAACAAACCTGTACATGTACCCTTTGAATCTAAAATTAAAAAAAACCAAAGTGTCAGTAGGGTTGGTGTCTTCTGAGGCCTTTCTCCTTGGCTTGCGATGGCCACCTTCTCACTGTGTCCTCATGTGGCCTTCCCACTGTGTGCATGCACTCCTAGTGTCTTTTTCTAGGTCCAAATTCTCTCTTTTCATAAGAACACCAGTCAGATTAGAGCTAACCCTAACAACCCCTATTTAACTTAATTACCTCTTTAAAGGCTCAATAGGTACATTCTGAGATTCAAATATAGGCACATTCTGAGATTTGAAATTCCGCACATAAATTTGGAAGCAGGGGTGGGGGTTACAATTCAGCTTCTAACATCAATTTTTCCACACTTCAGTTTAAGAATGGTCAGACATCATTCTGGACCAACTTCTAGGGATTTAGATGAGCTAAAACAAAAAACTCCTCAAATGTCCAAGTCAGCCTGTCTGGGCCCTGGAGAATAAGATCAGATTTCAAGGTAACCTGAGGAAGCTAGAGGAGTGGTTGGAAGAAAAGAACACAGCGTGACATTTTGTTTATTTAGACTCTGCTTTCTTTCATAAAGGCCATGAAGGGAGGGGACTCCTGGATTAATAAGGACATAAAGTCTATCCTGACTGTCCTGAGTGCCCTTTCACCTTCTCACTGCCACTGCTCTGGCTTCTTGGGCCCGTACTCAGGCACTGTGCATGTGGCCTCCTGGTGACTAGGGTGCCCACCGAGGCTGTGCCTTAGGGTGGGGGTGGGGAAGAGTAGTTAGGAAATAGTTTTTCAAAGCAGAGCACAATATTCTAGGGGCTTAAGGAAAGTTCGTGTAGCTTCCAGGGCCTCTGAAGGAGAGAGTGTGCAGACTGGCATGGAGGCTGGCTGGGGAAGAGTATTTTATATTTCCATCCATGATTCTTTGATCAGGATTTGGGCCCCTTACAATAAAATCAGAACAATTTTTACTTAGTGTTCAAAATCAACTTTCCATGCAAAAATAATGTATGACCACTCTGTCCTCTAAATTTTCTTTTCTTTTTTTTTCTTTTTTGAGACAGAGTCTTGCTCTATCTTCCAGGCTGGAGTGCAACAGTGCGATCTCGGCTCACTGCAACCTCTTGAACCTCCAGGTTCACGTGATTCTCCCACCTGAGCCTCCCTGAGTAGCTGGGATTACAGGCATATGCCACCACGCCCTGGTCAGTTTTGTATTTTTAGTAGAAACAGAGTTTCACCATGTTGGCCAGGCTGGTTCTCTAAATTTTCTTTTCTTTTTTTTTTTTTTAAGATGGAGTTTTGCTCTTGTTACCCAGGCTGGAGTGCAATGGCCCAATCTTGGCTCACCGCAACCTCCGCCTCCTGGGTTCAGTCAATTCTCCTGCCTCAGCCTCCCGCGTAGCTGGGATTACAGGCATGCGCCACCATGCCCAGCTAATTTTTTGTATTTTTAGTAGAGATGGGGTTTCACCATGTTGATCAGGATGGTCTCGATCTGTTGACCTCGTGATCCACCCGCCTCGGCCTCCCAAAGTGCTGGGATTACAGACTTGAGCCACTGTGCCCGGCCGGTTCTCTAAATTTTCTAAGTATTATGTATAAAGCTAAAATCGGCTGGGCACAGTGGCTCATGCCTATAATCCCAGCACTTTGAGAGGCCGAGGTGGGCAGATTACCTGAGGTCAGGAGTTTAAGACCAGACTGACCAACATGGAGAAACCCTGTCTCTACTAAAAATACAAAATTAGCCAGGCGTGTTGGTGCATGCCTGTGATCCCAGCTACTCGGGAGGCTGAGGCAGGAGAATCACTTGAACCTGGGAGGTGGAGGTTGAGGTGAGCGGAGATTGCGCCATTATACTCCAGCCTGGGCAACAAGAGTAAAACTCCACCTCAAAAAAAAAAAGAAGCTAAAATGTTTTTTTTTTCCATATCCCTAATTCTCTCTAATTCCATTTCCCAGCATCTGCCCAACAATGGCCTCTTTCTAAAGTAGCCACTGTTATTATTATTTTTGGGTAGTTTTATCTTTTCAGAATACACATGCATACACAGAAAGGGAGAGAAATTTGCACTTTTTGCTTGTGAACCTCACTTTTTGTGCCGTTTGACAACTTGCTTTTCTACTTCACAGTATGTGTTAGAGATAAAACCATGTTGTTCCATAGCTCTAACAAATTCCTTTCAACCCCGTCATTGAGATTCGATGTTTATTTAGCTGTTCCTCTACTGGTGGATGCTGAAATTGTTTCCAATTGTTTGCCAGCAGTACTCAATAAACAATCCTAAATATTAAAATAATATTAATAATAATAAAATGGCCGGGTGCAGTGACTCACGCCTGTAATCCCAGCACTTTGGGAGTCGAGGAGGGTGGATCACGAGGTCAAGAGATTAAGACCATCCTAGCCAACATGGTGAAACCCCATCTCTACTAAAAATACAAAAAGCAGTTGGACTGTGCACCTGTAGTTCCAGCTACTTGGGAGGCTGGGACAGGAGAATTGCTTAAACCTGGGAGGTGGAGGTTGCAGTGAGCTGAGATTGAACCACTGCAGTCCAGCCTGGTGACAGAGTGAGATTCTGTCTCAAAATAAATAAATAAAAATAAAATTAGCTGGGCATGGTGGTCCACACCTGTAGACCCAGATACTAGAGAGGCTGAGGTGGGAGGATAACTTGAGTCCAGGAGGTCAAAACTGCAGTGAGCCATGATCTCGCCACTGCACTTTAGCCTGGGGGCAACAGAGTGACCCTTTCTCAAAAAAAAAAAGAAAGAAAGAAAGCAAATTTCAATACTCAACAATGAAGATATTTATTAAGCACCTATTAGGTGCCAAAGCAGTATGCTGATTGCTTGAGGCTACCTACACTGGTGCCTAAGTGACGGGTCTTTAATAATAATAGCAAACTCGTAAGTTACAAGCAGAAGTACATTAACCCATGCAATGGTTACAAAGACCACTTTACAGTTGAAGAAACAGGCAAAAATGGTTATTTGTAACTTGCTCAAATCCACACAATAAGGAAGAAGTTAGACCAATTTTTTTTTTTTTAAGACGGGGTTTCACCATGTTGGTCAGGCTGGTCTTGAACTCCCAACCTCAGGTGATCCACCCGCCTTGGCCTCCAAAGTGCTTGGATTACAGGCATGAGCCACCACGCCCAGCCCAAGGTCAATATTTTAATTTAGGAAAATCTGGCTGGTTCAAAGCCTCATGATGTTAAAAACCACACTATTCTGCCTTAAGATATGTCAGTTCGGAAAAAGAAAGTTAACTCCTTTTCTAGATGTTTAGAGCTGAGATCCATACTAAAAGTTTACCTACAGACCTAACTTAGCTTCCAGATGGGGGGTCACACTACCAGAGGTGTTCAGAAAGCCTAACTGGGAAGAGGTGGAAGAGCATTTAAGAAGAAATTTTACTTCTTAAATTTTCTTGGTGTTGAAAATGATGGCTAATGAAAACCTGTCACGAAAATCAACAAAGAATTCATTTCTTTTAAAATAGGCATTCACAGCACAGTCTTAAGTGCATTCTGAAGTCCTGTTGTCTTGAACATCATAAAATCTCAGAACATAAAAAAGATGGAGGTGAGCGCATCCTTAGCTGCCTCAACCTGGCATGGTAGGAGGCAGGGCAATTGTTCTCGTTTTCTGAGCCTTAGGATTAGGACACTGGGTGAGGCCAGAGTCCCTAAAGTTGTACTCATATCTACGTGTTTGTATTTCCTGTTTGTAATTCCTTCTCTTTGTATTTTTTATTTCTTACACTGTATACTTAAAAGAAGTGTCTTCACAACGTGTTTCAACATAAAGCACTCACAGACAGGCTGGGCGCGGTGGCTCACACCTGTAATCCCAGCACTTTGGGAGGCTGAGGGGGGCGAATCACGAGGTCAAGAGATCAAGACCATCCTGGTCAACATGGTGAAACCCCATCTCTACTAAAAATACAAAAATCAGCTTGGCGTGGTGGCATGCGCCTGTAGTCCTAGCTACTTGGGAGGCTGAGGCAGGAGAATCTCTTGAATCCAGGAGGCAGAGGTTGCAGTGAACCGAGATCTCGTCACTGTACTCTAGCCTGACGACAGAGCAAGACTCCGTTTCTTTTCTTTTTTCTCGAGACGGAGGAGTTTCACTCTTGTTACCCAGGCTGGAGTGCAATGGCACGATCTCGGCTCACCGCAACCTCCGCCTCCTGGGTTCAGGCAATTCTACTGCCTCAGCCTCCTGAGTAGCTGAGACTACAGGCATGCGCCACCATGCCCAGCTAATTTTTGTATTTTTAGTAGAGACGGGGTTTCACCATGTTGACCAGGATGGTCTCGATCTCTTGACCTCGTGATCCACCCGCCTCGGCGTCCCAAAGTGCTGGGATTACAGGCGTGAGCCACCGCGCCCGGCCAAGACTCCATTTCAAAAAAAAAAAAAAAAAAAAAAGCACTCATAAAAACTTAAAACGTTTAATTTCATTATTAGGTTAAGTGTGTAAAAAAAGTCCCATCAAGATTCTTGTATAAACTCCCATTGTTCTCCCAGACTCCCAAGTGGCACTCCAGAATAATTTTACGTGGGTCTGCATCTTCTATAAAAAGGGCAGGCAGGGCGGCTTATGAAATTAACTTTGGAAACCACGCAACCACTCTTTCGGGAAACGTCTCCTATTTATGTTTACATGGGCCAGCAAGGGAATCCAAGGTTGGAAAGGTCATTCCTCACTACAGAGGTTCATTGCAATCAAAGTTCCGGCTCCAAATTCGAGTTTTGGTTGTAAACAGTTTGTAAAGCCCAGCCGCTGTCCTCGCAGTGTTTGGGGTTGGCGGACGGAGAGCTTGTTTGTGTCCAAACTTCCCGCGCCGGGCAGCCGCCTGCAGGAACACTGCGGCCTTGTGCGCTCATCTGTCTGAGGTCCCGCGAGGCCGAGAACGACGCCTGCAGCCCGGTGGCCTCCGCGTCTGTCGGCTACCCCTAGCTCCCGAGCCCGAAACTGGCCACAGACCAGGAAGGGACGCCCAGCGCCAAGGGCGCGAGGATCGGCGGGACGTGCCCCTGCACATCCGGGGCTGGGCCAGCCCCGTACCGGTCCACCCAGACAGCAGCTGTCCCGGGGCCCCAACACCGCCGCCCCGGCCCCTCCCTCCCAGCTCCGCGCGGGCCCAGGCCGCCCTCCGCGCGCAGCACCCAGCGCAGGGCGGAGCTTAGCATGAGCCGGGGGTGGGGGGCCAGGGCGGGGCCTGTCTCAGCGCGCGGTGGCGGGGCGGGGTTTGTTCCCGGGTCGGGGTCTACTTGAGGGAGGCGGGGCTCGAGGCTCCGAGTAGATGGACTCCGAGCCCGCTCCGCGCCCGGCGGGCCTGGACACGGCGGGGCGGGGTTGGGTCCGGCCCGAGAGGGGAGGGTGATGCGGCACGAGAGGGGCGGGGCTAGAGATGAAGCGCGGGGAGGGGAGAAGCTCGGCACTGATTGGTGTTCAGAGCAAGCCCAGAGGGGCGGGGCGGATAGCTGGAGGGGCGGTGCAGGACTGGGCCGGGCTTGGCGCGGGGCGGGGCCAGGAGCAGCGTGCGGGTGCAAGGCGGGGCCTGGAGCGGCAAGGGGCGGGGTCTGCCTCTGCGAGGGGCGGGGCGAGGGGGGCGCGGGCACGGGGCCGGGCTTGGCACGGGGCGGGGAGCTGGGAGCTGAACGCGCGGCTCCCGCGGCCCACTGGATCTCCTTCCCGCCCGCGCTGCTGTGGGACAGGCGGCGGACTAGGCGCAGAGCTGCGGGAGCAGGCAGAGGGAGTGTGGAGCCTGGCGGCGGGACGGCGGGATCCGGTGGGAGCCGGGGTCCCGCCGAGGGGGGCTGGAGGTGGCGGGGCCCTGCGAGGCAGCGATGAAGCCCAGCGGTGAGGACCAGGCGGCGCCCGCGGCCGGCCCCTGGGAGGAGTGCTTCCAGGCGGCAGTGCAGCTGGCGCTGCGGGCGGGACAGGTGAGCGCCGCGGCTCGGCTCGGAACTCCGGACGGAGCGGAAGCGCGTGGGCCGCAGGAGCCGCCTGGAGCGGCGGGGTCCTGGCGCGCAGCCGGCGGGCCCTAGGGGTCCGCACCTCAGGACGCGGGGCGCTGCGCGGTGAAGGACCCTTTGTGCTGGTGTCCTGGACACACCTTCCTCGCGCTTCCCCAGCTCTGGAGCCCGGGGGGCGAGCCCCTCTGCTTTGGGGTTGAGCGGCTAACGTGACCTTTGCGTTTGAGTGAGTGGTCCGAAAGTAGGAATCTCTCCAGGGCTAGCGTACCGGGCTGATTTTTAGGGACCTATGCATGGATTCAGCTCTCGGCAGCCAGCCTGAGGCTAAGCCCCAGCCGCCTGGGGATCTGGCTGGGCTGCAGTTTGTCCTGGCTCCAGCATCCTCAGCCCAAACTTACTCTGACCCACAGCCTGAAAGTGGCTACACTTCGCGGTGGGCACGGACTCTGAGTTCAGGAGGCACTTATTACGCTGCCCGGAAGGATGTAAACCGAGCCGCAGAGCCACCGAAAACTAGGGAGCAGGTTTAAAATGGAGTGCAGCTCCTCTCTTCTCTTTTTCATTTTTGTGATTGTTCCTTCCACTTTCCTCAGTGCCTTCAGCAGTGCCTGACACACCGTTAGTACTGGGAGGCAAGCGAGTGTTGGTTTTCCTAGTGCTGTAAGATGGCTTACTCCATGTTTGCCTCTTAAGTAGTGATTGTGGGCCGGGCAGGGTGGCTCACGACTGTAATCCCAGCACTTTGAAAGGCAGGCGGGTGGATTACTTGAGTTCCGGAGCTAGAGACCAGCCTACCCATCTCTTCTAAAAATACAAAAATAGCCAGGCATGGTGGCTCACACCGGTAGTTCCAGCTACTTGGGAGGCTAAGGCTGGAGAATCGCTTGAACCCGGGAGGCAGAGGTTTCAGTGAGCGGAAATCGAAATCGCGCCATTGCGTTCCAGCCTGGGGCAACAAAACTCCATCTCAAAAAAAAAAAAAAAAAAAGATGTGATTATTTCCGGGGATCTGGGGACATGAGGTATGTTGTGGGCAGATTGGCCTTATATATTTAAAAATTTTTTCTTTTTCTTTTCTTGAGGTCTGCCAGTTTGAACGTGCTGTACAAGTTTTCCCTAGATATTAAAATCAGACTGTTACCAATCTTAAATGAGTTGACACAAAGTATGGATAGTGCTTTACGTTGGTGCAAATCCTCTAATCCTTTTTTTACTAAGTGGACACGTTTTTTGTTGAAGGGCCTTCCTTCCCTGTGGTTTTAAGGACCCAATACCCAGCCTGTAAAGAATGAATGAATTTAAAAGAGTGTTGTGAAACTCCCCCTTTCCTGTAGGAAAAGGAGGACCCTAAACCTTCCTGCAAGGCAGATGAAGCTTGTAGCTTCAGTGCAAGCGTTCTTCCTGGAAAGCAGGTCTGCTGTGTGCACGAAGCACGGGCTCTCCTTCCCTCCTTTCCTGCTTCCTAACTTTCCTTCCATAGCAAGCATCAACCAGATATTGAGGAACTTTTAGGTTCTACCAAAAAACTTTTCTTTCTTGAGGCATTGAGAAGCCAGCATAGGATTCAGACGCTGCTGTGTAAACCCTGGTGAGTTAAGTTAGGGGTTTCTGTACTTTTCAAACTTAGATCCTTGAAGAAACAGAAGATTTTTAAATTTTGTGTTATTTAACAAATGTGCATAAGGAGCTTGCAATAGAGCAGTTCTAAGGCTCCTATGACTTTTAACTTATTTAAGAGATATTTTATGTCTTTGCAACTTGCCAACAACAAAAAAAGCTTTTTTTTTAAACGCAGGAGAGTGTTGAAATAAAGATGCTCCATTAGGAGTCCGGTCAGGAAGCCTGGGCTGATGGGGCTCCCCCTTGGGCATTATGCTGATGCTTCCTGCCTGCCGGGCAGTGCTGAGGGAATGGCTGGAATGGTTTGCAGCCGGGACAAACAGAAGCCACACAAGGTCATCGGAACCTGTGTAAAGAGAGACAGATTGTCTTCTAATGCAATCGGGTGCTGGCTGGAGAAAACACGTCCTTTAGCCAAATGGCTTGGTTCGGGTATAAAGGTTGTGAGTGGTGATCCTTTTGGAGTCCTCCTTAGTGAAAAGCATGTTGGCAAAGTTGCTGTGGCCCCAGATGTCCACCCTTCACCAGCACCCAGCATTCTGCTGCTCTATTGTTAGCTGCTCTCAGTTGCCCCTGAGATGGAGTCTGGGTTCTAGATGCTGAAAGGTGAGGGAGTAGAAGGAGGGACCTCCCAAGAGATAAAGGCGCACTGTCCCTTCTCTCTTAGACACTGGTTCCACTCAGGGTGGCCCTGGAGAAGCTGCTTCCATCTCCTCTGCTCCAATCCTAGGAGGCTTCCCTGTCCCAGGGGATAGGCTCCCAATTCCCTTGCCTACCCCCTCCGTGGCTCTGTGCCACTCTTCCTTCAGTGATCCTGGGGTTCATCCCTGCTCTCCCAGTTCCAGCCACCCACATTGTGACGGTGGGGTTTTAGGGAGGGAGTGACCACAGCCCCACCCCAAGTACAGATGACAGCATTCACTGACATGGACGGTTGTCATCTTTTAAGTATCGTAGACAGCTCTGCCTTTAAAATTCTCCCGTGGGGTTGAGCCAGTTTTGTTGGGCCAGAAACTTAGACAATTTCAGGGGTCCTCTTTAAGAAGTTACAAAGTTGGTCCAGCGTGGTGGCTTAAGCCTGTAATCCCAGCACTTTGTGAGGCCGAGGCAGATGGATCACCTAAGGTCAGGAGATTGAGACCAGCCTGGCCAACATGGTGAAACCCTGTCTCTACTAAAAATACAAATATCAGTTGGGCATGGTGCATTTCTGTAATCCCAGCTACTCAGGGGGCTGAGGCTGGAGAATCGCTTGAACCTAGGATGCGGAGGATGCAGTAAGCCTAGATTCTGCCACTGCATTCCAGCCAGGACAGTAAGAGTGAAACTCTGTCTCAAAAAAAAAAAAAAAAAGAAAAGAAAAGAAAAAATTTAGATATGATTATTTAGAATAAGAATTGTCACATCTACAGATTTTTAAGATGCTAAGAAATACTGCACATATCACAAAATACACAAAAATAATTCTTTTACTGCTTCTCATTTCTGTAATACTTTTTTTTCATTGCTCTTTTTTTGGCTTCATACTGTTTGTAGAATGACAATGGTTTTGTAATATTTTATATGGGGCGAATAGAAAGATAAATTCAGCCTTTCCTGTAGCTTGGCTGATTGAAATTTATTACTGATAATTTAGAAAAGTTAATTGAGGCTTCAAACTTGTTATTGGTAACAATTGGCAATATGCATTTTTAGGATGCCACCAAATTGAGAACCTTTTTTTTTTTTTTTTGAGACAGTTTCGCTCCCGTTACCCAGGCTGGAGTGCCATGGCGCGATCTCGGCTCACTGCAACCTTCGCCTCCTGGGTTCACTCAATTCTCCTGCCTCAGCCTC
Source organism: Leontopithecus rosalia (assembly GCA_028533165.1). Lineage (NCBI taxonomy): Eukaryota > Metazoa > Chordata > Mammalia > Primates > Cebidae > Leontopithecus > Leontopithecus rosalia. The sequence continues at coordinate 41,635,484 of CM052661.1, read as the reverse complement.
CCAAGTAGCTGGGATTACAGGCATGCACCACCATGCCCAGCTAATTTTTGTATCTTTAGTAGAGACGGGGTTTCACCATTTTGACCAGGATGGTCTCGATCTCTTGACCTCGTGATCCACCCGCCTCGGCCTCCCAAAGTGCTGGGATTATAGGCGTGAGCCACCACGTCTGGCCTGTTTTATTTTTAAAATTTATTTATTTATTTATTTATTTGAGATGGAGTTTTACTGTTGTTGCCCCGGCTGGAGTGCAATGGCATGATCTCGGCTCACCACAACCTCCGCCTCCTGGCTTCAAGCAAGTCTCCTGCCTCAGACTCCCGAGTAGCTGGGATTACAGGCACGCATCACCATGCCCCGCTAATTTTGTATTTTTAGTGCAGATGGGGTTTCTCCATGTTGGTCAGGCTGGTCTCGAACTCCCGACCTCAGGTGATCCGCTCGACTTGGCCTCCCAAAGTGCTGGGATTACAGGCGACATCCACCTGCCTGGTCTATGTATTTATTTATTTTGAGACAGAGTTTTGTTCCTGTTACCCAGGCTGGAGTGCAATGGCATGATCTCGGCTCACCGCAACCTCCGCCTCCTGGGTTCAGGTAATTCTCCTGCCTCAACCTCCCGAGTAGATGAGATTACAGGCACATGCCACCATGCCCAGCTAATTTTTGTATTTTTAGTAGAGATGGGGTTTTACCATGCTGACCAGGATGGTCTCGATCTCTTGACCTCGTGATCCACCTGCCTCGGCCTCTCAAAGTGCTGGGATTATAGGCGTGACCCACCGCTCCCGGCCCTATTTATTTATTTTTTAGATGGAGTCTCGGTCTGTCGCCTAGGCTGGAGTACAGTGGCATGATCTTGCCTCACTGCAACCTCTGCCTTCCAGGTTCAAGCAATTCTTGTGCCTCAGTCTCCCGAGTAGCTAGGATTGCAGGCGCACACCACCATGCCCGGCTAATTTTTAAATTTTTATCGGAGGCAGGGTTTCACCACGTTGGCCAGGCTGGTCTTGAATCCCTGACCTCAAGTGATCCACCTACCTTGGCCTTTTAAAATTCTGGGATTACAGGCATGAGCCACTGGGCCTGGTCATTTATTTTTATTTATTTTTTTGAGATGAAACCTAGCTCTCTCACTCAGGCTGGAGTGTGGTGTTATGATCTCAGCTCATCACACCCTCTGCCTCCCGAGTTCAAGCAATTCTTCTGACTCAGCCTCCCAAATAGCTGGATCTACGGGCATGAACCAACACTTCTGGCTAATTTTTGTATTTTAGTAGAGACAGGGCTTCACCGTATTGGTCAGGCTGATTTCAAACTCCTGACCTCGAGTGATCCACCCACCTTGGCCTCCCAAAGTGCTGGGATTATAGGCACAAGCCACTGTGCCTGGCCTCATTCAACTCTTGAGCAAACTAGATCATATCGAGTTTGGAGTTAATACTAATACGGATAATGTTGCTGTGAACATTCTTGCACATGTCTTTTGATTACATATGTATGCATTTCTGTTGTGATTTACTAACAGTCGGAGTAGAATTGCTATGTCATTGGGAACGTAAATTCTGCCAAGTAGTTCTCTAAAGAGGATGTACCAAGGTACACTTCACCTTGCGGTGTGTGAGGGTTCCCATTTCCCCACGTCTTCCACAACACTTGGTATAGTCTGTCAATTATAGCCATCCTGATGGGCTTGAGGTGGCATTTTATTGTGGTTTTCATTTGCATTTCTTAGGTAATTAATGAACTTAAATGCACATGTTTATTGGCTTCTTTGATATAGTTTGCTTTTAAGATGATGGTACTAAAATACTGATTAGAAATGTATCAATCCAGCAAAGAATCATTGAACAATTTGGGAAAGGACGTTAGCCTTTTTACTCTGAGTGTGAGGGGAGGTTTGGGGCAGAGTCCTATGTGGGGCTTTCTAGGACTCTATGCAGGGGGACCACCCTGGCTGCTGCATGGCGCCCTGAGTAGGACACTAGGGTGACCAGAGTCAGGTATCTGATAGGAAGCCACATGAGAAATGGTGGATTTGACTGGGGTACAGTGAAGAAGGAACTTTTATTTTGAAGGCTGAGGTGCCAGGGTTTGTCACTGGGTTGGATGTGGGGTGTGAGAAAGGGAGGAGACAAGGATGACTTTAAGGGTTTAGGCCTGAGAAACTGGTTGAATGACCGGGCGCAGTGGCTCACGCCTGTAATCCCAGCACTTTGGGAGGCCGAGGAGGGTGGATCACGAGGTCAAGAGATCGAGACCATCCTGGTCAGCATGGTGAAACCCCGTCTCTACTAAAGATACAAAAAATTAGCCGGGCATGGTGGCGTGTGCCTGTAATCCCAGCTACTCGGGAGGCTGAGGCAGGAGAATTGACTGAACCCAGGAGGCGGAGGTTGCGGTGAGCCGAGATCACGCCATTGCACTCCAGCCTGGGTAACAAGAGTGAAACTCCGTCTCAAAAAAAAAAAAGAAACTGGTTGAATGGATTTGCCACTTCCCAAGATGGAAAAGCTGCAGGAGGAACAGGTTGGAGATGGGAGTGTAGTGTTCTCTTCCGGTCAGGGTAAACTCAGATTGTCAGTAGATTTCTTGTTGTTTTGAGACAGGGTCTTGCTTTGTTTCCCTGGCTGACGTGCAGTGGTGCAATCACAGCTTCCACGTCCTGGGCTCGGGTGATCCTCTCACCTCAGCCTCCCGAGTAGCTGGGACTGCAGGCATGCGTCGCCATGCCTGGATAATATTTTTTAATTTTTGTAAAGACAGGGTTTCACTAAATGGAGATGTTGCATTTGGATCCAAACTGATGGCAGAGATGCAGTGTGGAGGTCACGGTCCTGGAGATGGTATGTAAGACCATGCCCCGGACAGGGGAGAGCAGGCTTGACCGCTGATGGGCTTTGCCGTCAGATGAGCCCGGGTCAGGCTCCTGTTTTCCTCCTTGGGATCCTCGAAAATGCCAGTGTGTGGAGGTCATTTCTGAAGTGGTTCATTTCTCCAGAAAAGGCTTCCCCACTCTTCCTGCCTGGGCTGAGCGCACCTGCTGCTGGAGGAAGAGGAGGCAGGAGGAGGAGAGGAGACAGTGGTGACAGCCTTGAGTCCCTGCCTTGCCTGGTCTACGCCTCCAGTGTCTGCTTAGCTCCACAGGGTGGGGTCAGCCTACATGAGAAATTCAAAAACTCGCCAACATTTCAGACAACAGCAGAGACAGAATTCCTGTGAGACAACAGCTGGCAGGCACAGAGTAGCAGCTGTCCCTTTGGTGGAGTGGGGGCTGCACATGGTCTCCAAGTGTCCGAGGCTCACTGCTTTGACCCTATCTGAGAGGTCCCTGTCATTTCCTACCTACTTTGCTAACAAAAGCTGTCTGAGAAGCAGGAGGGCAAAAGGCACTGTCCCTGCCACTAGGCAGCCTCATCCTAGCCCTCAGCACTCCAGGGCACCAGGGAGGTCCCACCTGTGCCCCCTTAAGGAGAGGCTGGTTAAGACCTCATCCCCATGGGAAGAGTGAGTCCTGGACTCTGTAGCCCTAAGATAGTCACTTGCTTGCCCAAATGAAGCGCTGCCCAGGGGAGATTACTGTCTTTGGAGTTTGGGGGAGAAGGGTGGGTAAAATCACTCAGCCAGAGGATGGAGAGGTTGCTAGTAAGATACGGGCCCCAATCTCCCTGAGCTTTAGGGGTGGACGAAGGCAGCAGCTTAAAGGCACTGTGACCTGAGATTTGGAGGAGAGGGGAGTTCAGAAGTCCAGGCCCCTCCCTGTGTCCTGGACCCTCCTGGGCCCAGTGGAGACTGGAGCCTGGTTTGTGGGCTCCACTGTGGGAGGTGGAAGAAGGTCTTGGTCCCTAGGCTGAGCTAGTTTCAGGATCCTGTGTCCACTGTCCCAACCTGCCGTGAGCACTGCAGGAAGCCGTCTGCACAGTGGTACCCTGCCCTTGGGCTCACCTCTCGTGTGAGTGATGGAGGAGGTGCAGACCTGGCCAGTCGCTGGTCACCGAAGTGTGCAGGTGGACTGGGAGGCCATCCCAGCACCTGGGATGTGGACAACTTCCTGGAGGAAGTCACAGCGAGGGTGTCTTTAGAAAGAAAAGCAGGAGTCAGCTAGGAAAGTTCAGTGATGGTCTTGGGGAAGGGAGAGGGAAGAAGAGGGATCAGGACCAATAGAGAAGATGAAAAGCAGAAGGGGAAAGAGCACAGCACCTAGGACCTGCAAGAAATGCCCCTTGGCTGAAGCTTGAGGTAAGAGAGAGGAGGTCAGTACTTGGGGGTCCTGTGTGGAGGGCAGAGTTGCAGGTGGGTGTCCTGCTCGAACTGATGGGGTGTGGCACTTGGGGACTGTGAGTTGGGGTGGACTTGATGATGAGTCGTACATCGAGGGAGACATAGGAATAAAGGGATACTGGGTTTCTGGCTCATGCAGCTGGCAGGCTGTCAGTGCTGCTGAGAGAAATGTGAGCTGGAGAGGAATTAGGAAGTGATCAGTTGCAATGGCTACAGCTGAGGGGTCAGCTCTGTTTAGCGGTGGAGGACTTGGACTATGGTGCTGGGATCCCCTTTCCTGTGCCTTACAGCTGCAGGGTCTTGGGCAACTCTCTCCATTTCTTTGTGCCTCCGTTTCCTCATCTTTAACATGAGGAGAATAATTTTTGCTGTCCTCAGAGTTATGGTGTGGAGTATATGTACAGGTGAACTGCTCAGAACAGCATAGGGGAGAGGAAGCGCTCTGTAAGCGTGAGCTCAGGCCATGGAATCGGGGAGAGTGTGAAGAAGTAGAGGCCATTTCCAGGGAGCTCAGCTGCTGGGGCAGTCCCGAGGGCTTGCAAACGCCCACTTTCAAGGAATGGTGGGAGATGAGCCACAGAATGGTGGGGATCTAAGAGGAAAGCCATGAAAGGAGGCAGGGGCCATGGCCACAGGCCCTGCAACACAGAGAATGCAGCTGGGATGTGGGTGACGGATTGCTGCCGGTGTGGGTATGGGAGGTGCCAGTGGCTTGTCAGGGCAGAGGGTGACTAGAGATGAAGGTGAGGAGAAATACAGTCATGAGGCTGAAGGAGGTGCTGAGGATTGGAGAGCCCGAGGTGGGCTGGCCTCAGAGCCACCTCTGCTTGGACGGGTTCCTCCTCTTCCTCCTAGGGTTGAGGTCATGCAGAGATTTGTGATGTGTGAACAGCTGTGAAATGCTGACCACTTGCACCACGTGAAACCATGTGATAGGCATGTTATTACTTGGGTGTCTGATGAACTGTTAGGTTTTATTGATTGTCACCTGTATCAGCGTTCTTCAGAGAAACTGGTGTGTCCAGTCTGCAGAATGGGTTGGCAGCTGGAGACCCAGGGAGAGAGCTGATGTTCCGGTTCAAAGGCCATACGTCAGGAAGAGCTTAGCAGTCCCATGGCCACCTGCCAAGAGTCCCTTCTTACTTGCGGGAGGGTCAGCTTTTTCATTCTATTTGGGCAACAGCTGATTGGACAAGGCCCGCCCACACAAAGTAGGGTGATCTACTTTCCTGATAAGGATGCTGACACCCAGCCAGGCACCGTGGCTCATGCCTGTAATCCCAACACTTTGGGAGGCTGAGGTGGATGGATCATTTGAGGTCAGTGGTTCTAGACCAGCCTGGCTAACATGCTGAAACCCCATTTCTACTAAAAATACAAAAAAAGTTATCTGGGTGTGGTGGTGCATGCTTGTATTCCCAGCTACTTGGGAGTTTGAACCAGGAGAATCGCTTGAACCCAGGAGGGCTTTTAAAAAAAAAAAAAAAGATGCTGACTCCCTTTCAGAAACAACTATAACTTTTTTTTTAGATGGAGTCTTGCTCTGTCTCCCAGGCTGGAGTGCAGTGGCACAATCTTTGTTCACTGCATCCTCTGCCTCCTAGGCTCAAGCGATTCTTCTGTCTCAGCCTCCTTAGTAGCTGGGATTACAGGCGTGTGCCAGCACACCCAGCTCATTTTTGTATTTTCAGTAGAGATAGGGTTTTGCCATGTTGGCCAGGCTGGTCTTGAACTCCTGATCTCAGGTGATCTGCCTGCCTTGGCCTCCACAGTGCTAGGATTACAGGTTGTGAGCCATTACGCCTGGCCCAGAACAATGCTTTACCAAATATCTGTGCTCCCCATAGCTCAGTCAAGTTGACATGTTAAAGTAAACATCACGCCACATTCAGTGGTGTTGCAGTAAATCTGGAAGCATAAACATAGGCGTGCTGTTCGGCGCACACCTCTAGTGGCCACCTCCCTGACCTGACAGAGGGAAAGACACGTCACCTATTGAAACTGCACTTTGGCAAGGCTCCAGTGTGCTGCTCCATGGGTGATGTGCAGGGCCTGGATTCCGGAGCACACGCCACCTGCCCTGAAGTGACAGGCCTGAAGGTCAGATGGGACAGGAACACAAGACCAAGATGGGGTGAGACAGGAAAGACATTTGGACATCTCTATGAATATGCCAGCCTGGGATGTCTCTGAAGCTAGAGTTGATGGTGACCTTTTCTTTTAGATTTGAAATTCAGGCTTCAGTGACTTCAGGCCCGTATTTTATATGTCACATATTAACAGAATTTTACTGGAAGGAGAGACTCGAGCCAGAGGGTCTGTGAAGTACATGCTTAGTTAGTGAGTAGCTGAAAAACATTAATTAAAAACCAGTATTTCTAACTTACTGCTGGTGGAATGAGAGTGTTTAAAATCTCTAAGACTGAGGGAAAATAGCCGTGGTAAAGGGGTTCAGCGGAAACTTAACCAGCAACCCCACATGCTCCCCCGCTCTGTGGATGTGATCCTGGCTGAAGGGCAGGGCTGCTTGAGTCTAGCTGATTTTAGAAATACAGCACTTGGCC
>CM052661.1:41598098-41622895 GCA_028533165.1 Leontopithecus rosalia | reverse complement strand
AAAATGCAATAAAAAAAAATTTAAAAAAATACACACACACACTGAGATACACACAGACACACACCCTGACTCCCCCATACCACACGAACAGACACTCATACGCAACGGAGACACACACATGCCTGGAATCACCATGGCCACACATGAGACAAGCTTTGTGCCAAAGGCCTGTCTGGCCAGCTCAGAGTTGAGGGTTCTGGAGCATGGGCAGGTGCCATGGGAACCACATGTGAGGAGTGTGAGTCACAACAAGGTCTGTGGAGCTTGATTTGTTGAGAGAGTGCTGTGTGCAAATTGGTGATTTGGTAAAATTGACCTGGCGGCGATGAGCAGGAACTGGCAAACTCTGGCCAGAGGCAGAACCTGGGTGGCAGGAGCTGGGGGCTGTCGTAGGAATATGAAGTCCTGGAGTTAGGGCTACCCAGTGGACGTGACTGTGTGGTTGCTGTATGCCAGTTTTTGGTATGACCTATCACACTCTGAATTTTCTTTTATATATATCTGTTATTTTTGCAACCAAGCTTAAAACAAAAACTGCCTCAGCTCAATATGGGATGGACCAGCTCTGGGATGCAGGCAATGAGAAGAGCAGGTGGGCCCCGCATGGAGAGGAGCACATGGGAGGCTGAGTTTCGGGGGCTCCTGCTTGTGCTGTAGAATTCCCCATGTGCTTCGTCTGGCAGCACAGGGCCTGGCATGAGTGGGTCCTCAGTGCGTGCTTACCAGAAGCTTGTAGGGTGATGGATGTCTTATCTAGGTACCTGGCCAACTGATGGTCCTTTTGAGAGAAATACAGGACTTTAGGGTGTAACTGGTTTTGGAGGAAGGCTCTGAATTCGTTTTTAGGTGCCCTGATTTTGTCATCCTGATGAGGGAGACACCAGGTTGTTGACGGACAGAAATGGACAAGAGCTGGGCCCGGTGGCTCACTCTGTTATTTCAGCACTTTGGGAGGCAGAGGTGGGAGGATCGGTTGAGCCGAAGAGTTTGAGACCTGCCGGGCTAACATAGCAAGACCCTGTCTCTTCAAAAAATAAAAAATTAGTCAGGTACAGTACCAATGCCTGTTGTCCTAGCTACTGGGGAGGCTGAGGTGGGAGGATTACTTGAGCCCTGGGGTTTGAGTTGCTGTCAGCTGTGATCATGACACCACACTTTGGCCTGGGTGACAGAGAAAGACCCGGTCTCTAAAACAAAACAAAACAAAAAGGAGAAAAAAGGCCCAGGCTGGACGAGAACTGGTCCCTCTGGAGGTGTCCAGTGACTGATTAGCCTCTCTTTATCCCTTCCCATTTGGGTTTTCCTGGGGTTCTTGGAGCCATCCCAGTCCTTGCCCCTATGCTTAGCTGTGATATGTTTAGACCAGTGTGTTGGCAGCTTGCACAGCTGCGGAGCCTGTGTCTGCGCTCAGCCCTGTGGATCCTGTGTGAACTCTGGGACAGCTGAGGCAGCTCCAACCCAGAGCAGCAGTGAGAGCTGGCCGTGGTTCCTGAAACACAGTTTAGCTCTCCCGGGTTCTCAGTGGGAACATTTGCAATCTAGATTTGAGGGCATATCCCATTTCATGGGATAAAGTGAATTAGGGAAAATAAGTTTTTACTTTATACAGAAATCTCCTAAATTGAATTCATGGGATTATATGGGGCACATGTGTGACATGATCTTGTTTTGGGCAGTTCTTATGGAGGAAGTTTTATGCTCTTTTCAAAACCCCTGTGTTTTTCTTTTACTCAAATAAAAATTATTTCACACGTGGGACAAAATAATTTCAAGCAGTGAGTTTGTCTTGTAAAAGAATAATGGTTGAGACATTAAGGCTCACTAGAAACCAAGAGAGCCTAGGCTGTGATACTAGCTCTGAGGTCAGTGATGTAAGAAGTCAGTGACCCACAGAGCCACACCTCCTGCACCCTCCCCAAGGCAGGCTGAAAACAGAGCAGACTCAAAGGAGTGGAGAATTCTTTTGCCTGGGAGGAGGACGCTTGGATGTTTAACCCAGCTTCTGTACTATTATTTCAGATCATCAGGAAAGCCCTTACTGAGGAAAAACGTGTCTCAACAAAAACATCAGCAGCAGATCTTGTGACAGAAACGGATCACCTTGTGGAAGATTTAATTATTTCTGAGTTGCGAGAAAGGTTTCCTTCACACAGGTAGGTGTATTTCTCTGGGAAACACCCCCAGTAACCCTCGCCACATTAATACAGAAGGCAGGGTCTGCAGGGGTCAGGGGGCTCTGCCATTTGTTGATGTGGCCAGACGTGAAGCCCTAAGCCGCGCAGGCTGACCTGCGATCCGTCAGTTACTTAGTAAGCAAACTGAGCCCTGTTTTCATTCTTTTTACCGTCATCTTAACAACCATCATGTTGATACATCCTCTTAAAAATATCGTTTGCTCAGGAAAAGCTCCTTGTACCCCTGTACAAGGCAGGTATATCACAAGGTCAGGAGTTCAAGACCAGCCTGACCAACATGGTGAAACCCCGTCTCTACTAAAAATACAAAAGTTAGCCAGGCGTGGTGGCACATGCCTGTAATCGCAGCTACTCGGGAGGCTGAGGCCAGAGAATCACTTGAACCAGGACCCGGGAGGTGGAGGTTGCAGTGAGCCGAGATTGAACCACTGCACTCCAGCCTGGGCTACAGGGCGAGACTCCATCTCAAAAAAAAAGAAAAAAGATGTTAGATTCCTAAAACTGAATGCCAGTTACTGAATTTCTGGCTGTAGAGTATTATAACTGTTGGGATCCAGGTTTATATGGACTTAGGTGGCAGAAATATAGACGTTAATCTCCCTCAGTGTCCATTCAGCACATGGTGGGCTTAAAATACTTTTTTTTACATTTATTTTTTATGGTTTTTTTTTTTTTTTGAGACGGAGTTTCCCTCTTGTTACCCAGGCTGGAGTGCAATGGCGTGATCTCGGCTCACCGTGATCTCCTGCCTCAGCCTCCCGAGTGGCTGGGACTACAGGCGCGCGCCACCATGCCCAGCTAATTTTTGTATTTTTAGTAGAGACGGGGTTTCACCATGTTGATCAGGATGGTCTTGATCTCTTGACCTTGTGATCCACCCTCCTCGGCCTCCCAAAGTGCTGGGATTACAGGCGTGAGCCACCACACCCAGCCTATTTTTTATGTATTTTTTAAGAGATAAGGTCTTACTCAGTTGCCCAGGTTGGAGTGCAGTGGCCTGATGAACTTCTGGGTTCAAGTGATCCCCTTGGTTCAGCCTCTTGAGTAGCTGGGATTACAGGAGCACTGCACCTGGCTCTCGGTATATTTTTGTTGTTGTTGCTGTGAATGATTATATGAAAGAACAAGCCAGTGTTAAAACACATACCTCCTTTTTTCCTGTCGTTTCCCTCTAACTAGTTAGGTTATCTCAAGATTACCAGCTCTGCCTCTGAATTCTGTCTGCCAGTGACTCATGTTTGTTTTGTTGACAACATTTGAGTTTAAGTTTCTCTTACTTCCTATTTCCTTACTCTGCTTGAGGTTGGGATCCCTGGCATCAGTTACAATGGTTATAGGATGTAAAATGTTCGTGATTTTTAAAAAGCCCTTTAAAACCTAATTTTAATTAAAGGGCAATATCAAACGAATTTATCATATGGATTTTTTGGGAGGAAACATGCGACAGTAACCAGCCAGCTGTTTCCAGGTCCTTTATTAACTGTATAGGCCTAGAGGATTCTATAGTGATGAGCCATGTGGATGTGGCAGGGGAAAGCTGGCTTATCCGTGTGGGGTCTGACAAAGGCCTGGAGGAAATGCAAGACCAGGCACAAGTGAAGTTACTGGGGTTGTGATGTGTTTCAGCAGGTCACTTGGGCAAACCGCACTCTGAGATTGCATGCAACCCACTGTTGTGTAAATGTATGTAGTTGGTTCCATTTGTAAGAGGTAAAGTTACATACTCATGGTCACAGGATAAAAGTTAATGTATTATGGAGTGAGCACAGGTACCTCCGTCCACCCTTGAAGCCTTAGGGTTGCCAGGGACCCTTAGGCTCTAGAGCTCCTTTGGAAAACCATGACCCAAAGCGGGATTATAGGTAGGGCAAGGCAGGCTCACCTGGGAGCCTGCCCAAGGGCTGACACCAGCCTCCTCCATCTCTGAAGAGGCCCCCTGGTAGGTCAGACTACACACCTGACCAGGAGTCAGTGATTGAGAGCTGGGGTTCCCAAACTCTAGCCCACAAACCAGTGAACAATGGCCATACCACTGTCAGTCACAGCCTGTGTGTCACCCCGTCCTCCCTGGCTCTGAGGGTGAATGCATGGACACGATGAAAGCGGCTATTGTCTTCTCTGCTCACTTTGCCTCAAAAATTGAGATCAAATTAAGTTTTTTATTTCTTTTTAAAAGTTTTTTATATATATATATTTTAATGCATTTTAGGTTCTAGGGTACATTTAAAGAACATGCAGGATTGTTGCATAGGTACATACATGGCAATGTGGTTTGCTGCCTCCATACCCATCACCTATATCTGGCATTTCTCCCCATGTTATCCCTCCCCAACTCCCTACCCCTCGCCACTTTCCCTCCCCTAGTCCCCCCAACAGATCTCAGTGTGATGCTCCCCTCCCTGTGTCCATGTGTTCCCATTGTTAAACACCCGCCTATGAGTGAGAACATGTGGTGTTTGATTTTCTGTTCTTGTGTCAGTTTGCTGAGAATGATGGTCTCTAGGTTCATCCATGTCCCTAGAAAGGACACGAACTCATCGTTTTTTATGGCTGCGTAATATTCCATGGTGTATATGTGCCACCATGATTCCCTGTCCAGTCTATCATCGATGGGCATTTGGGTTGGTCCCAAGTCTTTGCTATTGTAAACAGTGCTGCAGTGAACATATGTGTGCATATGTCCTTATAATAGGATGATTTATAATCCTTTGGATATACCCCCCAGTAACGGGATTGCTGGGTCAAATAGAATTTCTATTTCTAGGTCCTTGAGGAATCGCCACACTGTCTTCCACGATGGTTGAACTAATTTACACTCCCACCAACAGTGTAAAAGTGTTCATGTTTCTCCACATCCTCTCCAGCATCTGTTGTTTCCAGATTTTTTAATGATCGCCATTCTAACTGGTGTGACACGGTATCTCAATGTAGTTTTGATTTGCATTTCTCTAATGACCAGTGATGATGAACATTTTATCATTTGTTTGTTGGCCTCATATATGTCTTCTTTTACAAAGTGTCATTTCATATCCTTTGCCCACTTTTGAATGGGTTTGTTCGTTTTTTTCTTGTAAATCTGTTTTAGTAGATTTTCTTTGTAGATTTTGGATATAAGTCCTTTGTCAGATGGGTAGATTGCAAAAATTTTTTCCCATTCTGTTGGTTGCCGGTTCACTCTAACAATTGTTTCTTTTGCTGTGCAGAAGCTGTGAGGTTTAATTATATCCCATTTGTCTAATTTGACTTTTGTTGCCAATGCTTTTGGTGTTTTAGTCATGAAGTCCTTGCCTGTGCCTATGTCCTGAATGGTTTTTCCTAGGTTTTCTTCTAAGGTTTTTATGGTGTTAGGTCTTATGTTTAAGTCTTGAATCCATCTGGAGTTAATTTTAGTGTAAGGTGTCAGGAAAGGGTCCAGTTACTGATTTCTGCACATGGCTAGCCAGTTTTCCCAACACCATTTATTAAACAGGGAATCCTTTTCCCATTGCTTGTTTTTGTCAGATCAGATGGTTGTTGCCTCCGAGGCCTCTGTTCTGTTCCATCGATCTACATCTCTGTTTTGGTACCAGTACCATGCTGTTTTCGTTACTGTAGCCTTGTAGTATAGTTTGAAATCAGGTAGTGTGATGCCTCCCGCTTTCTTCTTTTTGCTTAGAAATGATTTGGCTATGCCAGTTTTCTTTCGGTTCCATATAAAGTTTAAAGTGTTTTTTTCCAGTTCTGTTAAGAAGGTCATTGGTAACTTGATGGGGATAGGTTTAAACTTCCTTCTGGTGGGGTGCAGTGGCTCATGCCTGTAATACTAGCACTTCAGGAGGCCAAGGTCAGAGGATTGGTTGAGCCCAGGAATTTGAGACCAGCCTGGGCAACATGGTGAATCCCCATCTCTACTAAAAAGAAGTAGGCATGCTGGTACACGCTTATGGTCCAAGTTACTTGGGAGGCTGAGGTGGGAGGCTCACTTGAGCCCTGGAGGTTGAGGCTGCACTGAGCAGCCTGTCCCTTATTGGAGTTCAAGTGCTGAGCTGTGACCTCCGTTGTTCTGTTCAGAGCTGCTGGGCAGGTACATGATGGTACCACTGGACTCTAGCCTGGGTAGCAGAGCAAGACTTTGTCCCAAATATATGTATATGAATGTTGGGGAGGATGTAGGTTAAAAGGAACCCTTGCAGACTGTTGGTGAGAATGTAAATTGATACAGCTGCTATGAAAAACCCCACTGCGCTCCAGCTTACTGAGACCTTGTCTCAAAACAAAAAAATAGGCTGGGTCTGGTGGCTCATGCGTGTAATCCCTGCACTTTGGGAGGCCAAGGCAGGTGGATCACTTGAGGTCAGGAGTTCGAGACCAGCATGGCCAGCATGATGAAACCCTTTCACTACTATAAATACAAAAAACTATTTTGTGTGGTAGCATGTGCCTGTAATCCCTGGTGCTCAGGAGGCTGAAGCAGGAGAATCACTTGAACCGGGGAGGCAGAGGTTGCAGTGAGCCAAGACTGCACCAGTGTACTCCAGCCTGGGCAACAAGAGCAAAACTCTGTCTCTAAATAAATAAACTTACTTCTGTCACTGGCCCTAGCAGCTTTGGCAAATTTCTCCACTTAGGGCCTTGAACTCCTCAACTGTGAATGAGGGACCTGACAATGGTCATCCCTGAGGTCCTAGCATCTAAGTCGTAACATGACACAAAGCAACGCAGGGCTGGGTGCAGTGGCTCACGCCTCTAATCCCAGCACTTTGGGAGGCCGAGGCGGGTGGATCTCTTGAGGTCAGGAGTTTGAGACCCTCTTAGCCAATACGGTGAAACCCTGTCTCTACTAAAAATATAGCAAAGACAAAAAAATTAGCTGGGCGTGGTGACGCATGCCCGTAGTCCCAGCTACTTGAAAGGCTAAGGCAGGAGAATTGTTTGAACCTGGGAAGTGGAGGTTGCAGTGAGCTGAGATTGCGCCATTGCACTCCATCCTGAGTGTTGCAGTGAGACTCCATCTCAAAAAAAAAAAAAAAAAGGTAAACCAGCATGGTAAGGCTGGGTTTTTATATGTTGGGTCTTTGGAGCCTGCTGTTTGCCTTGGCCACATTAGCTGTCTCTTGCTATGGCCTGGCTTTGTGGGATGTTTAAATCTGTTTTCAGATGATGATTTTGAGTGAGATACAAGTGTGGCTACTTGGAAAGTATTCAGTAGCATCCCTGAACTAGTGATAGAAATCCCATCCTTGTCCTTTCTGCTCAGCAGCCTGTTGGAGCATGTCTGGGTTGGCCCAGCCCCAGGGATGAGGCCAGCTGCTCGAGGGTCCAGTGTTTCCAGCTGTCTTCCTGGCCCTGCTCCGGGGCCCCCATGTAACCTGCTGTCCTGCAGTGCCCAGCACAGAGCAGTGTCTGTTGAATGCATGAGTCAAGCAAAACATCGGCGTCCTTGACACAGGAAAAACGTTCCCAGCCACCACCAACTGCACATCGACATCTATCTGCTTTCCCACTGGGCAGTGGCTTGTGAAGATGGGGACAGAGTAATGTAAATCAGCTCCTTTATGGACTGCAGGGATGATCCTGACCTTCTTGTCACAGTAAACAGACTAAGTAGCCTGGAAAAAAAAGAGGCTTAGAGGAACTTAGCTGTCAAAATTATAAGGAGGGGTTTTTTTAGATGGAGTCTCGCTCTGTCGCCCAGGCTGGAGTGCAGTGGTGTGATCTCAGCTCACTGCAACCTCCACCTTGTGGGTTCAAGAGATTCTCCTGCCTTAGCCTCCCAAGTAGTTGGGATTACAGTAGCTGGGATTATAGGTGTGCACCACCATGCCTGGCCTACATTGTGGATTTTATGTAGATGTTCCAGTGGATTTTAGGAAGGTCTTTATGATTTCATACATCTGACCAGTCATGTTTGCAGAGCAGACTCTCCCCACTCCCTCTGCAGAGAGCTGTAGAACGTTCTCTTTCATCCCACAGGTATTAGCTTCCTACATGAGGACAATCAGGTTTAAGGGAATACAAATTGTACATCTCTCCATGTACCAGGGAAGTATTTTTGGTGCCTCCAAAGACCAGGCGCAGTCCACACCTCTGCTGGTCTTCACACAGCTACAGCCAGGCAGCACAGAGGCCCTGCCCCCTGCTGCCCACAGTGGGAAGGGGGATGCTTGTGCCACCTTGGAGGTGGGCAGACAGGCTCATGGGCAGAGTTGTACATGATGTGGGTGAAGAGAAGGACAGCTCTAGGGTGTGAATAGCTAGCTGCTGAAAAACATCCAGTGCTCAGTGTGGGTACTTAGAGTTATTATCATAAAAAATGTGAGGCAGAGTTAGTCAGGTGTGGTGGTGCATGCCTGTGGGCTTAGCTACTCAGGAGGCTGAGGCAGGAGGATTCCTCGAGCCCAGGGCTTTGTGGTTGCAGTGAGCCGTGATTGTGCCACTGCACACCAGCCTGGCTGACAGAGCGAGACCATGTCTCCAAGAAAAAAAAAAGATTTCTATAAATGCTTGCTGTGTGACACTTAATGAAACCTAAAAGCAAATAAATAAATAATAAAGGTTAAACAGAGCAGAGGCTTTGTTAAGAAGAGCCTTATATTAATAGTTGCTGCTAGGAGAAAGCTGGTTGGTGGCCTCCCTAGAGGATGTCCCATGTCTGGCAAATGAACAGACAGAGCTTCTGGTCCCAAGCATCCTGGGAGGCCCATAGGCATGCCGATCTGTGCACTGCGGCCTGAGCTGTCATGGGTGTGGGTGTCAGTGCCTGCAGATCTACACTGTCTCCTCCTTCAGGGCTCACTGGTGGTTTCCTACTTCAAGTCAGGTTTAAAAAGAAGAATTGCACATTCCTCCGCAGTTTCCTGGAAATTTACCTTTGTGCCCGAGTCATTTCTACTCCCTTCTGGACCTAAGTCATATCTGTTCACTTCTTTGTCAACCTTGTGCCGAGTTTAAGCTTTCACACTTGCTCCTTGTATGTGTGTTTTCAGGGTGTGGACTGTTTTCTTTAAAAACATCATTGAAAGCCACTGCAGAAGAGGAAAGTCACGTAGCTACGGAAGAAGACATGAAAAACAGATTTAGGGCCTGAAGTTTCTAGGAAAACTGGCAGTGCTGACAGCACTCATAGTCATGCCCTAGGTGGAATCATCATCTACATGTCACCTACATGCTGCTGTGATCAGGAGACAGGTTCTCCATCCCCTACTCCATCATTTGTTTTCCTAGACCTGTTTTGGGAGCACCAGTTCCTGAGCAGGGGCTCTGGCTGGTGGGCCTGTGGACTGCCTGACCCAGAAGCGTGTGGACAACTGATAGTGGGGATGCAGTTCCCGCAAGGAGGAAAGCGTGCAGTGTAGATGAAGAACCAGAAGCCTGGGTTCACTGCATCTCATCTACTTTGTCTGACCAGGCTGGGAGCTCCAGGACTCCCCAGAACAACTGAGCATTCCTTGGGTGTCTTGCTCAGTGCTTCTGGCCTTGTCTTCATGGCTCAGAAGCCCCTGCTCATTCGTGGGTTTCTCCAGGGGCCCAGGGAGGAGTGGAACAGCCTGAGATGACGCATGTGTGCACTTGTCATATCCAAGGGGTACATTTCCAGATAATTGACCAGCAAAATTGAGGGGCTGGCTGACTCTGTGCATCCCAAGAATAAACTTTATCACTAGGAAATAGAAGGATGGTCCCAGAGTGGATGGGGATCAGTGTAGTTACAGTGTGTACGGCAGCTCCTGTGCATAGAAAAGTGACATCGGGCCAGGCGTGTTGGCTCACGCCTGTAATCCCAGCACTTTGGGAGGCTGAGGTGGGAGGGTCACAAGGTCAGGAGTTTGAGATGAGCCTGGCCAACATGGTGAAACCCTGTCTCTACTAAAGATACAAAAAATTAGTCAGGTGTGGTGGTGCACGCCTGTAATCCCAGGTGCTTAGGAGGCTGAGGCAGGAGAATCGCTTGAACACAGGAGGTGGAGGTTGCAGTGAGATGAAGTCACATCATTGCACTCCAGCCTGGGTGATAGGGTGAGACTCCATCTCAAAAAAAGAAGAGGGATTGAACGCCAAGAGACACCTGCTGTTGTCTCTTCGCATCACGGTGGGAGGACAGCACTGCCAGCGGCTCTGCTGCAGGGCTGGCCCACATCTGCTGTGTCCACAGTGGTAGCCACTCGCCCACATGACTGCTGAGTACTTGAAAGGTGACTCATGAGACTGAGGAACTGAACAAATATAAGCAGCCACATGGGGTGACTGGCTACTAGAAGGGGCTGAGTAGCCACAGAGGTTTCCATTTCAGGCTTTCCGTTCACACTAACATCTTGTCAGTCTTACCCAAAAGTTCACAATGCCAAATATTAGGCCACATGGTTCATGCAGAGAAAGTGGCTTCAAGGAAACTAATGACCGTGGTAGATAATGCACCAAACACCAGGACATGGGGCATTTCTTTTTTTTTTTTTTTTTTTTGATGGAGTCTCACTTTTGACACACCGGCTGGAGTGCAGTGGCACGATCTTGGCTTACTGCAACCCTTCCCTCCCAGGTTCAAGTGATTCTCCTGCCTCAGCCTCCCCAGCAGCTGGGATTATAGGTACGCACCATCATACTCAGCTAGTTTTTGTAGTTTTAGTAAAGACAGGGTTTCACCATGTTGGCCAGGCTGATTTTGAACTCCTGACCCACCTGGCTTGGCCTCCTAAAGTGCTGGGATAATACAGGCGTGAGCCACTGTGCCTGGCTTTTCACTCATTTTTCCTTCTTATTCTCTGCAGGTCTCTTTTTTTCTAGTGCATATGTGAACCCATCATAGGAACCAGATAGAAAACCTCTCAGCAAGGCCACCTAGTCATGCACAGAACAGATGTTTAATGAGTACCTGCCCAAGGCCCCAACCTTATTGAACTTGGGACAGTGCAAGAGTGTGCAAGTGCTGTCCTAAATGCTTTAGATCTAGTGTTTTCTAGAGGCATCTAGAGGATGCCTTTGGAAGGTGTAAGCAGCAGCCAGCTCCACAGGGAGCAGCCTGCAGAAGGTGGGCTGCGAACACACCTGACCGAAGGCGTCTTCCCTGTGTGCGTGTGCCTGCATGTGGGTGGAGTGCGGGAGGAAGGGTGACAGTTCGTGAGGTGAGAGTGCCTTCCCTTGTTTTTGGCCTGGGCAGGGGGTGCTGGGAGGTACCATTCACTGAGGTACAGGTAAGTAGAGAAAACCTGGAGTTCCCTTCTCTGCAGGTGAATCTTGAGAGGGTATTGTCTCGGTCAGATTCCTAGCAGGACAGATGGACACTCAAGTGAGGACTGTAGGAGCCTTTTTTGCATGGGACTCATTACAAAGGAGGGGCCAGGCCAGGGCCTGCTGCAGAGTGCAGGAGTAGACAGCCCATGTCCCTCTAGCAGGAGTGTGTCAGGGAAGCCACCTGGAGGAGTGAGGCCTGCACAGGGCACATGGGGCAGGGGTGGGTGGGAAGTGTCCCAGCCTCTCTCCTTCCTGCAACCCCACCCTTCCTTGCTCAGCTGGGTTTGTGACTGGCCAATGTAGCAAGACCCCATGTCTAAAAAAAATAATTAGCTGGGTATGATGGTATGCATCTTTAGATCCAGCTACTTGGGAGAATAAGGCAGGAGGATCGCTTGAACCCAGGAGTTTGATGCTGCAGGAACTATCACAATACCACTGCATTCCAGCCTGGGTAACAGCAAGACCCTGTCTCTTGAAAAACCAACCCAAAAAAGAGAAGTCAGAGACCAGGGCAGGAAGGGCACCTTTGGGAAAATGAACCAGCTGGTGGGGAGGCTGTTTGTCACCTGTGTCTGCAGTTCAGGTGAGCCAGGCTGAGTACAGACAAGGGAGATCTCAGCTGCAAGTGACATTTAACCGCTTGGTGCCCAGGTATCAGCACTGACAGTGGGAGAATCAAAGTCAAAGTCCTGGGCTGCCCTGCTCAGTCATTTCTTATCAGCCTCCTCCTCTCCAGACTGAAGTTAAAACCTAGTTTAGTTTTGCTTCATAAGATCTGTTTTCCAGTGTATTTCACGCTTGCATTTCTCTGCCTGACCTGCTTGAATTCCATGGTGCTCTTCATCAACGCTGGCACTGAGGTGTCTGTTTTCTAAATGCTAAAGAGTAGGTCACCTGGCAGGCAGGTCAAAAGGCAGATGGTTGTTTAAAGACCGTGCCTCTGTTTGATCCAGAGAAACCACAGTGACATGTTTGCTGTGCCCCTTTTTTCTTTAACGGCCTGGAAACAATTTCAGGCATGTATTCTGCGTCCATGGTGCATTTTCTCAGGCTGGGTTCCTCCACTACAGGTTCATTGCAGAAGAGGCTGCAGCTTCTGGGGCCAAGTGTGTGCTCACCCACAGCCCGACCTGGATCATCGACCCCATTGATGGCACCTGCAATTTTGTGCACAGGTGAGCTGAGCAGGGATTGCCTCCATTGGAGGGCTTAACATGTCCTCCTCTGTGAAGTTTTGTCTTTTCAAAAGCAGCATTTTTAAAGGTAGGAATATATAAACAAACCTATAGTAGGCTCATAGTCTACTGCTCATAGTCTGATCATCATTAGAAAGATGATCAGATCTTAAAATAAAGTTTTCCATTTGTGAGAGGCTCTTGGGGTATGTAAGGAAATCTGCATGTTTAAAAGCCGGTTATGTTAAAAATGTTGGGTCGCATTTAAAAAGGACCCTTTCAAGGAGTCCCACTCCCCCCTGCCCACTGGAGAAACAGGCGAGGTTGGATACAAAGCCTGTGCTGCCCCACAGTGGCCGGAGCCACTGTGGTGTAGAGAGTGGCCCATGACAAGTGAGATTTGAGAACCATCTTCCTGTATGAGAATGAACCTTGTGGTTACAAAAACCAGGAGGTTTGGGGCGGTCAGAAGGGCCTGTGGGGGGAGGTCAAGGGACTGGAACTGTGGGAATGGCAAAGTGACAGGGATGGGGAGGTGACAGGGACATGATCACAGGTGTTCTCTGACAGGAACAGGTGGTGGTGCTGTAGTGCCTGTCCAGGGTCACACACAAGTGGCTGACAGCCTGGAGCACAGAGCATGATGTGACTTTCACAAGAGGGCATTTCTCCAGCTCTGGAGAACCCTGGAGAGATTCCCATTCCGTGGGCGGGTGGTCTGCAGCTCCCGCGTTCAAAGTGCACACCAGCACACTGGGCTACACATACTGAGTGGGAAGGGTGAACAGAGCCTGGAAGTTGGTTCTTTTATGATCTGCCTCTGATGGCATGTTTATATGTAAAATGTGAAGTTATGCCATGCTAAGCACGGCCTTTTTCTAAGTGAAAATTGCCTTGAGAAGTCAGTCATGCCTACACAAGGTGACCCTTTTGAGGCAGTGGAGTCATGCCATCTGGTGCCAGCAACTGTGTCACCAATCTCTCATTTCAACTAAAGCATGACCCTTCCCAGGGCTCCCCACCCTGTTGTATGTCACTGAGTGGAGCCTCATCACTATTGCACACATGTGGTTCCATGGTGCTCATACTGGGGACATGGCAGGTGAAGCTCCATCACATGGTGAAGGCCACACATCTATCCGAGGGTCTTCGGTGGCTCCAGAGACATAGTTTCCAGTGCTTCCGTCTGCAACCGTGGGGGGAATCTTGGGACTGGGGAGGCAACTGAGAGAAGAGCAACAATTTCAGAGCAGGCTCCAGATATAATCCTGACCATTCCTGAACCCCACACCATAGCTGTGGCAATCATCGTGGTCTGAAGACATCTGAAAGCTACCAGCAGCTGCCACTCAGATGGCGCCTGTTCACCCCTGTGCCTGCCAGCACTGGGCCATAGCAGTGGGAGAAAACTCTCCTGGGCACCAGAACAAGTGTAAAACCTGGCACATAGTGCATTTGCCCTGGAAGCCAGTGGCTCATCCCAGTGTCCTGCACATCCCAGCAATCAGAGTTCCGTTTGTGTACATTTGGCTTTGCATTTTTCCTGTCAGTTTGTAGTACCCAGCCTTTCCTGCTTATTTTTAAGTTCCAATGATCTCCCTACAAAGGAAGGATTATTTTGAAGATATTGAGCAGCAACAGCAAAATCACACAGCCACAGGCAAAGTGTTCATGAATACTGTCTGCAGCCATGGCTGTCCCTACAGCTGGCTGCTGGGTGCTCAGGCAGGTCCAGAAATGCTAGCAGTGCCACGAGGTGGGCTATGGCTCAGAACTGGCTCCTGTGGGAAGGCTGCAGTGCCTCCTGGGACCACCTGCCTGGCACCCCTCCTGGGACTGGGGTCTGGCTTTTGGGGAGGGCTCTGCTGTCCCTTTAGGTACGGAGAACCAGAAAACAGATTGAGATCATTCCTAATTGGGCATCAGAGGGTTGTTGAGTTAGTCAGTCTTATGTGACTTTCATGGTGCTGTTTTCTTTCAAGGTTAACTGTCTTACAACATGGTCAGTTTAGTCTGTTTGTCTTGGAAGCAGTTAGTGAAATTGTGGGAAGCAGTTTTTAAACAACCAACCCACCGAGAGTGTAAGAAGGTCCTTCTGAGCCTGGGAGGAGCCGCACAGCACACAGGCTCCCACACAGGCTCTTGAGAGCCGCTGCTCTTCCTCCAGAGAGTAAACCTTTCTATCTTCCTTTGCAGATTCCCGACCGTGGCGGTCAGCATTGGATTTGCTGTTCGACAAGAGGTGCGGGTGCGGCCTGGTCCCCAGGGCCCCTTCCTGGACTCCCTCTGGCCATCCTTCCTTTCTGGCTTCAGCCTCTGTGCGCTGGGTTTGCAGTTTACCCGGTGCCTTAATCATGACTGGCAAATCCAAGCCTGTGGGTTTGAAATCTGAGAAAGTAAGGGCAGACTGGCTTTGGAGTGTGCAGGGTGGGGCTCCGTGGCTGGCCCTGGTCCCCCGTGGAGGGCTGGCCTCATGTTCCCCAGGGTCTTTTTGTGACATTGCTGTGGAAGCGGAAGTCCTGAGTGAACTGTCCAAGTGCGTCTCCAGCTGACCCCTAGAGCGTGTGATCTGCTCACAAACTAAAAGGAGCACTTATTTTTGGAGAACATCCTCAATCCCAATATTCTAATCTTCCTTTCTTATCTTCCTCCAGTTATTAGCATGAGAACGCAGCCTTTTCAGGGTTCCCATAGGCCTTCTGAACCACACAGTGTTGTGGGACCTGCATGGAAGGCATGGGGCTGAGGTTTCAACCTTATTAAGCAAGCATTTCAAGCAGCAGCACTGAGAAGAGCCTTAATTTCTAATTAAAACAGTTTTATTTAAATAGTGCTCTATGTTTCTCAAAAGCAGCCCTCCTTCAGAGCAGCATTTGTACAGTTTTCCCTCAGTCTCAGCACAGACTCCCTGACAGGGGAGCTAGTACTTAAGGCAAAGTACTTAAGTACTAAAAAAGTATTTAAGCTGAAGATAAGAACTGTAATAGTGAAATTTGCCTAAGGATGCAGTGATTGACTTCTTTCTCTGTCAAATAATATTGTGTCACCCAGTGAGGGTAGGAGGCTGAGCAGCACTTCAGGGGTTGATTGCTCTGTGGCTGTGTGAAGGGCTGCTGGAACAGGTGGCTAGGTCCTCAGCCTCTCTGTGGGTCTGCTAGGGTCTGTCCTCTGTTCCTAGACTGAACACAGGAGGTCCTGGCTTATACTGGTGGACTCCTCCTCATAGGAGTGGGGACTGGGACATTCCTCTGTGGTCTAGGAGCCCTTCACAGGCCTTAGAAACTAGCCCAATTCTAGGACTGACCTGGTCATGAGGATGCCTTTCAAGCCTGGGTACTGGAAGGGGAAGGATGGGGAAATGCTGCCAGACAGCTGCAAGATCTGAATAAGTGTTGACTGAATGACCCACCCCAACCCCCAGAAATAAACCCTTTTTCTAGCTTGGGGCATCCACTTCAGTGTGGTGCTGTTCACCCCAGGGCCAGCCAAGCCTTTGCTAAGGCATTTGGCTGGGGTGTTATTTTTCATTTTCCAGAGAAGTGAACACTTGGCTAACTTGTTAAGCAAGTATGCTTGCCCTTGTTAACCCTGAGTGGTGACAAGTCGGTAGAGGAAAGGTCACAGAGGCATGTGGCTGTGGGCTCCTGTCCTTTTCTACATTGACCTTTTCCTTTCCTTGCTTTGTCCTGGGAGGCGGTGGTCTGACACTTTGTCCCCTGATGTGGGCCAGTGGGCCACTGTTCAGTGCACTGCCTGCTCACGGGCCAGTCCTGAACCTGCAGCTCCGCCTCTCCCTCTCTGGGGCTGACCTTGGGCTTCTGGAATAACGCTGGCTTTGCAGATGCATTCTCCATTCTTCACGCATCAATAATTTTGAGGATTTCTTATGGGGTCTGATTAGAGTCACAAGTAACCTTTTTTTTTCAGCAACAAAAGGGGCCTTTCTAAAAAGCTTTTTCAATAACTTCTGGTTACTAATGCTTGATTATGATGTTAATTTTTAAAGTTTTACTAGTCTGAATAAACTTTAAAATGTAGTTACTTAGCGAACGCAAGCTTACTTTTATGCCCAGGTCTCATATTAAATGCAGACACTGCTTTTTCTCAGTTCCTTTTGGAAAAGTCATTTCTGTCACATTGTCATGAGCTACCCTAACACCTAGCACAGCCTTCATCTTTGAATTACGATGTTTTTTCCCACATCAAATGAGTGAACCGCCTTTGTTTTTTGTCCTGCCTCTGCCGCCCACAGCTTGAATTCGGAGTGATTTACCACTGCACAGAGGAGCGGCTGTACACAGGCCGGCGGGGCCGGGGCGCCTTCTGCAACGGCCAGCAGCTCCGGGTCTCCGGGGAGACAGGTGGGCTTCACAAGGCTCGTCTCAGTTCATTTCTGAAGAAGTGTGAAAGGAGAATGCCAAAGCGACCAAGATGTGGGACAGTGGTGGAGGTCCCCGCTGATGGTGCCATCTCTCTTTAGGGACATCGTGTCCCTGATGAGCAGCCAGTTTAGCGTCTTAGTGTTTTTGTTCATGTGGCCAGGAGCTTACATGGCCTCATTCTGCTTTGCACTCACATCCCTCATCTTTCAGGCTAAAAGCACTCATCTCAGGATTTGGTTGTAGTGCATCTAGGAGCAGCCCAAGGCCAGGCGCAGTCAGAGTGCACTGTCCCCCTCAGAGCACCCAAGTCCACCTCAGTGGTCCCGACGTTGCTGGGCGCTGCCGCCTAGGTGCAGTCTGTATTCCCTGAGTGTGCACAACTGTGACTGGCTTTAGCTTCTGTGAGAAGAGCCATCCTGGGAATCGAGTGGTGTAAAGAGGTACCTTAGCCCCTCCTCTGCACTACAGCCTGCCCTGATTTCCTTAGCCCAGAATCTCAGGGTCATCCAGTGGCTCTGAGAGAGGGCTCCTGTTTCCTGCATATTGCCTGGAACCACCTGTCCTGATTGGGCCAGTTTAGGTCTTCACCGATTCTTTTTGGCCTTTCTCCCACATGGATGAAGCTGGTGCTATTTTACTGCATTGTGGGACAGGTACTGTAGGGAACAGAAAGACGCCAGACAAACGAGAGGAAGCTCAGCCTAGCAGCAGCTGCATGGGAGACTGGAAAGCTCCTTGATACCCATGTTTGACTTGGAACAGGCATAAGTGCATTGCTGCCTGTTACTGCCTTGCATGTTTCTGGCAAGAATATCATGTAGGGCCCGGGTCACAACTTCCTTCTGCTCCCCCATCAGCCTCCTTGCTGCCTCCTCTCTTGACCCACTTCCAGCCTCTGTTTTAAAAATTCCTTTCCTAGCAACCTTTCTTCATTGTTTCTATTTATTCCTACTGCTTTCCTCCCTGGCTGACGCCTGGGTTCCCAGATGGCCTCCAAGGCTGTGAGAGAAGCTGGGGCCGCGGCTCATCTCTGCCCGTGTGCGGGCAGGATGGATGAGGTGTCAGGAGAAGGCCAGCCACTGTGTGAGGGACAGACACGTCGGGTGGGACTATGCAGAGAAGAGGAGGTGGCCGCACAGTGGCTGGGAGAGCCCAGAGCAGGGGAAGGGAGGTTATGGGGGCCTCTGAACGGCAGCCAGCAGCTGGACTTACCAGTAGGAGCTTCTGAACCCAGAGAGGTCTTGGAATGGCCTCTGGCCCCGCCCCACCTTCCCTTTCCACAAGTGTTTTGTTTGGCCGTGTAAAAAGTAGCTTTCATTACAGCCGTGTGTGCCAGGAGGTGCTCACTCCAGCCTCATTGTGTAACTGGTGGCAAGGAAGCATGCTATTAAGCATGCTTGGGTGAACTTTGCTCTATATTTCACTGGATTATAACACTGAACTCTATTCACACACGCTCAGTGTCCTGGCTGGCCGCCCTTATAGCTCAGTCAGCCTGCAACTCTGTGTCCTCCTGGCCTACAGGCTGCTAGCTCAAGTACCAACTCCACAAGGGAAAGGGCTTTGTCTGGTGCCCCTTTATCTGGCTCACAGTAGGCCTGGTAATTTCACAGAATGAAGGAAACATGAAGTGCTCATGTTCTAAATCTCATTTGTGACTTTAGAAAAATTCTGATGAATAAAAGTACAGTGTGTTGTTTTCCACCACAGTCGTTTTCTTTCCTGTGAGTAGCTGGACTTCTGGAGGTAATAGTGCATGCTTTTCAGCGGCACCATCCCTTGTTGGCACCACGCAGACCTGATTTCAGATCCTGATTCTGCTACTTTTTTTTTTTTTTGAGATGGAGTGTCTCGCCCTGTCTCCCAGGCTGGAGTGCATTGGCACCATCTTGGTTCACTGCAACCTCCACCTTCTAGATTCAAGTGATTCTCCTGCCTCAGCCTCCTAAGTAACTGGGATTATAGGCAGGCACCACTGTACCCAGCTAATTTTGTATTTTTAGTAGAGAAGGGGTTTCACCATGTTGGCCAGGCTAGTGTCGAGCTCTGGACCTCAAGTGATTCACCTACCTCAGCCTCCAAAGTGCTGGGATTACAGGCGTGAGCCACCGTGCCTAGTGGATTCTGCCACTTTCTAAGGCGACTGGAACTCAAGCAAGTGCCTTAACCTTGATGAACCTCAGTCCTCATATTTAAAATGGGGATGATGTTAAGAATAAATGAGAGAATTAAATAAGTTACGCATATAAAGCACCCAGCACAGTGCTTAGGGCACAGTATCCTAAAATGAGAGCCATATCAAAGAAGAAACTTGAATCTTTTCACAGACCAATCAAGTCATGCCCCATTGTTAAAATTAGGACTTGTTTCTGGAGGACACAGTCATTAAAACAACCACCACTAATCTCTTTCTCCCTCTTTCTGCTTCCTTTGGCTTCCCCTTTCTTATTCCTATTATGCCTTCCTGGAATGTCTTCAACTCAAGTTAAAAAACAACGCTGGATAGAGATAAAGGATTAGAAGAAGGCAAGAATTTTATTATCTGCTTCTTCAAATTCTACCATGCGAAATTTCAGACATACAGAAAGTAGACAGAAAAAGCACAGCGAAGGCCCATGACCCCTCACGGCAGCATGCTTGCTTTGGACTTGTCCACCAGCTCCCGCCATCCCAAGCTCCCTGAAGCCAATTGCAGGCATCGGGTGACTTCCTAGCCAGTACTTCAGCGTGTCTCCAAAAACACAGACTGCTCTCGTACAAACAACCACAACATCAATATCATCTACCCCAAACTCATCCCTAAAATCATCAAATAATCCCATCAGTGTTCAAATTTCCAATTGTCTCATTTTTATGGAAAGTGGCCTCCTAAGATCACAGTCTGCATTCTGGGGGACTTCTGCTCCTGAGTTAGTCTTTGTTGCCTTTTCACTGGACAGTGCTAGGAAGTATTTTTTTTTTTTTTTGAGACGGTGTCTTGCTCTGTCGGCAGGCTGGAGTGCAGTGGCATGATCTCAGCTCACTGCAACCTCTGCCTCCAGGATTCAAGCAATTCCACTGCCTCAGTCTCCTGAGTAGCTGGGACTACAGGCGTGCACCACCACGACCGGCTAATTTTTTTCTATTTTAGTAGAGACAGGGTTTCACCATGTTGGCCAGAATGGGCTCAGTCTCCTGACCTTGTGATCTGCCTGCCTTAGCCTCTCCAAGTGCTGGGATTACAGGCGTGAGACACCACACCTGGCTTTTTTGTTTGTTTTTGTTTTTTGAGACAGGGTCTCACTCTGTTACCCAGGCTAGAGTGTAGTGGTGCAGTCTTGGCTCATTGCAACCTCCACCTCCCAGGTTAAAGCAGTTCTCCTGCCTCAGCCTCCTGAGTAGCTGGGACTACAGGCACACGTCACCATGCCTGGCTACTTTTTTTTGCATTTTTTAGTAGAGACAGGGTTTCACCATGTTGGCCAGGCTGGTTACAAACTCTTGACCTCAAGTGATCGTTTCGCCTCAGCCTCCCAAACTGCTGGGGTTACAGGCATGAGCCACTGAACCTGGCCATGTTTTTAACATAGAACTCATCATGAGTTATGTGGATGTTTTAAATTCAGATGCATGACTACAAGCTTTTCTGATTAACTCTTCTGTTTCCTTTCTCCCATGCCAAAAACCCTGACACACAGTGACACCAGGGATGAACAAATTAGTAATAATCGCAGTTAACCTTTTTGCTTTATTCCCACAATACACACAGATCTGTTTCAGAATAACAATACTAGCCCTCCATCAGCAATTGTTAGTTGTTTTTCTTTTTTCCACTTTGCTTTATCATTTTGTCCTTAGTGCACCTCCCAGTGGGATGTCTCGTCAGGTCGCTGCAAGGTTCACTGAAGTGGGTCCTCTCTGCTCCCTCTAGTTATGCCAACGGAGGATAACCATTTACATACATTTGTTGCACTCTTTATGATTTAAAGGGGTTAGTTTTTGAAGTTTTAGTGTTTCAAAGTCAAATCTATAAAACAACATCTATTCCAACGTGTTTAGCCTGTTTGTGTCCCCTCAGCCTCTTCCTCCTCCTATAGATAACCATTTAAAAACGTAATAGTTTCCCGGCCTGGTGGCTCACGCCTGTGATCCTAGCACTTTGGGAAGCCGAGGTGGGTGGATCATGAGGTCAAGAGATCGAGACCATCCTGGCCAATATGGTGAAACACTGTCTCTACTAAAAATAAAAAAATTAGCAGGGCATGATGGCATGCTCCTGTAGTCCCAGCTACTTGGGAGGCTGAGGCAGGAGAATTGCTTGAATCCGGGAGGCAGAAGTTGCGGTGAGCCAAGATTGCGCCTCTGCACTCCAGCCTGGCGCCTGGTGATGGAACAAAACTCTGTCTCCAAAAAAAAGGTTTAACTGGTGATTGTTTACTTTAGGTGTGTTTTTAAATAAGCAGTTATCTTACTTGCTTTTGTTCTTTGAGTATAATTTTAATATTTAGAAAAGTCTGTATTTTTGTTCTAATAATTTCTTTTGTATCAAAATTTTTAGAGAATATACCTAATTCCCTCCTTTATGGGTCACTTAATTTATCTTGTAACTCCTCTTCCCTCACTTCTTACTATAACTCCAGTATATGTTTACAAATCATATCCTGGCCAGGCACAATGGCTTGTACCTATAATCCCAGTGCTTTGGGAGGCTGAGGGAGGAGGATGGCTTCAGGCTAGGAGTTCAAGACCAGCTTGAGCAACATAGCAAGACTGTATGTCTACAGATAATTTAAAAATTAACTGGATGTCGTGACACACACCTGTAGTCCCAGCTACTCAAGAAGTTGAGATGGTTGGTGGGGTGTAATCCTAGCACTTTGGGAGGCCAAGGCAGGCAGATTACTTGAGCCCAAGAGTTCGAGAGCAGCCTGGCCAACATGGCAAAATCCCATCTCTACTAAAAATACAAAATTTGGCCTGGCATGGTGGCATGGGCCTGTAGTCCCAGGTACTTGGGACGCTGAGGTGGGAGGATCACCTGAGCCCAAGAGGTTAAGGCTATGGTGAGCTGTGACTGCCTCACTGAACAACAGCCAGGGTGAGAGTGAGACCCCCATCTCTTTTTTTTTTTAAATTTTTTTGAGACAGTCTCGTTCTGTCACCCAGGCTGGAGTGCAGTGGCACGATATTGCTCACTTCAACCTCCACCTCCTGGGCTGAATTGACTCTCCTGTCTCAGCCTCCTGAGTAGCTGGGATTATAGGCACCTGCCTCCGTGCCTGGCTAATTTTTGTATTTTTAGTAGAGATGGGGTTTCACCATAATGGCCAGGCTCGTCTTGAACTCCTGACCTCAGGTGATTCACCTGCCTTGTGCTCCCAAAGTGCTGGGATTACAGGCATAAGCCACCATGCCCGGCCTTAACCCTGTCTCTTAAAAAGATAACCTTTACTCTCAGTAACAGTTGGCAAGCTTGTTCTATGGATTGTGTCCTCTCTCCATCATCTGTCTACCTCTGGATGGGTGCACTGCATACTCACTGGGAAAGCACTGAGCCATTGTGTGCAGCACTTTCACCCTAAAGCCGTCATTCAGTCTTGATTCCACAGGTAGGTACAGATTTAACACCACCACTGTCTTGCGTGCTGATACTTCTCCAGTCGTTCTGGTGGCATGAAGTACATTTTCTAGTATAGCATTTTTAAAGCTTTTTGATCTTAGGACCAACCCATTCATACTCCTGAAAAAATTACTGAAGGCCTTTAAAATATTGATTTTTCTTCTTTTTGTGAGACAGAGTCTCACTGTCACCCAGGCTGGAGTATAGTGTCGTGACTTTGGCTCACTGCAACTTCCACCTCCTGGGTTCAAGTGATTCTCCTGCCTCAGCCTCCTGAGTAGCTGGGACTACAGGCGTGCGCCACCACGCCCCTCCAAAAGACCTTTAAAATATTTATTAATTCATTTTAAGATGAAAAATCATTACATTTTAACATGAATAATATATGTTTATGGGAAATAATCATATTTTCCAAAATAAAAATAACTTTAGTGAGGCCAATGGGATAATTTTACATTTTTTCCAAATTTCTTTATGTCTGGCTTGATGTAAGACAACTAGATTCTCATATCTGCTTCAGTATTCAACTCTTGTAATAAGTTGTTTTGATGTCTTTATTTTTTAATGTTTTTAAAGAGACAGTCTTGCTCTGTTGATCACACTGGAGTACAGTGGTGTGATCCACTGCAGCCTCCAACTCCAGGGCCCAAATGATCCTCCCACCTCAGCCTCCCAAATAGCTAGCGCTACAGGTGCTCAAAATCACTCCTGGCTATTTTTAAAAATAACTTTGTAGAGACAGGGTCTCTACAAAATATTAAAATTTGAAAGATTTCTGAGGCTGGTCTCGAATTTCTGGCTTTAAGCCATCCTCCCACCTCAGCGTCTGAAAGTGCTGGGATTACAGGTGTGAGCTACCACACCCAGCCTGTTTTGCTATCTTAAAAACGATCTAACCTCACACAGATACACAGTTGGAAAAAGGAGAAATATTTTAAATCTCTTTTCAGATAACTGAGGGCATTATTATTTGATATCAAACCAAAACTCAACAAATAGTGATTTCTTAAAGGTTAGCTGCAGTGTGAAATCTAATGATGTAGTAGTGGATTTGTTGGTACTCAGTTACATTGAAATCCACTGGGCTATCTTGCACTCTGAATGGATCTTTTGTCCACTGTTGATGTTATAACATTATGCATTGGTCATCTGAGAAATGATTTCACTGAGACTTGCAGCTCTTCTAAATGTTGATGTAGTTTTTTAATAAAATACTAAAAAATGTCATATTAATATCACCACTCCTCAAGAGAGCTCCTGAAGTGTTGCAAAGTTGTCAGGCTTACAGTGGTACATAGTTTTTCCCAAAACCTTTTTTTTTTTTGAGACAGAGTCTCACTCTTGCCCAGGCTGGAGTGCAGGGGTATGATCTCGGTTTACTGCAACCTCCACCTCCCAGGTTCAAACAGTTTCCTGCCTCAGCCTCCCAAGTAGCTGGGATTATGGGCATGCACCACCATCACCGGCTAATTTTTGTACTTTTAGTGGAGACAGGGTTTCACCATGTTTCCCAGGCTGGTCTTAAACTCCTGACCTCAGGTATCCACCCGCTTCGACCTCCTGAAGTGCTGGGAATACAGGTGTAAGCCACCACAACAGGTCTTTTTTTTTAATTTTAGAAGAGTTTTATTTTCTTTTTTGATACGGGGTCTTGCTCTTGTTTCCCAGGCTGGAGTGCAGTGGCATAGTCTCAGCTCATTGCAACCTCCACCTCCCAGGTTCAAGCGATTCTCTTGCTTCAGCCTCCTAAACAGCTGGAACTACAGGCATGTGCCACCACGCCTGGCTAATTTTGTATTTTTAGTAGAGATGGGGTTTCTTTATGTTGGTCAGGTTGGTCTTCAACTCTTGACCTCAGGTGATCCACCCTCCTTGGGGTCCCAAAGTGCTGAGATTACAGGTGTGAGCCACCACACTTGGCCCTAATTCTTATATTTTTAGTAGGGACGGGGTTTCACCATGTTGGCCAGGATGGTCTCAATCTTCTGACTTCAGGTGATCCACCCACCTTAGCCTCCCAGAGTGCTGGGATTACAGGCATAAGCCACTTCGCCCAGCCTAGAAGAGTATTTTTTTTATTACAGTTTTTAGTATTTTTTAATTTCCAAATTGTGTTTATTTTTTTGTCTTTTGGGACTTGAATATATATTGGGCCTTCAGTATCATTTCCTCTTGTATCCTTTTTATTTATTTATTTATTTATTTATTTATTTATTTATTTATTTATTTTTGGGGG
>CM052661.1:41570029-41597598 GCA_028533165.1 Leontopithecus rosalia | reverse complement strand
CCGCGTGTCTCCTCCACTGGGAATCTTCTGCTCCTGAGCGACCAGAATTTGTCTGAAAGTGTGGCGTCCTCTAGTTCTGTGAGCTTTAACTGCGAGCTGCAATCCCGAGATGTTAGCGATCGGCCATCTTGGATCGTTCTCCTTTATTTATTTTTAATTTTATTTTTTTGAGACGGAGTCTCACTCTGTCACCCAGGCTGCCATGCAGTGGTGCAATCTGGGCCCACTGCAGCCTCCACCTCCCAGGTTCAAGCAATTTTCCTGCCTCAGACTCCCAAGCAGCTGGGATTGCAGGTGCGGGCCACTATACCCGGCAAATTTTTTTGTATTTTTAGTAGACATGGGGTTTGACCATGTTGGTCAGGCTGGTGTAGATACCCTGACCTCAAATGATCCGCCCAGCTCGGCCTCCCAAAGTGCTGGGATTACAGGTGTGAGCCACCTCACCTGGCCTTTTCCATCTTTAGCACCAATTTTCTTATGTAAAAAAGTTTCCTCCTTTCACCCTCAATTTCTTGCAAAGAATAATCTGTTGTGTTTATTCACTGTATGCCTTTTAGTTTGTCTTCTTTTCTGAAATATTTCCTTTATGTAATTTTTCCTAAGTTCCATGACCTCTGATTAGGATTATACTGTTCTTTCCTGATACTCTTTATTACTACTATTTTGTGGACAGATCTTTTTTGGCAAAATTCCTTTACTGACTTAGACAGTGTTACTCTGCTCTTTCCTTTTTTTTTCCTTAGGATAACTGTGTGTAGGATTCAACCATAATTCTTTTTAGTTAGTGTGTTACTTGACATTGGATTCCTGGGCTTTGGGGGTTGGAGGGCAGGGGGGGGTTGGCTCTAGACAGCGTTTGTAGTTTCATGGTTCTAGAGCTCCCTCTGCAGTGTTTTTGTGAAGTATTAAAAAATTGGCCTTGTCTCTAGATTTTTGGCTCTTTTTCTCTTCTTTGCGGTTATCTGGACCTTACCTTCTTCTGCCCTGTTCTTCCTGTCTGGTGACCTTGGAATTCACTCCATGAGTTTCTATGCAGTGCTGGGTCCTGTCCTGAGAGGATAGGCCCTGAGGAGTCAGTTGGGAGCGACCACAAGGCAGCAGCTCCTCCCTCTCAGCTTCCCACCCGCACCAGGGACCCAGGACTCCTGCAAGCACAGCCCCCAAGGCAGTGCCCGAGGGGCTACTGGGGTGGCTTGTGAGGCTCTCCTGTCTTCCTGTGCTTCTGCCTTCTTTCCACACAGGTTCTGGTGCCCTGTGCACCTGTAGCTGCTGCAGGGTTGCCCCGTCCGCTTGTATTGGGAGTGTGGATAGACCTCGTAGATATGTTTTTTTTTTGGTAGACAATGTCTATAGTTGCATTTTTTGTTCTCCGAGTTGCTCTGTTTAATCAGGGAATTTGGAGAGGTTTTAAAAACTATGGGCCATTACATAGATTTCTAATTCTGTCTTTTTCAGGATTCTAAACAGTACTTTTTCCATTCAAATTACTTGGGTTTAAATAAAATAACTTATTGAGATCAAAAGCAACCTAAAATTAGCCATTGTAAAGGGAACAAGTCAGTGGCATTCAGCACCTTCCCAGTGCTGTGCCTCCATCGCGCACCAGAACATCTCCATCATCCACAGTGAACACTGCATCCAGGAAGCAGCTTCTCCCATGCCCTTTTCCTGAGCCCCTGGCAGTATTGTTCTGTCTAGTACATATGTTTTTAAGTTAAATGAAGCTAAATTTCATTTTCCGAGGAGTAGCTCTTTATGGTCTGTATGTCTGAAAGAATCAGGACATGTCTATAGATATATGCACTGGTAGGCTGAGCACAGTGGCTCATACCTGTAATCCCAGCACTGTGGGAGGCCAGCAGGTTTTTTTGAGACAGAGTCTGGCTCTGTTGCCCATTCTAGAGTGCAGTGACACAATCATAGCTCCTGTTACCTTGAACTCCTGGGCTTAAGCAATCCTCCCACCTCAGCCCTTGGAGTAGCTGGAACTACAGGCATGCACCACCACACCCAGCTAATTTTGAATTTTTTTTTATACAGATAGGGGTCTTGCTGTGTGGCCCAGGCTGGTCTCAAACTTCTGGTCTCAAATGAACCTCCTGCCTCAGCCTCCCAAAGTGCTGGGATTATAGGTATGAGCTAGTGTGCTCAGGCTACCAGTGCATATATCTATAAACATGTCCTGATTCTTTCAGATGAATGGCCCATTAAGAGCTACTCTTAGGAAAATAAAACAGAGCCAGACTCCATCTCAAAAAAACCTCCAAAACAACACACTGATGAAAGTATAGTCACAGAAGTTATATATCCAACAAAACCAGCTTGTGCCCACAGACATGTTCTCTAGGTGTTAAAGCACAGCTGCCTCTTACTCCGAGTACATATTTATTTTCTTTTTTTGTTTTTGAGACGGAGTCTCGCTCTGTCACCCAGACTGGAGTGCAGTGGCTGATCTTGGCTCACTACAACCTCTACTTCCTGGGCTCAAGTGATTCTCCAGACTTAGCCTCCCGAGTAGCTGGAACTACAGGCACACACCACCATGCCTGGTGAATGTTTGTATTTTTGGTGGAGACAGGGTTTCGCCATGTTGACCAAGCTGGTCTTGAAGTCCTGACCTCAAAGTGATCGGTGTACCTCAGCCTCCCAGATTGCTGGGATTACAGGCATGAGCCACCACGCCCAGCTCATGAGTACATATTGCAGTGTACACAAATGACTTCTCTCATCATTTGAGTTGTAAAGTTTCTTTTAAGACAGCATATTCTTTGACACCCTGGTATTTTAACTTAGCATTGCCCAACCAGAGCAAGGGTTTCCAAACGGTCGGAAGTCACCAACTATTCATTTTCATGGTAAAATCTGTTTATTGAAAAAATATACAGATACCCTATCTCAAAATGTAGATAGTTTTGTTGCAATAAAATGTATATAAATACAATTTTCCATTCTAATTATTCTTAGCATACCTAATTCAGTGACATTAATTACAGTCACAATGTTATATAATCATCAGCACTATATATTTCCCAAATGTTTGTTGCTACAAAGAACTCTATTAAGCAGTAACTCCCTGTTCCCTGCCACACATGAAATCACAGAATATTCAAAATTAAAAAGATATATATTAGCATTTAATACCTAAAATATAGTAAATATAGGAAAAAGGGTAATACAATATAAAAATCATAGTAATTGTGGGTAACTAGTCAGAAATAGTCATAATATAAGGCAGAATTAAGTAGAGGTTAAGTTTTTTCCCCCTTATCTGGGGCAAAATAAAACAGCAGAAAGCATTTTGCCTTTAGAGGGCAACATTCAGACCTACTTTACATTCTTTTCTTTTTATACCTTTTTTTTTGCGACATTCAGGCTCAGTTGCCCAGGCTGGAGTGTAGTGGCATGATCTTGGCTCACTGCAACCTCTGCCTTCCGGGTTCAAGCAACTCTTTTGCTTTTTAGCCTCTCCAGTAGCTTGGATTACAAATGTGTGTCACCACGCCTGGCTAATTGTGTGTGTGTATGTGTGTATTTTTAGTAGTGATGGGATTTCCCTATGTTGTCCAGGCTGGTCTTGTACTCCTGGCCTTAAATGAACCACCTGCTTTGGCCTCCTAAAGTGCTGGGATTAGAGGCATGAGCCATTACACCCAGCTTATACTCTGTCCTTGATTTCATTTGGGAAAACATTATGTTGGTGACAATGAAAAGCAATTAATTCAGGGAGGCCAGAAGAGGAAGGTGCTGGATTCAGAGCAAGCTTTTCACAAACTGGAAAAGTATGGAATAAACTCCTGCCTTCACAAAAATCAACAGACAAGTCTGGCCCCATCATGTAAGAGCTCCGTGGCCTGAGCAGCTCATGTCACTTCTCCAAGCTTGGGTTCCTCATCTGTTGCACAGGGGCAGTGGCAGGGAGGTTGGGAAGTGCTCACACAGGCCTGTTGGGAAGACTGAGGGCCTAGTCACCGTGTGAACAAGTGAAAAATTGCTGTTTCCTACACACGAATTAACTTCCCATTGTGATATACCCCAGGGCACTTGGTTGGAAGATCCCTGCCCTTCCTGCACCAGCCCTGGCATGGGGAGTGCCTGCCTGTCTAGGCTGGCACCAGGGGACTTTCCTCTGCTCGCCCACCCTGTGCTCATCTCTGCCCTCAGGTGTGGGGAGACTGGGTGAGGCCTTTTAGAGTAGGTGCTTGCCTCCCAGTGGAAACTGACTGTTCAGCTCGTAGTTCCAGGGTGGAAATCTTCAGTGTCTTCCTTCATCTCTTCCCAG
Organism: Leontopithecus rosalia; assembly: GCA_028533165.1. Taxonomy (NCBI): domain Eukaryota; kingdom Metazoa; phylum Chordata; class Mammalia; order Primates; family Cebidae; genus Leontopithecus; species Leontopithecus rosalia. The sequence continues at coordinate 41,593,316 of CM052661.1, read as the reverse complement.
GGTCATTAACACTGGTGCCAGGAAATACCCTGTGTGTTATGATTTCACTGTCTTGATTTTACCGCTCAGAGAAAATCACTCATAAAGTGTATCTCCGGACTGAGCCTGTCTGTTAGAGACTTGAAAATAGCACAGGATCCCTCATACCCCAGAGCGGGGCGTATGTGCAATTGATTCAGCTTCCCCAGAGGGCAATTTGGAAAATTATATCAAACCTAAAATATACACACCCTTTGACTCAGAAATCCCACTGTGTTAATCTCTCTTGAAAAAAATCAGTAAGACTGTATATACCTCTATAGAAAAGATAATTATGATGACACTGTTTACAATAAAAATAGAAAATGTTCATCTTCAGGGGAATGTTGACATAAATTGCAGTTGTTGAACTGTATGGAATAGAGTGCAGCTGTAAAGAGTAAGGGACTGATGGCAAAAGATGTATATGAGATGTTTTTGTGTTGAAAGAGCAAGCAACAGAATAACCTATAAAACTGTTTTTAAGAAGCACTGCAAGGTGGGTTGATCATCTGAGGTCAGGTGTTTGAGGCCAGCCTGACCAGTATAGTGAAACCCTGTGTCTACTAAAAATACAAAAGTTAGCCAGGCATGGTGGTGGGTGCCTGTAATCCTAGCTACTTGGGAGGCTGAGAGAGGAGAATTGCTTGAACCCAGGAGGCAGAGGTTGCAGTGAGCTGAGATGGCACCATTGCACTCCAGCAATGTGAGACTCTGTCTTAAAAAGAAAAAACGCACTGTGTTTGGGTACGTGTATGCACATGTGAAAGATTTGAAGTTAGATGAGTAAATTAGAAGTAGGGCAGGATTAGACCGGCTATCGTTGCCACTGCACTTTCTTGTCCCCTGTGGCCTCCTCTGGGACAATTCATTCTTCCTTGATTTCCTGTCTACAGTAACATGCAAGCCATCCCATTTTTTTCTTTTCTCCTTCCCTTTCATTTTCTTCCCTTCTCTTCTCCTCCTCCTTGCCCTCTTCCCTCTCTCCCTGCCCTCCCTCCCTCCCTCTGTTTTTTAGGTTTTCAGCAAAATTGACCAGAAGGTGCAGAGAGAGAGTTCCCATACACCTCCTGTCCCCACATACATACGGCCTCCCCATTAATCAATATCTCCTGCAGAATGGTGCATTTGTTAAAATCAGACACATAATAATCACCCAAAGTTCACAGTTTGCATCAGGCTTTGCTGTTGGTGTTGTAATGAATCCACCATTACAGTATCATATGGAATAGTTTTGCTGCCCTAAAAACCCGCCATGCTCCACCTATTCATCCCTCCCCCCAGCCCCTGGTAGCCACTCATCCTTTTACTGTTTCCATAGTTTTGCCTTTTCCAGAATGTCACGGAGTTGGAATCATACGGTGTGTAGCTTCTCAGATTGGGCTCTTTGACCCAGCAATATGCATCTAAGTTTCCTCCATATCTTCTCATGCCTTGGTAGCTCATTTCCTTTAAGTGCTGGACAATATTCTGTTGCCTGCATGTACCACAGTTTGTTTATTCACCTACTAAAGGACACCCTGGTTGCTTTTAAGTGTTGGCAGTTATGAATAAATCTGCTTTCAACACTGGTGTGAAAGTTTTTAAGTGAAAACGTAAGTTTTCCACTCCTTGGGTGAACAAGGAGCACAATTGCTGGGCGGTACGTAGAGTATGTTTAGATTTGTAAGAAACTGCCAAGTTATCCTCTGAAGTTTTGCATTTCCACCAGCCATGGATGAGGGTTCCCGTTGGTCCGCATCCTTGGCAGCGCCTGTTGTAGTTAGTGTTGTTTGTCCATTCTAACAGATGTGTAGAGGTGTCTCATTATTGTTGTTTTGAGACAAAGTCTCCTTCTGTCATCCAGGCTGGAGTGCAATGGTGTGATCTTGGCTCACTGCATCCTCTGTTAACCAGGTTCAAGTGATTCTCCTGCCACAGCCTCTCGAGTAGCTAGGATTACAGGTGTACGCCACCATGCCTGGCTAATTTTGTATTTTTAGTAGAGATGGGGTTTCTCTATGTTGGTCAGTCTGGTCTTGAACGCTTGACTTCAGGTGATCTGCCCGCCTCAGCCTCCCAAAGTGCTGGGATTATAGGTATGAGCCACCTTTTGTTTGGCTGGCCCAATAGAGCATTTTTAACTAAAATATCTGTAATTCAGTATTAGTTTGCCCCAAATCAGTATTGTATATACTAGATTCTTAGATTAGTCAACAAAATTCTACTGACTCAAACATTTCTCCCATAAGCTAAAATCCTAGTAATTTAATGAACCAAACCAAAACAAAGACTCTAATCCTACCTTCTTGAGTGCTGGCATTTGAAAGAACACATTCATTCAGTAACTGTTTATTGAGTGCCCACTCAGCCTTGGCCTGATGATGTCTTTTTCTTCAATAGAAGCCTGTTTTTACCCTCTGGAAAAAACACCATCTCTGTTTGTGGCCAGGTGAGGGCGGGGTTTGGAGAGGATAAGGGATGGAGGGGTTAGCTGGAGCCTGTCTGCAGATCCTGGATTCGGGAGCACCTGGAGCAGCCGCCCCTTGTCCAAGCTTTGGAGGGCAGCTGTGGAGGGCCTGTTGCCCAGTCCCAGGCCAGGAGTGTGTCATAGCTCAGCTTCAGTGTTGGGCGTGGCTAGTAGTGATCGATCTGGACCTCCTGAGAGCAGGTTGGTTTGGTGTGGAGCCAGGTGTTTTGCAGAAAGTATTTTTAAGGTGTAAAATGAGAGCTCCCATAGAAGAAAAGGGGCACTTGGACTTGGATTCTGGCTGAGAGACTTCCTGGGTGAGAGGAGGATTTGGAAGTGGTGACACAGAACTGGGCTCATTAGTGTAGTAATGTGATAGAAGCTGTTTACTCCCGACTTGCAGAGTGACTTTTTTTTTGTCCTTTAGCACACCTGGTTTGGCTACGTCCTGCCCAAGCATTGAGGCCTGATGGGACATGACCGGGGTTTAGCTGTGTTTGGGTGTGTGGCACTGCCAGCACGAACTGCTCGGATCCCCAGCAGTGAGTCAGGGATAGGAGCAGAATCCCAGTCACGTCCCGCTCTGAGTCAGGCTTGCAGGCCCTGGCAGCCTCATCTGCTGTTACATAAACGGCAGGCCATGAATTCCAGGCGTCAGCCGCCCTGCATCCAGAGAGCTCATTCCTGCAGCCTCCCTTTCCAAAGCAGCATTACTTAAAAGTTGTTTTCTCCAAGAAAATGATAGTTCCATCTTAGTGATCGCAGCAGTTAGATGATTGATGAGGTATTTTTCCTGTCCGAACACTGAGTATTCCCAGTTTGGAGTCATTTTGTTCTTCTTTTTGATTGAATGATGGTGATTTTTTGTCCCCCGCCCCTTTTTTTTAATTTAAGAAACAGGGCCATGCTCTGTCCCTGCCAGGTTGGAATGCAGTGGTGCAATCATGACTCACAGCAGCCTAGAACTACCGGGCTCAAGCAATCCTCCCACCTCAGCCTCCTCATTAGCTACAACTACAGGCGTGTGCCACCATGCCTAGCTATTTTTAATTTTTTCGGTAGAGATGGAGTCTCACCATCTTGCCCAGGCTAGTCTGGAACTCATGGCCTCAGGTGATCCTCCTTCCTTGGCCTCCCAAAGTGCTAGGATTACAGGCATGATCTACTGTGCTGGGCCCATCCTTACTTTTCAACATAGCTATCAGAAAACCATTCGGCATGAACCACTAGAAAGATGATCCTTACTATGAGAAAGAAAGGCTCACATTTGAAGTCTGCACTCCTTAGAACTAAGACTTGATTTTTCTGGTGATAGGAAATATTTTTTTTTTACAGATCTCTCAAAGGCCTTGGTTCTGACAGAAATTGGCTCCAAGCGTGACCCTGCCACCCTGAAGCTATTCCTGAGTAACATGGAGCGGCTGCTGCACGCCAAGGCACATGGGTACGATGTTCAGTTTGGGGAACACCCTGCAGCCAGAGGAGGAAGAATGGAATGTGGGCTTGCTAAAACTCCTGCGGGATTTGAGGAGGAAGTCTGGTGTGGAAGAAGTGGGAGGGGCACATGAACACCAGGCTCAGGCAAGCCCCATAAGGCCACTGCCCGCAGAGATGCTCCTAAATAGCCAGGCCTCTGGAGATGGGTGGGCACCTGTGTCCCTTCTGATCAGAATCCGTGGAACTGACCTCATGCAGCTCAACCAGCGAATGGTGCAAGTACTTAAAGTCTTTCCCAAGTGGACCTGGCATCAGACAGATTTATCAAAAGCCCTGTGAATCCTCTTTGTCGCTTGCCTTCCCAGTAGGGCTGTGCTGTGACCCCTAGCTGTGTGAGGCCACTGACACTTAATATCATGTTCAGTAGAGGAAGGATTCAGTTCCCTGGTTGCTGCATCTCAGGTGCTCAGTAGCCAGGTTGGCTGGGAGCTGTCACGGCACAGAACATTTGTGTCTGGCAGAGTCCTGTTGGTCAGCGGTTCCAGGCCCTACATTCTGCTTCCAGAGCTTTGGTGGAAGAGCAACGCCTCATTTTTCACTAGGGGACATGCTCAGCCCAGGTACATGGCTGAAGTCAGCTTGCAAACCACAGCAAAAGCTCTCCTCCCGCCTGCATCTGTCCTCCCCTCCCTCTCCCCAGGGTCCGAGTGATCGGAAGCTCCACATTGGCCCTCTGCCACCTGGCCTCAGGGGCTGCGGATGCCTATTATCAGTTTGGCCTGCACTGCTGGGACCTGGCGGCTGCCACAGTCATCATCAGAGAAGCAGGTGGCATCGTGATAGACACTTCGGGTGAGCTATCCTGTCCTTGGGATGCAGCAGCAGAAACTAGACAGAGAGACACTGTGGGTGGGGCACTTCCTGAGGTCCCCAGTTACTAAATTTCCCACCTTCCCCAGTGTTTTGGGTTTTTCGTTTTTTTTTTTTGAGACAGAGTCTTGCTGTTGCCCAGGCTAGAGTACAGTGGTGTGATCTCGGCTCAATAAAGCTGTTGACCTCCCCGGTTCAAGCAGTTCTTCTGCCTCAGCTTCCTAAGTAGCTGGGATTACAGGTGCGCGCCACCACACCTGGCTAATTTTTGGTAAAGATGAGGGTTCACCATGTTGGCCAGGCTGGTCTCGAACTCCTGACCTCAGGTGATCCACCTGCCTCGGCTTCCCAAAGTGTTGGGGTTACAGGCCTGAGCCATGGAGTTTGGGCCAGTGAAAGTTTTCTAAGGCCTCCCACAAGAATCCAGTGAGGTGGGCAGAGCAGGTATCATGGTCCCCAAATTTCTGAGGTTAGCTTCTTCCGAAAGGCCCCATAGCTTGGTATTGGGTCAGCATCAGCACAGGGCATGAGTGTCCAGTAGGGTTTTGCAGAATGATTCTGGAAGATGACTGTTCCTTCTCCTTCACGATCCCTTGAGGCCCAGTGACTGAGCTCCTGGGAGCATAAGTGAGCCCCTAACCCTGTGCTGCCTGCTACATCCACATAGCTTCAGGCAGATAAGCCAGGTGAATCCATCAGATCCCATTCTATCCCAGCTTTTTGCAGAAACACTGTGGCTCACTTTTATCTATTGGGCATGGACAGGAGATGTTTGGTAATTTGATTTCTACTTGTTTCCTGTTTGTCCTTTCAAAAGGATTGACTGAGCTATTGGTAGGGTATAAAAATGAAGAGGTATCAGCCATCAGCAGCAGGACTAGGCAGGTCCATTCCACATGTATGTATGTATGTTTTTGAGATGGAGTCTCGCTCTGTCACCCAGGCTGGAGTGCAGTGGTGTGATCTCGGCTCACTGCAACTTCTGCCTCCCAGGTTCAAGCGATTCTCCTGCCTCTGCCACCTGAGTAGCTGGGATTACAGGAACATGCCACAACTGCCCAGCTAATTTTTTGTATTTTTAGTAGAGAAGGGCTTTCACCATGTTAGCCAGACTGGTCTTGAACTCCTGACTTCATGATTTGTGCACCTTAGCCTCCCACAGTGCTGGGATTACAGGCATGAGCCACTGCAGCCAGCCCCATTCCACATTTTAAAGGTCCCATCACTCTGGATTTTACCACTAGAGCACCTGAAGGCTCATGTATGTGAAAGAGGGTCTCCATCTATGCAGTCAGACCTGTTTCATATCCCCCAGGAAGATTCAGGGCTTTACTGTCTTGCCCCAGGTGCTTAGACTGTGGGCAGGCAGCTTTGGCCCCACCCAGACCTGTTGAGGCAGAGCCTTTGTTTCACAAGCCCTGGCTGACCCCTCTGCATAGTCAAGCTTGAGAAGGGTAGCTCCCCTGTTCGGGTCTAGCCCATCACTTGCATTTCTTAGGACTTTATGCTCTCCACTTCTAAGGCAGAGACAGCTTCAGAGCTACACTCTGTACTGTGCAGCCGTGACTGCCTTCATACGGGGGTGGGGCGGAGAGAGGCTCCATCCCTCTATTCTTTGTCAGATTCACTCCTAGACCACCTGAGTTGGGGCTTGGGCATAGTTCCATGTGCCGTTTCCTGTGCTGTATGCATGTGGGTAACTTGTTATGCAACATTGTTCAGCCCTCTCTGGTAACCCGGGTGCCTGGCTCTCTCCCTCTCTGTCCCCAGGTGGACCCCTCGACCTCATGGCTTGCAGAGTGGTTGCTGCGGGCACCCGGGAGATGGCGATGCTCATAGCTCAGGCCTTACAGACGATTAACTATGGGCGGGATGATGAGAAGTGACCGCAGCTGAGGCAAAGCTGCTCCCAAGGCCTCCCTAGGCTGCTGTGGGCTCCTGGGGAGGTGGCCCTCGTGGCCCGCGCTCCATGCCAGTGGCTCATGCTCTGCTCCTGGCTACCCCAGAGGGAGCTGTCGCGCTACAGTGAGTGGCTGGCCTTGTAAATCCATGTCTCTCTCACCGGGATTTTTGGTTTTTAGCTGTTTCTTTCTTTAATCTCATGTAGCTTTCTTCAGGTTAGTACGCGTTCTTCTGTCAAGGCCAAAACGCAAATCTCCTGTGAAATATGTATTAATAATCCAATCTTGATTTTTTTCCCCCTCAGAATATAAATCTCAGGTAATAAGGCTTTAGAACTGCTGATAAAGCAGACTGTTCTCAGGCCCTTCCCCCCGGGGTACTTCAGAATGCAATAAATCAAAACAGTGGCCCTCTGTGTATCTGTTTCCTCTATAAGTGTGTCGTCTGCTTCCCAAACAACACTGTGGCCCTCATCCACTGCTGTGGATCTATGCTCTCAGGAAGCTGTGCGAATGAAACCCATAGCCTACTGTGTGCCGACCACTGCCTCTGATGAGCTCCCTGAAGGCAACCCCAGTGATTATGATGTGATGCTCAGAACCCAAGACACAGGACAGACAAAAGTAAACTAACCTCTGAAAGCTGTTGTTTCTGTGATCAGTTTTTTTGTTTTTGTTTGAGTTGGTGTCTTGCTCTGTCTCCCAGCCTGAAGTGCAGTGGTGTGATCACAGTAGCCTTGACCTCAGGACTTAAGGGATCCTCCTGCCTCAGCCTCCTGAGTTGGGACCACAGGCACTCACCACCATGCCAGGCTAATTTTTAAAAATTTCTTGGTAGAGATGTGGTCTCACCGTATTGCCCAGGCTGGTCTCAAACTCCTGGGCTCAAGTGATTCTCGAACCTCAGCCTTCCAAAGTGCTGAGATTGAATCAACATAACTGACCAATCTGTGATCAGTTTAAAGAGGAGAAACTGGGCCTTATTTGTTTCTCTTTAGGAGGCAGAATCATATGTAAGAATAATTCTAATGAGGATATTAACTGGTTGGCCAGGTATCTTTTTTGAAGTTTAAGAGTTGAAAAAGCCTTGGCCAGTTGTGGTGGCCCAGGCCTATTCCCAGCACTTTGGGAGGCTGAGGCAGGTGGATCACTCGAGGCCAGGAGTTTGAGACCAGCCTGGATGACATTATGAAACCTTATCTCTACTAAAAATATAAAAATTAGCTGGATATGATGGCACGTGCCTCTAATTCCAGCTAGTTCGTAGGCTTGAGGCCCAAGAATCACTTGAACCCAGGAGGTGGAGGTTGCAGTCAGCTGAGATCAGACTGCTGCACTCCAACCTGGGTGACAGAAGGAGACTGTCTCAAAAAGAAAAATAAAAAAAAAAAATAGCCAGGCATGGTGGCATGCACCTGTAATCCCAGCTACTTAGGTGGCTGAGGTGGGAGAATGGCTTGAACCCAGGAGGCGGGGGTTGCCTTGAACCAAGATTGCATCACTGCCCTCCAGCCTGAGTGATAGAGTGAGACCCTGTCTCGGGAAAAAAAACAAAAAGCAGTGAGTGTGAGGCAGGTGACACAGATGGAAGATGAAGACCTAGAGGATGAAAGGAAGGGACTATTGCAAAAATCTGGAAGTCCAGCTTCAAAGCCAGGAGTGCGGAGCCTGTGGGGCAGGGCCACCGTCACTAAGCCGGACTGGACAGAGGCCTAAATCTGAACCTGAAGTTGGAGGAAGAGGGGAACAATGCTGCTGGCCTCTGGGAATGGGAAGATCCTAAGGAGTGACTCCAGCACCCAAGTTCCTAAGCAAGAAGTAGCCACACAGCTTCCTAGAGTGTGGCATCTCACGAGGGCCTCCTGGAGCAGAGGTTTCAGTTTGTGACTAGTCACGTGTTCCATCTTAGCAGACACATGGGTAAACAGGAGCCCTGCCCGCCAGGCACCCCCTGGACTCTGCAGGCTGGCAGCGTCCACATGACAGCACCGAACAGGCCAGCTGGAGATGTGAGTGGGGAGGGGAAAAGGATCTGGAGCAGGACATTCAGGTGGAGACAGAGAGAAATGGCTAGGGCTGCAATGGGGTAAACACATTTGGTTTTCCATGGCTGCAGGAGGCATCTTGTCGCTTGGAGGTTTGGGGAGGTGACGCTTAAACACATGGGCCTCTGGGCAAGGTGGCTCATGCCTGTAATCTCAGGAGGCTGAGGTGGGTAGATTACCTGAGGTCGTGAGTTCGAGACCAGCCTGACCAACATGGAGTTGGTCTCTATTAAAAATACAAAACACGCCTGTGATCTCAGCTATTTGGGAGGTTGAGGCAAGAGAATCACTTGAACCTGGGAGGCGGAGGTTGTGGTGAGCTGAGATCGTGCCACTGCATTCCAGCATGGGCAACAACAGCAAAAATCTGTCTCAAAGAAAAACAAACACCAAAAATCAAAAAACACATGGGCCAACTCAAGGCCTTGGGCACCATGCGGAGCAGTCTAAACTTTGTGCTGGAAACACAGGGAGGATACTTGTGATACTGTGTGTGTCAGTCCTTCTACTGAAGAGCCGGTTCTAACCATCGTCAAGTGAGAGAAGCAGCAGCCCTCAGGTGGCAGGTGTAGCTCATTCAGTGAGAATGTCATGGTTGTCAGTCATGCCACATGGTTGCCCTTCAGTAGAATGATCTGATACGTCTATGCAGAAAATAATTTGAAGGGCTTTGGCAGTTCCCTGTGGGCTTCTCGTACTGAATAATGGAATGTCAGAAGGGGGTGTCCCTTAGGAATCATGTGGCCTGACCTCCTGACCTCCAGGTCCCACCAGCCACTAATCTTGCAGGAGATTGTAGGCATGTCTAGTACATCCAACACTAGAAAAGTTATGGCTTTGGACAGGGAATCCTGTGCCAAACTTGAGGGAAGAAGCCAGTGTGCAGGGACATGAGTTGCTCAGGTTGTATGGTGTGCCACCTTATATCCACTGCCTAGGTCCAGATGGCTGGGGATCCTCCATCTCCTGCCCCTGCCCAAGAATGGCCTCAGTCCTCAGACCTGCATTGGCTGGGTATGTAACATTCACCACCTGGACCATGTTCCCCAAAAGCCATCTCAGAAAGGGTCAGAATGGCCTGCAACTGCTGCCCACTGGAAGTTTCCATGCTGTGAAGTTATTGGTTCCCCACCTGTAAGTCTGGAATGCCACCATGTGGTCCCAAGGCCTCTGCCTTTGACAGGGTAGTAGCTCCCAGCCTCTCCCAAGTGGCAAGCCTGCCTGGGCATAGAGGGCCAAGTCTGCTAGCCTCCTTGGCTTAGAGAAGAGTTTTTCTGAGATATTAGTAACCGTGAGTTAGCACATGTAGCAAGTGTACAGGCATCAGCCTAAAAAGCTCAGTTAGGGATCTCCGGAATAAATGGGCTCGCTCTGGACTAGGCAAGGGATTGCAGTTTGGGATGTGTGTGCTATGATGATGGATCAGGGTACATCCAGGGATGTCACAGCAAAGAGGAATATTTTTCTTTTTTTGAGACGGAGTCTTGCTCTGTCACCCAAGCTGGAGTGCAGTTGGTGTGCTCTCGGCTCACTGTAACCTCTGCCTCCTGGGTTCAAGTGATGCTCCTGCCCGGCTTATTTTTGTATTTTTAGTAAAGATGGATTTTGCCATGTTGATCAGGCTGGTTTCAAACTCCTGACCTCAAGCTATCTACTCACCATGGCCTCCCAAAATGCTGGGATTATAGGCATAAGCCACCGCACCCAGCCAAAGAAGAATCTTTTAAAGACAAATAGATGTGCACACGAGCTGCTTTGAAACAAGCCTCCTAGGTGACAGAGCTCACTGCAGGAGTTGGCTCTGTGTGTCGGTGGAGGCAGCTGTTGCCAGGTCAGTGTGGCATGCTGGTGGTGGATCTGGAAGACCGCGGCCTTGAGAAGTCCTTGCAATAAATCCTGATGCTGGTCTACCTGCAGGAACGTCTTGGGATAAGTACTGTTTCAGGCATGTGGGTGTGAGGGCTTCTTCATGGCCTTCCCCCAACTCCATTTTGCTGGAGTTTGATATAAGCGGCTCCATTTTGTTAGCAGCAGCTTTCACGAAGCTTGTGTTTTCGTTTGTTTTTGGGTTGCAACAACAGGAATTGAATTAAAGCCCTTAATATGTATTGCCATTGAAATGTCTGTTTTCATGTTCTGTAAACTTTTTTTTTTCCAGTTTGTAAAAGAAGGGAATATAGATACAATCAGGTTTGATATCTCCAGATTTTAGGCCACGCGGTGGCTCACGCCTGTAATTTCAGCACTTTGGGAGGCCAAGGTGGTCACCTGAGACCAGCCTGACGTGGGGGCACACACCTGTAGTCCCAGCTACTTGGGAGGCTGAGGCAGGAGAATTGCTTGACCCAGGAGGTGGAGGTTGCAGTGAGCCAAGATCACCCCACTGCACTCTGGTCCGGGCCACAAGAGTGAAACTCCATCTTTAAAAAAAAAAACTCTAGATTTTAATAAAATCAATATTCATGTGCAAAAGTTTAACAATGTTTCCCTTTTTGCATTATTTGAACTGAATGCAGCTGGCCTCCTACCTGCTTTCCTGGCAGAAGGGGAAGGTGGAATGTGCCAGCCGCCTACTAGGCAATAGTGCCTATGGTGAAACAGCTTCTGGCAGGCAAGGGAAGCTGATTTGGGAGGAGCCATCACTAAGTAACCGAACGGAGCTATTCTATGGGCTTCCTTGGGTGTGGTGACTCCTGGAGAGACTGGTTCCGGCGTGGAATGAGGCTTCCAGACTGGGCGGCCTCCACACGTGGCGGTGAGTTGGCTCCTCCCTCCCCAGCTGCTTGCTGTGTGGACGCTGTAAGGGCTCCTGAGGAAGAGGAGTTCGGGGGACTGGGTCCTGTCCTGCAGCTTCCGGGTGGACCGCTGCAAGGCGCGTCCTCGCAAGCGTAGAAGGAAGGCTCTTTTAGACACGAGTCATCTCGTGTCTCTTTTGGCCGCCTCGTCATCTCCTCCCTGTGGCTTCGATCCACCAGCGCGGTCTTTAGATGCTCTGGGCTCTGACTGTCTCCCTCTTCTTCAAATCACGAGGGCACTCGGTCACCGCGGTGCGAGAGGCAGGTGGCCCCAGCGTCCCTATCTCCTCGTTCACGTCTCCAAGGCACCCGGCCGACCCCAAGCCGCCCATCCTGAGTCCCCGTGGCCAGGAGCAGGCAGGGCTGGGGCTGGATAGAGGGGCTGGGGCGCCGCGGATTGGCGCCGGTGTCAGGGACGACGCGGTGCCCCGGGCACTCCCTGAGCGCCGCCAGCACCTCCCCCAGGGCGCCCCCATTGCGCTCCGGCGACCCGCGCTCTCTGACCCGGTCACTGACGGGGGTGACGGCCGCGTTCATGGGACCAAGTGGACCCACCCTGGGAGCCGGGGCTTTCTCCTCACTGTCAGGGAGCTCTGGGCTGCGAGATGACAGCACAACGGGAACAGCCTCACCGGGCCCTGGCCGAAGCAGCCTCGCTGGGACAAGCCATCGCTGGAGGTTGTCTCCGCAATCCACGGCTCCGCGCCGCCTTGTCCCGGTACCCGCCTCACGCCGCGCAGGCGGTCGCTGCGGGCCTAGGGCGCTTCATTTGCCAAGGGCAGCGCGCCCCCTGCTGTCCGCGCTAACTAACTGCGCGGCGCGGGAGGCCGCAAACGGCCCCCCGACCCCATCCCGGGGGCGCCCTCCGGAAAGATTTGGGCTGGGGCTCGTCCTGTGTCCTTGGGCGAGGCCGTTTGTCCCTGTTCTGGGTGGAACTCAACCGTGGGGCTCGGCTGTATCCGTGACGGCAGGGGCGCGGGACAGCAAGTGCTGTGACAGAACACATGCCGTTATTCCCTGCATTGTGACGCACTGTAAGTGCACAACCAAAAAAAACAACTCGGGCCATGGTTAAAGAGAGGACATGCAGTAAAAATTTAAGCCTGATAAAAAAAGTAGAAAACTAGTTCATCCGGAGTTTAATCAAGTTTTTGAGAAGAGGGTTTATTTTATTAATTGGAACAAGATTCAGGGGCGGAGTTATTGAATGCATCAGGGTTTGACACATTTACATTTTATAAAAATAAAAAGATGCTTAAATAATGCAATGATAGAGGCCGGGCATGGTGGCTCACACCTGTAATCCCAACACTTTGGGAGGCAGAGGCAGCAGATCAGCTGAAGTCAAGAGTTCAAGACCAGCCTGGCAAACATCGTGAAGCTGCCGTCTCTACTAAAAATACAAAAATTAGCTGGGCGTGGTGGCACGTGCTTGTAGTTCCAGCTACTGTCCTAGGATCCTGAGGTTAAGTTGCTTGAACATGGGAGGCCATGGCTTTATTTTCAAAATCTTCCCAGAACACTAGGAAAAATCTTAATTTAACTTGACTTGGCTGAATGTTGCTAATCACCTTTTATTTAATATGTCCTAACCACATCGGTTACTAGCTGTGTGAGACCTCGGACAGGATTTTTACATTATCTCTGCCTCAGTTTCCTCATCAGTAAAATCTTGGTACCTATTCATAGGTTAAAGATTAAGTGAGAGAAATATTGGTGGTGAGGAAAAATGTTTCCTCTACCATCTTACGTTCAGTTAATGGGGACCCACAAATTACACAGAAAAAAAATTAAAAGAGAAAAGGTATACATTTTTTATTAGTCTTTATGTACATAGGAATTCACAGAAAAGAAGTGGAAAAGAAGCAGTGAGACTCAGGGGCTGATAACTTTAACAAAGAAGAGGGTTTGACCTTGAGGGAGGATAAGGCACTGGGAAGTGACTGGGGAGAATTTGGGGAAGGTGATGGAAGACAAGGCTATTACAGAAAAGCTGGTTTATGTAGACTCATCTTGGTGCTGACTCTGGTGATAAGAGCCACTCTCTTATTGGTGGGGGTGAGGGGGATACCTTCTTGAGATACTTTATGCCACCTTCACAAAGAGACACTTGTGATCTGATTTCAGGCAGAAAATGAGAGGACAGAGAACTCCTTAGGCATCTGTGGATCCTCCATTTACCTTCAGCTCAAAATGATCCAAATATGATTTAGTAGAAAAACACCTTTGGAAGGGCTCGTTCTTTGGCTAACTCTTGGGCACGTGGTTTTCAGCACTCGTGTGTTGGGTCTTTTCCTCCCAGGGACAGCCCCCTTCCTCTGTCTTTTCTGTCATTTGTTGTAGAAGGATGGTCACAGGGAAGAGCACAGCCACAGGTCCCAGCAGCCTACAGCTTCACCCAGCCTCACACACGGTTGAGCTTACTGTTCTCACAGCAGCCTCTGCTCCACCCAGCCTCACACATGGGTGAGCTTACGGTTCTCACTGGACCAGCATCTGTTTGGACCAGTTTTGCTGTGGGTCACCAATTTCTTAAAAGTCCAACAAAATTCTTCTTCTGTCTTATTGTGTCCCAACAGCATAGCATGGATCTGGTGGGAGTGTTCTCTCTCTGGCTTTCTGCTGGCTGGAATGTGGATCCCTGGCCTGGGTCTGGAGGTGGCTGGCTGTCAGGCAGGGGCTGCATGAGCAATACTTTTCTGTACGACTGTCCCAGTTCTCATGGGACTTTGTCTCAATAAGGTCTCTCACAGCCCATAAGGGACCCCTGTCCTCTGTCCTCTCATTGCCTTGGGTAGTAAAGTCCCACCTCAGTATCACCGGCCTCGTATATGGTTTAGCAGGTTTGTGGAACTGGAGGTGGCTCATGTTTGTGGGAGACCAGAGACCCAAATTTCCACAAACACTGTACTGCTTGTGACGAGGGTCTGTGCTTTCTTTCTCTCTGGCTATCTTTGGGAGGTGACTCTGGCCCATGGGGGCTGCAGCTTTTGCACCTTTTATGGGGACACCTGGGGTTTCCATGGTTCAGCCATAAACAAGCTTATTGGTTTTAAGTCACATTTACATTTATATTATATTTACATTTACATTACATTTAAGTCACATTGCATATTTACAAAAGGTGTACCTCTGGAAAGATCCTTTGGTTTGGAAAAGCTTTTGCATTTGAAAGGATTTTTAGAGAACTTTCATCCTAAACAAATAACTATTGGGACCTAGAAGTGTCTTAGTCACTTTGGGCTGATCTAACAAATTACCATAGGTCAGGCTGGGTGAGGTGGCTCATGCCTGTAATCTCAGCACTTTGGGAAGCCCAGGCTGGTGGATCACAAGGTCAGGAGTTCAACACCAGCCTAGCCAAGATGGTAAAACCCTGTCTCTACTAAAAACATAAAAAAATTAGGTGGGTGTGGTGGCAGGTACCTGTAATCCCAACTACTTGGGAGGCTGAGGCAGAGAATTGCTTGAACCCAGGTGGCAGAGGTCGCAGTAAGCCGAGATTGCATCACTGCGCTACACCTGGGCAACAGAGTGGCACTCTGTTTCAAAAATAAATAAACAGACGTATTACCATAGGTGATGACATAAACCACAAACATTGATTTCTCACCATTCTGGAAAGCTGCAGGGGCCTACATGGTCAGGCTCTTGGTGAGGGTGCTCTTCCTGGCCCTGGCCTTCCCTTGGTGCATGCATGGAGAGAGACATAGATGTGGGGGAGGAGGGAGCCCTATAACCCCAAAAGTCTTAATTCATTCCAGCATCAGCTCTAAAGTCTAAAGTCCAAAGTCTCATCTGAATATCATCTAGGCTGGATATGGTGGCTCACACCTGTAATCTCAGCACTTAGGGAGGCAGAGACGGGAGTATCATTTGATCTCAGGAGTTCCAGATGAGCCTGGACAACATGGCAAAACTCCATCTCTACAAACATTTTTAAAAATTAGCCAGAAATAGTGGTGCAGGCCTGTTAGAAATAAATTTTCAGTGCAGCAAAAGAAATAGCACTCAAACACAAATTTCCTCAACAAGGCAAATTTACTCCTGCAGGAGGGTGTGTCTCGCATATGGAGCAATGCGGAAGCACCCAGAACAAAGGAAAGCAGGGTTTTTTATTATTTCTAATGCAGCTTGTCCCCATTACTGTGTCCTGCCTCAATTGGCTGGAGTTGGACTGCACAATCTAAGCGGAACCTGGTTGGCTAACTTCAAAAGTGCAGGAATGTGGTTACAACAGTGGGAAGGCAGGAAGATCGGCTGGGAAAGCTGTTAAAGGAGTGAGGGAGTGATTTCTTGGAGGGCATGCCTGAGCACAGCAGGGCAGGAGGGGCTGATAGATTGGCAGGCAAGATTACTTTAGACAAAGAACAGGTTAATAAGACTTCAGGACAGACAGAACAAGGAAGTAAAAACCTCTTGGGGAAGAACACCTTGTTTGTAACAAAGTGAAACTCTTTGAAGAGGAACTATCTCAACTACTTGTTTTTAATAAGGCCTGTAGTCCCAGCTGAGGTGAGTGGATCACTTGAGCCAGGTGGTGAAGGCTACAGTAAGCAAAGATTGTGCCACTGCACTCCAGCCTGAGCAACAGAGTGAGACCCTGTCTCCAAAAAATGAAAATAAGATAAATATCTAAATCACCTATGGATGAGACTCAAGGTATGAGTCATTCCCGGGCAAAATTCTCTAGCTGTAATCTTGTGAAAGCAAGCAAGTTATGTACTTCTAAAATACAATAGAATTATTATCAGAAAAGGCTCCTGGGGTCCTGATCCAGACTCCAAGAGAGAGTTCTTGGACCGCATGCAAGAAAGAATTTGGATGAGTTCACAGAGTAAAGTGACAGGAGTTTATTAAGAAATTAAAGGAATAAAAGAATGGTTACTCCATAGACAGAGCAGGGTGTCCCCAAAAGCAAGAGTAGGAATGTGCCCATCTTAGTTATAGCGCCTGATTCTGTACAACAAAGTGAAAAGCCGTGAAGCAGATGTGCTGTAGATACTAAAAGGGCTGTGAAAACGGATGGCTCATCTTTGTCTAACTACTCTCTTCCTTGAGAATCGATATTATCCTTAAAGATAAACCAATTTTTTAAATTGCATTTTAGGTTTTGGGGTACATGTGAAGAACATGCAAGATTGTTGCATAGGTACACACATGGCAGTGTGATTTGCTGCCTTCCTCCCCTTCACCTATATCTGAGAAACCAATTTTTAAACTAATTGTTCTTAAGATATTTCCTGGGTCTTTTAAGTCGTGGATCTGTTTAGTCCTGGGTCTGTTCAGTAAATATTATTAACCTCTTCCCTTAACTGTAAACCTCCTGTGATTAAAGAGGCCTAACTTTCTGGGAATGATGCCCAGCAGTTCTCAACCTCATTTTACCCAGCCTTTATTTTATTTTATTTTATTTTATTTTATTTTATTTTATTTTTATTTTTATTTTTGAGACTGAGTTTCACTCTTTTCACCCAGGCTGGAGTGCAATGGCACAATCTCGGCTCACCGCAACCTCCGCCTCCTGGGTTCAGGCAATTCTCCTGCCTCAGGCTCCTGAGTAGCTGGGATTACAGGCACGCGCCACCGTGCCCAGCTAATTTTTTGTATTTTGAGTAGAGACGGGGTTTCACCATGTTGACCAGAATGGTCTCGATCTCTTGACCTCGTGATCCACCCGCCTCAGCCTCCCAAAGTGCTTACCCAGCCTTTATTCAAAATGGAGTCACTCTGGTTCAAACTCCGACAGTGAGACAGGAATATAATAGACATTCCCATTCCGAAGGCAGAAACAGGAAAGTAGGAATGAATGGGGTGACCCAAGCAAATAATCAAAACCTAGGCAAGGTAAATTCCATTAGATCTTATTTCCTCCCAACTTTCAGATATTTTTAATCAGTGTAATCCTCAACACAATAATCAATGTGATTTCAAGCATTTGGAAGAACAATATTTCCTGGGTAAGGGGGAAATTGTGCAGATAGCTTCTGAAAGTCTTCCAGTCTTAATAGCTTTATGGTGAAACATTTCATCTAGAAGTTTGGACCTCTGTTTTCAGTTTGCTGGAATCCATATTCACTGAGCAGAGCTTGTACTGATCACTGGGACCCAGTTTCTTCCAGGGCTCTGGGTTATTCCTCCTGTCCCAACTGACATTTGGATTGAACAATGCAAGATGTCAATCTTGTGGTGCAAGATGGACCGTGCTGCTTTATACCTGCAGCTCCAGTGGATAAAAGAGGGACTCAAGCTCAGATACTTCCTGGCCTGACTGAGGATCTGGTGGAGCATATGTGCATCAGAGATCGCCACTGCAAAAGGAGAGAACAAAAACACTTGCCAGGCTCAGGACTAAGTAGGCTCTGCAAATTCCATTTAACCCTAGGGTTCAAGAATGTTTCTCTTTGGCTCTGTGCTCTGCCCTCTGGACCCACTGGATCAGTGGGCCCACATCTTCAGCTCTGCTGGGCATGGGGTACACAACTGTGACTGTTGGGCAGGAGTGGCTTCTGGGGGCTCTGCCTGGTGGCATCTGGCCCACCCTGGGGCTCAAGGTAGCCAGCACCCACTTACAGGAACCAAGGTTCCACCTACAGGGCTTTGCTGGCCTCTGGTCTCACTCTTTCCATCCAAGCTGGAGGCAGCCTTGCCTTTGGAGCCTGTGCATGGGGCTGTGGTGGGAGTGGCAGCTCTGCTGATCTCTGAATCACCTTTGAGATCTGAAGAATAGTGCATATTTGCAGCCTAAGAGCTCTATGATCCAGTCCTGTAAGATCTAAAAAGATAGCCTTCCTTCATCCTGTGCCAATCCCATCCCTTTATGTCAGACTGGCAGTGTTTCTGCTGGGGTTGCTGATTAGGTCTGTGGTTCACACACACACTAATCTTACCAGATGGACAGGTCCAACACACCCTTAGCCTTCTCTTCTATACATATTTTCTCATTTTTTGTGATACAGGCAAGCTGAAAACTTTCTAAATCTTTAAATTTTGGTTTCTTAACAATTCCATCTTCAATTCATTTGTCTTTTCTTGCATTTCACTATCAGCAGTCAGGAGAAACCAAACTGCTCCTTCAATACTTTGCTTAGAAATCTCCTCAGCTAAATATCCAATTTTATCACTTACAAGTCCTACCCTCCACAAAACACTAGAACACAGGCACAATTCAGCCAAGTTATCTGCCACTTTGTAATAAGAACTGCCTTTTCTCCACTGTCCCTTAACAAGTTCATTTCCATAGGAGACCTCATCAGAATGGCCTTTGTCATCCATATTTCTACCAACATTCTGTAACATGATTATTCATGTATTTTTTTCCCTCAATACTAGGTCTCATTCTGTCACCCAGGCTGGAGTGCAGTGGTACAGTCATAGCTCACTGCAGCCTCAAGCTCCTGGGCTCAAGTGATCCTCCTGCCTCAGCCTCCAAGCAGTTGGGACTACAGGCACATGTCACTATGCAGGCTATTTCTTCTCACTTTTTTTAAAGGCAGGGTGTGGCCACTTTTACTCAGAGTGGGTAATGTATAAAAAAAGTTTAATTGACTCACAGTTCTGCAGGCTTTACAGGAAGCATGGTGCTGGCATTTGCTTGTTGTTTAGGGAGGCTTCTGGAAGCTTACAATCATGGCAGAAGGCAAAGGGGGACCAGGCACATCACACTGTGAAAACAAGAGAGAGACTGGGGGGGGTTGCCACACATTTTTAAATAACTAGATCTCATGTGAACTCAGTGCAAGAGCTCACTTATCACACAGGGGATGGCCCAAACCCTAGGGAGCCTGAGGGATCTGTTCATGATTCAAACACCTCCCATCAGGCCCACCTCCAACACTGGGATGACATTTCAACATGAGATTTGGGTGGGGACAAATATCCAAAATATATCATGGTGTTCACCATTTTGCCCAGGCTGGTCTTGAGCTCCTGGACTCAAGCGTTCCTCCTGGCCTCAGCCTCCCAAACTACTAGGATTACAGGTGTGAGCCACTGAGCCTGGCCTATTTAGGTATTTTTTTAAGAAGATGATGTATATGTGCCACATTTTCTTTATCCAATCTATCACTGATAGGCATTTGGGCTGGTTTCAACTCTTTGCTATTGCAAATACTTTAGTCCTGCAATAAACATACCTGTCCATGTGTCTTTAGAGTAAAATAATTTATAATCCTTTGGGTATATACCCAGTAATGGGATTGGTGGGTCAAACGGTATTTCCAGTTTTAGATCCTTGAGGTATCGCCACACTGTCTTCCACAATGGTTGAACTAATTTACACTCCCACCAATAGTGTCCTATGTAACAAACATGCACATTCTGCACACGTATCCAGAACTTAAAGTAAAATTTAAAAAAAAAAGGAAAAGGTCAGGCGTAGTGGCTCACGCTTGTAATCCCAGCACTTTGGGAGGCTGAGGCAGGTGGATCATGAGGTCAGGGGATTGAGACCAGCCTGGCTAACATGGTGAAACCCCATCTCGACTAAAAATACAAAAAATTAGCCAGGTGTGGTGGCATGTGCCTGTAGTCCCAGCTACTTTGGAGGCTGAGGCAGGAGAATTGCTTGAACCCAGTAGGCAGTGGTTGCAGTGAGCTGAGATCATGCCACTGTACTCCAGCCTGGGTGACAGAGTGAGATTCCGTCTCAAAATATAAATAAATAAGATGAAAGCTTTTTCTGCAGCTCTCCTCTTTTTTTTTTCCCAAGGCCTCACCAGAGTCACCATTAATGGTCCATGCACAACAACGCAGGATTTTCTAGCATGCACCTCCAAACTCTTCCAGTCTCTAACCATTACGAAATTTCAAAGCCACTTCCACATGTTTATGTATTTGTTTCTATAGACCCCACTCTTGGTACCAGAATCTCTATTAGTCAGGGTTCTCCAGAGAAACAGAACCATTAGGATGGAGAGAGAGAAAGAGAGAGAGAGAGAGAGAGGGAGAGAGAGAGAGAGGGGGAGAGAGAGAGAGAGGGAGAGAGAGAGAGAGAGGGGGGTAGAGAGAGAGAGGGAGAGGGGGAGAGAGAGAGAGAGAGAGAGAGAGAGAGAGAGAGAGAGAGAGAGAGAGAGAGAGAGAGAGAGAGAGAGAGACTGACTTATTAAGAGGAATTGGCTTGTGCAATTAGGGAGAATTCCCATCATTTACTGTCTGCAAGCTTGAGACCCCCAAAGCTGGTGGTGTAGATCAGTCTGAAGATGGGAGCTCGGAGAGTCGATGGTCTAAGTCTCAGTCTGAAAGCAGAAGACCAATGTCCCAGCTCAAGCAGTCAGGAAGAGTGAATTCCCCATCCTCCACCTGTTGTTCTATTCAGGCTTTCAACAGGTTGGATGACACCCTCTCACATTAGGGAGAAAAATCTTCTTTACTGACTTCACCCATTTAAATGCTAATTTCACCCAGAAACAACCTTATAGACCCACTTAGAAATAATCTTTAACCAAACGTCTGGGCATTCTGTGATCCCGTCAAGTTTCACATAAAATTGGCTATCACAAGATACTCAAATTGAAAGAATTCAAAAAAGCAGTGTGATTAGCTAAAGAGACTCTCTTAATAAGACCCAAAAGCAGAAATCAGACTTAGAACAAAAGTTAAAGTCCATATCCAATGTAAATTCCCCTCTCCTGCCTCCCTCTCTACCCCACTTTACACCAACACTATTCCTGAGCCTACAGAAGAATTTTGGGATCTCTGACCTCGAATTCTCCACCCCAGAATTAGGCCCTGTCTTCTCAATAGATTTCTTTAATCCCTGAACTTCCTCCAACTTCCCCAGAAAATCCCTTCATCACCCAAATGCCCATTTCAACTGTTCTCTTTTTTTCAAGAATTGTGAAAAGATCCCCAGGCATGAGGTGTACAAATTCCTTATGTCAATGCTGAAGGCCAGAGGGGAAAGCTTTGGCAGAGGCCCCAGGAATGTGCAGCGGGGCTTGTTTTCCTGCCCCTTGTAATTCCACCTGCTTCCCAGGACTCTCATCAGACCCCAACTATCCCAGGCCTCCTGTGCAACGCCTGCTGGGAATGTATCCTGGACCCTCATTACCAAAGAACTCCTCTTCTCTGCACACCCATGAATCTTTTCAACTATAAAACCTTTTTATCCCCACTTCTGGAAGATCCTTCCAAATTAAGAGGAGCCAGAAAACTTCGTGGCCACCCATGACCCTACTCACAGAGACCCTGGCTGACTTCTGTGGGGTATTCTTCACCCGTGATTATATTGTAATTATCTGACAAGGCAGCTTCTTGGGAAACCCTCCTGGCTGAGATAACAAATGGCCGGAACAACTCCCAGGCCCCTTACAAATGGCCAAAAGCTGGGTCAGTGGAGGCCATTATCTGGGGCTGATAGCTATTTCAACTGTTGAGACTGTAGCCCAGGAAACACTTCCAAGTGACTTTGGGAAGTGCTGCAAAGAACAAAAGGCAGGCCCGAGTTTCTAAAGAAAAAAATGGATGAATCAGGAGAGGAAGGGATTACAAGAGCTTGTTATGAATTCTCATTGGATGACAGAACTAACATTGATTAATTAATTCTCTATCCATTGTTGAACCACAGGGTATGAGTTATGGTGTCCAGTGTGTGGCATGATAGGTTAACTCATAGCTACTGGGGGCATTGGTCAGCCTGAAGCGCACAGAGCAAGCAGCTTTGGGAGATGAGTACTTTTCCCTAGGTGGGAGTGGAATGCAACTTCCTTCTCATTCCAGTGCCCTTCTGCATCTGCTAATTTAATGGGGGCTCACATTTCTCAGATAAAAGGTGTCCTTGGCTGGGCACAATGGCTCATACCTGTAATCCCAGAGCTTTGGGAGGCTGAGATGGGCAGATCATTTGAGGTCAGGAGTTGAAAACTAGCCTAGCCAGCATGGTGAAACCCTGTCTCTACTAAAAATACAAAACTTCAGTGGGGCATGGTAGCGGGTGCCTGTAATCCCAGCTGCTTGGGAGGCTGAGGCAGGGGAATCGCTTGAACCTGAGGGGTGGAGATTTCAGTGAGCTGAGATCACGCCATTGCACTCCAGCCTGGGTGACAGATACTTTGTCTTGAAAAAAAAAAAGTTATTTCTTAGCAAATGACATTCACTTGTTCCATCTGCTAGAAAAATAATTTGAATTTTAAAATAAGGCAAAAATAAAAACCAACTCTTATGTAAATTAATAAATTTCTGGTTTTCATTTGTTTGAGATGGAGTCAGACTCTGTCACCCGGGCTGGAGTGCAGTGGCATGATTTCAGCTCACTGCAACCTCCACCTCCGAGGTTCAAGCAATTCTCTTACCTCAGCCCCTGGAGTAGCAGGAACAACAGGCAGGCACCACCACATCCAGCTAATTTTTGTATTTTCAGTACACACAGGGTTTCAACATATTGGCCAGGCTGGTCTTGAACTCCTGACCTCAGGTAATCTATCTGCCTTGGCATCCCAAAGTTCTAGGATTACAGGTGTGAGCCACCATACCTTGCTTTTTTTGAAGGGGGACATAGTCTTGCTCTGTCACCCAGGCTGGAGTACAGTGGCATAATCTCAGCTCACTGCAGTCTCAACCTCCCCAGCTCAAGCAATTCTCATGCCTCAGCCTCCCCAGTTGCTGGGGTTACAGGTATGTGCCATCATGCCCGGCTAATTTTTACATATTTACTACTAACAGGGTTTCACCATGTTGGTCAGGCTGGTCTCAAACTCCTGACCTCAGTGATCTCCCCACCTCTCCCTCCCAAAGTGCTGGGATTATAGGAGTGTTTCTATATTCATTTTTATT
>CM052661.1:41550768-41569529 GCA_028533165.1 Leontopithecus rosalia | reverse complement strand
CTGCGTGCCTTTTACACCTGGGCTTTTTCCCCCCGCTCTGTGGGCTATAAGGATCCGTCTGAAAATGCGGTGTTTGCTTACCCTCTGCGTCTTGACTGAGAGCTGCAGTGGTGAGTTGTTTCTACAGCGCCATCTTCCTCCCCCCCGAATTTGTTTATTATTATAGCGAACACATCATGTTGTGTTTGCACCAGTACATCTTCTGAAGATAAAAGACATTTAGAAAAAAATAAGACAAGCTTATTGGTTACAAGTTCTTAGAGAAGGGGGTGGTATCAGCAGGTTCTCAGATTTATTTTCCTTCACCTCCACACAGAATTTGATCTGTGCTCCAGGGCATAGTAAAATTGAAACTTTATCAACTGTTAATATTAATTGTATATGTGATAATCTGGTAACGCTACTTTCAATGCTATGTTAAAACTGTTTTTAAAAAGCATATGCTAGTGACGCAAAATGCTAATATTGAACCAGATGTTAGAGAATATCTTCAACTTAATATGAAACAATTTCTTTCCTCATATTCAGAGCTGCACCCCTACTCATCAGGAAGAAGCTGGAGTGAACATTGTCCCTAATTCTTCATGATGGAAGAATGTACATAGGACAAGGGGCACTAAATTGATTGCCCAAAGAATTTTAAAAAAAACTAATGATGTTACAGCCTAAATTTCAATGGCATGTTTTGTACTAACTTCCCCTAATTTGCACATGCAACCCATGAGTCAGGATAAAAAGATAGCTGCCCATGCCCAAGGACTTCCAGACCTCCCCTCTCCCTCCACCAAAAACCTATTCATCTCGGAATACACCCTCTATACCTTTTCTAATAAAAACACTGCTTTGAAACCACCATGAGGTGACAAACTGGAGCTTGACTCCTGTCTCCTTGGGAGTGAACTTGCAATATAAAGATTTTTTTCTCAAAAACCTGGCGTCACAGTATTGGTTTCTAGTGTATCAGACAGCCCCTTCTGCTTGATAACATGATTTATCTAACTTCTAGGAAGTTGGAGAGCTGGCCAAACTGATGTATGTTAATAAAAATGAAAACAGGCTGCATGAGGTGGGGTGGGTGAATATTAGTTGAAAAGTTACAAGGGAGTATTTTAAGTGTTAATGAACATGATCTGTACATTGATAGGATTTGTTGGATACTTTAAGTGATATATAGTTTTAAAATCTATAAAGCCATATGATTTACATGTGCAAATTTTACTGTATTTTAATTTTATAATCATATAAAATAAGAAAGAGAAAGAATGATCATTAAATAGTAATAGAGATAAGCATCTTTTACTTACACCTGTCCCCATCAGTAAGCATATAACTGACCAATCCAAGATGCCAGTTGCTGGTTGGGTTCCAAGCAGAATGTTGGGACATTCTCTGCAGTTTGTTGTGGCTTCAGAATCCATGGTTACTGGGCAGCGCCTTGTGGTGGCTGTAGTGCCATGGAGGGGCTGCCATCCTCTGAGGGGCTGGACCCTGGGCTGACCCTTGGGAAGCTGGGCAAAATGGTGATGGAGCTGCTGCCCTCTGACCTGAGTCCACGACTCTCCTCCTGCTATCTTCAGGAAGACACTGGTGTGTCCACCTTTCATCGGCTTATTGGTGGGTCAGTCCATTATGAGTCAACTTTATGAAAGATGTAAAAAGCAGCTTCTGGAAACACTGGATTCACAGATACAGGAGAAACGCCAACTCAGTGACAAGCTTAGTACTGCCAAAAAGGAGTATGCAGAGGTCAAGTTATCTTTTCAGGGTAGACAAAGTCTTTTGAGAGGCATCGGCCTTAGAGATGCTTACAAAAATCTTAAGAATACCAACTCAATGCTAATGGGCATGAGGATGGTGAATGAGGATTAGGCAGAGGTCCAAGTGGCCTAACTCAGTGAAGAAATGGCCAGAGAGGATGTGGCAGGGGTGGCTGAAAGCCATCAGGAGTCCCATGATGCATGGAGCTATCGCCATAAGAGAGTGTAATTTTAATATAAAAGGTCAGAGGCTGGCATGTGAGGAATAGGGTAAAGTAGGGAGACCGTATGGGAGACTGTGACAGTGATTGAGGCTGAGGATGGTGATGGCTAGACTACGGGAAGCAGTGGAGGTAGAGATGGAGAGATGGGGTTGGGCCCAGGACCTGAGCTGCAGGTAGCGACCATGGGACTTGCTGATGCCTCTAAGTGCAGAGAAAAGGGGAGTCAGGATGAGGACAGTGTGTCGTGTGAGTATCTTCATGACGGGGTGTCCTTCACTGCAACAGAGAGAGATGGCAGAGGAGTGCATCTGGATAATAGTTGTTGGGGAGAAGACTGAAAACTTTTGACATCAGAGTAGAAATACAAAGCGCTCGAAAGAATATAACATATAAGATTCAGAGGAAATATCACGGAGGCCGAAATAAATGTGATGAGGCATGAGGCAGTGAAGTTACTACAGTAGAGTAGACATTCAAGGTCACCAATATATTCCATGGGATAAATTCAATGGTCCTATTGTTGGGCAGAGCCCTTCTTAGGTTTTCTAGTATCAACAACACCACAGAGTCTCAAGAGTGATCTACCCAAATCTGTTCCTGTAAGCTGGGGCTTGAGTTTTGCAGAATCTCCATAGCTCAGCCTCTACCACATGTGAATGTGTGTCCAGCACATGCCATATACAGCATCTTGGTGAAGCTTCTGTCTTTGACCAGGCTCTAGATAGGCTCACCTGAGTTCTCTTCTACTGGGGCTCAACTTTGGCCCAGGAAATGTAGACCCATCACAAATGATTGAGTCCACATCTTCCCCTGTATCTCAAGGCTTTTAAATTCACATAGCTCCGTCACCTAAAGGCTGTACTTTTTTACCTATTAACCAACCTGTCTCCATCCCCCTGCGCCCTCCCCTCCCTATCCTCTGGCAACCACTATTCTACTTTCTAGTTCTGTGTGAACAAGTTTATCAATTGCATATATGAGTGGGATCAAGTGGTACCTCTTTTTCTCTGCCTGGCTTATTTCACCTAACGTAATATACATAGGAGTACAGATAATCTCTTGGACATACTGATTTTATTTCTGTTGCCTAATATACCCAGTAGTGGGATTGCTGGATCATATGACAGTTCTTTTTAAATTTTTCTGAGGAACTTTTATACTGTTTTCTATAACTGTGTATAGGTGCTCCCTTTTCTCCATATTAAGAATACTTGTTACGTTTTTATTTTTTGAGGGGAGACATTCTGACTGAAGTGACACATTACCTCATTGTGGTTTTGATGTGCACTTTCTTTGTTTCCTTAAATGGAAATCTTTTTATTATTTTTCCTGATAACACATTCTCATGGTGTAAAATTTAAACAATTCAGAGATGAGTATTAAATTTATAACAACTGAAAACTCCCGTAAACATATTCCTCAAAAAAAATCACTGTTAAGAATTTGATGCATCTTTTTTGATATTTTATCTTACTGTATTTTAAGTTCCAGGATACCTATGCAGGACGTGCAGGTTTGCTACACAGGTAAATGTGTGCCTTGGTGGTTTGTTGCACAGACCGTCCCATCACCTATGTATTAAGCCCAGCATCCATTAGCTATTCTTCCTCATCCTCTCCCTCCTCCAGGCTCCCTACCCTCTGACATGCCCAAGTTTGTGTTCTCATAATTCAGCTCCCACCTGTAAGTGAAAATATGCAGAATTGGGTTTTCGGTTCCTGCATTAGTTTGCTGAGCATAATGGCCTCCAGCTCCATCCACGTCCCTGCAAAGGACATGATCTCATTTCTTTTTATGACTGCACAGCATTCCATGGTATATATGTACCACATTTTCCCTGTCCAGTCTATCTTCGATGGGCATTTGGGTTGGTTCCAGGTCTTTGCTACCATAAACCGTGTTGCAGTGAACATTTGTGTGCATGTGTCCTTTATAGTAGAACGATTTATACTCCTTTGGATATACCCAGTAATGGGATTGCTGGGTCAAATGGAATTTCTATTTGTAGGTCCTTGAGGAATCGCCACACTGTTTTCCACAATGGTTGAACTAATTACACTCCCACCAGCAGTGTAAAAGTGTTCCTGTTTCTTCACATCCTCTCCGGCATCTGTTGTCTCCAGATTTTTTAATAATTACTATTCTGACTGGTATGAGATGGTATCACAATGTGGTTTTGATTTGTATTTCTTTAATGATCAGTCATGTTGAGCTTTTTTTCATGTGTTTATAAACTTATTTTGCATTTTCTTTCTTGATGATTAGTGATATCGAGCATTTTCTCATATTTCTGTTGGCCATTTGCATGCCTTCTTTTGAGAAATGTCTATCCAAGTCTTTGGCTCATTCGTAAATTACAGTTTTTGGGCTTGTTGTTATTTGTGAGTTGCTTGAGCTCTTTACGTATTTTGGGTATTAGCCCTGTTATCAGCAGTGTCGCTTGCAAATATAACTCTCTCTGTAGGTTGTCTCTTTGCTCTGTTAATTGCTTCCCTTGACAGGCAGAAGCCTCTCAGTTGCATGTAATGCCGTTTGTCTACATTTTCTTTGGTTGCCTATGCTTTTGAAGTTCTATGCAAAAACTCCTTGCCTAGACAAATGCCGTGGAGCTTTTTTCCTATGTTTTCTTACAGTAGTTTTCTAGTTTTACATCCAACATTTAAGACTTTAATTCATTTTGAGTTGTTTTATATGGTGAGAAGCAAGGGTATAGTTTTATTTTTCTGCATGTGGATATTTAGTTTTCCAAGCAGCAATTATTGAAGAGGTTGCCCTTTTCTTATTGTGTGTACTTGGCACTTTGTTTAAAAGTGAGTTTGCTCTAGATGTGTGGATTTATTTGTGGGCTTTCTATTCTGTTCCATTGGCCTATGTGTCTACCATATTGTTTTGGGCCTTAAAGTTTTGCAGTACGTTTTGAAGTTAGTTAGTGTCATGCCACCAGCTTTTTTTCATGATTGTTTGGCTATTTGATGTCATTTGTGGTTCTATACAAATTTTAGAATTTTTTTTCTATTTCTGTGAAAAATGTCATTGGTATTTTCCTAACGATGACATTGAATCTGTATTTTGCCTTGAATAGTATGAACATTTTAGCAGTATTAGTTTTTCTAATCCATGAACGTGGAATTTCTTTCTATTTATGTGTGTCTGTTTCTTTTATCAGTATTTTTCAGTTTTTATTGTGAAACTAGTTTACTTGTTAAATTTATTTTTAGGTGTTTTACTTTTTTGGAGCTATTGCAAATTATTTTTTGGGGGCTATTTCATTGTTTTTTCAGAAAATGTGCTACTGATGTATAGAAACACTCTTGATTTTTGTACCTTAATTTTTTCATCCTGCAATTTTACTGAATTTCTAGAACACACAAGAGTTTACTCTTTATAAATAATTCTAAGGGAGCATGGAGGAAAGACTTCCAAAACGTCTCATTACCTAACTGACATTAACGTTCTCACATGAGGAGATCGCCTGGCCTAGAGTCAACGAGGAAAAGCCTTCTAGGGGTCACATGAGACAATTCAGGTATATTATTAAAGTGTTAAAGGAAAGCAAAAGTGGCTAAACTAAGATCATGTAATTTAGACTTCATAGCAAAAAAATTACCAGAGACCTAAAAGAGTACGATATAATGATAAAAGAATCAATCTATTTAGAAGACATAATCTAAAATATTTACATACCAAACAACACAGCTGCAAAATTAGGAAAGTAAAAAAATGATAGTACTGAAAGGAGAATTAAGTAAAAACTACTCTGCAATAAAGAGAAATATATTTTGATACACAAAAACAACTGGAAAAATCTTCAAGGAATTACACTGAGTGGAAAAAAAAAGTCAATCAGAAAACCTTCCACCTTTTCCTGGAAAAATAAATTTATGAAAATAGAGAAGAAATTCATGGTGGCAAAATATTAGGGCTGGAGTAAGTATGGATGGTAGGCAACAGGGCATTGGGTTTGGTTGTAACAGGACAAGAGAAGATATTCTAGTGCTGGAACTGCTCACTATCTGAGTAATATCCACAAGATGGCAGAGACGGGAGCTCTGGACCATCCTTCCTCTGACACACACACTGATTAGCAAAGGTTAACCTTCAGTTTCTATTGCTGAGAATTATAAATTAATTGAAATACTCCTGTACCCTGGGAGAACTAATAGTGTTTTTGTGGAGTCTTTGGGTT
Source organism: Leontopithecus rosalia (assembly GCA_028533165.1). Classification (NCBI taxonomy): domain Eukaryota; kingdom Metazoa; phylum Chordata; class Mammalia; order Primates; family Cebidae; genus Leontopithecus; species Leontopithecus rosalia. The sequence goes on along the minus strand of CM052661.1, from coordinate 41,563,362 downwards.
TCTATATATAAGATCATGATGTCTGCAGACAAGAACAGTTTTGACCTCTTTTTTGTAATCAATTGGGATGCTCTGAATTTATTGATGTGAATGTATTCTTTATGATGTTGAAAGATGTTCTATTTATACCTAATTTGGTGTTCAATTAGTTAGCTGTGAATTTGTTATATATGTTTCTTATCTTATTGAAATATGTTCTCTCTGTGTTGAAATATGTTCTTTCTGTTACTATGTTGAAATATGTTCCTTCTATACCAATTTGTTGAGGAAATTTGAAAATGTTAAATTTTATTTATTACATTTTCTGCATCTGTTGAGATGATCGTATTGTCTTCATTTTTCATTCTGTTTACATGCTGTATCATTTTTATTGGTTTTCATCTCTGAGATGAATTCCTGGATTTCTTAGCCCTTGCAAAGGTACTATTGTATATGGATCCTTGCAAATAAGATGTTTCTATGGGAAGATGGTCACTGGACAGTCGTATTTTGCCAACTTGCTTCACCCCTTCTCTCCTAAAGATTATTTCCAAAGCTGCCCTTCTAATTTTTCTAGAACTGATTCTCATTCTCCCACATCAAGGGCTTTTAATGTTAAATATTTGGGCTCCAGTGGATTTATGTTTTGGAAGATAAATTTCTCTTAGGCAAGGAAAAAGAAACAACCATCATGTTCACATAGGGGAGATGGGGAGGACAGCCCTGACACTGTTCTCAGGTCTCCAGGGCTAAATTTCCTTCCCCTGAGCTCAGCTCACCCTACTCACGCATCCTGGGAAGTGGACACAGGAAGGAGCTGGAGCTCCACATGTTCACCATTTGGAAGTCAAGGGGTGGTTTCAGGAGAGCAGAAGACCTTCAGGAAGACTCAGGTCTGTTACACCAACCATTCACGCCACAGGAGTGCTAACACGACAGCTTCCAAGGTATTCTCTGAGCACAGATTCCCCAAGATGCTCAAAAGAAATAATGTACAAACCTGGATAACTGTGACCGTTCATCCTCTTCATGAAGACACAATGGACATTTGCATTTTCTGAAACTGTGTGACCTTGGGACTAACTTAGGCAGTGTGATTTATTAATATCCAAGCAACTTGCATTTATAGAATATCTGGAAAACATTATGTGTATGCATCTCAAATCGTAATTACAGTCCATGTTCCTTGCAACTCAGAAAAGTGTGTGAAGCATGCTTTCCGTCTCTGTCAGACCTCAGCAGCCAGAAACATTCTACCTTCCCAGGTGAAAGGAGTGCTGTGATTGCTACACACTAAGTACCATGCTCACTTCTGAAGTGTACCTTCTGCCGTCTTTACCAGTGTCAGGTCTCTGAAAGCCTCCTCCGGCCTCTTTATTTCCTATGCAGCTAACTTTACCACTCAATTAATCACGTCCTTTATGAGGTCTCCCCCACTCCATGTCCCACCAACCTAGCCTCCCTCCTCTCCAGCCTGCATTAAATGCCCTCCTCTATACCTATCTCTACCCTTCAACAAATAAAAGTAAAGAGGCACTTCCTTATTACTTGCTTAGTTCTAGGCACTTACACATGCTTAATAAATTCTTGGGAATGAATCTCCAACTAGTATGTTTGCTCCAAGAGCAAGAGTGTTTTATTTTACTCATAGTTGTAGCTTTAGTACCATGCAAGTACTATGCGGTAACTGCTCAATAAATACATTTGTTTGACAAATACTTATACATATTAATAATAACTCAATATTCTCAAATCAAAATACTAGCTAGTTGAATAAATTAATTAGTACATTAATGGACATGATTGGGATAGCGAAAGGGGCTGATTCAGTCTAGTCCCTACTTGAAGATTCACAGATGTGGTAGAAACTAAACAATACACTTCCCTTTAAATGCCTACATCAGAAAAGAAGGAAAAAAGACCTCCACTCAATACCTAATTTTATACCTGGAGTAATTAGAAAAAGAGTAACTAAACCAAAAGCTAGTAGAAGAAAGGACATAATAAGCATTAGAAATAAAATACAGATAGAAAATAATGGAGACTAAAATAAAAGAATACAAAAACAATAGAATCAACAAAAAACAAATGTTGACTATTGAAAAGTTTGGAAAAACTGACAAATTTTTTTTTTTTTTGAGATGGAGTTTCGCTCTTGTTACCCAGGCTGGAGTGCAATGGTGCAATCTCGGCTCACCGCAACATCCGCCTCCTGGGTTCAGGCAATCCTCCTGCCTCAGCCTCCTGAGTAGCTGGGATTACAGGCACGCGCCAGCATGCCCAGCTAACTTTTTGTACTTTTAGTAGAGACGGGGTTTCACCATGTTGACCAGGCTGGTCTCGATCTGTTGACCTTGTGATCCACCCGCCTCGGCCTCCCAAAGTGCTGGGATTACAGGCTTGAGCCACCGCGCCCGGCCAAACTGACAAATCTTTAGCCATGCTGACAAAGACAAAAAGGGAGATGACAGAAATAACTAAAGAGAAATAAAGTACAGATATTATTTATAAACCTTGAAAAAACAAAAAGAATTAAAAGAGAATACTATGAACAATCATAAGTCAACAAATTAGATAACCCAGATAAAATTTCCAGAAACATAAAAACTGTCTACACTGACTCAGGAAGAACTGGAAAATCTCAAAATACCTGTAACAAGTAAGAGATTGGATCATTCATCCAACACTGCCAACAGAAAAAGTCAATGAGGAGAGACCTCCGTGGGTGAACTCTACCCAAAATTTAAAGAAGAATGAATTGACATCAATTCTTCTCAAATTCTTCCCCAAAAAAATGGAATAGGAGGGAATATTTTCTAATGTATTCTAATAAGCCAGCATTATTATCCTATATTAGCCAAATAAAGACATGACAAGAAAAAAATTACAGACCAGTATCCCTTAACAATAGAGATTCAAAACTATACATACAGACACACAAATACAAGCAAGATGTATCTAACAGTATATTAAGGAGATTATACATCATGACCAAATGGGACTTATCCTAGAAATTCTAGGGTAGGTCAACATGAGAAAATTAAGTAATATATCACATTAGTAAAATAAAGGGAAAAAAACGTGATAATCTCAATTGCTGCAGCAAAGGCATTTGACAAAATCCAACTTCCATTTATGATAAAGAAGAAAACAAGGAATAGAGTTTCCTCAACATGAAAAGAGCATTAGCGAAGAATCCACGGCTTGCATTATAGTCACTCATGAAAGAGAGCTTTCCTCTGAACATCATGAGGAAGACAAAGATAGCCACTTTCAGCATTGCTATTTAACATTGTAGTGGGAGTTTTAGCCAAGAAATTAAACAAGAAACAGAAATAAAGACATCCATTGTAAAGGAGGAAGTAAAAACCATGTCTATTTACAGATGAGATATCCTAAAGAATAGAGAACATCATAAAGAATCAGCAAGAAAAAGACTATAGCTAATAAACATTCAGTAAAGTTTCCAGATACAAGGTCCACACACAAGAGTCATTTGTGTTTCACACCTGCAAGGAAATCTGAAGAGGAAAGTAAGAAAACAATTCTACTTATGGTAGCAACTAAAAGAAAAAAAATACCTAAAAATAAATTTAACAAATGAAGGTGTAAGACTTGTATCACTGAAAACTACAAAATATTGCTGAAAGGTACTAAAGAAGGCATAAATAAATAGTATTTCATGCTCATGGTTTGGAAGATTTTAGATTTTTTAGATGAAAATATCATTCAAAATTATCTACAGATTCAACAAAATTCTTATAAAAACTCATCAGCATTTTTGCAGAAATGAAAAGCTGATCCTAAAACAATCTTTTTTTATTGGAAGCACCTTGATCTGTGGCTGATTATAAGAGCCTTTGGAAAGCATCAGAGTTAAACAATAACTGTGATGAATTACAGAAGGTTTGAAATAACTGTTGTCAAAGATGAAGTTCACAATTGACAAGGTTATTTCTGTGGCATACAATATTTTAAGGTAGTACTGGAATTACAACTGATAACATGTTAGGATATATGGACGCAAGGATATTGACAAATTTCAAGGACTTTTACACAGTTTCTAGAACAATAACATTTGACCCATACAAACAAAACCTAGCAAAGGTTAAGTATCACTTCTTATTTGATAGTGCTATTCATGCAATGTAACATAGTAAATAAACCTAATTAGTTTAACATCTCTCTTTTTACTTAGTGAGAGAAAAACTCCTTTTATATTCTCCAGAAGCCCTCTGGAAAATCTCAAAGTCAGTTCAAGGTCAAAAAGACCTCATTTATAATTTGATTTTGGGACTTTGTAAAAAATGTCAAAAGGTTTGAACACTTGACAGAATAAGATCACAGATCACTATGAAACAATACTTAATTATCTATTTAACCAAAGTGACAATTAAAAATTTCAAAATTAAACATAGGAGATAACGAAATTGTTTTTTTTAAAAGGGCTCTTTTTTTGACATAAGGTCTCACTCTATTGCCCAGGCTGGAGTGCAGTGTTGTGATCTCAGCTCACTGCAATCTCTGCCTCCAGGTTCAAATGATTCTCTTATCTCAGCCTTAAGAGTAGCTGGGACTACAGGCACACACCACTATACATGGTTAATTTTTATTTTATTTTTGGTAGAGACAGGGTTTTACTACATTGGCCTGGCTGGTCTCAAACTCCTGACCTCAAATGATCTGCCTACCTCGGTCTTTCAAAGTACTGGGATTATAGACATGAGCCACTCCACCCAGGCCAAAACCTTTTTTTTTTTAAATATTAAAAAGATTCAGTTTTTTTAAATAATTAAAGACATGATAAAAACACAGAAACGTTACTTCTTAGGCTAACTCCTTAAAAGGTAAAGAAAACCTTCACAATCTCCTACTAAGTACAGACCAGTCTGGGCGTGGTGGCTCACACCTGCAATCCCAGCACTTTGGGAGGCTGAGGCAAGTGGATCACTTGAGCCCAGGAGTGGGACACCAATCAACATAATGAGAGCCTATGTCTAAAAAAAATAATTAAAAAATTAGCTGGGTGTGGTGGTGTGTGCCTATAGTCCCAGCTACTCAGGAGGCTGAAGTGGGAGGATTGCTTCAGCCTGGGAAGCAAAAGTTAGAGTAAACCTTGAGTATATTTATACTATTGAATTAAAGCTCATTTTATTTTATATTTTGCTTCAAACTGCCTTGAGCCAAAAAGGAATATAATTGTTTACATAAATGAAAAATCAAAAAACAGTAAATTTACGTTTAAGCATTGCTAGATCCAAAAGTGCTACCACTTTCACAAGGACTTGACCTCTTTTTGTCTTTCAAATTTTTTTCTAATTGACAAATAAAAATTGTATGTATTTATCATGTCCATGTTATTTTGAAATATGTATAAATTGTGAAATGGCTAAATTGAACTAATTAGCATATGCATAACTCACATTTATTTTTTTGTGGTGAGAACACTTAAATATACTCTCAAATTTTCAAGTATACAACACATTATCTTTTTTCTTTCTTTTTTTTTTTTTTGAGTCAGAGTGTCGCTCTGTTGGTCAGGCTGGAGTGGAGGGGCGCACTCAATGAAACCTCTGCCTCCTGGGTTAGGTGATTCTTCTGCCTCAGCCTCTCAAGTAGCTGGGACTACAGGCACGTGCCACCACACCTGGCTTAATTAATTTATTTTTTTTTGAGATGGAGTTTCGTTCTTGTTACCCAGGCTGAAGTGCAATGGCACAATCTCGGCTCACCGCAACCTCCACCTCCTGGTTTCAGGCAATTCTCCTGCCTCAACCTCCTGAGTAGCTGAGATTACAGGCACACGCCATGCCCAGCTAATTTTTTGTATTTTTAGTAGAGACGGGGTTTCACCATGTTGACCAGGATGGTCTCGATCTCTTGACCTCATGATCCACCCTCTTTGGCCTCCCAAAGTGTTGGGATTACAGGCGTGAGCCACTGCGCCCTGCACAAAACATCGTTATTAAATATAGTCACCATGTCAGGACCGTAGGAAAGGGAAAAAATACATAAATGTAAAAAAACGTAGTTACTGTACAGTAGATCTTTTTAGCCTATTATATATATATGTATTTTTTTAATTGCACTTTAGGTTCTGGGGTACATGTATGTCTCAACATTTTTTAATGATCACCATTGTAAACTGGCATGAGATGGTATCTCAATGTGGTTTTGATTTGCATTTCTCTGATAACCAGTGATGATGAGCATTTTTTCATGTCTGTTGGCCTCATGTGTCTTCTTTTGAAAAATGTGTTCACGTCCTTTGCCCACTTTTGAATGAGTTTGTTTGTTTGTTTCTTGTAAATCTGTTTTAGTTCTTTGTAGATTCTGGATATTAGCCCTTTGTCAGATGGGTAGATTGGAAAAATTTTTTCCCGTTCTGTTGGTTGCCAATTCACTCTAATGATTGTTGCTTTTGCTGTGCAGAAGCTGTGGAGTTTAATTAGATCCCATTTGTCAATTTTGGCTTTTGTTGCCATTGCTTTTGGTGTTTTAGTCATGAAGTCCTTGCCTGTGCCTATGTCCTGAATGGTTTTGCCTAGGTTTTCTTCTAGGGTTTTTATGGTGTTAGGGTTTTTATGGTGTTAGGTCTTATGTTTCAGTCTTCAATCCATCTGGAGTTAATTTTAGTTTAAGGTGTCAGGAAGGGGTCCAGTTTGTACTTTCTGCACATGGCTAGCCGGTTTTCCCAACACCATTTATTAAACAGGGAATTCTTTCCCCATTGCTTGTTTTTGTGAGGTTTGTCAAAGTTATCAGATGGTTAGAGAAGTGTGGCATTTCCTCCGAGGCCTCTGTTCTGTTCCATTGGTCTATATCTCTGTTCTGGTACCAGTACCATGCTGTTTTGATTACTGTGGCCTTGTAGTATAGTTTGAAGTTAAGTAGCATGATGCCTCCAGCTTTACTCCTTTTGCTTAGAATTGACTTGGCTATGCAGGCTCTGTTTTGGTTCCAGGTGAAGTTTATGGTGGTTTTTTCCAGTTCTGTGAAGAGGCTCATAGGTAGCTTGATGGGGATAACATTGAATCTGTTAATTACTTTGGGCAGCATGGCTATTTTCACAATATTGATTCTTCCTAACCATGAGCATGGAAGGTTTTTCCATCTGTTTGTATCCTTGCTTGTTTCGTTGTGCAATGGTTTGTAGTTTTCCTTGAAGAGGTCCTTTACATCCTTTGTTAGTTGTATTCCAAGGTATTTTATTCTCTTTGTAGCAATTGTGAATGGCAGCCCATTCTTGATTTGGCTTTTTTTAAGTCTGTTACTGGTGTATAGGAATGCTTGTGATTTTTTCACATTGATGTTGTATCCTGAGACTTTGCTCAAGTTGCTTACCAGTTTCAGGAGATTTTGGGCTGAGACGATGGGGTCTTGTAAATATACAATCATGTCATCTGCAATTAGAGACAATTTGACTTTCTCCTTTCCTAATTGAACAACCTTATTTCTTTTTCTTGCCTGATTGCTCTGGCTAGAACTTCCAATACTATCTTGAATAGGAGTGGTGAGAGAGGGCATCCTTGTCTAGTGCCAGATTTCAAAGGGAATGCTTCCGGCTTTTGCCCATTCAGTATGATATTGGCTGTGCGTTTGTCATAAGTAGCTTTAATTTTTTTGAGATACGTTACGTCAGTACCTAGTTTATTGAGTGTTTGTAGCATAAAGGCTGTTGAATTTTGTTGAAGGGCTTCTCTGCATCTATTGAGATGATCATGTGGTTTTTGTCTTTGGTTCTGTTTATGTGGTGGATTATGTTTATAGACTTCCATATGTTGAACCAGCCTTGCATCCTTGGGATGAAGCCTTACTTAATCATGATGGATAAGCTTTATGATATGGTGTTACAATCTGTTTGTCAGTATTTTATTGAAGGTTTTTGCATCTATGTTCATCATGGATATTGGTCTGAAGTTTTCTTTTCTTGTTGAGTCTCTGCTGGGTTTTGGTATCAGGATGATGTTGGTCTCATAAACTGATTTGGGAAGGATTCCTTCTTTTTGGATTGTTTGGAATAGTTTCAAAAGGAGTGGCACCAACTCCTCTTTGTATGTCTGGTAGAATTCGGCTGTGAACCCATCTGGACCTGGGCTTTTTTGGTTGGTAAGCTAATAATTGCTGCTTCAACTTCAGCCCTTGTTATTGGTCTATTCAGGATTTCAACTTCTTCCTGGTTTAGGCTTGGGAGGGTGCAAGTGTCCAGGAATTTATCCATTTCTTCCAGGTTTACCGGTTTACATGCATAGAGTTGTTTGTAGTAATCTCTGATGGTTGGTTGTATTTCTGTGGAATCTGTGGTGATATCCCCTTTATCATTTTTTATTGCATCTATTTGATTCTTCTGTTATTTTCTTTTTTATTAATCTGGCTAGTGGTCTCTCTATTTTGTTGATCTTTTCAGAAAACCAGCTCCTGGATTTATTGATTTTTTGAAGGGTTTTTTGTGTCTCTATCTCCTTCACTTCTGCTCAGATCTTAGTTATTTCTTATCTTCTGCTAGCTTTTGAGTTTTTTTTATCTTGCTTCTCTAGCTCTTTCAAATTTGATGATAGGGTGTCCATTTTAGATCTTTCCTCTCTTCTCATGGGCATTTATAGCTATAAATTTTCCTCCAGACACTGCTTTAAATGTGTCTCAGAGATTCTGGTACATTGTATCTTTGTTCTTGTTGGTTTTGAAGAACATCTTTATTTCTGCCTTCATTTCATCGTTTATCCAGTCAGCATTCAAGAGCCAGTTGTTCTGTTTCCATGAAGCTGTGTGGTTCTGAGTTAGTTTCTGAATTCTGAGTTCTAAGTTGATTGCACTGTGGTCTGAGAGACTGTTTGTTGTGATTTCTCTTCTTTTGCATTTGCTGACGAGTGATTTACTTCCAATTATGGGGTCAGTTTTAGAATAGGTGGGATGTAGTGCTGAGAAGAATGTATATTCTGTGGATTTGGAGTGGAGAGTTCTGTAATGTCTATCAGGTTTGCTTGGTCCAGATATGAGTTCAAGTTCTGGTATCCTTGTTAATTTTTTTTGTCTCATTGATCTGTTTGATATTGACAGCTGAGTGTTAAAATCTCCCACTATTATTGTGTGGGAGTCTAAGTCTCTTTGTAGGTCATTAAGAACTTGCTTTATGTATCTGGGTGCTCCTGCATTGGACGTGTATATATTTAGGATTGTTAGCTCTACTTGTTGCATTGATCCTTTTACCATTATGTAATGCCCTTCTTTGTCTCTTTTGATCTTTGCTGGTTTAAACCCTATTTCATCAGAGACCAGAATTGCAACTCCTGCTTTTTTTGCTCTTCATTTACTCTGTAGATCTTCCTCCATCCCTTTATTTTGAGCCTGTGTGTATCCTTTCACGTGAGACGGGTTTCCTGGATACAGCACAAAGATGAGTTTTGACTTTTTATCCAATTTGCCAGTCTGTCTTTTGATTGAGGCATTTAACCCATTTACATTTAAAGTTAATATTGTTATCTGTGAGTTTGATCCTGCCATTTTGATGCTAGTTGGTTGTTTTGCCCATTAATTGATGCAGTTTCCTCCTTGTGTTGATGCTCTTTACCATTTGATACATTTTTGGAGTTGCTAGTACTGGTTGTTCCTTTCCATGTTTAGTGCTTCTTTCAGGAGCTCTTCTAAGGCAGGCCTGGTGGTGATAAAATCTCTGAGCAATTGCTTTTTCATAAAGGAGTTTATTTCTCTTTAGCTTATGAAGCTTAGTTTGGTGGGATATGAAATTTTAGACTGAAAATTTTTTTCTTTAAGGATGTTGAATATTGGCCCCCACTCTCTTTCTGGCTTGTAGGTTTCTGCTGTGAGAGATCCACTGTGAGTCTGGTGGGCTTCCCTTTGTGTGTAACCTGACCTTTGTCTCTGGCGGCCCTTAGCATATTTCCTTCATTTCCACCCTGGTGAATTTGATGGTTATGTGCCTTGAGGTTGCTCTTCTTGAGGAATATCTTTGTGGTGTTCTCTGTATTTCCTGGACTTGAATATTGTCCTGCCTTGCTTGGTTGGGGAAGTTTTCCTGGATAATATACTTAAGAGTGTTTTCCAGCTTGGATTCATTCTATCACATTCAGGTACACCTATCTTAACATAGATTAGATCTTTTCACATAATCCCATATTTCTTGGAGGCTTTGTTCATTTCTTTTTACTCTTTTTCCTCTAATCCTGACTTCATCATTTTATTTCATTGAGTTGATCTTCAATCTCTGATAGCCTTTCTTCTGCTTGGTCAGTTCAGCTATTGCAACTTGTGTATGCTTCACGAAATTCTTGTGTTGTGTTTTTCAGCTTCATTTACATTCTTCTCTAAGCTGTTTATTCTCATTTGCATTTTGTCAAACCTTTTTTCAAGGCTCTAAGTTTCTTCGCATTGGGTTAAAACATGTTCTTGTAGCTCAGAGAATTTTATTATTACCCACTTTCTGAAGTCTGTTTTTGTCAATTCATCAGACTCATTTTCCATCCAGCCTTGTTTTCTTGCTGGTGAGGAGCTGTGATTTCTTGGAGGGAGGAGAGGCATTCTGGTTTTCGTTGTTTTCATCCTTTTTGGGCTGGTTTCTTCCCACTTTGTGGATTTATCTACCTGTGGTCTCTGTTGTTGGTGACTTTCAGGTGGAGTCTCTGGGTGGACATCCTTTTTGTTTGATGATGAAGCTATTTCTTTCTGTTTGTTTTTTTTTTCCTAGAGTGGAAAATTTATTCAGATAATGTTTGAGAATTCATATATGCCACAACAGGATAAAAACAGAAAGGTAGAACTATCACACTTTTCCTTATACCTCCCTCCCCTACTGCCCAACCAGATTCCAGACGTTTTATCACTGTCATTACCATTTCTGCTCAATGGAGGCCCCTAGGCACTAATCACACTGGCAAGTGCACGGTGACATAATGCACCACAACTTTTCCACAAAAAGCTGTAGTCTCTTTCTCTCTGACTATATTGGTGATTCTCCAGTTACTTCAATACTTTAAAGGCTGTAGCAGCATGCAAAAGAATTCCATTTAAAGAAAAGGGAAGAAAGGTCTCCAGGAGATGGTGAGTTTTATTTTGTCTTGTCTGGATAGAGGCTTGATTTGCTCTCGAATGTTCCAGGGTGGAGAGAAATTAGGAGAAAGCACAGGATGTTGAGGCCTATTTGGCATAATCTTCTCCCTCGTTTTCATCTTCACCATCAACGGAGAGAGCAGCATACTTGCTTGCAGAACTGAACATGGAAGCTGGATTTTCCTCAGGTTTCTTTGGCTCAGGTGCAGATCTGGAGTCTTGATCCTTTTTGCCATCTTTCCGATCTGACTCCTTCCAGTGGTCTTTCTTCACTCCATCTCCTGGACCATGGCTAGAGTTCCCAGTTTGGCCTTTTGGGACGTTCATCCCATCTATTTTATTTTCATCTTTCCTGGCTGGTCCTTCCTCAGATGGTTGAGCTGGAGCCACTTTGCCCCTACCACTTGTAGGGGATTGCTGCTCTGTGTCTGAGCTCTGAGATCGAGCTGGAGGGTTAGAACTTCGCTTCACCCAAGCATTCTCCTTTGGTGGAGGGGCTGGCATTACCTTCAGGGGCTGATCAGGTTTGGGAGGTTTAGAAGTTGGAGAGTGACAGTCTTCCTCCTTACTGAGTGTTTCATTTTCTAGAGACTTCTCACTCTCTCTCCTTCATGCATTTCTGCCAGATGTGGCGACGACTCACTTCCTGTCCTCGACTGTTCCCGTTCCTGAGTTTCTTCACTCCGCCAGCTTGGGTGTCTCTCCCGAGGCCGCCTTTCTAGTTTTGGCTCATCCAGCTGACGCTGCAACTTCTCTTTTTCCTTCTGTAGCCGTTCTTCTACTTCTCTTTCTCTAGCAGCTGTGTCAACGGGTTTTGCCCCTCCAAAGATAGAAGCAGCTCGACTGGACTGGGAGGTACCAGCAGAGGAATCATCTTCCTTAGGAGTACTCCGAGGCTTTAGATTCAGTTTGGGTCTTTGGGGCGGACCTTTGTCATCACGCCTATAATCATCCTGAGAGTAATCATCTCTGGAGCTCCATGATCTATCATCCCATCTATCATATCGGTCTTCATAGCAGTCCCCGCCTCCTCTGTAGTCATCATCCCTGCAGTATCCACTGCCGAATGCTCTTCTGCCACTGCCCATCCGGGAGTCATAGCCTCTATCATAGTCTCTGCTCCCTCGGTCATCATAGCGATCCCGGCCGCCATATCAATCCATATCCCGGTGAGGGCCATCCCGGTACCCATCCCGATACCCATCGCGATACCGGTCTGAATCATAACGATCTCGATACTTGTCTCCAAAGCTATCATCACCTCTTCTAGGCGGGTAGTCATCAAAGCTGTCTGTGGCAGGACGAGCCCTCCAGTCTGTATCTATTTTGTCAGAATCCCAATTTCTATCACAGCCAAAAGAACGATCATCCCTGTCTTTATCCTGTGCTTGATCAGCAACGTCCACTCGAATTCTCCTGTTACCTAGAGACTCTTCATTGAGACTCAGGGCACTAAGCAGGGAATCCAGGTCCTCAAATTCAGCATAACCAAAACCTTTCAACCTCTCTGGATTGCTGGGTTCACGTGGTAAACGCACTGCACTGATATTC
>CM052661.1:41525328-41550268 GCA_028533165.1 Leontopithecus rosalia | reverse complement strand
AAAAAACCATGAGTTGTCCCACAATTCCTTTTGCTTTTTTTCTTAATGTTTCTGGAGACCTCTTTTCCGTGATTGAAGAATTTTTTCAAATAAAGCTCAGATGTTACCTCCTTGGAGAAGCCTTGATGAGCACCCCTGCTTTTCTGATTGTGGGTCTTGAGAACCCTCATTTTGGAAAGGTCCTGCCAAATACCCTGAAGGAAGGAATGCAGCACAGAGAAGTGGAGAAGACTCTGAACAGCCAGCCTCACTGGGGTTCTCCACTCAGCCTGTTAGTGTTAGACCATCCCCTTTTCATTCAATCACATTTCTACACTCAGTCATGCCTACCCAACGAAGTCCCCATCAAAGGCTTGGTGGCTCACGCCCCTTATCCCAACATTTTGGGAGGCTGAGGTGGGTGGATCACTTGAGGTCAGGAGTTCAAGACCAGCCTGACCGACATAGGGAAACCCTTTCTTGACTAAAAATACAAAAATTAGCTTCATGTGGTGGCACAGGCCGGTAATCTCAGCTCACTCAGGAGGCTGAGGCAGGAACCGCCTAAGCTCTTGAGGCGGAGGTTGCAGTGAGCCAAGTGCAATGCACTCCAGCCTCGGTGACAGATCCTGTCTCAAAAACAAAAAAGCTCAGAGAGCTTCCAGATAGCTGAACACATGGAGGTTTATAGGAAGGTGAACAAGAACCGATCCACATTCTGGGAGGGTGGCGTGCCCCAACCCTCTGGGGACAGGCTCAGGACCCTTCCAGACCTCACCATGTGCGTCTCTTCTGGCCGTTTTCCTGTATCCTTTAAAAGAGCCTTTGTCTTAAACTGGTAGACGTGAGGAAGTTTCCCTGAGTTCTGTGAGCTGCTCTAGCAAATTAATTAAACCCAAAGAGCAGGTCCTGGGAACCCCAATTTGAAGCTGGTCTATCAGAGGTTCTGGAGGCCTGGACTTGTGACTGGTGAGAAGGAAGGGACAGTTTTGGGGACTGAGCCCTCAATTCATGTGACCTGAGGCTATCTTCAGGTGGATAGCATCAGAGTGGAATGGGGGGATGCCTTGCTGGTATCCACTGCTTGGTGCTTGGGAAAAAACCCACACACATTTGGCCATAGAAGTCTTCTGTGGCCAGCCGAGTTGGCTCACACTTATAATCTCAGCACTTTGGGAGGCAGAGGTGGGCAGATTACCTGAGATCAGGAGTTTGAGACCAGCCTGGCCAACATGGTGAAACTCTGTCTTGACTGAAAATACAAAAATTAGCTGGGCATGATGGCAGCTGCCTATCATTCCAACTACTCTGGCAGCTGAAGAGGGAGAATCTCTTGAACCTGGGAGGCGGAGGTTGCAGTGAGCTGAGATTGCACCACAGCACTCTAACCTGGGTGACAGAGTGAGACTCTGTCTCAAAAAAAAAAAAAAAAAAAAAAAAAGGCTGGGCACAGTGGCTCACGCCTGTAATCCCAGCACTTTGGGAGGCTGAGGCGGGTGGATCATGAGGTCAAGAGATCGAGACCATCCTGGTCAACATGATGAAACCCTGTCTCTACTAAAAATACAAAAAATTAGCTGGGCATGGTGGCACGTGCCTGTAATCCCAGCTACTCGGGAGGCTGAGGTAGGAGAATTGCCTGAACCCAGGAGGCGGAAGTTGCGGTGAGCCGAGATCGCGCCATTGCACTCCAGCCTGGGTAACAAGAGCGAAACTCTGTCTCAAAAAAAAAAGTCTTCTGTGTTGATTGTTGTAGTGTGAGAACAGAGGAAAAACAGTTGCTTTTTCTGCTCTCACAGGGGCCATCTGTAGTCTCTGCCACTCGGCTATTCAGCTTCTCAGTTCTGCCCCCATAGCTGAAGCAGCCCCAGATAACATATAAACAAACAGGTATTCCAATAAAACTATATTTAGAAAAACAGGCGGGTGGCCATAGTTTGTGAACCCCGGAGTTTGGCTAAATATCAGTAGAAATGTGAACAGTGAAGGAGGATTACAGAACCAGGAAGCGACCCGGGAAATAAGTAACAACGTGTCCTGGCTAGTTCATCGCTATGTAACACATAATAGCAATAACATGGAAGGAAATCAAACCACTAGAGGTCAAAAAAGTGGCTGAACAAGCCAGGCTCTGTCAACACAGAGGAAAAGGAAGTGCCACAAAGTGACAGATTACACAGGAACAAGAAACAGCAGGCGTGCAACTGAAGAAAGGACACACCACAAGAAGGATGTGCTTCTTAGAACAGAACCCTGGGCCAGGTACGGTGGCTCACACCTGTAATCCTGGCACTTTGGGAGGCCGAGGTGTGAGGATCGCTTGAAGCCAGGAGTTCAAGACCAACCTGGGCAACATGGCGCGGCCCCATCTCTACAAAAAAATGTATAAAAATTAGCTGTGTGGGCCGGGCGCGTTGGCTCACGCTTGTAATCCCAGCACTTTGGGAGGCCGAGGCGGGTGGATCACGAGGTCAAGAGATCAAGACCATCCTGGTCGAAATGGTGAAACCCCGTCTCTACTAAAGATACAAAAAATTAGCTGGGCATGGTGGCGCGTGCCTGTAATCCCAGCTACTCGGGAGGCTGAGGCAGACGAATTGCCTGAACCCAGGAGGCGGAGGTTGCGGTGAGCTGAGATCGCGCCATTGCACTCCAGCCTGGGTAACAAGAGCGAAACTCCGTCTCAAAAAAAAAAAAAAAATTAGCTGTGTGATAGTGTTACGTTTGTATTTCCAACTACTCAGGAGGCTGAGATGGGAGGATCCTTTGAGCCTGGGAGGATGAGGCTGCAGTGAGCTATGATTGTACCACTGTACTGTAGCCTAGGCAACAGAGCAAGCCCCTGTGTCAAAAAACAAAAACAAAATTGTACATTCCTTGATCCTGGGACATAGCTAAAGTAGTCACTGGAGCCTTAGGGCGATAGAGACACTACATCTTTGTCTGTCAATCCTCCTGAACAGATGATCAGAAATGAAATAGAGGCCAGAGGCAGAGGCGTATGCCTGTAACCCCAGCACTTTGGGAGACTGAGGCAGGTGGGTCACCTGAGGTTGAGAGTTTGAGATCAGCCTGGCCAACATGGTGAAACCCATCTCTACTAAAAATACAAAAATTAGCCAGGCATGGTGGTGGGTGCTTCTAATCCCAGCTACTCAGGAGGCTGAGGAAGGAGAATCGCTTGAACCCGGGAGGCAGAGGTTACAGTGAGTCAATATTGCACCACTGCACTCCAGTCTGGGTGACAGCACAAAACTCCGTCTCAAAAAAAAAAAAAAAGAAAAGAAACATAATAGAAGCAGTTTAGTACTAAAAGGAACTGTTGAGAGTCTTAGCTGCCTCTGTCACTCCCTGGCATCACTTATACTCTGAAGTTGCTGTTTTTGCCTTGCTTTGCTTTGTCTTTTCTTTGGTCTTTCTTCCCAACTGGGACAGGGGACAAAGGACGCTGTTTTGCTCCCTATTCTATCTCCAGCACCTAGTCCAGAATTTGACGTACTGTGGGACAGAAGGCATGGGGCAGGTGCTCAAATATTTGCTGAGTGAATGACAATGAACCTTCTCAATCTGATAGGTAAAGAAACAAATGAGATAAGATTCCAGATGTAGGAAGAGCCAGACACCCCCAGGCTGAACTCACTCAGGAGCTGGGTGCTTTTGGTAACGTCACATTTCTCTGATCCTGTTTTCTCATTTGGAGAAGGGAGACAATAAGACCTTCCGCACAAGGTTATTGCAAAGAGGAAATGCAGCAACATACGTGAGTTATGGAGCGCAGCCCTTCACACACAATAGGTGGTCAGTCAGCAGAACAGTTCATCAGGGCAGCTTCACTACAAAGCACCTTATGTAAATCTAAGGTACTCTTGCTATTAACGCCTTGTTTTCTGTTTTGTTCTGTTTGTTTTTGTTTTTTAAATGAGACAAGATCTCGCTTTGTCAACCAGGCTGGAGTGCAGTGTCATGATCTCGGCTCACTGCAGGCTCGACCTCCTGGTCTCAAGTGATCCTCCTACTTCAGCCTCCTGAGTAGCTGGGACTACAGGCACGTGCCACCACACCTGGCTAATTTTTAAGCTATTTGTAGAGATGAGGTCTCCCTATGTTGCCCAAGCTGGTCTTGAACTCCTGGCCTCAAGCATCCCCCTGCCTTGGTCTCCTGAAGTTCTGGGATTACAGGCGTGAGTCACCACATCCAACTTTAAAGCCTTATTTTTTTTCTTTTCTTTTTGAGACAGAATCTCACTCTGTCGCCCAGGCTAGAGTGCAGTGGCATGATCTCGGTTCACTGCAACCTCTGCCTCCCAGGTTCAAGCCATTTTCCTGCCTCAGCCTCCCAAATAGCTGGGATTATAGGTTCACGCCACCACACCCAGCTGATTTTTGTGCTTTTAGTAGAGACGAGGTTTCACCATGTTGGCCAGGCTGGTCTAGAACTCCTGACTCGTGATCTGCCTGCCTCAGCCTCCAAAAGTGCTGGGATTATAGGCATGAGCCACCGCGGAACTAGCATTTGAGTTGGCGTCAGGAGCTGCATGTTAGGCCTGGGGTGTTCTAGT
This sequence comes from Leontopithecus rosalia, assembly GCA_028533165.1. Taxonomy (NCBI): domain Eukaryota; kingdom Metazoa; phylum Chordata; class Mammalia; order Primates; family Cebidae; genus Leontopithecus; species Leontopithecus rosalia. The sequence continues at coordinate 41,545,730 of CM052661.1, read as the reverse complement.
GGTCCGTGACAGCATCAAGGCCACTCAGATATAAATACAACATAAGTAAAGACAATGGGTTTATTAGGATAAGGTGGCTTCAAGAGAAGCCTCTTAGCCCAGGTGGCCATAGCAACTCTTTTTTTCTTTTCTTTTTTTTAAGATGGTGTCTCGCTCTGTTGCCCAGGCTGGAGTACAGTGGCTTGACCAGCTCACTGCAACATCTGCCTCCCAGGTTCAAGCCATTTTCCTGCCTCAGCCTCCCCAGTAGCTGGGATTACAGGCGTGTGCCACCATGCCTGGCTAATTTTTGTATTTTTAGTAGAGATGGGGTTTCACCATGTTGGCCACGCTGGTCTCGAAATCCTGACCTCAAGTGATCCACCCACCTTAGCTTCCCAAAGTGCTGGAATTACAGGCATGAGCCACCACGCCCAGCATAAATCTTTAGTCACTATTTATTGTGCTTGCTTTACAGATGAGGAAACAGGCTGAGCAAGGAAACTCTGGTCTAGTGAGAATTTGTAAACGGCAAAGTGAAGTTTCAGGGTAGAGCTGTTTCCAAGCCACATTCTCATTTCACAATGAAATAAAATTCAAAATCAATTATCAAAAGAAACCTCAAATTTTTAACTTCTTGAAAAATAGCTATTATTTCTAAACAGCCCCTGAATCAGAGGAAAATCAGAACCAAAATGGAAACTTATCTAGCATCATAAAAAGCAGACACTGTTCACACCAAATTACATGAGACGTAGCTAATACTGCCCACAGAGGAAAATGTAGTCTTTTTTTTTTTTTAGGGGAAAGCGCGAACACAGTCCCCCACTACCACAAATTATTCAGTTGAGTTTCCCACATTTGGGGAAATTGCAGGGGTCAGCACATCCGGAGTGCGATGGATAAGCCTCACCCTGGGAAAACCACCTTCGTGATCATGGTATCTCCCCTGCCAGATAAGTATGAAAATGTAGTCTTAAAGACATTTATTATTTTAAAAAATTGAATACAAAATGGATTAAGTATTTAACTTAAGTAAATAGAAAATACAATTTTAAAGCCAAAAGAATAGGAATAAGAAATTGAAGGTAAACTCTGCAACTAATCAAATAGAAAAAACAAATGAGTGAAGTGATAAATGAAATGAAAAAGGTGTTCTTTAAAAAGAAAGCACCAGAAGATAGAAAGATCCGGAAATGGATAGATCCTGCCAAATCTGATTTAGGCAAAGAGCAAAAAGAGCAAGATTAGGAATAAGTAAGGAGGCAGAATTGTGAAATCATTATTAAGCCATTCAACAAACAGACAACACCCACCACGTGTTGGTTTCTGGTTTAGATGCTTCATGTGACAGAGGTGAGCAGGCAGACATGATTCCGATCCTTCATGGAGTTTATTCTGATGGGAGGAGACAGGAAATCAACCAGTAAAGGTATAAGATAGTTTCAAACAGCAAGAAGTGGTTTAAAAGGAAGGTAACGTGTGTGGACTGTGGAACCTTTTAGATCAGTGACAAGGGAAGATCCCTCTGAGGAGGTGATGTGTCAGATGAGACTTGAAAGATGTAGAGTCATCAGCCATGGGAAGATCTGAGGGAAGAGAACGTCAGGCAGCGGGAACAGAAAGAGCAAAGGCCCGTGGTACAACAGAGCTGCCTCAAGAAAGAGAAAACACTGAAAATCATGACGGATTGTTCAAGAGAGAGAGAGAGCAGTGGCTCACACCTGTAATCCCAGCACTTTGGGCGGCCAAGGTGGGTGGATCACGAGGTCAGGAGTTCGAGATCAGCCTGGCCAAGATGGCGAAACCCTGTCTCTACTAAAAATACAAAAATTAGCCAGGCATGGTAGCAGGTGCTGGTAATCCCAGCTACTTGGGAGGCTGAGGCAGAGAATTGTTTGAACCTGGGAGTCTGAGGTTGCAGTGAGCTGAGATCGTGCCACTGCACTCCAGCCTGGGTGACAGAACCGGACTCTACCCTCAAAAAAAAAAAAGCCCGAGTGCAGTGGCTCACATCTGTAATCTCAGCACTTTGGGAGGCCAAGACGGGTGGATCACAAGGTCAGGAGTTCAAGAACAACCTGGCCAATATGGTGAAACTCCATCTGTTCAAAAACTACAAAAAAATTTAGCCGGGCATGGTGGCATGTAGTCCCAGCTACTCGGGAGGCTGAGGCAGGAGAATTGCTTGAACCCAGGATGCAAAGGTTGCAGTGAGCCAAGATCATGCCACTGCACTCTGGCCTGGGTGATAGAGCAGACACCCCCGCCCCGCAAAAAAAAAAAGAGAGAGAGCTGAAGCACTGTGAAGGGAGAGATCATTGGCAGAGGCAGGGATCACTCAGGATTTTATTCTGAGTGTGTTTTGATCTGGGAGGGCATTCAAAGGGTTTCAAGCGGTGGAGTGAAGTGATCTGATTTCTGTGCTGGGAGAGCCCCTCTGGCTTTAGGTTCCTGGTGGAGATTGGACTCTGTTGGTGAAGGGCCAAGCATGGATACTGAGCTACGGTGAGGTATCCAGCTGAGAGGTGATGGGTTGGCTCCAGGCGGTGGAAGTGAAGAGTAGTGGACCACAGTGGAGACTGTAGTCCACCACCTGGATTCCCCTTCAGGGCAGAGGCTACAGGATTCGCCTTCAGCCAAGGAGAACCACCTTGCCTAATACTGCCTCCTTCACAGTGGCAGCCCACCTCCAATGTCGTAAGGACCCCATCTCATGGCCCTGATGTGGGCAACTCAGAAGGGCTGTCTCAGCCTCTGAGCTCTGCTGAGGCCTCTGGTGTGCCTGCATTCCAGCCTGGACATCCCCGGCACCCCTCCCCCCTCCCCCTACCCACTTCACACGTGCTGTGCGGGAGAGTGCTCCCTGGTAAATCGCCTGGGTGCCCAGCTCTCTTTCTGAGTCTGTTTCCCAGGGAACCCAACCAAAGACACTGATGGATCAGAAGAGCAGTACAAATAGAACATGCCACTCAGTGGGAAGTCCTGGCTCCACAGATGATGATGATTCAGGAAAGGTCCCAGAGCCTCCAGCAGGTCACAGAACCTCTGGCAGAGCTGAGGTGACCCCAGCTCTCCTCTTCACAGCTCTGTTCCTCTTCCACTTGCAAACCAAGAGAGTCACAATGGAAGGGCCCAAGGTCTGCAAAAACCAGAAATGTGTCAGCAGGGCAGGAAATTGCCACTCTTAGTGCTGCGAGTCTTTGTGGCTTTGGTTGCAATTGCGTGGGAGTGTGCTTTTTAGTTTGACAGTGCGCTCTTATAATTCGAGGATTGGGTCACTGGCATTCAAATCAGTCCCTCCCGAGAGACACTGCCAGTCTAGTTTCTGGTAAGCTTCAATTTCCCTGTCGCTGCAGAGCCCCAGCTTTACATAATTCTGAAACCTTGGCCAGGAACAGTGACCTGAAAGAGTAAAGCTGTTCTCCTATTCTAAATTTGAACCATTCAGCCCTCTGGGTCTGCAGCTTTCTGCTTCTCACTTGCTGGCTTCTTGGGTCAGAGTGGGGCTGCTTTCATTCACTCACTCGCTCACTCAGTCATGTTATTTATTCATCAGACATCTGTGATGTTGTTGACCAGGGGCTTAATGTATAGATAGAGAGATGAAGATGACCCTGCCCTCAAATGGCTCATGTCCAGCTTGGGGAGACAGATGGTCTTCCTAATGTTTCATCTTCTTTGGGACCAGTTCAGAATGCTTTGAATGTCCCAACACAGAGTTTGCTATTCCCTAGGCAGTGCACAGCCAAGTTAAGTTCTTGAATAGGAGAGTGGCCTGATTAAAAGTGTACTTTAGGTTTGTTTATCTGGTTGCATATCCACTCATCCATCCATCCATCCCATTTATCCACTCATCCATCCATTCATCTCATCCATCCAACTATCCATCCCATTCATCCATCCATTCATCCATCTATGCATCCATCCTTCCATTCATCCCTCTATCCATCCATCCATCCATTCATCCCACTCATTCATCCATCCATCCATTCATCCACCCATCTATCTAGTGGTCCATCTATCCATTCATCTCATTCATCCATCCATCTATCCATTCATCTATCCATCTCATCCATCCATCTATTCATTGCATCCATCCATTCACCCCATCCATCCATCCCCACCCATCCATGCATCCATCCATCCATCCATGCATTCATCCTATCCATCCTATTAATCCATCCATCTATCCATCCATCCCATCCATTCATCTCTCAACTGTCCATCTATCCATCCAGCCCATCCACTCACCCATTATCCATCTATCCATCCCATCACTCATCCATTCACCCATCCCAGCTATCTACTACCCATCCATCCATTCATCCATCCACCTCATCCAGCCATTCGCCCATCCACCTCATCTATCCATTCATTTCAACCATCCATTTATTGCATCCACCCATGGTGAAGTTTCTTTCTTTTCTTTTCTTTTTTAATAGAGACGGGGTTTCAACATGTTGGCCAGGATGGTCTCGATCTCTTGACCTCGTGATCCGCTCGCCTCAGCCTCCCAAAGTGCTGGGATTACAGGCATGAGCCACCGCGCCTGGCCCCATGGTGAGGTTTCACCATATCTATCCATCCTATTCATCTCATCCATTCATTCATCCATCTCATCCATCCATCCTTATCCATCCATTCATCCATTCCATCCATCCATCCATCCATCTCATCCATCCATTAATCCATCCCATCCGTCCATCCAATATTTATTGAGCATCTGCTATGTGCCACACTGTGCTGTGTGTATCTGGTTTCCATCTAAAGCACTGAACAAGAAAGATATGAAATCCCTGCCTTCATGAAGCCAACATTCTGGGGAAAAGGAGTGGATAGACAGTAAACAAGTCAACAAGTAAGTGAACTTCAGACAGTGCTGAGTTATGAAGGGAATAAACAGGGTGATGGGGTTGAGAGTGACCTGGGTGGAGGGCGAGGTCCTTTAATTAGATGATCAGGGAAGGGATCTCTGGGGAGGTGATGGTTGAGCAGGGCTTTAAAAGAAGAGAAAGAGGCAGTTATAGCAAGAGCAGAGGGAAGAGAGTTACAGATAGAAGACACAGCAAGTGCAAAGGCCCTAAGGCAGGAAAGAACTTGGCTTGCCTGCGAACATGAAAGGAAGCCAGTGTGGCTGAAGAGGAAGGGAGGAGGGAAGTCTGGAGAGGAGGATGGGGCCTTGTAGGCCAATGTGAGGACTTCGGAGTTTTTGGAAACACAGCCAGAGGCCACTGAAAGGTTTTCAGCAAGTGACATGTTTTGATTTATGTTTCTGAAAGTTACCCCTGGCTGCATGTGAAGTAAATGTAGCAGCAAAAAACCAGCAAGGAGGTCAAGGGCCAGGACGGTAGCAGCCTGGACCGGGGCGGTGGCCATGGAATTACAGAGAAATGGACAACTCAGGACAAATTTTGGAGGTGGTGGGAGGGAAAGCAGGCCTTGAGAATGATAGCCTCACTTTGATGCTTTAACTACAGGGTGGTGTCACTGAGGACCAAAGACTGGAGTGTGGAGATGAGGAGGGAGGAATGAAATAAGTCTTTGGGGGAAACCAAGCTGTGTTTTTAGGATATTTCAAATAGATAGACATTCAAGTCCAGAGCCCTGGAGGGAGATCAAGGATGCTGTTGGGAGTCTGAGATGTATCAGAACACGTTTGTTTAATGCCATGGAGTGGAACTGCCAGGAAGGAGGAGTGGCGGGGCCCATGGAGCATCTAGTGTCAGGAACAGAGGCTGTTTCTAGGAGGATGTTTTGGGAAGGAGAGGGCGGTCAGCAGTGTCGGACGCTGCTAAGAAGTGGCTATGAGTATGGGATCCCATGGTGGGACTTGGCAGCAAGGATGGCAATGCCAAGAGCTATTTGGTGGCACAGAGGCTGGAGGCCTGCTCAAGGGCACCAAGGAGAGGGTGGCGGTGTGGAAGTGGGTCGGGGAGTATGCACTGCTTCCACCGGAAGTTCAGCCATAGGCAGGGCAGAGCACTGGGCGCCTGTTGGAAGATGACCAGTGTCAAGGGAGCACATTGTAGGGTTTTTTTTTTTGGCTTGTTTTTGAGGCCGAGTCTCACTCTGTCATGGAGGCTGGAGTACAATGGCACAATCTAGGTTCACTGCAACCTCTGCCTCCTGGGTTCAAGCAATTCTCCTGCCTCAGCCTCCTGAGTAGCTTGGATTACAGGCACCCGCCACCATGCCTGGCTAATTTTTGTATTTTTAGTAGAGACGGGGTTTCATTGTGTTGGCTAGGCTGGTCTTGAACTCCTGACCTCAGGTGATCTTCCCGCCATGGCCTCCCTAAGTGCAGGGATTACAGGTGTGAGCCACAGCGCCCGGCCTCATTGTATGTTTTTTAACACTGGAGATCCTGGGAGGAGGAGAAACTGAGGCTGCATGAGAGAGGCAACTGGGTTCCAGTATCACCAACTGTGTGCTCACTATGAGACCTTGGGCACGTTACAGGGACATTCTGGGCCTCGGGTTTTGCATCCCTAAAATGGGCCACGTGGGCCCCAGGTGACTTGTATGTTGAGGTGGGCTCATCCTGGGTGGGAGAGATCCCCAGGACAGGGTGGGTTCCAGCACAGAGGCAGCTTCCATTTGTGATTGTCCAGGCTGTCCCCAGGAGGCCATCAGGCCCCACCAGACTCACTTCACTGCACTGACAATCCTCCCTTGCTCTGAAGTTCACAATCAGGCCTGGCTGGTCCCTTGAGGCTCAGTCCTGAATGCTGTACTTTACTGGGGGGCTGAGGAGGACTAGAGCTTTAGAATCTGAGGTCCAGGCAAAGGGACTCTGGAATGACACAGACTTGGATTTCACCCTGGCTTTGCCACTTCCTGGCTTGGGAATCTTGAACAAGGCCTTTACTTTTTCTTTTTTTTTTTTTTGAGATGGAGTCTCCTTCTGTTGCCCAGGCTGGAGTGCAGTGGTGGTCCCAGCTCACTGCAACCTCCGCCTCCTGGGTTCAAGCTATTCTCCTGCCTCAGCCTTCCAAGTAGCCAGGACTACAGGCTAATTTTTGTATTTTTAGTAGAGATGGGGTTTTACTATATTGGCCAGACTGGTCTCAAACACCTGACCTCGTGATCCGCCTGTCTTGGCCTCCCAAAGTGCTGGGATGACAGGCATGAGCCACTGTGCCCGGCCAGGACTTTACCTCTTTAGGTCTTAGTTTCCTCATCTGCAAAATGGGAATCACCATGCATCATCATCCTCATCTGTTATTAAGAAGATTAAGTTAGATAATAGCTGTAGAATGCCTAGCACATATTAAGTGCTCAATAAATGCTAGCTGGCTTGCCCTATCTATCTTGCTTATAGAAGCTGAGTTCTGCTTAGGAAGCTCTCTCATCTTGTGTCCTGTTATCTGGGTGGAGCCTGGGCCCCTGGGGTTCTGATGGGGTAGGCTTGGCCTCTGCCACACCCACAGGAGTTTAGCTGTGAGGCCCACAGCTTCCCCACTGCCTGTATTTATCTGTCCTGCCTTTCTGCCCTCTGTTCTAGACTGAGTATCAGAAACTGGCCAGGATTCTACCCAGCACAAAGGGAAGAGCACTGCGGCCTGGGGCTTGGGCCAGACAGCAGGGGCATTGCAGGCCAGGGAGGGCAGGGGATTTGCCCAAGGCCACACAGCAAAGGGAGGAGGGCAGATCTGGGGGTTGTTTGTCACTCTGGCTTCTTCGGGACATCCAGCCCAGGCGTCAGTGGCTGTGCTTGGCAGCTGCTGGGCAGGGCACCAAGGACGGACCCTGGGGCGGCTTCCAGCCATTGGAGGTTAGCTCCGGCCAGGCCTGGTGACTCAGCAGGGCCTGGTCATGTTCCCCACAGTCCCACGGTGTAGGTCCTTCATGCCTGCCAACACCCACTGTCACCTAGGTCACAGGGCAGGGCTTAGCCCCGGATTCCTCCTGGCTCTTCCTGGCCCTGCCCACATACCTTCCCCGCTGAGCCTGGGTGGGTGTCGATGCTCTCTCAGTCCAATATCATTTATTTATTTATTTTAAACAGGGACTTGCTCTGTCACCAAGGCTGGAGTGCAGTGGTACAGTCTCTGCTCACGGCAGTCTCAACCTCACAGGCTCAAGCAATCCTCCTACCTCAGCCTCCCAAGTAGCTGGCACTCCAGGCATGCACCACCATGCCTGGCCCGTGTCATTGTTTCAGGCCCTCAGCCTATGGGCCATTCTTTGTAGGAATGGTCTCTCATCAGGATGTCATCAACTCCGTAGCCTAGTAGGGATGATCTTGTCCCTGTTTCACAGATGAAGAAATCAAGGCACAGAGAGATTTAGTAACTTGCCCAAGGACACATAGCTAGTACAGGGGACCTGAGCCCTGCAGGCTGACCCTAGGTCTGCGTTCTTCACATTTTTGCTCTGCTCTCTTCACTATTCAGCTGGGCCTTTCCAGAAATGCTTCCTATTATCATGCCTCATGCTTCCCACCTGCCCATGGAGGGAAGCCCAGCTCCTGCTAGTTTGCAGCCACCCCTCCCCTGCTGGCTCTGAAGATCTGCTTCAGCTGGGAGGCCTGCACTTTCCTTAGCCTGCTCTTCCCAGGCTGCCCTCCAAAGCCCTGGAACATTCTATAATCTCCATGCTGGGGCCTCTGTGCTGGGCGCTTTGCAGTCACTGCCCTGTGTGGGGCTCTCATTATCCCCATCTGATGGATGGGGAAACTGAGGCTTGGACAAAGGAGATCGTACCCACCCCACACTGGAAAGCAGGAGATCTGTGGAACCCAGGTCTGTCTGACCCAAACCCCAGCCATGCTCACCTGTGCATCTACATACTTAGTGTCATGATAGCCGACCAGGAAAGCTGACTACTATGGCCGACCACCACTACTGACCACCACAGATGGCCACTCTAGCCAGCCACCATAGCTGACCACCGGAGCTGACCACCTGCTGTTAAACACCTGCTGGGTCAGGCCTGCTTCCCACCACTCTACCCAGGCAGTCTCACACCACTGAAGGTTGCTTCTATGTTTCACCCCATTTAATTAATTGATTTGTTTATCTGTTCATTCATTCACTTATTCATTCATTTATTTAGACTGAGTGTCGCTCTGTTGCCCAGGCTTGAGTGCAGTGGCAAGATCTTGGCTCACTGCAGCCTCGATCTCCTAGGCTCAAGTGATTGTCCCACCTCAGCCTCCTGAGTAGCTGGGACTACAGGCATGTACCACCATGCCCGGCTAACTTTTGTATCTTTTGTAGAGACGGGGTTTCACCATGTTGTCCAGCTGGTCTCAAACTCCTGGACTTAAGCTATCTACCCACTTTGGCCTCCCCCAAAGTGCTGAAATTACAGGCATGAGCCGCTGCACCCAGCTCTCACCCTGTGTTAGAGATGAGGGAACTTAGGCTCTGAGAGGGAGCATGACACGGCCAAGGCCACTGTGCTAGCAGGAGGCAGGCCTAGACTTAGAATCAGGGCTGGGGACTGCAGAAGCCTCAGACGGCTGCCTGCATGTCCCAGTGACCAAGCCACCTGCGTTTCCTCCCCACCCCAGGGAAACCTGAGTCTCCTGAGAAGTTCTGGCCTTTCTATTGTCTCCACCCAAAGCTCCTTGAGAGTTGACAAGAGGGAGCTGCCTTGAGCTGCCCTGGGCCCTTCCCATGTGGCTGTCAATGGGCCTTTGTGTGTCCAGCCTGCCCGGCTCCTGTCCACACCACATGGCTTCCCGATGACTTGGGGCACTCTTCCGGCAGCTGTGCGTAGCCTGGGGACTCATCACCCACTAGGCAGGACACTCTAAGGGCTCTATGGCAGGGACTGGAGCAGCCCCTAGGCCTTTGCACTGCCTGTTCCTTCTGCCAGGAAAGACCTTTCTTCAATTTCCGCTGTGATCAGCAGCATCTGTCCTTCAAGGCACAACTCAAATGCCACCACTTCAAAGAGGTGCCCATCTGGCTCACTAGAAGGTGCACTCCAAGAGGGCAGGGTTTGTGGGCTGGGTAGGGGAGACAGACAATAAAGAAGCTAACATTAGACTGGGCTCAGTGGCATAATCCCAGCACTTGTGGAGGCTGAGGCGGGACGATCACTTGAACCCAGGAGATTGAGGTTATAGTGAGCCAAGATTGTGCCATTGCATTGCAGCGTGGGTAACAGAGCGAGACCTTGTCTCCAAAGCAAAACAAAACAAAAACCCAAAACATAATAAATTAACATTTCAACAAGATCCTTTCATGTCATTGAATGGAGTGTGTCTAGGACGGTCTTTCTGGAGGTGGTGACATTTGAACAGAAACCTGGATGAAAAGGAGAAATCATACTGATATCTGGGGGAAAGGGGGTTCCAACCATAGGATCAGCATGTGCAAAGGTCCTGAGGCAGGAGTATGAGGAGCCATGAGGGGCTGGTGTGTCTGCACAGGGCGATGAGGGCAAGAGTGGGGAGAGAAGAGGTCTGATAGGGATGGGACAGGGACAGACCAGGTAGGGCCTTACAGGTCCTGTGGAGAACTTCGGCTTTCACTCTGAGTGAGGAGAGCTCCAAGGCACAGCATCATCTGATGTAGGTTGAACTATATGGGGGCAAAACGGGAAGCCCAAAATTTATTTGTCCAACCGGATGGAGCCACCACTGTGTTCCAGGTACATTCCTGTCTCTGCAGATTCAGCAGCAAACAATTTAGACCGAAGTCTCTGGCCTCATGAAGCTCACATTCTCCAGTTGGGAGCCTGATGATCAACCAGAGAAGTGAGTAAAATAATTAGTGTATCAGCCGTGATATGGATAAAACGTAAGCTGGGAAACGTCGGGGTTCAGGTGTGCTTGGCACAGGCAGTGTTCATGCGGCAGGTGCTATTTGCCCAGCCTGTGACCCCCTGGAGGGAGCAGTGGTCTTGCCCTGGCTCAGTCTCAGACCCCATTTGGCACCTGGCTCCAAAATGGACTCCTATCTCATTCTCCATATGGGGAAACTGAGGCTCAGAGAGCTCTTGCGACTTGCCCAAGGACACAGCTAATAAACGGCAAACCTGGAGGCACCAGGGCTCCCCTCCCCCATGGGGTAGATGCACTTGGTTCTGTGTTCTACTGTCCCGCGTGGCTGCCTTACGGTCATCTGGGGGCCAGCTTTGTCTGGGCGCATGACTCCTGCTGGTGCCTGTCACTCGGGACAGGCGACAAGCCACCCCTGTGAACCCCTGTGGAGGCCAGGCGCAGGCACACTGTAGGCATTGGCACACAACAGGCGCTGGCACAGTAGGTGCAGGCACACTGTAGGCGCTGGCACACAGTAGGCGTGGGCACACAGTAGGCACGGAAACACAGTATGCGCGGGCAGACAGTAGGCGCTGGAACACGGTAGGCACGGGCATGCTGTAGGCGCTGGAACACAGTAGGTGCGGGCACAGTAGGCGCGGGCACACTGTAGGTGCGGGCACACAGGAGCGGGCACACAGTAGGCGTGGGCACATAGGCGCTGGCACACTGTGGGCACATAGGCGCTGGCACACTGTAGGCACGGGCACAGTAGGCGCAGGGCACACAGGCGCGGGAACACAGTATGCGCGGGCAGACAGTAGGCGCTGGAACGCAGTAGGCACGGGCACACTGTAGGCGTGGGCACACAGTAGGCACAGGGCACACAGTAGGCACGGGAACACAGTATGCGCGGGCAGACAGTAGGCGCGGGCACACAGTAGGCGCTGGTACACTGTAGGTGCGGGCACACAGTAGGTGCGGGCACACAGTAGGTGCTGGCATACAATAGGAGCTCAGTAAATGAATGTGGTTCAGCAGGCCATGGCTCCGACTGCCGTGGGGGCGATTTTCCCCTCCAGGGGTCGCCTGACAACGTCTGGAGACAGTTTAGCTGTCACATGGCGCGGGTGGGGAAGGAGGGAGGCAACAAACTTCGAGTGAGCAGTGAGAGGAGGCCAACGGTGCGGCCAAGCCTCCTGTCCCGCGCAGGGCAGCTCGTCCTGAGGATGACCCGGTCCCTGCGAGTCCCAGGTGCGGCTGGGACGCCCCCTGGCGGCTGCACGGGGCATCTCAGCAGTCGCGAGAGCCTGGCTTTGGGAAAGGTCATTCCTGCAGCACCGGCGTGGTGATGACACCAGCAGTGTGACAACCGCACCGCAAGCGTGTGCCACTCAACACGAGGGTAAACCCAAAATCCACGTCCACACTGCCGGGTAACTCAGGGTGAATGCATCTGCAACCTAGTCCTTATCTCCCGCAGAAACCTGCCCTGCCCACAGCGGGCATGGCCTTAAGGCCAGCCAGCTCGACCTCCCCCATGTCCCATCCACCAGCTAATCCTGTCGGTTCCACCTTCAGGATACATCCAGACTCTGTCTCCCCACTCCACGGCCCCACCAAGCCCAGCCGGCATCCTGTGTGCAGTCACCTCTACCCTGGGTCCTAACAGTCTGCCTCCTCGTGGAGTGCTCCTGTAAGAGCCTAAGTCACACTCCACCATTGCTCAGAACCCTCCATGGCTCCTACCTCACTCCCAGTGAGAGCCAAGGTCCCTAAATGGCCCTCAAGGCCTCACCCCATGATTTAAAATTGAAACAATCCAGCCAGCCCCACCCTCTCATTCTTCTGTGCCTTTTTTTTTTTTGAGACAGGGTCTCACTCTGTCACCCAGGCTGGAGTACAGTGGTGTGATCTCCACTCACTGAAACCTCCACCTCCCGGGCTCAAGTGATTCTCAGCCTCAACCTCTGGAGTGGCTGAAATTACAGGCGCACACCACCACGCCCAGCTAGTTTTTGTATTTTTAGTAGAGATGGGGTTCCACCATGTTGGCCAGGCTGGTCTCAAATTCCTGACCTCAAGTGATTCGCCTGCCTCAGCCGCCCAAAGTGCTGGGATTACAGGCGTGAGCCACCGTGCCCAGCCTTTTTGAGACAGGGTCTTGCTCTGTCACCCAGGCTGGAGTTCAGTGATGACACAATCATGGCTCACTGCAGCCTCAAACTCCTAGGTTCAAGCAATCCTCCCATTTCAGTCTCCTAAGTAGGTGGGACTACAGGCGTGAGCCACCATGCCTGGCTAATTTTTTGTATTTTTAGTGGAGACAGGGTCTTGATATGTTGCCCAGGCTGGTCTCAAACTCCTGGGATCAGGTGATCCTCCTACCTCAGCCTCCCAAAGTGCTGGGATTACAGGTTAAGCCACTGTGCACAGCCTATACTCTATTTTTATGTACAGCAAGAATCACCAAGTGCCATTTTACTTATTTGTCTTGCTTATTGCCCATCTCCTCCGTGTGAGCAGCTGCTGGGGGCAGGGATGGGCTGTCTTTCTGGTCAGTGGCATCTCTCTGGCACTCAGCACTGTGTCTGGCACTCAGTAGGTGTTCAATGAATATTTGTTGGATGAATGGATGGGTGGGTGGATGGATGGATGAATGGATGGTTGAATGGATGGTTTAGATGGTTAGATGGATGGATGGGTGGATGGATGGATCTGTCAATAGCAGCAGAGCAATTAAAGAGCACAAATCCCAGTCTCACACTAGAACTTTGTGGGTTCTGGTTCCACCTCCACCACCTAAAAGCTGTGCAACCTTCGATGGGTTAGATGACCTCTCTGGGCCTCAGCTTGCTAACAGAAATAAAAAGAGCACCCATATTGTGTTCTGACAGCATTAAATACCTTAATCCTGGCCAGGCGCGGTGGCTCAAGCCTGTAATCCCAGCACTGTGAGAGGCCAAGGCGGGTGGATCACGAGGTCAAGAGATCGAGACCATCCTGGTCAACACGGTGAAACCCCGTCTCTACTAAAAATACAAAAAATTAGCTGGGCATGGTGGCACGTGCCTGTAATCCCAGCTACTCAGGAGGTTGAGGCAGGAGAATTGCTTGAACCCAGGAGGCGGAGGTTGCGGTGAGCCGAGATCACGCCATTGCACTCCACCTTGGGTAACAAGAGTGAAACTCTGTCTCAGAAAACAAACAAACAAACAAAACCTTAACCCATGTAAACCCTCAGCTAAGCCTGGGCTCAGGCACACACTAGGTGCTTAGTAAACATATGCAGATGAACAGGCACCAGGGCAGTGATTCTGACTGCTCTGTGGTAAGCAGTAGCAGCTGCATAGGGACACATGTCTTACTTTAGTCACTGTTCCCAGCCTTTCTCCTCCTCCGCTCTCCACCCCCAAACCCCTGAAGGGTAGGAGTCATGTCTCAGTCATCTTCAGTCCTTTGCATATAGCAGGTGCTCATTAAGTGCTGGCGTTGAGGGGAGGACACTGATGTTCGAGGAATGCCTTCTGTTTGCCCCGCAAACTGAGAGGCAGATTCTCCTACCCCACCATAATTACAGGTGAAACCAAGGCTCAGGGACCCCTGAGCGGAGGGAGGGATGTCATTCTGCAGAGCGACCAGTAGGGGGCGAGCGGGACTGCTCTGTGGCTCTGCAGATTCAGCAGCAAGCAATTTAGATGCATTAATTTACTGAGCGCCAACAGTGGGAGGTGCGCTGCTCTCAGAGTGAACGCTGCCTTACATTTTGCACTGTAGGCACCTCGCTTCTCTCACCTTAGTACCAGCCCTGGTCGGAAGGGCCCTGTCGTACCAGGACACGCTTTTCCTCTGCCTTGCACCGAGCCTTTTATGCTCTCCCAGGCGCTGGGCTAAGGGCTTCCCACGTGTATTAGCGCATGTGGTCTTCATGACAACACACGTGCTGCAGGTCCTGTTACTGCCCCCTTTCTGCAGAGGTGGTAACTGAGTCCAGGGGAGGTCACCAGCCAAAGGAAATGCTGTTTCACCATTGCATGCTGGGGGCAGGAAGGTAGATCTCACGCCTTCGGATCTCTTGCCATGACTGTGTTAAACATGTGTGTGGTCTTGTCTGCAGAGGGGTGCATGTACCTGCATGAAAGAAGGGAAGCAGACATTTATGACCAAGAAGGTGGACTGCGGCGAAGCATAAAAATTTGTCTAAGTTATTACATCCATAGCCTCTCCATGTCAGAGAAGCGGGGTACTGGGGGAGCCCAGAAGGGGAGAACTTGGTCCAGCCTCAGGGGATGTGCCTGCGGCAGAGGGAGAAGCCCACCTGATGTTTTGGGGAGGAATCATAGCTACCAGGTGGAAGCAGGAGGACATTTTAGGCTGGAGAAAAAAAGCATCCAAAGGCCCTGGCGCTGTTCAGGGAACCCCAGTAGCTGAGTCTGACTAAAGTGGAGTGAAAGGGAGGAGGGAGGCAGGATGAGGCAGACATATGTGGGGCTTGATTCACTGAGACTTGGCAGAGGCAGAGGCAGAGGCAGAGCATGGGGTCAGAGCAGGGCATGCAGGACACTGTGAAGTCCCAGAAAATGGTCTTCTACCTCCTGCAGGAACTTCAAACGGCTATGAATGTTTCCCTCTTCCAGATGGGCAAGCTCAGAGAGGTGGGACAACTTGCCCAGGTGGCCTGTACATGGCACGTTGGGATTTAAACCTGCTCTGGGAACCTCTGCACTTTGCTGCTTTTTGAGAAAACACCATGAACTCAGAACAAGTCCATGAATTCTCAATGAATGAATGAATGAATGTATATGTGGGTGGATAGGTGGTTGGATGGATGGGTGGATGAATGGATGGATGGATGGATGAATGAATGGATTGATGGGTGGGTAGATGGATGGACGAATAGATGGATGGATGGACAGAGAGATGGACGAATGGACAGATGGGTGAATGAATGGATGGATGGACAGACGAATGGATGAATGGGTGGGTGGATGGATGGATGGATAGATGTGTGGATGGATGGATGAATAGATGTGTGGATAGACGGATGGATGGTTGGATGGATGAATGGATAGATGTGTGGATGGATGGATAGATGGGTGGATGGATGGGTAGATGGATGGATGGGTGGATGGATGGATCTGCCAATAGCAGCATAGTGGATAGAGCACAAATCCCAACCTCACGCTAGAACTTTGTGGGTCTGGTTCCACCTCCACCTCCTACAAGCTGTGCCATCTTGGATGGGCTAGGTGATGTCTCTGGGCCTCAGCTTCCTAATAGGAATAAAAGTAGCACACATCTTGTTCTGAAAGCCTTAAATGCAAATCATGTGTCTGGCACTGGGCTGAGTGTTTTCTCAGCATTGTTTTATTGAAATTTCTTTTACAGATAAAGCACAGAGCTCAGAGAAGGCAAGTGACTTGTCTAAAATTACAGAGCCCACAGAGTCAGAGCCAGAATGGAAGCCCAGGCCCTCTGATCTGTAGTCTGCCCTCTTCACCGTGGCTCCAGAGTCTCCCAAACTCCGGGCAGCTTTGGATTTTGTGCCATCTGTGTTTTGTCTTCTTTAAAATATCTTTTAGGTGGACTTTCTGCCCACGTTTTTCTTTAACTAAACCTGTTTCTGCACAGAGGAAACTTTATATCATCAGCAAACATAGAAAACCTGTATCATTTATCATGAAAACAATTATGAAAATAAGGCTGGGCACCAGGTGCGGTGGCTCACCCCTGTAATCCCAGCACTTTGGGAGGCCAAGGCAGGCGAATCACAAGGTCAGGAGTTTGAGACCAGCCCGGCCAACATAGTGAAACCCCGTCTCTACTTAAAATACAAACGTTATCTGGGCATGGTGGTACAGGCCTGTAGTCTCAGCTACTCAGGAGGCTGAGGCAGGAGAATCACTTGAACCCAGGAGGCAGAGGTTGTGGTGAGCCGAGATTGCACCCCTACACTCCAGCCTGGGCAACAAAGTGAGACGCTGTCTCAAAAAAAAAAAAGGGAAAGAAAAGAAAGGCTGGGCAAGGTGGCTTATTCCTGTAATCCCAGCACTTTAGGAGGTTGAGGCAGGCAGATCATCTGAGATCAGGAGTTCAAGACTGCCTGGCCAACATGGTGAAACCCTGTCTTTACTAAAAATGCAAAAATTAGCCAGGCATGGTGGCACACACCTGCAGTCCCAGCTACTCGGGAGGCTTCGGCAGGAGAATCACCAGGAGGCAGAGATTGCAGGTTGAGCTGAGATAGCACCACTGCACTCAAGCCTGGGCGGCAGAGTGAGACTGTCTCAAAAACAAAATTATAAAAATAAGCACAACAAATGCGAAAAATATCATGATATTTTTGCCAGATGTTCTTGCTTGTGCAGTCTGGGGTCGAGGGCCTGTGAGAATTTTGTTAGAAAGAAGAGAATTAGCAAGGTGATGGGGAGATGTTAGCGGCAGAGATTATTTTTTTTTCTTGAAGTGCTCAGAGCAGCTGCAAGAGAATCCCTGTAGGAAGAACTTCTGCTCTGTGACTCCATGCCTGGTGGGACCTAGAATAACCCACAGACCTCAAGTGTGGCAGCAGCTGGGGAGGCCTCTCAGCCCCAGGCCTGATCCTTCTTCTCAGCTGGCCTGGTGCTGTCCCACGCCCTGCATCAGAGTCCTTGTCTGTGCACCAGATGGGCAAGGGGATCCTGGCGGCAGAGTCATGCCCTCTCACCCTCTGCTTTTCACTGGCAGAGGCCCCTAAAGGCAGGGTACACAGCTGGTGCTCAGCCAGGGCTCCAGAGCCTGGGCTGCAGAGATTCAGCGTTTGGTGGCTGGTTCTATTTTTTGTTTGTTTTGTTTTGAACAGAAAAATGTTCCCTGCACCACCCATTTTCCTGCCTCAGCCTCCCGAGTAGCTGGGATTACAGGCACCCGTCACCATGCCCAACTAATTTTTTGTATTTTTAGTAGAGACGGGGTTTCACCTTGTTGACCAGGATGGTCTCGATCTCTTGACCTCGTGATCCACCCGCCTCGGCCTCCGAAAGTGCTGGGACTACAGGCGTGAGCCACCGCGCCCGGCCCCGTCCTTTCCTGAAAGTCCTACCGCGGGAAAACGAAGCCCTTCTCTGCCTGCCGGCCCTCCCGGAGAAGCCGCGCCCCTCAGGCTACAGGGCTCCGGGCGCCTCCGGACGCCCATCCCCCGGGCGCACCCGGAAGTCCCGAGCTCGGGCCCCGCCCCGCTCCGCTCCGCCCCGCTCCACCGCCCCCACCTCCCCGCTTCACCGCGCCTGCGTAGTGGGCAGTCGGCGCCCCGCGCCGGGGCGGCTGTTGCAGTTGTTCTGGCGTAGAACGCGGCTCCCCTGGCTGCTGGGGAGCTGGCGGCGTACACGGCGAGGGAGCGGGGACCGGGAAGCGCCTTCTGGCTCGGGCTGGGGCCGGCGAGAGCGCGAACCAGCGACGCGGAAACCGCGGGCCTGTGGACAGCGGCATCAGCGGCTAGCAGGTAAGGTCCGCGCGGGGCGAGCGTGGGTCGTTCAGGCCCGGGAGGGGGTGCGGGTTGCGGGCGCGCCAGGAGCGCGGTGGCCTGGCCAGGGGCGCAGGTGAGCGCGGCTCGCGCGGAGACCGGCTGAGCATTGTCCTTCGGGCGGCGCCCACACCGCGCCCAGTGTCGGCCGGGCCGAGGCGGGGACCTGGGCGGGGCGGGCCTGGGCTTCGGGCCGGGCACGAGCTCCTTGTTCGCCGGTCCGTACTCCTCCGTCACCCCATCTCCGCCGCCCCGCGCCAACATGGCCGCCACCCTCCTGTCCCCACTTCCTGGCCGCCGCCAGCCCCTTGGCGCGCGCTTTTTTTTTGAAGCAGAGCTGGGAGGCCCGCGGGCTGGCGGTGACGCCCCGCAGTTGGGCGCCGGGAGGGGGCGCTGCGCCAGAATGCGGGCGGGAAGGGGGAGAGTTGCATAATCCCGGGGCGTGGGGAGGGGCGGGTTGATCACACCGGGGTGACCTAGGCCCGGGGGATGGCCGTGGTCCTTGCAAGCGGTGGGTTGCTGGAACGCCCACCGGCCGGTCCTCGCGCCGGCCCAGCCCCCTTCCTGATGGCGCGGCGAAACTTTCGTGCTCTAGAGAGCGCCACGCACTTTTCTTCTCCTTAGTGACTGACCTTGGATGTATTCGTTTAGGAATGTATGTGTTGAATTTTTTTTTTTTTTTGAGACCCAGTTTCGCTCTTGTTACCCAGGCTGGAGTGCAGTGGCGTGATCTCGGCTCACCACAACTTCTGCCTCCTGGGTTCAGGCAATTTTCCTGCCTCAGCCTCCCGAGTAGTGGGACTACAGGCGAGCGCCATTATGCCCAGCTAATTTTTTGTATTTTTAGTAGAGACGGGGGTTTCATCATGTTGACCAGGATGGTCTTGATCTCTTGACCTCGTGATCCACCCGCGTCGGCCCCCCAAAGTGCTGGGATTGCAGGTGTGAGCCACCGCTCCCGGCCGAATGTGTTGAAATTTGCAATGCGGGACTGCGCATCCCTTCCAGTTTGGCTTTTTCCCGGCATCTTACTGCATTGATTGTGGGATTTTACAGAGGTTTCTTTTGAGTAATGACTTCAGTAATGTCAACCCATACACATTTCAACGTTTGTTTTCTCTTTATTTGTTTTCTCTTTATCTGTAATTTTTGAATTAGATTTTGTGTTTTTGGAGAGATTTTCCGTACGTGGTGGAAGTGTTTTTAATCTTGGTAAATATGGATTATCACGTTCATCGGAAAGGAATACCAGGAACATTTAAATGTTTTAAAGGCTTTCACTCTCCAGTGACTTGTGCGAAAGACGACGTTCATACTAAAACGGGAATACCTTTTTTTCTATTGGAATTTTCTGGAAGGAATTCTGTGCAATCTGAAAAGATTGATAGAGGGTACAGTAATTGCTTTCTACATCGCTTTTGTTAAGCAGTGAAAATTAGACGAACTTGGAGATTTCTACCTGGGCATACTGAGTTTTTGAACACTCTTGAAGTGAAATTTTGGAAATGGCAGGTGAAATGAGGCTTCTTCCAACCCCCCCCACCTCAGCTTGGTTAACAGGCAAACACCAAAATATTGTAACAGCTGGTAATTTATAGAACGTTGGTTATCCGATTTGATAATTATATCTTAAGGTTGTACGATATGTGTAGGTCAGAGTTACAGGAAGTAGGTCGTAGAGTCTTATGAAAAATACAATTTCTTAGGCCGGGCGCGGTGGCTCAGCCCTGTAATCCCAGGCCGAGGCGGGAGGATCACGAGGTCATGAGATCGAGACCATCCTGGTCAAAATGGTGAAACCCCGTCTCTACTAAAGATACAAAAAATTAGCTGGGCATGGTGGCACGTGCCTGTAATCCCAGCTAGTTGGGAGGCTGAGGCAGGAGAATTGCCTGAACCCAGGACGGGGAGGTTGCGGTGAGCCGAGATCGCGCCATCGCGCCATTGCACTCCAGCCTGGGTAAGGAGTGAAACTCTGTCTTAAAAAAAAAAAAAAAAAGAAAGAAAAATACAATTTCTTTATAATCTTCTGAGTAGCGAAATGGTAACTGTTAACAATGGTTATGAATTGTCAAGGTAGTAGGGCTGGTGTATGTCTTCAGTCATGTTCTTATGCCTGAAATCCAGGAAACAGTGTAAATGGATGTTTCCTGAAACAGCCATTGCAATGCCATATGTTTGTTGGTCATTGGTGTCCTTACA
>CM052661.1:41505953-41524828 GCA_028533165.1 Leontopithecus rosalia | reverse complement strand
GAGGGCCAGTGGATTCAGATCACTTTCTGGGCAGAGATGAGGGTGAGGGGGTTCCGGACATTTCGAGGGCGAGGGGACTATTCTGATTGTCATTTAAGGAGTTCACAGATGCTAAGATTAGCATTCATTTACACATCCTCTGGGTAGGGGTGGGATCCATAGATTTTTATTCACTTGGTGCCAGGATGGAATTATCTGGAGGTGCTTACTCTGGGAAACAAAGGCCAGCAATTCTGGCAGATAAGAGAAGGTATGCAGCTTTACCTCTTTGCATCCTGCAAATAATCTAGCAGTTTACAGAAACCAAGGTTAGCAGTCCTTGTGAGGAGACTGGAAACATTTTTGTCTTTTATAGGTTCTAACTCTAAGTTAGCTATATCACAATATCACATATATATTTGTGTAGGTAAATATATCTAAACAAAAGGTTTATAAAGATATAGTATTATGATCTTAGAGGACCACAGTTCTATATGCAGCCAGTCATTGATTAAACATCATTATGCAGCACGTGACTAAGACACAACAAGATTTGAAGAATTGCAACATTTTGGATAAATTTTCTTGGTATGTGTCTAATTTTTCAAAAACATAATTGAGCTTACATTATATGTCCAGTTTTATATACTAACTACAAATCTTAAATGTATTCTGGAGGCACAGTGACAGGTTTTGGAAGGATATTCAAAATTACTCAGCCTATGTCTATATTTTACAGATGGGAAACAGAATCATGGAGAGGTTTAAACGATTTACTCAGCCTCCTAGGCAATGCCGGCCTTGGAATGAGTCCTAGTCTAGTTGTTATTCCAAGGATTTTTACCAGTTCATATCAGGAATTCTCATAAAGTTGGCAATGGATGATGATACGGTGGTACCAAGATAGTTTCTTTTGTTTCTATTTTGTTTTGTTTTTTGAGACAGAGTCTCGCTCTGTCACCTAGGATGGAATGCAGTGATGTGATCATAGCTCACTGCAGCCTTGACTTCTTGGCTCAAGTGATCCTCCTGCCTCAGCCTCCTGAGTAGTTGGGACTACAGGCACGTGCCACCATGCCTGACTACTTTTTTTTATTTTTTTACTTTTGTAGTGACAGCTCTTGCTTTGTTGCCCAGGCTGGGATATTTTCTTTTGGATGGGAGTGAAAGGCTTGTGTATAAATAGAAACAAAATAGCACACTCAACCATGAGCAGTGGCTCATGCCTGCAATCCCAGCACTTTGAGAGGCCAAGGCCGGCAGATCTCAAGGTCAAGAGATCAAGACCATCCTGGCTCACATGGTGAAACCCCGTCTCTACTAAAAATACAAAACTTAGCTGGGCGTAGTGGTGTGCGCCTCTAGTTCAAGCTACTTAGGAGTCTAAGGCAGGAGAATCGCTTGAACCCGGAGGCAGAGGTTACAGTGAGCTGAGATTGCTCCACTGCACTCCAGCCTGGTGACAGAATGTAAGACTCTGTCTCAAAAAAAAAAAAAAAACAAAAAAACGCAACAACAACAAAAAAAACAAACAGCACACTCAACATATCTATTGTTTTTATAAGGCACACTGCAGTGAATACATTTAAACAAACAAAAAAACCAGTGGGTGAGAATACTCTGAAGATCGTGAGAAAGCATAATTGAAGGGAACATAGTTTTTAAAATGGTTTAATTGCTATGTGATGCCTCTTTACAGACCTGGAGTAAGTGGGATGCCAAGGTGTGTTGTTGGGAGAATGAGGTTACGTGTACCTTTGGCAGGCAGCAAGGATAAATCAGGTACAAAGGGCATTCATTGTAGCCTCATAATCACACTGTGTTAAAATCAGTCATTTGGGGCTTTAAAAATTTTTTTAAATTATTATTATTTTTTTCTTCCCATTCCCCATCTCTACTTGGGGATTATTACAGGTAGTCACTGCCTAGGGTTTTGTTTTTTCCCCAATATCTTTATTTTGGATTATAAAAATAATACATTTCGTGTATAACATTTGGGAAATACAGCAAAGCATAAGGAAAATAAAGACAGTCGAAAATCTCATAACCCAAAGATAATACACGGTGAACATTTTGGTACTTTTTCTTCTGGCTCTTCTGGGAGGAGTATATGTAATTTTTCAAAAACATAATTGAGCTTATATATGCAGATTTATGTTAAAGTATAGCCTAGAGGCAAAGCAACTGTCAGGTTTTCAGTCTTCTAAGAAAATGTGGACTCTACCATATAACGCAGAAGAACATGCTTTGGTGTGGGGTTTTTTGTTTCTAAGACTGTCACTCTGGCTGGAGTGCAATGTGGCAGTTGTGGCTCACTGTAACTTTGACCTCCTAGGCTCAAGCGATCCTCCCACCTTAGCCTTCTGAATAGCTGGGACTACAGGTATGTAGTACCACCGGGCCTGGCTAATTTAAACATTTTTTTGTGGCTGGGCATGGTGGCTCATGCCTGTAATCGCAGCACTTTGGGAGGCCAAGGCTCGTAGATCACGAGGTTGAGAGATCAAGACTGTCCTGGCCAACATGGTGAAATCTCGTTTCAACTAAGAATACAAAAATTAGCTGGGCGTGGTGGTGCGCGCAGGTAGTCCTAGCTACTTGGGAGGCTGAAGCAGGAGAATCACTTGAACCTAGGAGATAGAGGTTGCAGTGCTGAGATTGTGCCACTGCACTCCAGCTTGACTTGGTATTAAAATTTTTTTTTAATAGAGACAGGGCCTCACTATGTTGTCCAGGCTGGCCTCAAACTCCTGGGCTTAAGCAGTTTTCCCACCTCTGCCTCCCAAAGTATTGGTATTACAGACGAGAGCCCCTACTCCTGGCCTGGCAGTACTTGATATAGGAGTAGTGTCTAAAGCTGGCTGATTGTCCTACACCTTTGTTTTTATCATAATGACTCATTTTTCCCATCTATAGCTAGTCTCAAAAATTAATATAAATTACTTAACCCTCCAGGAATTTTTATGAAACACCCAGTTGATCCTTTACTGCTCTTATCTGCTACCTGTTAAATAATCTGGGACCAGAACACTGGCATAATCTCCTAATTTACATTAAGTTATCTGGCTGCCAGTTAGAACCAGGTAACTACAGTTCACGGCAGAGACAGCAATTTACTCTTGCCAAGAAAGGATTCCATTTGGGGATTCAATTTGGTTATATGCCGAAGGGAAAACCAGGTATTCAAGGAATACAAATTATAGATAAATTGCAATTTCAGGGTAAGGATTTTCTGCTAGAATATCTTGTGCCTTCATGAATTCATAAAAATAGAAATTTAGGAAACAAGAATACCCATATTGAACATATCAATCGGTGTATCTTCTTTGGACTAAATATTCCATTGAAAGGTACTGGCAATAAATTAGCTATTAGATTGATCATCATTTAAATGGCTTACGTATATTTAAGGATGTAACTTTTTTTGGCAACTTCTTATATATATGTAAGTATTAAGTTTAACTCCAGGAATATGGTTTCATTTACTATTTTTTTAAATTATTATATTTTAAGACGGGGTTTCACCATGTTGGTCAGGCTGGTCTTGAACTCCCGACCTCAGGTGATCTGCCCGCCTTGGCCTCTAAAGTGCTTGGATTATAGGCATGAGCCACCATGCCCAGCCGTTTTTTTTTTTTTTTTAAATCCTCATTTACTATTTTATAATTAAAATATAATTGTCCTTTTAATTTTTTTTTTAGTTGGAGTTTTACTCTTGTTGCCCAGGCTGGAGTGCAGTGGCACAATCTCCGCTCACTGCAACCTCCGCCTCCCAGGTTCCAGCGATTCTCCTGCCTCAGCCTCCCTAGTAGCTGGGATTACAGGCGCCTGCCACCATGCCTGGGTAATTTTTGTGTTTTTAGTAGAGACAGAGTTTTGCCATGTTGGCCAGGCTGGTCTCAAACTCCCGACTCAGGTGATCCACTTGCCTCAGTCTCCCAGAGTGCTGGAAGTAAAGTCATGAGCCACTCACTGTGCCTGGCCTTGACACTCATTTTGTTCTTTTTTGGCATGCCTGTTAATTTATATTGAAAACTGGGCATTGTATTTAAAAATATTGTAGCGAGCCTAGATGATTTTATAATTTCTAGATGGCTCATACCATTTGCTAGGCAAATAGAATGGGGGCTGGTTCCATGTATCTTATCTGAGCTGACCACAGCAAGGGCATGGTTTTGGCTAGGCTCCATCTCTTTAAGGTTTGCCCATACTCTTTGGAAGTATCTGCAGGAGTTCTGGCCAAGAACTGGGGCCCTTCCCCCATGGTGTGTCCTGAACTTTAATCTTCTTCTTCCCAGTACATGGCATTGGTGAAAACTGCTGTGCTAGTCAGAGGCTTTCTGCTTGGTTTCAGCCTTCTGACCTGTGCATCTTTGGGATTTTGTAAAAATCAGAAAAAAGTGTTTTCAGGGGAAAACACTTCATTCTTTTCACAGGAATCCTGGGCCCTTGTCTCTATTTTTGTTTCTTCAGGCCTGAGATCCTACCATGAGCCCTACTGGTTTCTCTGCCCTGAAAACTGGCCCTGGTCCTGTGCCCAGGCTGCTTGTCTGTTTCCTCTGCCTCCTTCCTGGCACCTAGAATTGGCAAATGCCCTGTGGGGCAAAGCAATTGCAGTACGTTGGCTTGCTCCTAAAGGGTTTACCTTTCTGGATTGTGTCTCTTCAGGTCATAATAGCTTCAACTGTTCTCCAAAGTCTTCAGACTTTATTTTATTTTTCGTCTTTTTTTTTTCCAACTTTTGGTGGAAAACGGGGTCTTGCTATATTGCCCAGCAGGTGTCGAACTCCTGGGCTCAAGCTATCCTCCTGCCTCTGCCTCCCTAAGAGCTGGGACTACAGGCGTGAGCCACAGCGTGCAGCTGAAAGTCTTTAGACTTAAAAAAAAAATTTTTTTTTTTAATTTTCTTTGGCTGTTGGAGTTGTTTCTCTGAGGGATCTCCGGTCTGCCACAGCTGCTCAGTCATTGCCAGAAGCAGAGGCTACTTTATGCAAACTTGCACATGTGCATTGTTCCTTATGTTGCGGAAAAGGTGATGCTAGTCTATGCTCCATTTATTAAGGAAGAAGTATTCAGTTTACAGAGAATCGAAAAGATCTGTTTTTTAATTCAATAAATGTTAGCCATCCAATAGAAACTTAACATTGATGCGTTACTACTATATTTTCTGTCTAACAATGTCAGTGGTTAATTTAAAAGTCAGGCCAGACTTGGAGGCTCATGCCTGTAATCCCAGCACTTTGGGAGGCTGAGGTGGGTGGATCATGAGGCCAGGAGATTGAGACCATCCTGGCTAACGTGGTGAAACCCCGTCCCTACTAAAAATACAAAAATTAATTGGGCATGGTGGCTTGTGCCTATAATACCAGCTACTAGGGAGGCCGAGGCAGGAGAATCGCTTGAACCCAGGAAGTGGAGGTTGCAGTGAGCCGAGATCACACTGCTGCACTCCAGCCTGGTGACAGAGCAAGACTCCGTCTCAAATGAATGAACGAATGAATGTATTAGCACAAAGAAGTTAAGGGATTTATCTAAGGTGGAGTTTCTCAACCTTGGTGCTGTTGACATGCTGCTCTGTTGTTGAGGCTGTCCTGTACGTTGTAGCATGTTTTGCAGCCTCTGGCTTTTACCCAAGAAATGCCAGTAGCACCTCTCTCTGCCAGTGGTGACAACAAAAAATGCCCCCAGATACTGCCAAGTGTGCCTTGGGAAGCAAAAGCACCCCTAGTTGAGAACTACTGGCCTAAAGGAAGGGATTAGTTTTCCTAATTTGATATACTACCAGAAAAGCAGAATTGGATTTTGAGTCTCTGACCATTGGACTGACTATATGCCAGCTTTATTTTATTTTATTTTATTTTTGGTAGAGACAGAGTCTTTCTGTGTCACTCAGGCTGGAGTATAGTGGCATAATCCTAGCTCACTGCAGTCTCAAACTTCTGGGCCTAAGGGATCCTTCCACTTCAGTCTTGTGAGTCGCTGGGACTAGAGGTGTGCACCATCACACTTGCCTTTTTTTTTTTTGGGGGTAGAAACAGGGTTTTGGTATGTTACCTAGGCAGGTCTCTAACCCCTGGCTTTAAGAGATTCCTTGCCTTGGTATCCCAGAGTGCTGGCATGAGCCATTCCACCTGGCCCAGCTTCATTCTTGACTGATAATTTCATGGTAAATTCTAAGGCCCTAAAATGGTTATAAAAGTAAATGGACTTTTTTTTTTTTTTTTAACTGTTGGCTTGTCATCGGTGAATAGGGAACTTAGGTCACTTGGTTGCTTATTCTAGGGTTGAAAAGACAGACTTGGTCTCTAGGCAGTAGTGTTACAGCCTGTGTGTGATGTCTCTTGGGCTTCTGCAGAGCAGTTGTTGCAGTCTCTTCGTTGGATCTAATACATGTACAGCAGTTCTTAAAGACTGACAGGAGCAAACCAACACAGAGAAATCTACTCGGAATATAAGTAACCATTTGGAATGTAAGATAGGAAGGAAATAAAGAGATCAGAATTAGGGCTAAAAACTAAGGGAGAAAAAGATAGCTTAGAAGAAAAATGACTTAAGAGTGGACAATTTTGAATGACATGACACTGCCAAAAATGATTTAAGCTGTTAGCTTCTTTTTCTCTTATTCTGCAGACATTTTCCAGTTTTCCAAATTATTCTGCTTTGATGCCAAATGTCTTGTTAATAATGCATGGCTTTTTTATAGTACTCCCTTCCCATCATGCCTCTTAGGTGCCGAGTCAGGAGATTATTACAACAGCAGCTCAGGAGAAAGGAGAAATCCCTCTGCAGTGCTCAAATACTACCTTTTTTGAACATTTCTCTTGTAGCAAGCTTTTCACTTTAAATACTCTAAAGCTTCAATTCAGAGGATGCGTTTTTCTTACTCTTAAAGAAGACTTTAAAAACTATCTAAAAATGTCTAATAATGTGAGGTTTTTGAAAGCTCTTAAAGTCGGGTCTGAATATTAGTGTGAGTTGTATTTGATTTCCAGGACAATAGCTGTTGTTTTTCTACTTTTTTACCTATTGTCTGGGTATGACTCTTCTGAGTCCCTAATTTAAGATAATATTTTCACATAGCCTTTATGATAGATAGCTATAGGAGACAAACAGATAATTGAGGAAATGAGGCAGTGGATTGTTCGGTGAGCGCTCGGATCCACGCTTGGATCCAGCATATCTCTCCCCTACTCTTTGCCAGCCCATTGCATTCTGGTAGCTACTCAGAGGCTCACCTGTGAGACTTAGCAGTTGCTATTCCTATTGCTTTGAAAGACTGGGCTGTCTGCGTCATTTTCTGTTGGTTAGGAAATGCTGTGTTGTGAAGGGCCCTGGTAGAGGGAAAGTAATTTTTGAAGCCCCTGGGTTTGTGGTATCAGTTGAGAGGAGGCACCCACTGCACCTGCTGAAGCTCCTTTTAGAGTCAGTAGCATGGAGAAAGTGTCCCTAGGTAACATGGAGGAAGTGTTCCTAGGTCTGTGATATACATGTTAGCCTCCTAATGATGTTTGTCTTTAAACTGTGTAATACATCTTAACAAGCTTGGTAAGTCAGTTCCCCTGATGGGGAGTGGTGTGTTTAAGTACATAAATTAGGAGTTTCCTAGAGTGACAGTATTCTTTGTTGTCATGGAGTTTTAAGGTAGTTTAGAAATTGTTTACCTCTCTTCACACTCAGAATAACAATATTGGTGAAAATAAAATAACGGCATGAAAACTCTGTGTACTATATTCACGTCTTTTCTGTAATTCTAGAATTACTCTAAACTGAAAGGCTTATACGGATAATAATAACTGAAGGCCCCCTCTGTTCCGGTCACTCTGGAATCTACATTTTTATTTCAAACTCTCCTAAGAGTGTAAGAAGTTCAGTCACGAGCTCAAGATCACACAGCTAAGCAGAGTGGGGACTCAAACCTCTGTCTTAGCTGAGTGGAAGTCTAATCCTACCCCATGTCACCTGTGTTCACTGGGGAATTGAAATGAAATTATTGGAACAAGGACGTGGCTCTTCAGTGTGTCGTTTAAGTCTGCAGATATGCCTTGATTTCTTTTTATAGTAGATAGGTAGTATTGTATGGCACTTGCTGATTTTGCATGCTTGTGTCCTTGGTATGTGGCCTCTTTCAGTTCAGTGACCAACTTTTTATTTTTTATTTTTTTTGAGATGGAGTTTTGCTCTGTTGCCCAGCCTAGAGTACCGTGGTGCCATCTCAGCTCACTGCAACCTCCACCTCCATGTTGGCCAGGCTGGTCTTGAACTCCTGACCTCACGTGATCTGCTCACCTGCCTAACCCTTCTCCAAAGTTGATACTTTGAACCATTAAACTACCCGACGATTTAGCTTAAAGATAAAAGGAAAACCAGAAGATACCTGTTAGACCAAGCAAAACACATTTATGTGCAGATAGTTTGCCGCTTCTAAGGAGAACATTATTTGTGAAATAAAAACAATTTCTTTCTAGGATAACTTTTATTATTTGAGTTTTAGTGGAGAATTTGTATTTGTTGTATATAAGCATGTATCACCTTTCCATATTCACTTTTTTTTCCCTCCCCAGAAACAGGGTCCCTCACTCCGTGGCCCAGACTGGAGTGCAGTGGTATAGTCACAGCTCACTGCAGCCTTGAACTCCTGGGCTCAAGCAATCTTCCCACCTCAGCTTCCCAAGTAGCTGGGACCAAAGGTGCACATCACCATGCCTGGCTAATGTTTTTTTATGTCGGTAGAGAAGGGGCCTTCCTGTGTTGCCCAGGCTGGTCTTAAAGACCTGGGCTCAAGTAGTCCTCCTGCCTTAACCTCCCAAAGTGTTAGGATTGCAGATACGAGCCACTCTGCCTGGCCTAGAATTGGAATCTTGAATTTTTGCCTTAGGCTCACTAACAGTGTTCTCTCAACTATATTTAACAAATGTTTTTTGAGCTGCTATTATATGCTAGGCACTGGTATACCTGAACAAAACATGAAAATCCTGCTCGCATGGAGCTTATATTCAACTTTTCAACTACATTTAACATATATTTCTTGGGCTGCTGCTAATATGCTAGGCACTGCGGTACATGAACAAAACAGATGAAAATTCCTGCTTACATGGTGTTTATATGCTAGTGTGTAGGTGTGGTCAGGCAAACTAAGAGGCAAATTGTGTGTCCCTTTAGGTCATTAGTGCTCTGGAGAAGCAGAGAAGGAGGAAAGTAGATTCTTTGCGGGAGTGGAAAGAGGAAAATTCATAATTTTAAATATATTGTGATCAGGGAAGGTCTCACTGAAGTGAGGACTGAATAAAGGTATTCAGGAGGTGAGAAAGCAAGCCATGTGGTTGTCTGAGCAGCTCTGCCAAGAGAATGGCTGGGGCAGTGGCCCTTGTTGTGAGCTTGCATGGGGTATCTTCAGGACAGGACAGCAAGAAGGCCAGTGTGGCTGGAACAGAGTGAGTAAGGTGCAGAACTAGAGAGATGAGGTCAGAGGGATAAAGGAAATAATTTAAGAGCTGGTATAGACAGACTTGCTCTGTAAAAGGCCAGATGTAAACGTTTTTGACTCTGCAGTTCATAGCAACGACTCAACTTCGTCTGCAGTGTCAAAGCAGTGGTAGGCAGTGCACAAATGGGTACAGGGTATCCAGCAATGCTGTCTTCACACTGGCAGGCAATGGGTAGGATTCACCCACCACCACTTCTGACTCCTGGTTTAGAACCTTGTCAGCGATTGTCCAGAATGTGATGTATACTCTGAATGAGATGAGAATTCATTGGAGGGATCTGGCTCTGTTGTCCAGGCTATAGTGAAGGGATGATGTAATTGCAGCTCACTGCAACCTCAACCTCACAGACTCAATGCTCCTCCCACCTCTGCCTCCCAAGTAGCTGGGACTACAGGTGCAAGCTACCAGGTGTGACTAATGTTTATATTTTTTGTAGAGACGGGGTCTTGGCATGTTGCCCAAGCTGATCTTAAACAAGTTAGCTCAAGCCATCTGCCCACCTCAGCCTTCCAAAGTGCTGGGATTACAGGTGTGAGGCACCGCACATGGCCTTCCTTGGAGGTTTTCAAATAGAGGAATTAGAAAATTTGACTTCTGTTTTAAAGGGATGCCACTGGTTGCCTAGTTGAGAATGAACTGACAAGGAATGAGGGTAAAAGGGTAGAGTTACCATGAACCAGGATGGGAAGACTGCAGTGGAACAGGCTTGTGGGTGGGAAAGACAGCGATCTGGCTTTGGACAAATTTGGGATAACTGTTTGGCTTCTAAGTGGAGATGATGAGGAGGCTGTTGGTCTACAAACCTGGTGCTCAGTGCAGAAGTCAGGTCTCAGTGTAAGAATTTGGGAGTGTCCAGCAAACAGGTGGTATTTAAAACCGTGAGACTAGATGAGATCACCAAGGCAGTGAGTGTAGATAGAGAAGTTCAGGATCTGAGCCTTGGGGCCCTGCAGCATTAAAATGAGAGACACTAGTTTGGGGCTGTTTTGTCACTTTGGGAGTGTTGATTCTTTGATTCTGATTATGAATGCATGTAGCACTTTTAACTCTTACATGGATTTTAGACACACAACCTCAATGTCCTTCCTGCTAGGTTTATTATTTACCACCTATATTCTTCTATTTTTTTTTTCTTTAGTTATAGGGTCTTACTCTGTTGCCCAGGCTGGAGTCCAGTGATGTGATTATAGCTCACTGTAAGCTAAAACTCCTGGGCTCAAACAAACCTCCAGCCTCAGCCTTCAGAGTAACTGGGACAGGTACATCACCATGTCTGGGTAATTGTTTTTGGTAGAAATAAGGTCTATCTATATATGTATATCTTTATCTATATCTGTATCTAAATCTAGATGTATATAGACCATACACACACACACACACACACACACACACACACACACACACACACACACACACACACACACACACAGCCATTTTAGGCTGCCCTACATACGGAGCAGCCATTCTTTTATTTCTTTGCTTTCTTAGTAAACTTGCTTTCACTTTACAAAAAAAAAATAGCATTTAAATTATGTGAAGTATACAGTTCAGTGGCACAAAGTGCTGGAAGTTATTAAATTATAATTCTAGTTTTTATATAGAGTTTTTAAAAATTATGGTAAAATATACATGACATAAAATAAAACAGGTCATTTTAGGCTGCCCTGCCTGTGGATTAACCATTCTTTTATTTCTTTACTTTCTTAATAGACATGCTTTCACTGTACAAAAAAAAAAATCATTCAAATCATTTGAAGTCTACAGTTCAGTGGTATTAAGTACAGTTCTCAGTATTATGCAACCATTACCACTATCCATTTCCAGAATTTGGTTTCTTCATTCCAAACAAACTCTGCACCTATTAAAAAGTAATTATTAGTCCCCTACTCCCCAGCCTCTAATAATCACCATTCTGCTTTCCGTGTCTGTGAATTTCCTTATTCTAGGTACATCAATTAAATGGAATCATATAATATTTGTACTTTTGTGTTCTGGCGTATTTCACTTAGCGTGTTTTCAAGTTTCATCTGTGCTACAGCATGTATCAGTGCTTTTTAAATTTAAATTTTATTTTATTTTAATTTTGCTAAACATTCTACAGTGCACATTAGTGCTTTTATTATTATTATTTTTTAAAACAACCTCTTATATCAAGTCTTATTTCTTTTTTTTTTTTAGACAGAGTTTTGCTGTTGTTACCCAGGCTGGAGTGCAATGGCGCGATCTCGGCTCACCACAACCTCCGCATCCTGGGTTCAGGCAATTCTCCTGCCTCAGCCTCCTTAGTAGCTGGGATTTATAGGCACGCGCCACCATGCCCAGCTAATTTTTTGTATTTTTAGTAGAGACGGGGTTTCACCATGTTGACCAGGATGGTGTCGATTTCTTTACCTCGTGATCCACCCGCCTCAGCCTCCCAAAGGGCTGGGATTACAGGCTTGAGCCATTGAGTCTTACTTCTAACAGGAATTCTTTGCTGCAGAAAGGTCTCCATACCTCAGCCTTGTGTTCTAAAACACTCATGGTCTCTGTGTCCAGAACGCTGTAACAGCTTGTTGAAGTGGCTCTTCAGCCCATGCAGCCCTCTTATTTGTGCTACTAGTAAAATAATGATAATGCTCTTGAGTAGCTGGATAGTTTACTCTCTGGCTAATATGATTTGATGGATTTTGTTGTATGTCATTTTAATCAAAAGATACACTTGTCTCATTTGAAACAGAAAACCTGAAAAAGTGACAGTTTAAAGGCAGCAATCAAGTCAACTAGATTTCTTCTGGAATTGTGATAAATGTAATGAAAATTATCTTGGAGAGCATGATTTTACTGCTTGCTCATTTGATAAATTGCTGAGCTTTGAGGCCGAGTCCTGTATTGTTTCCCTGTTGCTTCAAGGCAGGCATACTGAAAAAACTCAGTTATTAAATATTTGCCGTATTTCCTAAATAACCTGTTTATACTTTACCTGATAATAGCAGTTTTTATGGCAGTGATGTGTGTTAAAGGAAAACCTGGCTCTCCTTTGGGGTTCAGGAGTCAGGTCCACTGAAAGTTCAGCTGACATGTGAAATAAGGTATTTGTTTAACCAACTTTTGGTGTTGTAGGAAAGACTTATTTATGTTCTTGGTTGTGGTGCTAAAGAATGATGAGGGATAAAATGAAAATAAATTTTTAGCTTCAATTCAGGAGTGATGATTGCAAAATAACAATGACCAAACAAAAAACCTCTTTTTAGTGAAAAAAAAAAAAAAGGAGGAAAAGAAAATTACAGGCAAGAGGTTATTTTTAAGATGCAGCCACAGTTCATTCTAGCTTCCAGTAGACCTTTTAGGTCATTTCTCATAATTTATTGAGTCATCCCAGCAGTTCTGAAAACAGTCAGCTATAATGAAAGTTGAAAAGGAAGATCATAGTATCCTTTGCCTCTCCTTTTGTAGTGTGATTAACTTTGGATCTTAACTTTAGGTTACCTTTCCTATCCTCAGCCCCTTTTAATATAATCATGTGGTGGGCGAAGAATGATTAAATTAATGTATCTAGGAGATTGGAGGGAACTTTGTTTCATGCTCCAGGAACCCTGGGAATTTCCCCCAGCCCCCATTACCAGGAACAGCACTAACAGTGTTTATATTGAAGTGGATATGGAAGCCAAGGATCTTCAAGGTCTTAGTAGCAAGCCTAGTAGTGAGCTGTTAAGTCAAATCAAAGCAGAGATTGAATCTCAGCTTGTTTTTCTATAAAATGAGAGCAATAATACCTACTTTATCAAAGATCATTGAAACCTTTTAACTTTTGATCTTGATTAAGGCTTATGCTAAGAGGAGGTTGGAGAGAACGTGTCCTTGCTACATGTCTGTCTACTCCCAAAGCCCCAAGAGCACCTGGATGGCTTCCAGGGCTCAGTGATTATGTATTTTATGCATTAGTAGGCTTGTTTCAAGATATCTTGGCCAGATAATTATGAGGCTTGTCCTTCAGTGGCAGCACGCACACCAGCAGGTGTATCCACTTAAGGACTCATGGTGGGTACCTGTCTTGCAGCTACAATAGCAAGACATCTCCATTCTTGGAACAGTGAGAAGTGAACTCAGGAAAGGGCCTACATTCTTGTCCAGCCAAATTATTGTTTACCTGTCCTGGACTATAAATAATTCCATGAAATATGTCCAATCCTGTGTGAGTTCCAGGGTTGGGTTTGCTTTTCTATTTTGATTCCCTCGAACTGTCTGCAAAATTAATAACCAAGTTGACCTTCATCTTTTAATTTATCCCAGAACTCTAGGCCTTGTGTGCTTGCCATATCAGGAGGGATGAGATCAAGGCCCATTTCCAGTGTCATTTGATTGTCTACCCTGCCATTCTCTCTGTTCTGAAGAAATAAAGTTTGTTTGCTCTTTGTCCTAAGGTGGAACATGTCTTTTAGAGCACATGCTAACATATGATTTAAAATATATTTCAGGCTGAGCGTGGTAACTCATGCCTGTAATTCCAGCACTTTGGGAGGCCGAGGTGGGCGGATCACCTGTGGTCAAGAGTTTGAGACCAGCCTGATCAACCTGGTGAAACTCCATCTCCACTAAAAATACAAAAATTAGCCAGGTGTGGTGGCGCAGGCCTGCTGGCCTGTGCCTGTAATTCCAGCTATTCAGGAGGCTGAGGCAGGAGAATCACTTGAACTTGGGAGGCAGAGATTATAGTGAGCCAAGATCGCTCCACTGCACTCCAGGCTGGGCGACAGAGTGAGATGCCATCTCATAAATAAATAAATAAATAAATAAATAAATAAATAAATAAAAGATTTCACCTCTCACAGCCAAATACAGATGTAATTTTGGGGGGGGTATGATTTTTATTTTATACTGTGTTCTGATTATATGTAATTTTTGGTTTATCCTTTCAACTGCGTAAGAAAAAAGCAATTTCCACTCTATGCAGGCAATTCTACTTCAGAAATAGATTGCAAAGTTTTCATATATTCATTTTACCATTTGTTCTTAAGAAGGCGTACTTTAATGGAGTTACCAAAAAATGTTTGCACCTGGCATTTGGGATCAGCGAAATGGTGTGAAATGGGGATAAAAATAGTAAGCATTAGCCAATGCCAAAGTTGTCAGTGATTTAAATAGTGCTCTCCTGGAAATGCTGCTTTGGGCGAGCTGGAGCGGAGGGGTCATGCTGGTGGGGGGGTGCACAGCGGGGGGTGGTGCAGGTAGAAGATGGTTCTAAGCACCTGGTTAGGCTCAGTTTCTGTGGTGGTATCTTAGGGCTAGACTTTTGGAATGGGTTATACTTGCACCATGGGAGGATGTGGTTATTGACAACTGATTTCCTGTGGTTCCCTTTTTAGCCTATGCTTGCCAGATGCCATTAGCAAGTTGTACCTTCTGATACCCTAAGGTTTTTCTGAGAAAGCTGCAGCAGAAATATCCCAGAGAGCAAAGAAGTTAGGAAGAAAAACATTTAAAGATAAGCACACAGGCCTAGTGCATAATTGTAGCACTTTGGGAGGCAGAGGTGGGTGGATCACCTGAGGTCAGTAGTTCGAGTCCAGCCTGGCCAACATGGTGAAACTTCATCCCTACTAAAAATACAAAAATTAGCTAGGTGTGGCTGTAGCATGCCTGATATCCCAGCAACTTGGGAGGCTGAGGCAGGAGAATCACCTGAACCTGGGAGTCGGAGGTTGCAGTGAACCGAGATTGCGCCACTGCACTCCAGCCTGGGCAACAAGAGTGAAACTGTGTCTCAAAAAAAAAAATTATATATATGTGCATGCAGGCACATACAAATATAAGCACACACATCAAGGGTATTGTAATATCCCAATCCCATAATTTTGGAATGATTACATAGGTGGAATACAGAAGTCCCTGCTTTTCAGCATGACCTGCCTTCATTACTCACCAAAAAACAGCATTACCAGTCATCTTAGTCACAGAGGATGCATGTCATTTAACTTGTTCTTTTTTTTTTAATAGTCCTTCAAATTTTATTTTATTTTATTTTTTTGAGACGCAGTTTCGCTCTTGTTACCCAGGCTGGAGCGCGGTCTCGGCTCACCGCAACCTCTGCCTCCTGGGTTCAGGCAGTTCTCTTGCCTCAGCCTCCCGAGTAGGTGGGATTACAGGCACACGCCACAATACCCAGCTACACTTGTTTTAAATAGTGAAAGCTAATGCTTTATGGTTTTATTCGGTGCCCCCCGCCCTCAGGCCCCCATGGGCCAGACAGGCAGTTCACCAACTTCTCTCCAGTTGTGCATCCCCTTCCTTCATGTGACTTTCAGGTAGTTTGTATGCATCTGCTCTAGTCCTAGAACTGTGGGGCCTTCATTCACAGTAGCCAAGAGCAATGGGCTTTCTTAAGAAAGAGCTTAGTTGGCAGGTATACCTTGAGTTGAGTTGTGAAGGCACTCATTCATCCCTTTCTGTTTTTGATGGGATTAGTACAGTCTTCAATCAATAGCTTAACTTCATCTCTGCTTTTATTACTGCTCCTAGCATAAATTATTTAGCACAAATGCAGGCATAATCTCAGAAAATTACTTCGTGTCCCGCTGTAAGCATCATTTTCTCGAGTGTGTGGTGTTCTAACCACAAATTAGCAAAAGACACTTCAAGAAAGTCTTTCTGTGGATTCATTGAGAGGGAGTTTAGAAAGTTGTAGTCAGTGCTGCTTGATCACTTTTCATTTAGGTGAAAAATTTTTTTTATTCATAGTATAGTTAATAGCTTTCCTATAAATAACTGTGTGTGTGGGTGTGTGTGTATTTTTAAAAGTCACTTTTTACTTGATAATATCTTAATCCCTTAAGGATTTGTCAATTACCCCATCAGTGGAATGAGTCACTTTATGAATAGGGATTCCCAAAATGCCAAACTTTCTTTGGGGGGGTGGGGGTTGGACTGGGAGAGGATGCATTAATAAAAAGTCTAACTTTGAAGATGCCGGGAGGGCCTACAGACGTGTTGGAATTCAACAATTAGGTGTGTTTTAGTGTAGCCTCATAGTGCAGTGACCCAGCTATAAAGATGAAGTCACTCTTTCTTGTAATGATTTGTTAACTTGTTGAACTGCAGTCTGGAGCTGAAAATTCTGCTTCTTTTGAACAGTGATCTAATTGTGAAAAGCACAGATGGCTACTGATAGTTTTCAAATATTAGGCATTTGCTGATTTTAAAAATAACTGTGAGAAGGGGAAAACCAAGGTGCGAAGAGACTAAAAATCATATAGTCACATTAGATTTTGGATCTTCAGACAGCTGAAGAAACCAGACAACCTACAAAGATCCTAGATTTGCTTGGGTAGTTGTAGTTCAGATGTTGCTTCCCTGTGTGTCAGCCCCTAGTGCATTGCCTGTAATAGGTTCTGGGGCAGAGGCACCTGCTGATAGCTCCACTGGGTCATTAGCAACTTTGAACACCCTCAGGAGCCTGGTTGTTAGGCGTGGTGGGAAATGTTAATTGGCCTCTGAGTGAACTAGGAGGTACTGTTAGGATTCTTATCCCTTGATAAACTTACTCCCTCTGGCAGTCTTGTTAATATTTAAAAATAAAGTGTAAATCTATTACAGGACATTGTAATTTATTTTTGTTACATTTCTGAGCCTTGTGGTTGCCAGGCAGCATAGGGTCAGTACCCTAAGGCCTTTGAACTTTCTGAGTTTTAACTGTCAGCTTGACTGTGGGGTGTGCAGGCTTGGGAATTGATTTTTGTCTGAGAGTAACAGCAATCTTAGGAATTAGTGTTTTTTTTTTTTTGGTGCCTGCAGATGTTACTGAACACAAGGAATAAGCCTCCGAGCTGCTTATGGAAGGGGAAGGGAGGCACAGCTGGGTTTGGTTTCCATCCTCTCCTCTTACCCTCTCCCCTCCCCTCCCTTTTCTTCCTGAGCTCATGTTTTAGTTGTGATAGATTGTTTTTCTCAGGAGTTTTTCCTTTTTGAAATCTTAGGTTTTGTGTCTTTGCACTTAGCCAGCAGGAGGAGCACTGTCTGAGATCTTGGAAGGTTCCAGAGAACTGTCCATTGTGGGTAGAGTTAGGAGTGGCAAGAACTGAAATTCCAGAGGCAGGGGCCAGGTTTTATGGACTTTCTGAGTCATGCTAAGTATGAGTAATTTGTACTTGACTTTGAAAGTGGTGGAAAGCCATTATGACACAACGGGAGGATATATTTATAATTTCTTTTAGCTCACCTGTGACATTACAGGTAAAGACTAAATGCAATTCTTTTTTTTTTTTTTTTTTTTTTGAGACAGAGTCTTGCTCTGTCACCCAGGCTGGAGTGCAGTGGCATGATCTAGCTCACTGCAACCTCTGCCTGTCGGGTTCAAGCGATTCTACTGCTTCAACCTCCTGAGTAGCTGGAATTACAGGCATCCACCACCGTGCCTAGCTAATTTTTGTATTTTTAGTAGAGGCAGGGTTTCTCCATGTTGGCCAGGCTGGTCTTGAACTCTTAACCTTGTGATCCTCCTGCCTTGGCCTCCCAAAGTGAAGGGATTACAGGTGTGAGCCACCATGCCCGGCCCTCTTCCTTTTTCTTTTTCTTTTTTCTTTTTTTTTTTAAATAGGGATGTAGTCTCCCTGTGCTGCCCAGGCTGGTCTCTTACTACTGGGCTCAAGTGATCCTCCCACCCTGGTCTCCTGTGCCTCCCTTTCCTTCCATGAGCAGTCCTGTTGGCTTGTTCAATAACATTTTCAGACTCACCAAAAAAAGTTATTAATTCCTTGGATTTTGTAATTTCAAAGTGTTGGGATTACAGACATGAGCCACCACACCTGACCCTAATTGCAGTTCTTGATTCTAAAGACGAAATAATACTTTATGAGCATAGAAAAACCCTTGAATGCTTTAACTTCTTCTTTAAACATTGCTAGAGTCTTTATTCCCTCTGTAACAATTCTTGGCCCATTTACGGGATTTTTATTTTTTATTTATTAATTATTTTTTAATTTTTATTGCATTTTAGGTTTTGGGGTACATGTGCAGAACATGCAAGATGGTTGCATAGGTACACACGTGGCAGTGTGTTTTGCTGCCTTCTGCCCCTTCACCCATATTTGGCATTTCTCCCCATGCCATTCCTCCTCCGCTCCCCCCCCATTTCCCCCAATAGACCTCAGTGTGTGGTACTCCCTTCCCTGTGTCCATGTGTTCTCATTGTTCATCAGCCGCCTATGAGTGAGTATATACGGTGTTTCCTTTTCTGTTTTCTGTCAATTTGCTGAGAATGATGTTCTCTAGATTCATCCATGTCCCTACAAAGGACACAAACTCATCATTTTTGATTGCTGCATACTATTCCATGGTGTATATGTGCCACATTTTCCCAGTCCATTCTATCATCGAAGGGCATTTGGGTGGATTCCAGGTCTTTGCTATTGTAAACAGTGCTGCAATGAACATTCG
>CM052661.1:41481877-41505453 GCA_028533165.1 Leontopithecus rosalia | reverse complement strand
GTCTAGCCCCTCTGCTGTAAGACTGCT
This sequence comes from Leontopithecus rosalia, assembly GCA_028533165.1. Classification (NCBI taxonomy): domain Eukaryota; kingdom Metazoa; phylum Chordata; class Mammalia; order Primates; family Cebidae; genus Leontopithecus; species Leontopithecus rosalia. The sequence continues at coordinate 41,505,426 of CM052661.1, read as the reverse complement.
GAGGTGTACTCCGGGCCCTGCTTGCCTGGGGTACACCTGTGGCAGCTGCGGAACAGTGAGGGATGCTACCAGTTTCTTCTTCTATCTTTGTCCCAGAATGATGCCCGCCAGATGTCAGTCTGATCAGTCCTTTTTGAGGGGATTCTTTGGGTATACGTGGGTCAGGGAGCTGCTTGAGGAGACGATCTGTACTTTATAGGAGCTCAAGTGCTGTTCTGTGAGCTCCTTTGTTCATTCAGTGTTGCTAGGCAAGTACGTTTAAGTTTGTTGTGGCAGAACTCATGAAACTGGTTTTTTCCCTCAGATGCTCTGTCTCCGGGAGTTACGGCCTTATTTGTGAGTATCGGTTGTGCTGTTCTGCCCAGCTAGGAGGCAGTCTAGTCACTATTTGGGTACCGAGGCTCCACCCTGCTGGCGTGAGGTTCGCCCTTTTGCTGTGGGCTCTGTCCTGCTCTTTTGGGCTCCGCCCTACTGACATAGGCTCTGCCCTGCTGATGTGGGCTCTGCCCTGTTGGCGGAGTCTCTCTGTTATTGCGGGTTGCCTCGGCAACGGCTGGGTGTGTCAGCATTGGGAGGGTACCTGGGCAGGTACCTCAGTAGGGGCAGAAACTCGGCAATGGTGGACGCCCCTCCCCCACGGAGCTGCACAGTCGTAGGTTCAGCTCTTCCCTCAGTGGAACTCTCCACCCCGGGCACTGCGAATTGCCGTATTGCTTTTCCCTGTGGGGGTGGGACCTGTCGAGCCTGATCACTTGGCTCCCTGCCTCCTGAGCCTTTTTGCTTTTTTTTTTTTTTTTTAAAGTTGTAGGGTTGACTGGCTCCCGGGTGCATCAGCCGCAGGCCACCGGGATCTGTGTGATTTCCTGTGCAGCGACCCCCTGCGCTGGTTCACAGTTCACCTCCCAGAAATCTCCTGGTCTGGTTCACCGTCCAAAACCCGTTCAATCAGATGAACATGGCCATCTGCCTTCCCAAGTCTCAAATTGCTGGTTTAACAGGGCGCCCAGACCCGTGTGTTTTGGGTGCCGGCTGCCTGGCTGCGCTGCGCTTGAGTCCTACGTGCCTGTTACACCTGGGCTTTTCCCCGCTCTGTGGGCTATGATGATCCGTCTGGAAATGCGGTGTGAACTCACCCTCTGCGTCTTGACTGAGCGCTGAAATCATGAGTTGCTTCTCGAGTGCCATCTTCCTCCTTCCAGGATTTTTAATATTAGTATATTTGATTTAGGTTTAGTTGGCAATCTAGATACATCTGAAACCAAACTTTTCCCAGAACTTTTTATTATTAAAAACTCAAACTTACATAAAAGTTAAAAGGATAGCACAATAAAAACGGTATCTTCCATCTGGAGTCAACAGTTACTACTACTTTTTTTTTTCTTTTTTTTTTGGAGATAGAGTCTTGTTCTGTTGCCAGGTGCCAGGTTCGAGTGCAGTGGTGCAATCTCGGCTCACTGCAACCTCTGCTTCCCAGTTCAAGCAGTTATCCTGCCTCAGCCTCCCGAGTAGCTGGGACTACAGGCGCTCACCACCATGCCCAGCTAATTTTTAGTAGAGATGGGGTTTCACCATGTTGGGCAGGATGGTCTCCATCTCTTGACCTCATGATCCACCCACCTCGGCCTCCCAAAGTGCTGGGATTACAGGCGTGAGCCACCGTGCCCCACCCAACAGTTACTTCTATTTTGCTTTTTTTGTTTGAACTGTGGCTCTGCTTTCTCTGCTGAACCATGTTAAATTAAATTGTTGATAATTATCCAGGCAGTTAATCTTTAGATACTTAAGCACTTATCTCTTTAAAAAATGATATTCTCCTATTTAATCAAAGTACTTTTATTGCATCTAAGAAAATTAACAGGACTTTCATAATCTCTTCAATACTTGATCTTAGCCAAAAGTAGAAGTGATCATAATATTTTCTTTAATAGTCCACATCCAGTGGTGCTCAGAATGTTATTTGTGGCTGCCCCCTTCCACAAAATAACACTACATTTGGTTATGTCTCAGAGTCTATAGTAGCTTTCTCACCCTCCGTCACTCATTATAACAACTTTGAGAAAGAGTTCAGGTCAGTTTTTAGCATGTCCTGCATTCTGAAATTGCCGAGTGTCACTTTGATGTGTTCCCCAACTTTGTTGAGATGGAAGTCTTGTTCTGTTGCCCAGGCTTGGGGTGCAGTGGTGTGATCTTGGTTTGCTGTAACCTCCACCTCCCGGGTTCAAGTGATTCTCCTGCCTTAGCCTCCCTAGTAGCTGGGTTTGCAGGCACCCACCACCACACCCCACTAATTTTTGTATATTTAGTAGAATTGGGGTTTTGCCATTTTGGACAGGCTGGTCCTGAACTTCTGACCTCAGGTGATCCGCCTACCTCAACTTCCTAAAGTGCTGGGATTACAGGTGTGAGCCACTGCACCTGGCCAATCCTCTGTAATTTTGTAAACCAGAGGATAAGTCTAAGAGCTTGATTCGATTTAAATTAAAAGTTTTTTTGGCAAGAAAACTCAGAAGGTAATCTTAGTTTGTTCTAGTGTTGGTGATGCCCAGTTTGAGCACTTGGTTAAGTGGTACCTGTCTGATCTCTCCATTGTAAAGGGACGTTTCCGCCTTTGCAGTTATGTGATCTATGGGAAGAATTTGTTTTTAATTTTTTTTTTTGTTTCAGAGTATAGCCTTACAGATTTTGTTGTGTTTTTGTTTGTTTTCTTTTTAAAATCCAAGCCCTTGCGGATGTTGAGGCCAAACCACCCAGCTTGGCTTCCCAAAGGGCTTGGATTATAGGTGTGAGCCTCCTTCCCCGACTTCTTACAAGTTTCCATCAATCATGCTCTTCCAACGCTCCATTGTGGAGTAGGTTGGTCCTTCTGTTTCTGTGGACTTGGGTCCTGAATTGCTTTAAAATGTGGACATTACTTAGCTAAAGAAAGAAAAGTTTATGTCTGATCAAGTGACAGAGTCTGTCTGTCATAATAGATGAAAGAAAAATAACCCAGCATTCTGCATGGCTCAGAGAACTGTTTCCTGGACTACAAGTTGGTATTTGCAAAAGACAAGCTGTCTGGAGGCGAGGAAGGGTTTCATTACCCAGAAAGTGTTAAGGAAGGGCTTTGTTTTGCTAAGTGTCTATGCCTTAGAGGCTAGAAATTTTCAAGTGCTTTCTCTGGCATCTTTTGCCTTTTTATGGAAAGCATGGCTCTGATTTCCTATGTTTGACAGTTTAGGTGTTAGTATCAATTGGAATGGTGCCTTCTTGGAAGCACTTAAATTCCCAATGAGTAGATAACCCCATTAGTCTGTTACAAACGTCCAGGCTAACAATTATGTGATTAAGATATATTTTCCCCACAGGACATGAAGAATAATCTTTCCAAAAGAGGATCAGGAGGGAGACCAAAGAACAGACTGTGGAAGGATGGTAGACTAGATAGAGGAAACTTGCTTGATAAGGTTAAAGCTAGAAGCACCAAGAGCTTTAGGGTCATTATATATCATTTGGGGTAGGGTAATTTGGGGATAGAATAACGGTTTGAGATTAGGGGAATGACTAGGGTCTGGAGTGTGAAGAGGGGAGGAAACTCTTATTAAGGCAGAAGTTTGGTTGTGTTTTGTGCTTTTTCCTGCCTCACACAAAAATGTATTGATTATTGCTGGAAAAAAAAAAATGAAAAGAAAAAGACCCTACCCAAAGTTATCATTCCCAAAGTGTGTTCATCAAGTAGGTACTATGTGAAAGGAGTTCTCAGTAACTTTGGAAACTTTGAAATTTTGGGTCAGTTGATTTAAACAGACATGGTAACTGTAGTTTTTCACTACTGGAACAGAGAACCTCATTATCTTACACGGTTCTGATGTTCATGGAGATGTTGCATTATAACAAAGACAAGACAGTGTATATGACCTGTAATTCTGCCACGCAGTAATTCTGCCACACAGAGATAAAACAACATCTTGATATGTAATTTCTAAAACTGTATGCATATATTTTTTGTGTCTTTAACACAAATGTCCTATACTATATATAGTATATATACTATGTAGTCTTCGGTCAATAGCTTAACTTCATCTCTGCTTTTACTACTGCTCCTAGCATAAATTATTTAGCACAAATGCAGACATAATCTCAGAAAATTACCTTTTTTTTTTGTGACAGTCTCACTCTGTCACCCAGGCTGGAGTGCAGTGGCATGATTTCAGCTCACCGCAACCTCCACCTCCCAGGTTCAAATGATCCTCTCGCCTCAGCCTCCCAAGTAGCTGGGCTTACAGGCATGTGTCTCCCCGCCCGGCTAATTTTTGTATTTTTAGTAGAGATGGGGTTTTGCCATGTTGACCAGGCTGATTTTGAACTCCTGATTTCAGGTGATCTGCCCGCCTTGGCCTCCCAAAGTGCTGGGATTATAGGCATGAGCGCCCAGCCTGCACAGTATGATTTTAAATAGTGAGTGCTTCTAAAACAATAATAATTATTTCAGTGATTGCTTAGTTTGCCATGGTCTGATTTTGCCATATTTTTTTTCTAGACCCTTTTTGCATAGATAGCTTGGAGTTTTGCTTTTATAAATAGTACAGAGATAAACAGCCTTGAACACACTTGTTTGTTCAATTATTTCTTTAGGATGAATACCTGAAAGTAGGAGCTATTGGGTTAGAGTATGAACATTTCACTTTGATCTGTATTGCCAACTTCTCTAGCGGTTTTATCCATTTGTTTCCATTAACAAAGTATGGGATCCCTGTTCCACCAAAGCCTATGAATGTTGGTGAGGCTTTGGTAGAACAGGTATGAGTCTTTTGACTCATTTAGACAAGCAATTTGTAGTGTCAACTTAAATTTTTATGTTACGTGTTTGCAGACGGTTAGGAGAAACTTAGTTGTAGGCGGATAGCATTTCAGCGTTGAAGAAATTCAACTTTTTGCTATAGAATTGCATTTTTTAAATCCTCACTCAACCAGACACTATAGTGCATGTCTGTAGTCCCAGCTACTTGGGAGCTAAGGTGTGAAGATCTCTTGAGCTCAGGAATTTGAGACCAGCCTGGGCAACATAGTAAGACCCTGTCTCAAAAAAAAAAAAAACATTACTGTCATAAAGAACATTGGTAAAACAGAAGGAAAAAAGTCATCTCACATCACTGTTACTGCTTAACAGCGAAACATGTGAGTAAATTTTTCTCAAGTCTTTCTTAGTCTGATGCATGTTCTTATTCTTTAGCAATAGTTATCATGATATAGCAGAACTTTTTTCATGTTGTTAAAAATGTGGTAGACTATGGTAAATATTATGTATAACCTATATGGTGATAAGGTTGTCTAGCTTTCACTTTTAAAGCTGTATAAGATTCTGTCAAGTTTTGTGTCACAGTTTACCTGCTATTTTAGTAAGTGAAAGCAAGTTTATTAGAGAAAAGAAACAAAAGAATGGCTACTTCATAGGCAGAGCAGCACTGAGGGCTGCTGGTGGACTTCTATTGTTGATTTTGAGTTGTTTCCCAAGATTTTGCTTTTAGAAAACTTTGTGCATTGAATAGCCTCATATTTAGGATACTTTCCTTGAAATTGCTAGCTCAGAAGGTTATGAGCATTTTTATGGCTATTGTTGAATTTGCAAATAGTTTTCCCAAAAGGTTATACCAGTCTGCACGAACACCAGCAAAGTTGGTGAAGTATCAGTTTCATTGTGACCTTTTCTGGCTTTTAGACTTTTTCTTTCGTAGTTGCAGCAAAACCAGTGTGCTTCTACATCAAGAAAGCAAGGCACCTCCTTCAAATGGCCATCACAGCATCTGTATGTAAAGCTGTAATTCTTTAATAAATAGCTAAATGCCTACTATTCATCAGACACTGATGAAAAAAAGAATAAGAGTCTGTACTCTTTTTTTTTTTTTTTTTGAGACGGAGTTTCACTCTTGTTACCCAGGCTGGAGTGCAATGGCGCGATCTCTTCTCACCGCAGTCTCCACCTCCTGGGTTCAGGCAGTTCTCCTGCCTCAGCCTCCTGAGTAGCTGGGATTACAGGCACGCGCCACCATGTCCAGCTAATTTTTTGTATTTTTAGTAGAGACGGGCTTTCACCATGTTGACCAGAATAGTCTCGATCTCTTGACCTCGTGATCCACCCGCCTCGGCTTCCCAAAGTGCTGGAATTACAGGCTTGAGCAGCCGTGCCCAGTGATTCTGTACTCTTAAGAAGCTTTTACAGCCTGTTAGAAGAGGGAGACCTGCTCAGATTTATAGAGGCCATAGATAGTTGGTATATCATTTGAGAAAGAGCCCAAAGATAGGTGTAGGCATTTCTAATCTTGGGGGTGGGATGATACCAGGAAAAGCTAGGAAAGGGATGTTAAAGCTTTGTATCGGCTGGGCATGATGGCTCTCATATGTAATCACAGCAGTTTGGGATGCTGAGGCAGGAGGATTGCATAAGCCAAGGAGTTTGAGACCAGCCTGGGCAACAAAGTGAGATTCTGTCTCTACAAAAATAAAAAAATTCATCAGGTGTGGTGGCGTGCACTTGTGGTCCCACCTACGTAGGAGGCTGAGACAGGAGGATTGCTTGAGCTAAGGAAGTGGAGCTGCAGTGAGCCGTGTTCATGCTACTGCAATCTAGCCTGGGTGACAGGACAAGACACTGTCTCAAAAAAAAAAAAAGTTTAGTATAAGCAGGTGTCACAAGAGTGTATTCATACAGAGGAGGTGTCAGTGGGGCAGGAGACTTGAACCAGAAGGCAAGTCAGGGACAGGGATTGGTCGGCGGAGTGGAGGAGTGAAGAGCAGAGATTAGGACGAGGGGTTGTGGAGGTGAGGGGAGCAGAGCCTTTGTTCTGTTTTGGTTCCAGAGAGCAGCGTGGCAGAGCTGGCCTTGTGCCTGTAGCACATTCCCATCAGCAACACCTCTTTTCATACTCTGACGCCCCTGCATTCACCTCGGGCTTGTTTTCATGAATGTAGTTGTTCAGTGCCAATAGTACCAGCAAGGTAATTTGTAGCTTTCTCCCACCCAAGCTTTCACTGAGGTTATGTGGCTGTGCGTGTGGATATTGGTACTTCTGAGGGGTGGGTAACTGGTCATGCTATTAAGAATTTTCAGGGAAGCAAAGCTGAAGCTTAGATCAGTAAAGTGTTTACAATAGGCTACCCAGATAAATAGCTAGTATCTGTTTTAGACAGCAGTTTCATGTTTAATCTTATGTACAGTTTAATAATGTAACAGATGATAGACTAAATAGGTCAGTGGAAATGTTTTCAGGGTATTTCATAGCTGTTAATTTTTACCACTTGGATTTTTTATTTTAATAGATAGGAATAGTAATGAGGGTGAAAAACAAAATCTTTGAATGACTTTGTGATTTTTCTGCCTCAAATGAGAAGGATTAGGAAAGCAAAAGATTCCTCAAATCAGTTTTTTCCCCCGAAATAATTTGTTTTCATTCTTTATTTTGTTAATGTGTGTATGTGTCCCTCCTTGCCCCAGTTTTCTTTAAACACTTTTTGTGTGAAAATTGTCACACAGTTGCTCCAAAATATTTAAATAGATAATGGGTATAAATTTTGCTGCCAGAAATTCCTTGTATCTCAAAAAAGCTCTATTTTCTTTCTTAAATGTATGTTAATGTCTTCCAGTGCATAGTGTGAGTATCCAATATTTTAAGCAGATTTAAAATGCAAAAATTCATGATTCATATTAGAGCTTCAAACTCATAATAAAAATTTTGAATGCATTATAGTATGAGTATTGGCACCCACTCCTGAAGTGGAATATTGGAAACCTGAAATACATGACATGTTGACAGTAAGGATCCAGGTAATACTGGCCATATGGGGTGGCTTGGCAACTCACACCTGTAATCCCAGCACTTTGGGAGGCCGAAGTGGGAGGATTGCTTGAGCCAGGGAGGTTAAGGCTGCAGTGAGCCATGATTGTGCCAGTGCACTTTAACCTGGGTGACAGAGCATACCCTGTCGAAAACAAAGCAAAACAAAACAAAAACTACTTCAAAAAGATCCAAGTAAAAAGAATCAAATGAAGTGTGGGCAGCATAGCAGCTGTGGATTCAGGGAATTGAGTATCTGAGAGGCAATAGAGCACACTTGTTCAAAACCTGGACTCTACTGTGATATCTTGGCTGTACATTTTTAGATTGCATATTCAGATCTGAGTTTTTTCATCTCTAAAATGAGGGTAACAACCTACCTTTCAGTTATTGTGAAGATGAAATGAGATAACACACAGGGATTTGGAAAGGTACTGGCACATAAGGACTCAATAAATGCATTATTATTTGTGTAGGAATTCATCTCTTTATAAGCAGAATAAGCAGATTCTTTCTTTACCTGTTGTGCAGAGCAGTGAACACTGATCATCTGCTTGTTTGGGGGTAGGGTTCAGTTATTTTTCAGGTTATGCTTTTTCCACAAAATAATGCTCTGAAAAGATAATGCAGGTTTTGCAGATACTCTAGCATGGCAGAAATCAAACTTCAGCTTTGTTTTCGACACATTTTGTTTGTTTTTCCTTAATTTTTATTGTATCTTATCAGTGTATTTTGTATTGGGGAAAGGAGAGAGCAGTAGCAAGCATGAGTGTGAGAGGGAGCCTCCTGTTCTATTTATTCCTTTTCTGCTTCTCTTCAGATTCTCTTCCCTTTTCCCTGTTCTTTTTTTTTTTTTTTTTTTAAGAGACAGGGTTTCTCCATGTTGGTCAGGCTGGTCTCAAACTCCCGACCTCAGGTGATTCACTCTCCTCGGCCTCTCAAAGTGCTGGGATTACAGGCGTAAGCCAGCACGCCCTTCCTTCCCTGTTCTTTGGTCAAAAACATGGACATGTTAATGAGATTGAACCTCTGGTTCATAGATTGGTTCCAGTGTTTTTCTGGAATTTATTTGACTGTGTTATAAATCCCACATTTTGTAGTCTGTAGGGGGTATTGACAACAAAGAGGTAATGTGAGTAAATTCAGGGAAAGAAAAGCCAGTCTAACAGACCCCCCTGAGCACTAAGCATCACCTTTGCTGAGTGTCATTCTTTCTAGCTCTGGTCAGTTGTCCCTGGCTTTAGAGGGAAAATATCTTAACATTTTCCCTCTACTCTACATGACATGGAGACGTGGTGTTCCTCTGCATTGCTTCGTGTAGAAAGTATAGTCCTTGCTAAGATTCAGGATGTCAACTTTTATTAACCAACTGGGATTCTACACACAGAATCTTATTTAGTTCATCCAAGAATTTAGATCTGGATACTAAAAAGTTTTGTCCTTAATCTGGAGCTAGGAATTTTGAATAGGTTGGATTTACTTGTTCTGATTGATTCCTACTCATTGGCCCACTGGAAATCCAATCCTGGACCATTTCTGCAATGTGATGGCTTTCAGAATCAAGTTCAGATCCAAGGATATTGCATGAAACCCTTTCCCTCTTGCTCTCCCCATTTTTCTAGCCTCCCGTCTCATGTTCTTGCTATATATAACCTTCACTCTAGCCATACGAAACTTCTTTAACCCCTCACATGTATTTCCCCCTGGATGGCTGTTGGTTTTCATTTATGCTGCTCCCTTTCCTGCTTCAGTGCTCTTCTTGATAGAAGTGGAGGGAAAAATGTCAAGATATAAAGCCTGGGACAACTGACCAGAGCCAGAAAGAATGACACTCAGCAAAGGTGCAGCTTCGTGCTTGGGGGGTCTGTTAGACTGGCTTTTCTTTCCCTGGATTTACTCACATCACCTCTTTGTTCTCAGTACCCCCTGAAGGACCATATTCTAGAATTACCTCTTCTGAGGGTATTTTCCTGGACCCTGCTCCCTATGATCTCTAGTAGCCACGCCCCTGTGTCCCTGAAGAAACATGACTGTGCTTCCATTGCAAGGTGATGGCAGACTGTGTCTTATTTATCTCTTTATCCTTAGAGTAGAGGGCAATCCTGGAATATCATATATGTATAATGAGTATGGAATGATACATGCTGAATTACAGTTTGTAACATTTATAGAAGAATTCATCATCTCTTTGTGTCTGGTTTTTTATAGAAGTGTAAAATGTCCTTCGGACTTGATGTTTCTTCATCACCATTATTATTCCTATTATTTCCCCTCCCTTTTTTGTTTTTGGAGAGACCATATCTTGCTCTGTTACCCAGGCTGGAGTGCAGTGGGCGGCTCAAACTCCTGAGCTTAAAGGATCCCTCCACCTTAGCCTTCCAAGTAGCTTGGGAGTATACCATCATGCCCAGCTGATTTAAAAATTTTTTGTAGAGACAGAGCCTCACTACGAACAGCCCAGGCTGTTCTCAAAGTCCTAGCCTCCAGTGATCCTCCTGCTTATGCCTCCCAAAGTGCTGGGATTACAGACATGAGCCACTGTGCCCGACTCTGTTAGATAAAGTTGGGAACTTTACTTGGACACTCTTGGAGAGTAAGTGGCCGCTTTACTTTTCTCCTCTTGGAGAAAGCTTGAAGTCCAGCAGAACAATAACCCACTTAAACTGGCAGTTGCAACACATTTAATTATCAACTTTTTCTTTTTCTTTTGGAAAAAAATTACAAATCCGTAGAGACATTGAGAAAATAGTACAATAAATATATGCTCTTCACCCGAGTTCACAAACTGGTCGCATTTTGCCGCATGTACTTTAATTCTTTGTGTGCATACATAAGCTCATACATGCATATATGCATATGCACACATTTTTTTCTGAAACACTTGAAAGTAAAGTTGTAGACATCATGATGCTAAATCTCTAAATACTTGAATATACATCTCCTAAGAATAAGCACATTCTACATAATCACAACACTGTGATTACACTTAAGAAGCTTAACATTAAGTATTAACTGATATACATTCCATGTTTAATTTTTCTCACTTGTCTCAAAAATATCTATTTTTGCACTCTGATGTTTCTATTCAAAATCTAGTCAAAGTTCATGTATTGCATTTAGTTATGTCTCTAGAATAGCCCCTGCATTTTTTTTTGTCCAGATCAGTTACTCTGTAGAATATCCTATATTCTTTCAGCCTGAATTATCTATTTGGATGTATTTGGAGACCTTATCTCTAAAAATATATATAAATGTTAGCTGGACGCGTGGGGGCACTTGACTGGTCCCAGCTCATCCTGAGGCTGAGTTGGGAGGATCACTTGTGCCCAGGAGTTGGAGGCTTCAGTGAGCCATGATCATGCTGCTGTATTCCAACCTGGGTGACAGAGTGAGATCTCAACTCTTAAAAAAAAAAACCACATTCTAGATTTATCTTCTTGTTTCCTCAATAGATTAGCAAGAATATTATATAACAAAGGAATATCTTACATTGAATTAGGAGGCTGAACTGTAGGTTGTTCTAATATTGGGGTTGCTGAGTTGAGACATTTGGTAAGGGGATGACCTGCTAGATCTTCCTCTTATACAGCAAAATTACAAATGTCAGTTTTGATCAACATGTAATTTGTGGAGTGGTGCATTGAGGATGTGTTTTGATTATCCTCTTCAATAACACTTTCACCTGAGGGCTTTAGCATCCGTTGATTTCCATGTCATGCTTATGACCCAAATATGACTGTAATCAACAGAACTGCTAAACAGAGTTCCAGGCTTTTTATGGTTCTTTTTTCCTTAGAGTTCATCTCTGGAAGAATGTTCCAGAGTACTTTTCTGTGGATTGCATTTTCAGTTGATGTATTGTTAGAATTATTTGTTTGTGTTTGTGTTTAGTTTTAGGGTTTGCCCATTTTCCCCTTTCTCATAAATAAATATATATTTTTTTCTTTTTTTTTGAGATGAATTTTCACTGTGTTGCCCTTGTTAGACTTAAACTTCTGGGCTCAAGCCATTCTCCTGCCTCAGCCTCCTAAGTAGCTGGGACCATAGGTGTGTTCCACCATGCCCAGCTATATAATTTTTAAAATATGTAAATGTGCAAAATATAAAAGGTATACTCAGGCCTCAGTCCTGTCCCTACCCCTTTACCCTGTCTCCATCCATTCTCTTATAGATTATCATTTTCATCAGTTTCTGGTTTACTCATCCTATTTTTTTTTTTTTTTGGTAAAAATACGTGAGTGCATATAAATTTCCCTTTATTAAGTAGCATAGTACGTCTTGGAAGTTAGTTCATGGATTCTGCTCATCTTATTTTGGGGGGAGGTAAATTTTATTGACATGTAACATTAAAATGTTTATGAGTAAGCAAAAGCTTGGTGAATTTTTAGCCAATGAATATATCTGAATAACCAGTACTCAGGTTAAAAAATTATCAGAAGCTGCCTTCAACTCTTCTGCATCCGAGGGTAGCCATTCTGCTGATGTCTACACTGTAGATTAGCTGTGCCTGTTTTTGTATTTTAGCTGCATGGAATCATACCACACGTGTTCTTTTGGTTCTGGCTTCTTTGCCTCACATAAAGTGTGAGAGATTCATTCCATGGATGCATGCAGTTCTAGTTTATTTATTCCTGTTGCTGTATTGTATTCCAAAATTGGGATAGGCTACAAATACTTAATCTATTCTGAGTTCTTTCTAGTTTGGACTATAACAAATGTTTTCTCATTTTCTTTTATGGCCCTATGGGACTCCATCCATGGGGTGGGTATAAAAATGTATCCAACCAGTCTTCTCTGGATGGTCATTTAGTCTTTTCCCCCAGTGTTTTTCTATTACAAATATTATTGCACAAGGTTTTCAATAACCTTGTGCATTATATGGAACATGTTTTTAAAAGCTTTATGAGGAATGAGAGTAACAGAACGTTTTGGGGGGAAAGCTAATCTTTTTGGCAGAGCTGCTAAGTTGGTGGAAAAGAATTACTGAGCTTCTCTTAGGAATAGGTTAGTGAAGTGAAACTGGTTAACTTAGAGTATTTTGGGTTCCTCTCAGAAAGGAGGAGGGGGCTAATGCAAAATAAAGAGAAGGGCTTGAAATCCATCTCCATGCCTCCTGGAGCACAGCAGAGTTCAGAAAACTGAATTGTGTATTGTCTCAACTTATTTTTTTTAAAATTCAGATGTTTATTATGCATTCTTTGTGTTCCCCACACACTGTTCTAGGCACTGAGGGTACAGCATTGACGGAAGTAGGCAACAGCCTTGCCCTCATGGAGCTCACATTCTCATGGGAGACAAGATAAATATAAAAATATGTAGTAAGTTAAGTAGAAAACTAAAGCAGAGAAGGGCGATTGGTGTTTGGGTGTGTGTATGGGTGTGTTGTATGTTTGCACGTGTGGGGAATGAGACACAGATTGTAAAAAGTGGTCAGGAAGGGAAGAGTTTCTTTTTTGGTTCTGAACCCTCTTTTAGCTTACCAAGCCAACTGCAGCAAACATTAAGGATATACATTAAGGATCAGTGAGAAAAAGTAGGTCTTCCTGTTAGAATCAGAGACAGAGAGGAAGAAAGGCCCTGTGGTGTGGCTAAGAGGTGGCCGAAGGGTGGGAGACCTAATCCTTTGCTCCCAGAAACTGTCTAGTTAAACCATGGCCCAAGGCTGCTAACAATGGCATATGGATGTAAATTTCTAATTGTATAGACCTGAATGGGGCTTATTTTTCTTAACTGAATTATGGTTGTTTATAAGAGATCCCACCTCCTAGATAATGGGACTGGATAATAATTGCATTATTAGTACCAACCAAATGGAGAGCAAAAAAAACAGGAGTTGCAATTCTCATCTCTGATAAAATAGACTTTAAAGAAACAAAGAAGGATGTTACATAAAGGATCAATGCAACAAGAAGAACTAACAATCCTAAATATATACGTACCCAATACAGGAGCACCCGGATACATAAGGCAAGTTCTTAATGACTTACAAAGAGACTTAGACTCCCACACAATAATAGTGGGAGATTTTAACACTACATTGTCAATATTAGACATATCAATGAGACAGAAAATTAGCAAGGATATCCAGGACTTGAACTCAGACCTGGAACAAATAAACTTAACAAATATTTACAGAACTCTCCACCCCAAATCCACAAAACATACATTCTTATCAGTACCACATCACACCTATTCTAAAAGTGACCACGTAATTGGAAGTAAATCACTCCTCAGCAATTGCATAGCATTTCACAGGTTTAAATGAAATATTGGTTGGCTGCTTGTTATTTTCTTCCCTTATTCCTTCCTGTCTCTATTGTTAAGCACAATTATTGGCATAAAAGAGGTTTTTAATACCTATGTTTAGACTGCATTCTAGCCTGGGCAATAGAGCAAGATTCCCATTCTCTCTCCTTCTTTCTCTTCCTCTTTCTTTCATTCTTTTTTTTTCTTTTTTCTCTCTTTCTTTCTTTTTTCTCTTAAAAAAACACAAATTATTAGTAAGTGTGGATTTGTGTTAAATGTTGTCTTCACATTTACCGCACCGCATTGTAATTTGTTGAATTTTGTCTGTATGTTCCTGATCTATTCAGCCTTGCCTTATGCACGCTTAGCCTCCAGCGCCCTCGTACTGTGCCTAAAAAGCACACTGTAAAGCAGGTGCTCAGTAGAGACTCGTTGAAACAATGGAGGATTTAACTACTGTAAACCAACCTAAAATTGTTTTTTTTAGACTGTGATTCAGCCACTATCTCTCAGGACCATGTTGTTGGAGAATATTGCTTTCAGAATTTCCAAAATTGGCTGGGTGCAGTGGCTCACGTCTATAATCCCAGCACTTTGGGAGGCCAAGGCAGGTGGAACACCTGAGGTCAGGAGTTCAAGACCAGCCTGGCCAACTTGGTAAAATTCCATCTCTACAAAAATACAAAAATTAGCTGGGCATGATGGCAGATGCTTGTAATCCCAGCTACTGAGAAGGCTGAGGCAGGAGAATGGCTTGAACTGGGAAGTGGAGGTTGTAGTGAGCCAAGATCCAGCCGGCGTCTCCAAAAACAGAAAAAAAGAAAACAAAGGCTCATCAAAATGTATGCAACACCTCAGTCCACCTCCGGTTTTGACTTCACTAACCATATGACCTTGGGCAAACTACCCCTCCACACACTTGACTTCCTTATCTAAAATAAATGCTCCAGATGATAGCAACTTCATAGAGATAAGAGTTTTAAATGAGATAATTTAGATTGAAACCAACATGTGTATGCATATGTACTTCCTAGTGTAGGCAAGAGCCATGGGCTAAACAAGATTGCTTTTTCTTTGTTAACCAGACAGCGTCTCACTGTCACCCAGGCTGGAGGGCAGTGGCACAATTATGGTTCACTGTAGCCTTGATCTCCTGGGTGAATAGCTGGGACTACAAGTGCCTGCTACACTTGGCTAGTATTTTCAGAATTTATTTTTGTAGAGATGGGGTTTTGCTATATTGCCCAGACTGGTCTTGAACTCCTGGCCTCAAGTGATCCTACTGCCTCTGCCTCCCAAAGTGCTGGGATTACAGTTGTGAGCCACTGCCTGCAGCCAGTAACAAGACTTTTAATAGGACACCTGAAAGGTCTGACAGTTTGATCTGTATAACCAACTGCATGAGCACTGCACAGGAGAAGGGCATTTAGCATCTCTAATAGATAAAGGGAATTTTGCCTCTAGCAAGCTTGATATGAATTGGTAATAGGGTATGACTGCTGTTTACTAACAATATTCAGCAAAGATTGATTACCTAACCATGCAATGGAAGTTTAAAAACTGTATTCATAGAAATATCCCAAACTAAGTGCTGCAGTGACTCACTTGATGTGCTGGTTTGGGAAATGGCAGGCTAGATAACTAAACAGCTCTCTTCTGGGAATTTCTGGGCCTTGAGTTACTGTGCATTTTGAGTCTCCAAAAAAAAGGGCTTGCTTTGACAGATCTTTGATAACAGATGGAACAAAGCTGCTGGTGGTTTGTGTGTTTCTAGGCTCATTCTACTGCACCTGGACCACTCTTAGTGTGGTTACCACCCTTTAAGTGTAGACAACTGGGCCAGTATTCAGGGAGAGCAGCCAGGATGTGGGGTGAAGTTGTGAAGATACCATGGGAGGGGCACACATAGAAGGGGCCTGATGGGGAATGGGTGACTGGGGAGGGTTGAGAGAGAACCAGTGGGAAAAAGTGACTGGGTCAGCCTGGCCAACATGGTGAAACCCCATCTCTAAGAAAAATGCAAAAATTAATCAGGCGTGGTGGCATGCACTTGTATTCCCAGCTACTTGGGAGGCTGAGGCACGAGAATCATTTGAACCTGGAAAGCAGAGGTTGCAGTGACCCAAGATTGTGCCACTGCTCTCCAGCCTGGGCAACAGGGTGAGACTGTCCAAAAAAAAAAAAAAGTGACTGGGAAACGTTTTGGACCCAACCAATGTAGATTTTCTTTGCTGATGGCTGTTTTTTCCCTGTTGCTCTGTCGTCTTGGAGGTTATAGTTCCCCAGTAGTGGGAAGCATTAGATGGTTTTGACGAGAGTTTCTTAAAATTCTATCCAATCCCAAGTTGTGGATTTGTGATTATTTCCTTTTGTTTGGCAGTCTTTACTCCCTCAGTTTTGATTTGTTCAGCGTTGTGCTAGTTCTTTTCGATAATTAGAAAAAAACAATATGTGGTTTACGTGAATTTATTAGTTGAATGACAAGATTGACACGAGACAGCAAACTAAGTCAACATGTGAACACATTAAAGTTTTGATAGTCTATAGTGACTAGCACAGAAATTGGAGAAAGGGGAAGACGGACGTGGCACTGAAAACTTCGCCAAGAAGTATGAAGGATTAACAGGATTTGCACAGCAGAAAGGGCAGACCCATTGCTGCAGCAGCAGTTCGGGGATGAAGGCAAGAGACAGAGAAGGCTTTTGAGCAGGAACAGTGTGGATAAATCTGTAATTAATAAAGATCCATCTGGCAGTTTTGTGCAGGTGATACAGATGTGAGAGCTATTTTCTTAAGAGTAAGCATTTAAGCCATGTGGGGGCTTGAAGTCTTTCAGAGAGAGGCTGTGGCTACAACATGGATGAGCAAGGTATAAGCTTAGTGGTTAGGAGTACAGATACACCTGGTTCAAATCGCAGTGCTCTCACTTAACCTTGGTGAAGATCCTTGGAGAAACTGAAGGCTAGAAGTTGTTTGTAAATTGAGTAGTGTTACTTGCCTCTTAGGATAATTATGAGGATTAAATGAAATAAGGAATTATGTAATTAAGTGCTCAATAAATGTTGCTTACATTTATTATGTTTCCAGAGTTCCCTAGAGCAGTGATTATACAAGTGTGGTCCTTAGTCCAGCACCATTTATCACCTTCGAGCTTGTTACAAGTACAAATTCATGGGCCCCACTCAGACCAGCTGCATCAGTCCCTGTAGTGGGACCCAGGAAGCAGGCTTCTTAAAAGCACTCTGAGAGATGGGTGTGTACTATTAGAGAATAACTGCCATAGAGGAATCCTGTGGTTGGGATTCAAAGCTAAGAAAGGGAGAGTGTTTAAAGGAGGGACTAAGCAACTTTGGGGTACTTTGTGGTACTTGGCAGTACAGAAGAAAGGAAGTAGTGAATTCTTGGTGGCACCTAACTAAAAGCTTTACATGAAATTTTCAAAAAATACTTGTTTTTTTTTAATTTAAAAAAGTCAAAGCTACCGCAAATTAAACAAGTACTTTTTTTGTTATTGAAGACAACTGGTTTAGTAATATGTTGGGGATGAAAATAATATTTCAAGGCAGTGGGAACATACTGTTCAGCTCAAATGATTAAAAAGAAAAAAAAAGGACAGGACTGAATTAGAAATTTTGTATTAGATGAAGTTTAAGTTTTAGGTTTAACAAGTATTTACAGATTGTCCCCCTACTGTGACTGGCAGTGTGCTATATTCTGGAAACAGAAAATGAGGTCTTACTCTTGCTTTCAGGGACTTCGCAGAGTTACACTTTTTAAATAATTTGAAGCTGTTTTTTTTCCTTAGAATCTTTCCTAGCTACTTAGAGAATAAACACAGTATGTGATCTATTCTCCAACCATGCCAGATGTTAAGCATAGGGCTGTCTCCCAGTCAATGCATGGCCACATTTGAAACTGATTTCTGAAAGTATTCTGAATACTGGTCCTTTTTGCTTATTATTTTATGGCTTGGGATACACCTTAGAGATGATTTGAAATCCTCTGAAAGATTTCATGTGCGTATTTTAATGTTGGCCACGTGGGGTTTTTGACATTATGCCAACCCACCCCCACCTCTGTCATTTCCAATATAAAGCACCAAACACACTAGCTTGAAATACATTAACTTTTAAGCTTTGTCCTTATTCCAGTCATTATTTCCTGCCCAATGTGTATTGGATACTGCTTTAATAGTGATGAAATATGTCAACCAAGTGTCTTGTCAAAGAGCCAGAATCCACATCCCAAGGCGAGATATATTAAGTGTGGAGGGGGCACTGGGGCCTGGTCCCCAGGTTAGCCAAGTGATTAGATGCATCACCCCATACACCCACAGAGTTTAGATTTGTAAATGTTCCACCCCTGTAACACATCCCCCTTTCACAATGATGAGAGGAAATTGAGGGAATTAGAGTGTGGTTAAGAAACTAGTTTTAAAATCTCACTGTTTCTTGAAAATAGATGGCATAGCACTGAAGTTTACAAGTAGAATATAGGAATTACATCTTGATGTGTTTATGACCTTCTAGTTTTATATCATAGAGTGACTTCAGGAAAATGAAAGTAGAGATCACGTTCCAAAGAAGACAAGATTGGCTGGTCAATCTGAACGCTAATTTGTTTTTTTGTTGTTGTTCTTGTTTTTTTTGTTGTTGTTGTTTGTTTGTTTTAAAGATGGGGTTTCACCATGATGGCCAGGCTGGTCTTGAACTCCTGACCTCAGGTGATCCACTCACCTTGGCCTCCCAAAGTGGTAGGATTACAGGCGTGAGCCACTGTGCCCGGCCCCACTAATTTGTTAAGAGCATGTTTTAATTGACCTTGGACCATACTTTCTCCTCATTACTTTGGACTTTTGGGCTAGGCTTGGTGGATAGTGAGCACTGCAAATATTCTTGGTTACTCCTTTTTCTTTCCAAATCCCCTAAGGGTAAGTGATTAGAGCCTCAGTCTACCACTTTGAAAATGTTGCCAAGACAAGACTGCGACTTCAGTGCTTCCAGCAGGCGCTGGAAGAGAGTCGGTGGTCTTTTTCTCTGTGTAGAACCATGAACTCATTCTGAGAAGGTGAACTTAAAGAGAGCAGAAGCCTTTAAAAAAAACGTTTTAACTAATTCATGAAGGTCTTTCTGATGAACAGAATGCTAGAATACAGACTGGGTATTTGGAGACCAAAAGGAATATATCTTTTTAAGTTTATGGTTTTTCTAGAACTGCTGAATATTGACAGAAATTCAAATTCAAAGGATGTTTGTGTCCTGAGGGGTATGGAAAATAGAGTTACGGCCGTGTAGGGTTTTAAAAGAACTAAAAGAGGATTTAAAGGTCCAAAAAGAAAAAGAATCCATAGCTATATGGTACATTTTTAAAAAAATGATTGCTTCTGAACCTGCCTCTTTTTCTCATTCCCTTTTGCTTTCTACAGTGAACACCTACCTCTTCATGATGCAAGCTCAAGGCATTCTGATCCGGGACAACGTGAGAACAATCGGTGCTCAGGTTTATGAGCAGGTGCTTCGGAATACTTAGGCCAAGAGGAACAGCAGTGTAAATGACCCAGGTATATTTTTAGTAAAGAGGGGGTCTGATTAGAATGTCTCCTCCCAAGAGAGGTAAATTTGGTTGCAATAATTATTTTCTATGAGAAAAGTGCATTGTAAAAGAGGGATTTGGCTGAGTTTTACTTTACTGCTGAAAAAGCTTTTGCTAAATGAATCCTCATTCATTTTTGTTAACCATATGTCTCAGTCTGTTTGTGTTGCTATGAAAGAGTACTTGAGGCTAGGTAATTTACAAAGAAAAATGATTATTTGGCTTCTGGTTCTGCAGACTGTACAAAAGTGTGACACCAGCATCTGCTTCTGGTGAGGGCCTCAGGCTGCTTCCACTTGTGGTGGAAGGGGAAGGGAAGCCAATGTGTGTGTATGGTGAGAGGAAGCAGTGTGGCAGGTGGGAGGAGGGCAGTGCCAGGCTCTTCTTAACCACCAGCTCTTGTGGGAGCTAATAGAGGAGAACTCACTCATTACCACAGCAGCAGCAAGCCATTTATGAGGGATCTGCCTCTGTGACTCAAGGACTTCCTATAGGCCCCACCTCCATCATCGGGGATCAGATTTCAGCATGAGGTTTGTGGGGAGACAAACATATTTAAACTGTGGCACAATACGTTAAGAGCAACTGGATGACTACTTTTTTTTCTTCTTGAGGTGGAGTTTTGCTCTTGTTGTCCAGGCTGAAGTGCAATGGGCAATCTTGGTTCACTGCAGCCTCTACTTCCGGTTCAGGTGATTCTTGCGCCTCAGCTTCCTGAGTACCTGGGATTATAGGAGCACACCATCATGCCCGGCTAATTTTTGTATTTTCAGTAGAGACTGGGTTTCGTCATGTTGGCCAGGTTGGTCTCAAACTCTCAAACTCCTGACCTCAAGTGACCCACCTACCTCTGCCTCCCAGAGTGCTGGTATTACAGCATGAGCCACTGTGCCCAACCTCTTTCTTTTTAACTCTTTCAAAAATTGAATACAGGAAGGAAGTACTTCCGCATGATTAAATGGGACTCTTTTGAGGCCTCTCTAGTCCAGTCAGGGATGGTTTTTATTTAAAAAGTAGATTCTGATATTTCATTTTGCTAAGCATTCATGATTTGCCTCTTATTTTTTTAACTGAGGACTAATGTGCTTTCCTGTGTGTTTTTTTTTTTGTCCTCTTTTATTTTGAAGTGGAGTTTTGCTCTTGTTGCCCAGGCTGGAGTGCAGTGGCGCTGTGTCCGCTCACTGAGACCTCTGCCTCCTGGGTTCCAGCGATTTTCTTGCCTCAGCCTCCCAAGTAGCTGGGATTACAGGTGCCTGCCACCACGCCTGGCTAATTTTTGTATTTTTAGTAGAGACAGGGTTTTGCCATGTTGGCCAGGCTGGTCTCGAACTCCTGACTTCAGGTGATCTGCCTGCCTCGGCCTCCCAAAGTGCTAAGATTATAGGTGTGAGCCACTGTACCTAGCTTTTTTTTTTTTTGAGAGACAGCATCTCACTTTGTCTCCCAGGCTGGAGTGCAGTGGTGACATGATCTTGGCTCACTACAGCCTCAGCCTCCCAAAGTGCTGAGATTATAGGCATGAGCCACTGCCTCCTGCTTCTTAATGATTTCATCTAAGCCCAATATTTTAAAGTATTTACATAAAAAAAAATCCTTCCTGTGAATCTACCCTCTCTTCTGCTCTAATAAGTTACAGGATTTTTGGAAGTTCACTGTTGAATGTGAGATTGCTTTGCAAATGTTGCAAGTTGGAATTATTGTGTGGTGCTTAGGAAATCAAGAGAAAGCATTGCCTCTCTTAAAAGAATTGTCTCTGTTTAAAAGAATTGACCACATCCTAATTTATCAGTCTCCTCTGCTGTCCACTTTAGCAACAGAGGACTGTAGTTAGCACACCGATAAGCTTTTGATAACTCCTTTCTTATTTGCAAAGAGCAAGTGAATGATATTTCAGAGCTTTTTAGACAAATTATGGTCACACTGGGTCAAGTTGCCTGAGCTCTGAACCTTACCTGGGAGAGGAAACCCTGCAGTTTCCGTCCTGCTTGTGGTGGTAGGTTTTGCACACAGTTCGCACACACAGTCTCACTTGACTCGAATGTGGCTCTGTCAGTTAAGGTAGGATTTTATGCTGTTTCCATTTTTCATACATAGTACATATAATCTTGGGGAAGACAGAGTGGCTTGGTCATGTGACTCTCCCTAAACCCCGCAACCTGCTTCTAGTTAGGTGAAGAAACTAGGGAGTACTGACTGTCCTTCCAGAACGTTCTTCCCTGCATAGCACTGTGTAGGGGAACATTTGTGCCCTCATGACATTTATCCAGTCCATATATCATACTTCTGCAGCGTTAGATGAGGCTAGAATGTCTGTCTCTCTGGGCATTTGGCAGTACTGGCAGTTCTTTCAGAAGTTAAGAGGGGCATATAGTAGGACCCCATTTCCACACACTGCTGGTATGGCAACACAGGATTTCACTACTTCTTGAGTTGCTGTCTTCGAAAACTGAGTACAGAGGTGAGTTTCACCCTTGGTGGGTGTATCCAATGACCCATTAGTATTGAACTTGGTGTGCTTTTTCATACACCGAAATAATCCTTCCTTGTATCTTTCTGGCCAGAACAATCTATTTCTTGTTTAATGTGTTTATTTCTAGATTGGAAGTCTTTGCCATCAGGGACTCTCTTACTATTGATTAGACACTTGACTCACATGATTTCATGTAGTTCCTCACAAGAACCCAGAAGATAGTTACTGTGTCCCCATTGTGGGATCAAAGGAACCAGGCATGCCTAAGTCATAAAATTTGATACAGCGTGGGGGGGTGGGCAGGGATTGCTGATTCTGTGACTCCAGGGCCTGCCCCCTGAATCCCAGTAATGGCTTCATTCCTTTTGTCATCTTTGTATCCTTAGTACCTTATAAACTGCCTAGCACATAGGAAGTACTTGCTAAATTATTTTTGTATGCATGAATGAACGAATTTAACAAGAAAGCCAGTTTTCAGTGTTGTAGTGTGTTTCTAAGGAGGTCACCATCCTGATGAGCTGTTGTGTCAGTAGCACTTCCTTAGTGAGTAAGTACAGGTTCAGCATCCCAAATCGGAAATTACCAACTCCACAGAATCCATGCATGATAAAACCTTGAGCGCCAACACGACACTTAAAGGAAATACTCAATGGAGCAGATTTTGGAGTTTTAGATTTGGGTTGATCAACTGGTAAGTATAATGCAGATATTCCAAAATTCAAAAAAGTCAGAAATCTGAAACACTTCGGGTCCTAAGCATTTCAGATAAGGAATACCCTACCTGTACTGAAAAGAAAATAGTGTTTCATTGAAAGTATATTCAATGAAAACCTATCTTTCTTTTTTTCAAAGCAGTCATCTACCTAGCACAGTCAGAGAGGGTATTCTGGGCCCAACACTGCTGAGACAGCCAAATGATTGACACCTCTGGCCCAGCCACTTCTGCCTGCAGCACTGTTGGCTTCATGGTGGTAACCCGGACTATGCCCCCTCCCCTGCTGAAATAAAGCTGAGGCATATACCCACATTTAGATGTCTGCATTAGGCCCAGCTTAGTTCAAAAGCTCAGGGTAACATTTAAGTAATGTTGTTTTCTTTCTTTTTTTTTTTTTTTTAATTTTTATTGCATTTTAGGTTTTGGGGTACATGTGCAGAACATGCAAGATAGTTGCATAGGTACACACGTGGCAGTGTGTTTTGCTGCCTTCTGCCCCTTCACCCATATTTGGCATTTCTCCCAATGCCATCCCTCCCCCGCTCCCCCCCTGCTATCCCTCTCCTATTTCACTTTCAGCCTGGGTAACAGACCAAGACTCTGTCTAAAAAACCCCAAAATTATTTGAGAACACTTAATAGTAAGTGCAATTATTTAGATTAAGTTGCACTGATGCTCTCATTACATCACAGGGCACCTAACATATAAAACAAAT
>CM052661.1:41464068-41481377 GCA_028533165.1 Leontopithecus rosalia | reverse complement strand
AAAAAAAAAAAAAAAAAAAAAAGAGAAAACCCTTACACATTAGCAGACACTTCCAAATCCTTTAGTCTATGTTCTGCCTCTATAGATTTGCCTATTTTGAGCATTGTATATAAATGGAATCATACAATGTGTGCCTTTTTTTAGTCTGGCTTCTTTCACGTACCATAATGTTTTCAAGATTCATCAATAGCAGAGCAGGTATCAGTACTTCATTCCTTATTCTAGTTGAATAATATTCCACTGTACAGGTAAACTACATTTTGTTTATTCATTCTTCAGTTAATCAACATTTGATTGTTTCCTCCACTTTTTGGCTATTATCATTAATGCTATTGTGAAGACTCACGTATCGCTTCTTGTGATGGTACATGTTTTCTTTTCTCTTAGGTATATACCTAGGAGTGGAATTACTGGGTCATTGGTTATTCTACACTTAACTTTTTGAGGAATTGCTAGACGGTATTCCAAAGTGGCTGAACCATTTTATCTTCCTTCCAGCAATGTGTGTGGTTCTGATTTCTCCATTTGTCTTTTTGATTATACCTATTCTAATGGGTTGGCTGTGAGTATCTCTATGCTGTTTTGATTTGCATTTCCCTAATGACTAATGATGCTGAACATCTTTTCATGTCCTATTAATAATTAATAGAGGTATTTTTGGGAAAATGTCCTCTCAAGTCCTTTTCCCATTTTTAAATTGGGTTATTTGTCTCTTTATTGTTGCAGCTATGAGTTTTTAAAATAGATTTTGGATACTCAACCCTATCAGATACATGATTTGAAAATATTTTCTCCTTTTCTGTGGATTATCTTTTTGCTTTTGTGATAGTGTCCTTTGATGCACAAAAGTTTTAAATGTTGATAATGTCCAATTTGTATAAAAAAAAAGTCACTCAAATTCTCCACCAACTGGTCCAGCCAGGGAATTATGAGGGACGGAAAGCAGGTGAGGCTCCGTTCGGCTCCGAGAGTGCCTGATGCCCTCCAAGGTGTAGTCCCAGGGGCTGTGGGGCTTCGGGGAAGCCGGGCCTTGGGACCCCCTCCCACCCCAGGCTAACCCGGCTACCTGTGCTGCTTGTCAAGGGCGTCCAGTTCTCCACTCCTGCGCGCCAGGCAGCGCCCCACCTCTGCAGTGTTGCTCTTGACAGCCGCCCTGTGGATCTTCCACAGGTCCGTGTCCCGGATTCGGTATCCAGAGCCCGTGTAGACGTGGTCTATGGAGTCCTTCACCATCTGGACCCTGTGGCTCCCGAAACCAAAGAACTTCACTGTGGTGACTTCTTCTCAGACCCCCCAACCACCGGCTCCTGGCCGGGGCAGCTTCAGGTCACCTTGTCACTGTTCCTGCACTGCAGACTCAGCCCCAAATCCCGGATCCAACCCCCAATCGAAGATCCGATTTCCAGTCCGCTATCCCAAATCTGATATCCAGTGAAAAATCCTCTATCCCCCTGGGCCCACCACAGTCTTCAGCAGCGACACTGGCAACCACTGACCTCTCAGACCGAGCGAGCCTCTTCGGCGCGCACCTGCACCGCGGTGGCCGCGGCCTACCGGACGCCCCTCCCAGGCAGGCGGCGCACCAAGGCAGATGCGGCTGCAGCTCCCGCCGGCACCGCTGGTCTCGCGGGTTCTCCTGGGATCGCCGGGGCGGCCCCAGGATCGCAGGTGCAGGGTCGCAAGCGCGCCTCCCGCCCGGCCTGAGGAGGAGGGCCTGTCTGGCTGTACGGCCCGGCCCACTTCTCCACGGAAAGGAGATCAGGTGCGGGCACGGGCATTCCGCGGCCATCGGAGTGGCTTCGCGATGTGGCGGGCGCTGGGCGCTGAACAGGGGCTGGCATGGGGCTGAGGCTGGCTCCCGCTCTCCTGCAGCTGCGCAGCGGACGGCCTGGATGAGCCGCCAGGGGGCGCCAGGCTCTGGTGTCCGCGGCCTTGGGGGCTCAGGCAGGGTCAGAAGTCGCCATCTCTGCCGCCGAGTGCCCTGTGCAGAGGGCAGCTGTAGCGCAGCCCACAGTGGAGGCCGATAGGGCGGGTCTCAGATGGCCAGAGGGTCTGCCAGTGCACCACCCTCCCACCCTAGGAGCTACTCTGGTTTGGCCTGAGCCCAGAGCGCGGGGATACCGATGCCGGGTACCCTGCAGCCACGGAATGGAGCTGAGCGCTAGTCCCCGCCCTCCTGCAGCTGCGGAGAGACTTCCTGAGGGACACTCTGAGGTGGCCTCCGGCCCTGGGTCCCCCGATGCTGGTTACAGCAGGCAGAGCTGGGGCTGCCACCACTTCTGCCGCGCCGTGTGCAGGTGGTAGCTGCAGTGGAGACCGCGACAGAGGGTGACAGTACAGGACCCAGACCTGAGTGAACCCTGAAGGTTGCCGAATACCCCCCTCCCACTCTCGCATCTGCTTCTCTTTGGCGGCTCCCTGAGTGCTGGGCCGTGGGTCTGGGCACTGTGCGGCCACTGGAACCGGGCTGAGCACCACTTCCTGCCCTCCTGCAGCTGCGTCTTCACCGCCTCCGTTAGGCCCACGGTGGCGTCTGGCCCCTGGTTCTGTGCTGCTGACCGCTGCGTGCACGTCCAGAGTTACCACGGCTGCTGACAAGCACCATCTGCAAGGAGTGGCTGCAACTGAGCCCATGGTGTCAGCTGGCAGGACTGGTCCCAGAAGACCCGAGGGCTGTCCAGCGGACCGCCCTCCAACCTAGGGCCCTCTTTCTTGGCCAATGCACAGAGCGACGGGGTGCGGTCGCTGGGTGCTGTGCAGCCGCTGGATCCTCGAGGCCGGCTTGTTGGTTCCTGCTTTCCTGCAGCCGGACGGCCAACTGCCTGTGAGGAGCCGCAGAGGCTTCTGGCCCTGAGATCTTCACTGCAGTGGAGCCGGCAGGCAGCTTCGCGGGTCGTCACTGCGGCTGCCGCGTCGCCACGTGCAGGTGGCAGCGTAGCGGAGCCCACGGCAGAGGCTGGCTCCAGACGACATGAGAGTTGCCCAGTGCACCGCCTAGGGTCTATCTTCCTTGGCCCTGCCCAGAGCTCGGGATTGGGGTGCTGGGCGCTGTGCGGCCTCAGGGATGGGGCTGAGTGCCTGTTCCTGCTCTCCTTCTGGTCCTTTTTGTCCCCGGTTCAGTGAGGGTTGCAAAGAAGTAGCTACCTGTGGTGGTGTGCACCTGTGACCCCAGGTAGTGAAGAGGCTGAGGTGGGAGAATTGCTTAAGCCCAGGAGTTTGACGCTGCAGCAAGCCGTGATCACATCACATCACTTCACTCCAGCCTGGGTGACAGAGGGATACCTAATAAAAAATAAATAAATGAATAAGAGGACAAAAAGGCTGGGCACAGTGCCCATGCCTGTAATCCAATCCAGGATTACGGCTGGCTGTAACCCAGCCATGGGAGGCCAAGGCTGGCAGATCACTTGAGTTCAGGAGTTTGAGATCAGACTGGGCAATGTGGCAAAACCCCACCTCTATCTAAAAATACAAAAAAATAGCCAGGTGTGGAGGTAAGTACCTGTGGTTTAGCTATTCAGGAGGCTGAGGTAAGAGAATCACTTGGGCCCAGGAGGCTGAGGTTGCAGCGAGCCATGACTGCACTGCTGCACAACATCCTGGGTTACAGAGAAACACGTATTCTATAAAAAAATAAAAAAATAATAATAAGAAAAAAGGGCTGGACACAGTGGGTCACACCTATAACCCAGCATTTTGGGATGCTGAGGTGCACAGATCACTTGATTTCAGGAGTTTGAGACCAGACCGAGCAAGATGGCAAAACCCCATTTTACCAAAAACACAAAAAAATTAGCGAGGTGTGGTGATGTGCACCTGTGATCCAAGGTATTCAGGAGGCTGAAGTGGGAGGATCCCTTGAGACCTGAAGGGTTAGGCTGTAGCCAGCTGTGGTCCTATTGCTGCAGTCCCGCCTGGGTAACAGAATGAGACCTGATCTCAGAAAAAGACAGAGAGAGAGAGAGAGAGAGAGAGAGAGAGAGAGAGAGAGAGAGAGAGAGAGAGAGAGAGAGGATAAAACGGCTTGACACAGTGGCTCACACCTATAACCCAGCATTTTTTTGTGGCCTGGGTAGGTAGATCACTTGAGTTCAGGAGTTCAAAACTAGAATGAGAAACATGGTCAAGCACCATCTCTATCAAAAATACAAAACTTAGCCAGGCACGGTGGTGTCCACCTTGGTCCCAGCTACTCAAGACGCTCTGTGGGAGGGTCATGTGAGTCCAGGAAGTTGACATTGCATCAAGCCATGAGCACACCACTCCACTCCAGCCTTGGTGACAGGAGAGACTGATCTCAGAAAAAAAAAGAAAGAAAGAAAGGAAAGAAAAATGGGCTGGGCACAGTGGCTCATGCTTGTAACCCAGAGCTTTGGTAGGCTGAGGTGGGCAGATCATTTGAATTCACAAGTTTGAGACCAGACTGGGAAACATGGCAAAACCCAATCTCTACCAAAAATGCAAAAAAATTAGCCAGGCATGGTGGTGTGCCCCTGTGGTCTCAACTATTCAAGAGGCTGACGTAGGAGGATCACTTGCACCTAGGAGGTTGCGCCACAGCACTGCAGCCTGGGTAACAGAGTAGTCTTAAACAAAACAAAAGACAACAAAAGAAACAAAAAGAAAAATGGACTGGGTAGAGTGGCTCACACATGTAATGTATTTTTGGTGAAGCATTTATGTATTTTTGGTGAAGATGAGGGTCTTTTTCTTCTTTCGTTCTTTCTTCTCTTTCCCTTTCTTCTTTCTTTCCTTTCCTTTCTCTCTGTCTTTCCCTCTCTTTCTCTGTTTCTCTCTCTTTGTTTCTCTTTCTCTTTTTTTTTAGATTAGGTCTCCTTCTGTTACTCACTGGAATGTAGTGGGGGGATCACAGCATGCTGCAACCTCAAACTCCTGGACTTAAGTGATCCACCGACCAGAGCCTCTTGAACAGCTGGGACCCCCACATGAACAATAACATGCCTGGGTCACATTTTGTATTTTTGGGAGTCACGGGATTTTGCCATGTTGCCCAGTATGGCCTCAAACTCCTGAATTCAAGTGGTCTGCCCACTTCTGCCTTTCAAAATGCTACGTTACAGGTGTGAGTCATTGTGCCCAGACTGTTTTTTCTGTTTTCTTTTGTTTGTTTTGTTTTGACAAACAAAACAAACGCTCTGTTACCCAGGCTGGAGTGAGGTGGCGTGGCCACAGCTTGCAATACCCACAACCTCCTGGGCCCAAGCCATCCTCTCACCACAGCCTCTTGAATAGCTGAAACACAGCTGCATGTTTTTTCCATTTTGGTATTGATGAGGTTTTGCCATGTTGCCCAGTCTGGTCTGGAACTTTCTAATTCAAGAATTTAAGTGATCTGCCCACTTTGGCCATCCATCCTGCTGTGTTACAGGTGGGAGCCACTGTTTGCAGCTTTTTTTTCTTTTTCTTCCCTTTTTTTTGTAAGAGTATGTCTTGCTCTCCTACCCAGGCTGGAGCATGATCAGGACTTGCTGCAGCCTCAACTTCCTAGGTTCAAGCGATCCTCCCACCTCCGCATCTTGAATAGCTGAGACCATAGGTGCACACCACCACACCTGGCTAATTTTTTGTATTTTTGATAAATATTAGGTTTTTCCATGTTACCCAGTCTGGTCTGGAACTCCTGAAATCTAGTGATCTGCCCACTTAAGCCTCCCAAAGTGCTGGATTACAGGCATGAGCCACTGGCCCTGACCCTTTTTTTTCTTCTGTTTTGTTTGTTTTATTTGACATTAGGTCTCCCTCTGTTGCCCTGGCTGGAAGGCAGTGGCGTAATCAAGGCTTCCTGCAGCCTAAGCCTCTTGGGTTCAAGTCATCTTCCCACATCAGCCAACTTAACAGCTTGGACCACAGGTGCACACCATCATGCCTTTCTAACTTTTTTTTGTAGAGATGGAGTTTTGCCATGTTGCCCAATCTGGTCTTAAACTCCTGAACTCCAGTGATGCCCACCTCAGCCTCCCAAAGTGCTGGGTTACAGGTGTGAGCCACTGTGCCCAGTTTTTTTTTTCTTTTCTTTTTTTGGATTAGGTCTTGCTCTATTATACAAGCTGGAGTGTGTGCTGCAGACTCAACCTTCTGGACTCAAGCAATCCCCTCATCTTAGCCTCTTGATTCACTGAAACCACAGCTGCACAACACCACACCTGGGTAACCATAAACCACAGGTGCACACCCACCACACTGGGTAACTATCAAAAGGAAAAAGAAAGAAGAGCTGGGTACAGTTTGGCACTTTGGGAGGCCAAGGTGGGCAGATCGCCTGTGTTCAGGAGTTTGAGATTAGACTGGGCAACATGGCAAAACCCCACCTCTATCAAAAATACAAAAAGTAAGCCAGGTGTGGCGGTGTGCACCTGTGGTCCCAGCTATTCAAGAGGTTGAGGTGGGAGGATTGCTTGAGCCCAGGAGGTTGAGGTTGCAGAAACTGGTGATCACACCACTGCATAACAGCCTGGGTTACAGAGACCTAATCTGAAAAAAGAAAAAAAAGAAGAAAAAAATTGCAGGGCACAGTGGCTCAGGCCTGTAACCCAGCACTTTGAGGCCGAGGCAAGCAGATCATGTGAGTTCAACAGTTTCAGACAAGACTGGGCAACATGGCCAATCTCCATTTCTACCAAAAATACAAAATATTTGCCTGCATAACAGAGTAGAACCAAATTTTACCAAAATACAAAAGAAAAAAAAAGCTGATCACAGTGACTCATGCCTGTAACCCAGCCCTTTGAAAGGCTGAGGTGTGCAGATCACTTGAGTTCAGGAGCTTGAGACAAGATTGAGGAACACAGTAAACTATATCCCACCAAAAATAGAAAAAATAGCCAGGCATGGTGGTGTACACCTGTGGTCCTAGCTATTAAAGAGGCTCAGGTGGGAGGATTGCTTGAGCCCAGGAAGCTGAGTCTGCAGCAAGTGGTGATCATGCTACTGCACTCCAGCCTGGGTAACAGAGTGAGACCTACTGTCAAAACAAAACAAACAAAAGGAAACAGAAAAAAAGGTCTGGGCACAATGGCTCACACCTGTAACAGCATTCTGAAAGGCAGAGGTGGGCAGACCACATGAATTCAGGAGTTCAAGGCCATACTGGGCAACATGGCAAACCCCATCACTCCCCAAAATACAAAATATGACCCAGGCATGTTATTGTTCATGTGGGTGTCCCAGCTATCCAAGAGGGTGAGGAGGATCGCTTAAGTCCAGTAGTTTGAGGCTGCAGCAAACTGTAATCCCTCCACTGCATTCCAGCAAGTAGCAGAACAAGACCTAATCTAAAGAGAGAGAGAGAGAGAGAGAGAGAGAGAGAGAGAGAGAGAGAGAGAGAGAGAGAGAGAGAAAGAGAGAGAGAGAGAGAGGAAACAAAGAGGAAAGGAAAGGAAGGGAAGAAAGATGAAAGAAAGAGAAAGAAATAAAGGAAACAAAGAAAGCAAGAAAGAAAGAGAGAAAGAATGAAAGGAAGGAAGGAAGATAAAAGAAAGAGACCCTCATCTTTCATCCTGTTTGTTTTGTTTAGTTTTGTTTGAGATCAAGTCCTACTCTGTTACCCAGGCTGAAGTGCTGTGGCACAACCTCCTAGGCTCAAGTGATCCTCCCACGTCAGCCTCTTGAATGGCTGAGACCACAGGTGCACACCACCACACCTGGCTAATTTTTTTGTATTTTTGGTAGCGACTGGGGTTTGTCATGTTTCCCAGTCTGGTCTCAAACTTGTGAACTCAAATGATCTGCCCACCTCAGCCTCCCAAAATGCTGGGTTACAAGCATGAGCCACTGTGCCCAGCCCTTTCTTTTGTCTTTTTTTTTTTGCCTGAGATCAGGTCTGGCTCTGTCATCAAGGCTGGAGTGGAGTGGTGTGATCACGGCTTGATGCAGTCTCAACTTCCTTGGCTCACACGACCCTCCCACAGAGCCTCTTGAGTAGCTGGTACCAAGTTGGACACCACCATGCCTCGCTAAGCTTTTGTATTTTTGATAGAGATGGGGCTTAACCATGTTTCTCAACCCGGTTTGGAACTCCTGAACTCAAGTGTTCTACCCACCCGGGCCACAAAAAATGCTGGGTTATAGGTGTGAGCCACTGTGCCAAGCCGTTTTATCTTTTCTCTCTCTCTCTTTTTTTCTGAGATCAGGTCTCGAACCTGAATATTGCTGGAATGCAGCAATATGACCACAGCTAGCTGCAGCCAACCCTCAGGGCTCAAGGGATGCTCCCACCTCAGCTTCCTCAATACCTCAGACCACAGGTGCACATCACCACATCTTGCTAATTTTTTGTGTTTTGGATAAAGATGAGGTTTTGCCATCTTGCTCAGTCTGGTCTTGAATTCCTGAAATCAAGTGATCTGTGCACCTCAGCATCCCAAAATGCTGGGTTATAAGTGTGACCCACTGTGCCGAGCCCTAATTTCTTATTTTATTTCTTTTTTGATTTTTCAAAGATTAGGTCTCGCTCTGTAACCCGGGATACTGTGCAGCAGCATAATCATGGCTTGCTGCAGCCTCAACCTCCTGGGCTCAAGTGATCCTCCTACCCCAGCCTCTTTAATAGCTGGGACCACAGGTACACACCACCACACCTGGCTATTTTTTTGTACTGTTGGCAGAGATGAGGTTTTGCCATGCTGCTCAGTCTGGTCTCCAACACCTGAACTCAAGTGACCCGCCCATCCCGGCCTTTCAAAGTGCTGGTTTGCAGGCATGACCACAGTGCTCAGACCTTTTTATTAATTTTTTTTTTTAGGTTAGGTCTTGCTATGTCACCCAGGCTGGAGTGCAGTGGTGTGACCACAGCTTGCTGTAGCATAAACCTTCCTGGGCTCAAGTGCTCCAGGTATTCAAGTGCCCCTGAATACCTTGGATCACAGGTACACACCACCATACCTGGCTAATTTTTTGTATTTTTGGTAGAGATGGAGTTTTGCCACGTTTGCCAGTCTGGTATCGAACTCCTGAACTCAAGCAATCTGCCTGCCTTAGCCTCCCAAAGTGCTGAATTACAGATGTGAGCCACTGTGCCAGCGTTTTTCTTTTCTTTGTTTTTGTTTTGTTTTGAGATTATTTCTTGCTTTGTTACCCAGGTTTGATTGCCGTGGTGTTGTCATAGCTGCTGCAGCCTCAACTTTTTTTTGGCTCAAGGGATCCTCCCTCCTCAGACTTTTTAATATCTGGGACCACAGGTGCACACCAAAACACCTGGCCTCTGCCTTCAGGTTCAAGTGGTTCTCTTGCCTCACCCTCCTGAGTAGCTGGGATTACAGGCACATGCCACCACACCTGGCTAATTTTTGTGTTTGTTTACTAGGGATAGTGGTTCACCATATTGGTCAGGCTGGTCTCAAAATGCTGACCTTTTAATCCGCCCACTTCAGCCTTCCAAAGTGCTGGAATTACAGGCATGGGCCACTGCACCCAGCCTTATTATTATTACCTTTTTGAGATGGAGTCTTGTTCTGTTGCCCAGGCTGGAGTGCAGTGGCACGATCTCAGTTCACTGCAACCTCCCCCTCTGGGGTTCAAGCAATTCTCCGGCCTCAGCCTCTGGGAGACTTGGCTGGGTCCCTGGGGTAGGGAGGAAACTGGAGGGCTCTGGCATATAACTGGAGGGATGGGGGAGAGATGGGACTGTGAGCACTTTCTGATCCACCCAGCCACAGGCCTGAAATCAGCAAGACAGGATGTCGCTGGAGCACTGATGCCTTGAATGCCACATGGAGAATTCAGAATGTGCAGAGGATGTGTAGGGTCCCAGGCTCCCCACCCTTTCCTCCCTGTTTTTCCTGTGAGTCTCAAGTTCTGTCCTGATCAAGGGGCCTGAGCCCCCAGACCTTCACAGCACTTCTCTGATGAGTAAGATAACAGGAGATTAGGGTCTGGATCTGGCAGGCACTTGCCAAGGGCCACACAAGGACAGTAAGTTGGCAGGATGCACTACTGCCACTGGAGCTTGGGCTGGGAGGCAGGAAAGAGCAGTCCAGCTTGGCCCCCTGGGGAAGCCTACCCTGGAATGTACACAGGCAAAGTGCAGAACCCGCTGGCCCCATTGCCTGTGTGTCTAGGCAAATGTCTTCCTGGCTCAGCTGCCAAGTGACCTGCCTCTGCCCTGCTCCTCCCCTTGGGGGTCCCACCTTGCTGATTACAAACCCACACTCCAGCATGCTTTGAGGTTCCACACAGCCCCTCCTGGGGCCTGCAGGAGGGACACAGGATGACCCCCAGTGCAGTCCCTCCTACTGCCCCAGGGAGCCAAGTGGGATGGAGCAGATGGGAAGCCACAGCTCTAGACTGTCAGTGGAGAAGGGTTCCCTCTGTGCAGGGAGGCACGTGGAGGGTGTGGAGGGGGGCAGGGCTCCACCATGGAACAGCAGGTTTAACTGCAGCTCGACTGCAGTTCTGACAGGGCTCAGGAGCTCAGAGGAGGAGGGGAATTCTGCCCTGGACTGGAGGCCCAGGGAGGTCCTGGCTGAAGGGGATGAAGCTGGCTCATGACAGGAGGAATACCACCCAGCCCTCTGGGCCCAACCCTCATCTTGTTCCGGAATCCGTGGGTGTTTTAAAAGTATTATTGTTGCAATATTTATCCATGTGAGGTTAGAATTTGCATTCAATTTATTCCAAGTATCGAGATGGGTTATTTCAGGTCTTGGGATGGCCTCTGATGACAGGCTCGGGCAGAGGAAGGACAGTGTGAGAGAAAGCCCAGGTCTAGCCTGGCACATATTCAAATTCCAGACTTGCCAACGCCTGACCCCACACTTGCCACAGACTCAGCCCTGGTCCTGGTCATTCTCTGAGCCCTGGTCTTAGACGTAGATGGAACCCTGACCCCGGCCCACACAGAGCCCTGATCTCCAGTTCTTGATTGAGTTTTCTGTGAAACCGTCCTTGTTCAGGAGGGGGTGTGGGTGGGGAGAGGGAGCATGAGCCTGGCTTCCTGCATCACTTCCCACCCCTGGAGCCTAATCCCTCTGCCCGATGACAGGAGACGGACTCAGGTGTGTTTCTGTCCCTTCTCTCTTATCAAGTCCAAGGTAGCTGCTGCTTTCCCCATTGTTGGCAGGCAGGCCTCAGCACCTAGAGAATCTCCAGCAGAGGTCCAGCAATGCCGAGTCCCTGTTCCTCAGCTTCGGTTCCAGCCAGCCTGTTCCAGAAGGGGCCAGAACCCAGTGTCTTAGAGTATGGGCAGAGCCATCAAAGACCAGATCTTCCCAGCCCTGAGTGTGCCAGGTAAGGGTGTGGCCCTGCCAGGCTCAGCAAGGGTTGGGCAGAGGGTGCTGATGCTGCTTTCACCCCTCCTCTGTGGGACACCAGCACCTCCTGAGGCTTCTCGGCAGCACCAGGTCCACCAGGCGAGACCTGGGCATCCTGGGGGCCCAGGTAAAGGAAGCAGATTGGGGGTGCTAGAGTGGGTTGGCTGGCCTAGAGATGGGGTCATGGACCACTAGATGGGTGACCCGTGGAAGGGCTTGTGGGTGGCCCACGGAAGGGCAAATGAAACCAGGACTTCAGGTAGAAGTTGCCAAAGGCTCGAGCCTCCCTCCCTGGCCTTGGGAAGCCATACGTCCCCACCCCTACCTGGCCAGCCTGGCCCCTTCACAGCTTCTCCAGAGAAGCCAGGAAGCAGCGGAGGATGCCAGGTTTCCAGCTAGAGGAGCTGTGGTGAACCAGGAGGAAGAAGGGCTGTGCTCTGAGGTGTGTACGGCCGGGGCTTATAGACCTTGTGGAGGGGATGGGTCTGGGAGGATTGTTCTTCCCTCCTTGGAAAATATCTCCAACTGGGAGGGAAGGCAGCTGGGGGAAGGAGTACCTAGGTAGAAGGAGCTGGGTGGGGCCAGGAGGCTTCAGGGAGGATTAGAGTCTGGCCAAGGACCTCCTCAGGTCTGATTTCCTACTGAGGGGTTCCCGACATTATCTTCCCATCAGAGGAGGCTCTAGAGACCCAGGGACAAAATGCCACGGTAACTGGGGGCGGGGGTGGGGTGGGGTGGAGGCGCATGCGCCCCGCCGGCCGGCCGTTAGCGCGCATGCGCACTGGCGCCTAAAGGCGCTCCTGCGCTAGGTGCTGCTTTCAGAGGCTGGAGACTGGAGTGTCCCTGGCGGCGGTTGTAACTGGACTTGGTTACCTGCCGGTGCTTTGCTCCAGAGCAGCGGAAAGCGAGTGGGAACGGAGTTGTCTTGAAGCCAGTCCCTCAGCCTGGGAGATCTTTGGCTTCAGGATGGGGTTGGGGGCATGGTTCCTGCAGGCCTGCAAGAGACGCGTGGCTAGCTGGAGGGAGAATCGTCGCAAGGATGGCGATGGTTTCTCAAACATCTTGTACCGAATCCGGCAGAAAGATCTGGGCAAGATCCACAAAGCTGCCATCGCAGGTGATGTGAACAAGGTGGACCAGATCCTCTTACTCAGGGAGAATGAGATAGACGGCAGAGACAAGAAGATGAGGTAATGGCCGGGGTCGGGGGCTGTGAAGGGAGGCCTGGGAATAGGGGAGAAGCCCCCATTCCTGGTTTTGGGGTAGAGGAGATATAATGCAGGGTGAAGGCATGGATGGGGTGGAAGTCAGGCTGGGGGTGGGGTTGGGTGGGCGGGTGGGGGTGATCGTGGTGGGTGTAGAGTTGGTTGGGGGACTGTGGTAGGAAGTGTAGTTGGATGGCGTTGGATGTGGTGGGGGACTGTGGTGGGGGTAGCATTGGTGACAGACTGGTGGGGAGTGGAGTGGACTAAGGGTTGAATGGGGTGAGGAACTGTGGTGGAGGGTGGGTGAGGACATTGGATGTGGTGGGGACTTGTCGATAGTGGAGTGGAGTGAAAGTTGGATGGGGTGTGGGGGGGTTGTGGGGGATGAGTGGGATAGGGTTGGATGGAGTGGGGGTACTGGTGAGGGTTAGAGTTGGGTGGGATGGGGGTGGAATGCAAGGTGGGGGTGAGGTGAGTGCTGTCACCAAGGGCACTGGGCTCTCTACCTTGGCAGGCTCAGTAGCACCTGGAATGTGGAAACTTTGCCATAGGGGTGGAACACCCAAGCCATCATTTTCAGCAGCAAAGCAAAAACAATGCTTAGCTGGTTTCTGATCCACTCATCATTCCCCTTATAGAGCACTTTATAAACCATCTTAAAGTGATTTAACTAACAAAATTAAGTATATAGATCACTTTATTTTTCTTTTTTTATGTTCTTTTTGTATTGCATTTTAGGTTTTGAGGTACATGTGAAGGACGTGCAAGATTGTTGCATAGGTATACACATGGCAGTGTGATGTGCTGCCTTCCTCCCCATCACCTATATTTGGCATTTCTCTCCACGCTGGAACTCCCCACCCCCCACTGTTTCTCCCCTATTTCCCTCCCGACAGACCCCAATGGGTGATGCTCCCCTCCCTGTGTCCATGTGTTCTCATTATTCAATACCCACCTGTGAGTGAGAACATGCAGTGTTTGATTTTCTGTCCTTGTGTCAGTTTGCTGAGAATGATGGTTTCGAGGTTCATCCATTCCCTACAAAGGACACAAACTCTTCATTTTTGATGGCTGCATAGTATTCCATGGTGTATATGTGCCACATTTTCCCTGTCCAGTCTATCATCGATAGGCATTTGGGTTGGTTCCAGGTCTTTGCTATTGTAAACTGTGCTCTGTGCATGTGTCCTTATAGTAGAATGATTTATAATCCTTTGGATATATACCCAGTAATGGGATTGCTGGGTCAGATGGAATTTCTATTTCTAGGTCCTTGAGGAATCGCCACACTGTCTTCCACAATGGTTGGACTAATTTACACTCCCACCAACAGTGTAAAAGTGTTCCTATTTCTCCGCATCCTCTCCAGCATCTATTGTCTCCTGATTTTTTAATGATTGCCATTCTAACTGGCGTGAGATGGTATCTCAGTGTAGTTTTGATTTGCATTTCTCTAATGACCAGTCATGATGAGCAGTTTTTCATGTTTTTTGGCCTCATGTATGTCTTCTTTTGTAAAGCATCTGTTCATCTCCTTTGCCCACTTTTGAATGGACTTTTTTTTTTTCTTGTAAATCTGTTTTAGTACTTTGTAGATTCTGGATATCAGCCCTTTATCAGATGGATAGATTGCAAAATTTTTTTCCCATTCTGTTGGTTGCCAATTCACTCTAATGACTGTTTTTTTGCTATGCAGAGACTGTGGAGTTTGATTAGGTCCCATTTGTCAATTTTGGCTTTTGTTGCCAATGCTTCTGGTGTTTTGGTCATGCAGTCCTTGCCTACACCTATGTCCTGAATGGTCTGCCTAGGTTTTCTTCTAGGGTTTTTATGGTGCCTGGTCTTATGTTTAAGTCTTTAATCTGTCTGGAGTTAATTTTAGTGTAAGGTGTAAGGAAGGGGTCCAGTTTCTGCTTTCTGCACATGGCTGGTCAGTTTTCCCAACACAATTTATTAAACAGGGACTCCTTTTCCCACTGCTTGTTTTTGACAGGTTTGTCAAAGATCGGATGGTTGTAGATGTATGGTGGTGCTTCTGAGGTCTCTGTTTTGGTACCAGTACCATGCTGTTTTGATTACTGTAGCCTTGTAGTATAGTTTGAAGTCAGTAGTGTGTTGCCTCCCACTTTTTTTCTGCTTAGAATTGACTTGGCTATGCGGGCTCTCTTTTGGTTCCATATGAAGTTTAAGGTGGTTTTTTCCAGTTCTGTGAAGGTCATTGGTAGCTTGATGGGGACAGCGTTGAATCTGTAATTTACTTTGGGTGGTATGGCCATTTTCATGATACTGATACTTCCTAAACATGAACATGGAATGTTTCTCCATCTGTTTGTGTCCTCTCTTATTTTCTTGAGCAGTGGTTGGTAGTTCTCCTTGAAGAGGTTCTTTACATCCTTTGTTGAAAGAAACAAAACTGACCAGACATAACTGGTGGGAAATATTAATCCCTGTCACTGTCTTCAAAGAGATCAGTGTGCCTGGAGAGAAGGAATCTCTGGCCCCACCTGGAGCCCTCCACAGGGTATCCTTCCTGCCTCCAAGCCCACCTCACTCCTCTGTCACCTCTGCATTATGGGCTGGGGTCATCACTGAGGGCAGCCCTTGCCATTCCTTGGTGGATCCTGAGGGAAGGTGATTCTGTAGCCTGGATTCTGAAAAGGCTCTGGCTGAAGCTTAGTAGTGATATTTACATCTTGAGAAAGTTTTGCCATCATGAGAGTAGAAAAAAAATTCCTTCCCTCTGGCATTCTGTCTTCCTCTGAGGTGGGGTCACTAGATGCACAATTTTGATTTTCAGCTTAAAAGGTCCTGCTGTGGCTGGGCGCGGTGGCTCAAGTCTGTAATCCCAGCACTTTGGGAGGTTGAGGCGGGTGGATCACGAGGTCAAGAGATCAAGACCATCCTGGTCAACAACGTGAAACCCCATCTCTATTAAAAATATAAAAAATTAGCTGGGCATGGTGGCGCATGCCTGTAATCCCAGCCACTCAGGAGGCTGAGGCAGGAGAACTGCCTGAACCCAGGAGGCAGAGGTTGCGGTGATCCAAGATCGCGCCATTGCACTCCAGCCTGGGTAACAAGAGCGAAACTCCATCTCAAAAAACAAAACAAAACAAAAAGGTCCTCTTGCTCTGTGGCTGGCTGAATAATCCTCAGTTCCACAGACCTATAGTTAGAACTGCCTTATCAGTGGTTGCCCACCTGTATAATGGCGGACTCTCTCCATAATCGTGGGCTGCTTTGGCAATGGCGGGAGCCTCAGCAATGGTGAACTACCTCCGTAGTGATGGACTGCCTCAGTAATGGCGGACACCCCTCCCCCACTGAGTTGGACTGTCCTGGGTTCAGCTGTGCTTGTTGTGAAACTCTCAATGCAGAGTGTTTCAGATTGCTGTTTTTTTGTGGAGGTGGGACCAGCCGACCCTGATCACCTGGCTCCCTGCCTCAGAGCCCTTTTTTCTTTTCTTTTTTTTTTCCAGTTGAATGGGTGACTCTGTCTCCCAGGTGTTCCAGTTGCCTTTTGAAAAGTCTCCGGGATCTGTGTGATTTCCCATGCGGTGATTCACTGTGCCGGCTGAAACAGCCACTCTGAGATTTGTGGTGCTTTTTTGCCCAGGAATCTCCTGGCCTGGCTCCCGGTTTCAGCCCCCATTTTTATCAGTTGAATGGGTG
Organism: Leontopithecus rosalia; assembly: GCA_028533165.1. Lineage (NCBI taxonomy): Eukaryota > Metazoa > Chordata > Mammalia > Primates > Cebidae > Leontopithecus > Leontopithecus rosalia. The sequence continues at coordinate 41,465,233 of CM052661.1, read as the reverse complement.
ACTCTATCTTCCAGGAGCTCTGATTGCCAGCTAAAATGGCGCCTGGACCCATGTATTTTGTGCGAAGAACCACAGAGCTGGCCAAAACAGCCATGCTGGCGACTCATGGGGCTCCTCTGCTTGGGAATCTTTTGGTCTGTGGACAATAAAAATCCATCTGGAAATGCAGCGTCCACTCACCCTCCGCGTTTTCCCTGGATGCTGCAATCCTGAGCTGCTCCTAATCTGCCATCTTGGATCTGTTCCTTGTAAAGGGGGCATTATTATGTGTGCTTGTAGGTTTTTCTGCATACATTTTATGGTATATATAATTTTATTATATACAGGTTTATTACATATATGCAAACAGTAACAGTGAACTCCTCAGCTCTGTGTATTCATTCTTTCAATCCATTTATTTCTTCAACATAAGCCAAATAACTTTCATGTAGCAGATACATTCTTCCATCTTTCAGGACCCCCTTCCATTATTAAAATTTTCATTTACCTGTCCAGCCTGAGCAAGCTGAGAGATTTAAAAGTGTATTATTAGGGTTAAATCTCAATTGAAGCTTTTATTCCCTTTTTTAAAATGAAAGTATTTCTGAAGCTAGAAAATGTTTGTAAAAGATAACCTTTAAATACCCTTCTGAAAATTTAAATTTAGCTCACAGAAGTTTAAATACCAACAGTGTTAAATACTGCTATTAATTTTTGGAAATACTTGATTCAATACATTCTATAAATCTAAATATTAACAAAATAGGTGTGCCTATTCATTTGAATCCTGAGTTTTCTTTGGCTTTAAGTTTTACGAAAAAGAATTACTTTGTTTTAAAAATGTGTTTTTATTTTCATTTCAGCCCTCTTTTTCTGTGGTACTTCTAAGAATGAAATGTATTTCGATACCAATCATATGAGTAGAGCTGCCTGTTCTATATACCATAGTTCAGTGTAAGGCACTGTGAATTATGGGATGCCCCATTATTTTTTTATTTTTATTTTTATTTTTTTTTAAATTTTTATTGCATTTTAGGTTTTGGGGTACATGTGCAGTACATGCAAGATAGTTGCATAGGTACACACGTGGCAGTGTGTTTTGCTGCCTTCTGCCCCCTCACCCATATTTGGCATTTCTCCCCATGCCATCCCTCCCCTGCTCCCCCCACCGCTGTCCCTCCCCTAC
>CM052661.1:41437459-41455302 GCA_028533165.1 Leontopithecus rosalia | reverse complement strand
GCAGAGGCAGAAGGAAATCTGCAAATAATTGGCCCCTGCAGTTCAAACCTTTGTTGTTCAGAGGTCAACTCTGACAGAGTGATTTGTGTCACTGAAAAATTAACTCTCTTCAAAACCAGAATTTCAGTGAGACTTTTCTGGTACCATGAAGAAACATCCATAAGAACTGTACCAATACCAATAGGATATTATTTTTTAAAGATACCTACTGTGTGAAGTCAGAAAATAAATTCCTTATTGAGAAGCACAGGTCATGTTACATATTCTTATACCAACAAGGTCTCGCTAGGATTGACTTAATTCCCCCCAAGTGGAAATCAAATGAGATATATTTACTTTGTTAGAATGAGATTTGTTCCATCTGCTGGTTAATTATCATAACATCGGTTTTGTTAGAAGAAGACACTCTGTTACCATTAGCTAAAATATTATTATAATAAAACCTGGGTAGGATTAAGGTAAGCATGCAGAGTGAGTAGGCATTTGCCAGGTAAAGAAGCCAAAGAATGATGGTTGACAAAAGGAATATCTAACAAGGTTGTATGTTTGGCAGAAGGAACAGCTAACAAGATCACACATTCCTCAAAAGGAAAAGCAAGTGCAAAAGGTAAGATGCTTGAGGGAACTTCACAGAGTTTATGAGCAGTTAGTACAGTTTTGCTAGTGCAAAAAAAAGTATAATATGACAGTGGTTGGGAATGATTTGAATACCTAGCTAAGTTAAGCCTAGGAAAGACTTTTTAAACATATTGAAATGAATAGATGTATCCGTAGGCCATGGAAAAATTTTTAGATATAGCACTTGTGACTGCAAACATGAGATGATCTAACTAACAATACCTAAAACAATGGGAGCCAAAGTTCAGCGATACTGTCCTATCTCACTTGTCCCTCTTTCAGCTATGCATCCTATCGCATTTGTCCCTCTTTCAGTGTTTTGTTGATATCTCCTTTCATGGTTGGCTACTTAGCAATAGCTTCAAACATCATGTTCTCACAAGAGAGTATCTAAAGACTGGAAGGGTTACTTTTTTTCAAGTGTTCCTTTTAGAAAAGGAAGAGAAGTCAGAAACTTGCATTGGACTTCCTGTGACATTTTATTGGCTTGATTACACCAGCTGCTCATTCCTAAACCCGGCACTGGTAAAGCAAATGTAATTACTGTGATTCACTTAGAATAATTATTTCTCTTTTTGGAGCTTGGCGGGATATTGGATGATGAATATCCAAGGTAAACTTGCATTTCTTCAGCAAGAAAGAATAAGGAATGACTACTTGGTAGGGAACCAGCACTGTTTGCTGCAGGAATTCACTAGAAAGTTTTCAGAAGGGACATTACAAGATTTGAGGATTAGGGCATTCTGGTTATTGTATAAAGCAAGGATTGGCAAGCTTCTTCTGTAAAGGGCAAGATAGGTAATATTTTAGGCTATTTAGTCTCTGTCATAGCTACTAAAAACTGCCACTGAAGTGTGAAAGCAGGCATAGATAGACTGTGCTCCAAAAAACGTTTATGTACAAAACCATATGGCAGGCTGGATTTGGCTTATGACCTGTAGTTTGCTGACTGCTCACTTAGAAGGTAGATGAAAGGTAACCACATAGACTGAGAGACAAAGGAATCTTTGGCCATAGTCAAAGCTATAGTTTCCTTATCGACAGTTGTTGCACTGGTCTTAATCTACTGTGAGGTTTTCACCCAACCAAGGTGAAATAATTACAAGAAGCTCAGTTTATTCACTTTAAAATTGTTCATTTTTTTCTTGCCCTTATTCTCTTTTCAATTTTTTTCATAGTTTTTTTGTTTAGAAAATATTAATAATTGGTAGGTTTTTTCCCCTTGTGAAAGACATCAGTTTAGAGGCCATGTTTAACTAGAAAATATAAACATATTTATGTTGTGGCAGTGGAAATATAAATCCAAGGCAGAAAAGAGGCACAGTTAATATGATTTAGTGATTGTTGAAAGTAAAATGTTAGATGGCAGAGAGAAATCTTAGATTATAAGTTTTGAAGTTGTGCACTAACATTTATACTATACTAGTGGAACAGGGAATTTCAGGTGAGTAGAGAAGTGTAGGGAAGAGGGAAGACAAATGTGAGTTTAATGGAACAATCATAGAGGATATTTTTTGTAGGTAACTGGATAATAGGTATTTCTAGCTGGAGATGAAACTCTGAGGTGGGAGTTGCCAACATAGAATGATCCTGTTATAATTATTAAGCAAATTTAGAGATCTCAGTGAGCTGAAATTATATACTGACAAGAAAGCCAGTGACAGAACCCTAGGCGTAGCAACATTTTCCAAAGGAAAAGGGCGTGGGTAACAGAGAATGAGCAGTAGCTAGAGAAATATAGGAGAGGAGTCAGAGGAAGTGGTGTTACAGAAATTTAAAATGTGAGAATTTCAAGAAGGTAATATCAATTTTAACAATTAAGATTACTAACAAGTAAAATGGATGTAACTTTGAAAAGCTCTTTGGTGGTACCCTTTCCAAAAGAATCATTTTAGAGTTGTAAGGTTTACTATTGATGTGATGTACTTCTGGTGTTCAAATGTGAAAGAACAAATCTACCAAGATCCTACCTAACTTTTTGGTAACTACAGCAGCTATGTACAAGGGGTCAGGGAAAATAATCTAGACTGATGAGTACACGTGCTAACATTTTCCCACAATTGTCAAAACCTAAAGATCATGTGTGAGGAAAAGTATTGTCTTTCTTTTCTGCTTCTTGTGGAAAAACGTGATTTATATTCAAGTCCTTGATAAATTCCTCTGGATACATTTTGAAGCTTAAATATGGTAGCAGCAACTAAAACCTGCTGTCAGGCACATACCCTCTCTTTGTCATGGAATTATAACACAGCCATGTTTTGACAGTTTCAAGTTTTGAACACAAGTGTAGTTTGCAGACCAGGAATTTGGAGAAACTGACATCTTTTATATAATATCATGGAGAAAAATATAAGGTGATATGCTGAATATACTAGTTCTCAGCATTCTGGTGACATCAGTAGAAAAGCCAGTACTTGGTTCTTTTTCTTAGTGGAATTCCCTCTTTGTTTGACTCTTCTGATATCTGCATTTCTGCTGCTTCCTTTTGAATTTTATCCCCAAAGAAAACACTTTTAGAATACATTTCTAATGACCATTGATGATGAGCATTTTTTCATGTGTTTGTTGGCCTCATATGTATTCTTTTGAAAAGTGTCTGTTCATATCCTTTGACCACTTTTGAATGGGTTTGTTTGTTTGTTTCTTCTAAATCTGCTTTTGTTCTCTGTGGATTTTGGATATAAGTCCTTTGTCAGATGGGTAGATTGCAAAAATTTTTTCCCATTCTGTTGGTTACTGGTTCACTCTAATGATTGTTGCTTTTGCTGTGCAGAAGCTCTGGAGTTTACTTAGATACCATTTGTCTATTTTGGCTTTTGTTGCCAATGATTTTGGTGTTTTAGTCATGAAGTCCTTGCCTACGCCTATGCCCTGAATGGTTTTTCCTAGGTTTTCTTCTAAGGTTTTTATGGTGTTAGGTCTTATGTTTAAGTCTTTAATCCATCTGGAGTTCATTTTAGTGTAAAGTGTCACGAAGGGGGTCCAGTTTCTGCTTTCTGCACATGGCTAGCTAGTTTTCCCAACATCATTTATTAAACAGAGAATCCTTTCCCCATTGCTTGTTTTTTTTTTTTTTCGGTTTGTCAAAGATTGGATGGTTGTAGATGTGTGGCATTGCCTCCGAGGCCTCTGTTCTGTTCCATTGGTCTATATCTCTGTTTTGATACCAGTACCATGCTGTTTTGATTACTGTAGCCTTATAGTATAGTTTGAAGTCAGGTAGTGTGATGCCTCCAGCTTTGTTCTTTTTCCTTAGGATTGTCTTGGCTATGCAGGCTCTCTTTTGGTTCCATATGAAGTTTAAGGTGGTTTTTTCCAGTTCTGTGAAGAGGGTCACAGGAAGCTTGATGGGGATAGCATTGAATCTACAAATTACTTTGTGTGCCACATTTTCTTTATTCAGTCTATCATTGATAGGCATTTGGGTTGGTTCCAAGTCTTTACTATTGTGAACAGTGCCACAATAAACATACACGCACATGTGTCTTTATAACAGAATGTTTTATAATCCTTTGGGCATATACCCAGTAGTGGAATTGCTGGGTCATATGCTGTTTCTATTTCTAGATCCTTGATGAATTGCTACAGTGTCTTCCACAATGGTTGAACTAATTTACACTGCTATCAACTGTGTAAAGTGTTCCTATTTTTCCACATCCTCTCCAGCATCTGTTGTCTTCTGATATTTTAATGATCGCCATTCTAACTGGTGTGAGATGGTATCTCAATGCGGTTTTGATTTGCATTTCTCTCTAATGACCACTGATAATGAGCTTTTTTTTCATATGTTTGTTTGCTACATAAATGTCTTCTTTTGAAAAGTTTCTGTTTATATCCTTTGCCCACTTTTTGATAGGGTTGTTTGTTTTTTTCTTGTAAATTTGTTTAAGTTATTTGTGGATTCTAGTTATTAGCCCTTTGTCAGATGGGTAGCTTGCAAAATTTTTTTCCCATTCTGTTGGTTGCCAGTTCACTCTAATGATAGTTTCTTTTGCTGTGCAGAAGTTCTTAAGTTTAATTAGAACAAGTGGGATCTAAGAGGTTCTGTTTTGATGCATTTCCAGGATTTGTTTCAAGAGGTGGCACTTCTTGCAGTGGTGGTTTGGTAATGGCAATTCTGTCAGCATTTGTTTGTCTGAAAAAAACTGCAGCTTTACTTCATATGTGATGCTTAGTTTCACTGGCTACAAAATTCTTGGCTGATAATTGTTTTGTTTGAGGAGGCTGAAGACAGGGCCCTGGTCCCTTCTAGCTTATAGGGTTTCTGCTGAGAAATCTGTTAATCTGATAGATGTTCCTTTTATAGGTTACCTAGTGCTTCTGTCTCACAGCTCTTAAGATTTTTTCATTTGTCTTAACTTTGGATAACCTGATAACAATGTGCCAAGGTGAAGATCCTTTTTTCAGTTTCTCTTGTCCCACGCATGGGGTGTTCCCTTGATATAGTACTCTCCCCATTTTCCTATGTTTGTGGCTTCCTTTGAGCCAAACTGCAGTGATTGTTTTCTGTCTTCTGGCTCTAGGCACCCAGGAAGTCTGCCTGGCTCTGGGCTGGTACTGGGGATTGTCTGCACAGAGTCTTACGATGTGAACCGTCTATGGGTCTCTCAGCCATGGATACCAGCCTGTTCCAGTGGAGGTGGCAGGGGGTGCAGTGGATTCCACGAGGGTTTTTAGTTTCTTCAGTAGTTTAATGCTTTATTTTTGTGCTGATTGGCCTCCTGCAAAAAGGTGGTACTTCCCAGGGAGCCTCATATGTGGTAGAACTGGGAGGAACTAGTGGTGGACTGGGCCCTAGAACTCCTAAGATTTTATTCCTTTTGTCTTCCACTGCAAGGGTGGGTAGGGAAGGACCATCAAATGGGGGTGGTACTAGATGTGTCTGAGCTCAGACTGTCTTTGTGTGGGTCTTGCTGCCACTGCTGTGGGAGATGGGGGTGAGATTCCCCGGTCCCTGGAGTTGTATACCTAGGAGGATTATGGCTGCCCCTGCTGAGTCCTACAGGTTGTCAAGGAAGTGGGGGAAAGCCAGCAGTCACAGGTCTCGCCCAACTCCCACGCAACACAAAGGGCCAGTCTCACTCCCACTGTGCCCTCCCTAACAGGCCCCAGTTTAACAGAGAGCCATATGGGCTTGAAAACCTGCCCTAGGCTACCCGCCTCCCAGCTGTGAAAGAAAAGGGCTTGGGTCTTCCCCCTTGGATACTTCTACACACTGGATTTGTGCCCTCCCCCAGGTTCTAACCAAGAGGCTTCTCACCCTGTTCAAATTGTTACAAAGTTCAGCTAGAGATTTACTTCTCCCTGTGGAGTTTTATCTCCTGCTCCTCTCCTGTTGGATTCCTGTGGTGCCAGGCAGGAATGGCCTGCTAGGGGACCCAGCAAGCTCCCACGGCCTTTCTGCTGCTTCCTCTACCCCTGTATTTTGCTGTCTCTCCAAACTGACTCAGCTCCAGGTAAAGTTGGAAACTTCTCCTACAAACAGACCTTCAGCTTCTCCAATGGGAGTATGTATTCAGGAGAGGAGGGGCTCCCTTTCTCACTTCTGCAGTTGGGCACTCACAGTCTTGGGAGGGATCTCCGGGGTCCTGCAGGAGCAGTCCACTTCCTTCAGAGGGTTTGTGGGTCCTCCTCGGATTGGTGAGTGATTCTTGCAGTCAATCTGGAGCTAAAATTCACACTACGAGCCCCTGCCTACTGCTCTGTCTGGAGCTGCAATCTAGTCCTGCCCTCCCGTCTGCCATGATGATCCCATCTGTTTTATTTTAATTATATAAATGGTCCAGTTCTGTTTCATATTGTGTTAAATCCCTGTTTATGGTTATGAAATAAGATAGAATATTCAGTCATTTTTATCAAATATTTTCTTGCCTAATTAAAATTACTTGCTTTAATTTACTTACATAAAATTACTTTATGTACTGAAGTTTGGGGGATAACCATATTCTGTTACTTTGGTCTGTTATGATCTCAAATTTTCAAGGCAACTATGTTTTGCAATAATAAATGGAAATAGCAGATTCAGTAAAGGTCTTTTTAAAAATGAGTAACTTTCTTTCTTTTTTTTTTTTTTTGAGACAGAGTTTCGCTCTTGTTACCCAGGCTGGAGTGCAATGGTGCAATCTCGGCTCACCGCAACCTCTGCCTCCTGGGTTCAGGCAATTCTCCTGCCTCAGCCTCCTGAGTAGCTGGGATTACAGGCATGCGCCACCATGCCCAGCTAATTTTTTATATTTTGAGTAGAGACGGGGTTTCACCTTGTTGACCAGGATGGTCTCGATCTCTTGACCTCGTGATCCACCCGCCTCGGCCTCCAAAAGTGCAACTTTCTTTTTAAGAGCAGTTTTAGTTTCACAGTGAAATTAAAAGTACAGATTTCCCATATACCCCACCCTTCACAGATATAGCTTCCCCGATGATCACTGTCTCTTTCCACTGTGGTACATTTGCAGTGACTGATGATCCCGCATTAACACATCATAGTCATCCAAAGTCCATAGTTTACATGCAGGTTCATGCTTGGTGTTGCACATTCTGAGGGGCTGGACAAATGTATAAGGAATGAACTCACCATAGTAGTATCACAGACAGAATATTTTTGCTGCTCTAAAAATCCTCTGTACTCTGCCTTTTCAATCCTTCCTCCCCACTAACCCCTGGTAACCACTGATCTTTCTGCTGTCTCTATAGTTTTGCTTTTTCATGCATATTCATATAGTGGGAATAATACAATGGATATCCTTTTGAATATTTGAATTAATATTTCAAGGCAATTGAATGTAGTCATTTAAGATGTCCTCTGTTTTTGCTTTTTCTTTTTTCTTATTAATGTAGGATCTGATGATATATTCTTTACATGCCGAGATTTCAATAGACATTTGTCACATAGTAGGAAGGGTTGAAGAAAATGACATCGTGCCGTATACTACCAAGCACTAATTGGACCATCCTGGTCTATGAGGGGGGTTCAGGTAGACTCTCCAGCAGTGGAAGGAGACAATCTCAAGAAGCTGTACTGTATAAAACTGGAATCACAAAGTCTTTAACACCTTGCAATCAGAAATAAGACCAGACAGTGAATACTATAGGTAAATAAATATGTTCCTTACTAGCCCTTTTCCTTTGAGGGATGCATTTGAAAACAGTCTATATTATTCTAATGTGGCTCACCTACAACTACATTGTCTCATGAGGAATGCCAAAAAAGTCATGTTACTTTGCTTTACATGAATAAGTGACAAAGACTTTTTCCTCCCACTAGGGAGAGAGACAGTCATCATCAGCACATCCTGCTAGCTCAAGTGAGTGGCTAATTTGTTTGTGTAGATTTTTCATATCACATAGTACTCCTCGGTCACCTGCCATACCACCTCAGAGTTCTTAAGCTTTTCTCTGACTAGGAGGTAAGGTTCACTTTGAGTAGGCTGATTCAAAGTGAATAAGCTCATGAAGCAATTATCTTTCATGTGGTTCTTTCCATGGGACGAAAAATACCAGGTGGGTTTGAAGCTTGTTTGTACCATACATAGGGTGAGAAAATAGCTAGAAATAAGTAACTTTGCCAACATCTTCACCTAAAGAGGATTAGTGTAAGTCCATTGTTCTTTCTTAGGCTTTTCTCCACTGGTATATAGAAAGTCTTTGCAAGGATACTTGTCCCTGGTCTCTTTTCTATGTTTTGCTATAAAATGTAGGGCAGTGCCCATAGATCTGTAAACCTTATGATAAGGTGTTTATCTTACACCAAGCACTTTAAACCAAAGAGCTGAAGAATCTGTGCTGTGTCTCAACAAAGTAAGTACAGTAATTGTCCCTTCTGAAGGATATGTTCCAAGACCCCCAGTGAATTCCTGAAACTTGAAATAGTGTCACACCTTATATATACAATTTTTTCTATACAAATATATCTGTGATAAAATTTAATTTATACATTAGGCATAATAAGACATTAATAACAATGGCTAATGATAAAATAGAAAAATGATAACATGCTATAATAAAAGTTATATAAATACGGTCTTTGAAAACATTTTTGTGCTGTACTCACCCTTCTTGTGTCAATGTGAGATGACAATGCCTATGTGATGAAGTGAAACAAATGAGGTTGGCATCATCTTGTAGTCTTAGGCTATTGTTGGCCTTCTGACCGACTGTGTGTCAGAAAGGATCATCTGCATTGCATGTCCTGGGTCCCTGAGCCATGAAGATATTGATGGTTGGATGTTAGGAACAGGCCATAGTGGTGACTAATGAGTAGATAGCATATACAGTAGGGATACACTGGACAAAGGGATGATTTACATCCTGGACAGACTGCAACTGGATGGCTTGAGATCTCGTCAAACTACTCAGTATGGTATATAGTTTAAAACTATGACTTGTATGTTTCTGGAATTTTTCATCTAATATTTTTGGACGATGGTTGACCATGGATAACTAAATCCACATAAAGCAAAACCACTAATGTGATGTTGTGAAATATATGTTTGGTCTTCAACCCCATTTTCTGTCAAAGAATCTCCAACATGATGTATTTTTGTATGCTAATGATTGAGTGTTAGCTGGCAGCTTCTAAGTAGTTCCAGGATGGGGCTAATCATCAGAAGACCAAGGCATAAGTAGAGGATTGGAACTTCCAGTCCTACTCTACCAACCTCCTGGGAGGTGTGATGAGCTGGATTAAGTTGACCACCAATGGCCACTGATGTAATCAGCCCTGCCTATGTAATGAAGTTTTCATAAAATGTCACAAGGACTGGGCAAGGAGAGCTTCCAGATAGGTGAATACATGGATGCTCCCGGTGGGTAGTAAGCCATGGGAGCACCCTATGCATCTCTGCATCTGCATCCTTTGTAATATCCTTTATAACAAACTGATGACTGTGTTTCCCCAAGTTTTCTGGACCAAAAGTGGGGTCTTGGAACCCTAGATTGAAGCCAGTTGGTCAGTTCTGCAGGCCCAGAGTTTGTGGATGGTGTGGGGGAGCAGCCTTGTCGGACTGACCCCTCAACCTGTGAGATCTGACAGTATCTCCAGGTATAAAGTGTCAGAATTTAATTAGAGGACACCCAACTGGTGAACTGATTGCAAACCCCACACATTTGGTGATGAAAGACTTTGGTGTTGATGACTGTTGTGGCATGAAGGCACATGTTGAGTTCCTACATATGGAGCAGATAAGGGACTACTGTGTACTCTGGTTTACTGCTCCTTGTTCCCTTGTCAAGAAATCATGCCCTGTAAGTTTGACACTGTCTAGTTATGATACTGATTCTGTCAATAATACCATTTTCTGTCCTAATGCAGACAGTCCATAACAGCCTAATGCGGCTGTTAGGATTATGACTATTGTATACTGTGGTTCACTTGTAAGGCATCTAATTTTGATAAATTCTATTCTCGTTTGCATTTGATAAATACACATTGAGCATATAAGGAGGGGAAGTAGCAGATACCAATTGCCTACAATTGGTATAATTAATAGTGATTCTAGTGTAGGCTCCAGGTATGTTCCCAAAGGAATGTTTTGTGACGAATCATCTGAATGTTTGCAACGAAGCATCTGAGTCTTACGCTTTTCTTCCAACAACATCTGAAGCATGCACAGAAGTATAGGTTTTTTTTTTTTTTTAATTTAGGTGTATACTATATCTGGCATATCTCCCCATGTTATCCCTCCCCACCCCCAGCTCTCTGTCCCCTACCCCCTCCAACTGTCCCCACTGTGTGATGCTCCTCTCCCTGAGTCCCCATGTTCTCATTGTTCAACACCCACCTATGAGTGAGAACATATGGTGTTTGGCTTTCCGTTCTTGTGTCAGTTTGCTGAGAATGATGGTTTCCAGATTCATCCAAGTCCCTACAAAGGACATGAACTCATCGCATTTTATGGCTGCATAGTATTCCATGGTGTAATGTACCACATTCTCTTTATCTAGTCTATCATTGATGGGCATTTGGGTTGGTTCCAGGTCTTTGCAATTGTACACAGGGCTGCAGTGAACATAAGTGTGCATTTGTCTTTATAGCAGAATGATTTATAGTTCTTTGGGTATATGCCCAGTAGTGGGATTGCTGGGTCAAATGGAATTTCTGTTTGTAGGTCCTTGAGGAATCGCCACACTGTCTTCCACAATGGTTGAACTAATTTATACTCCCACCAACTGTGTAAGAGTGTTCCTCTTTCTCCACATCCTGTCTAGTATCTGTTGTCTCCATTTTTTAATGATCGCCATTCTAACTGGCATGAGATGACACCTCAGTATGGTTTTGATTTGCATTTCTCTAATGACCAGTGATGATGAGCATTTTTTCATATGTTTGTTGGCCTCATATATGTCCTCTTTTGAAAAGTGTCTGTTCATATCCTTCACCCACTTTTAAATACAGTTGTTTGCTTTTTTCTTGTATATCTGTTTTAGTTCTTTGTAGATTCTCAATATTACCCTTTAGTCAGGTGGGTAGATTGCAAAAATTTTTCCCATTCTGTTGGTTGCCATTATCACTCTAATGATAGTTTCCTTTGCTGTACAGAAGCTCTGGAGTTTAATTAGATCCCATTTGTCTATCCTGGTTTTTGTTGCCATTGCTTTTGGTGTTTTAGTCATGAAGTCCTTGCCTATGCCTATGTTGTGGATGGTTTTGCCTACGTTTTCTTCTAGTGTTTTTATGGTTTTAGGTTTTATGTTTTAATCTTTGATCCTTCTGGAGTTAATTTTAGTGTAAGGTGACATGTAGGGGTCCAGTTTCTCCTTTCTGCAGATTGCTAGCCAGTTTTCCCAACATCATTTATTAAACATGGAATCCTTTCCCCATTGCTTACTTTTGCCAGGTTTGTCAAAGATCAGATGGTTGTAGATATGTGGTGTTTATTCTGGGGTCTCTGTTGTGGTCCATTGTTCAATGTCTCTGTTTTGGTACCAGTACAATGTTGTTTTGATAACTGTAGCCTTGTAGTATAGTTTGAATCTGGCGGTGTGATGCCTCTGGCTTTGTTCTTTTTTCTTAGTATTGTCTTGGGTATGCAGGGTCTTTTGTGATTCTATATGAAGTTTAAAGTGTTTTTTTTTCTTTTTATTGCATTTTAGGTTTTGGGGTACATGTGACGAATATGCAAGATAGTTAAAGTGGTTTATTCCAGTTCTGTGAGGAAGGTCATTGGTAGCTTGATTGGGATAGCATTGAATCTATAGATTACTTTGGGCAGTGATAATTTTTATGATATTGATTCTTCCTAACTACGAGCATGGAATGTTTCTCCATCTGTTTGTGTCCTCTTATTTCATTGAGCAGTGATTTGTAGTTCTCCTTGAAAAGGTCCTTTTCATCCTTTGTTAGTGGTTTTCCTAGGTATTTTATTCTCTTTGTAGCCATTGTGAATGGAAGTTCACTCTTGATTTGGCTCTCTGTCTGTTATTGGTATATAGGAATGCTAGTGATTTTTGCACATTTATTTTGTATCCTGAGACTTCGCTGAAGTTGCTTATCAGTTTGAGAAGACTTTGAGCTGAGAGGATGGGGTTTTCTAGATATACAGTCATGTCATTTGCAAATAGAGACAATTTGACTTCCTTGTTTTTTAATCGAATACCCTTTATTTCTTTTTCTTGCCTGATTGCTCTGGCTAGAACTTCCAGTACTATATTGAAGTGGAGTGGTGAGAGAGGGCATCCTTGTCTAGTGCCTGATTTCAAAGAGAATTCTTCCAGCTTTTGCCTGTTCGGTATGATATTGGCTGTAGGTTTATCATATATAGCTTTTATCATTTTACGATACGTTCCATCAATACCTAGTTTATTGAGAGTTTTTAGCATGAAGCATTGTTGAATTTTATCGAAGGCCTTCTCTGCATCTATCGAGATAATGATGTGGTCTTTGACTTTGGTTCCGTTTATGTGATGGATGACATTTATGGATTTGCATATGTTGAACCAGCCTTGCATCCCCGGGATGATGCCTACATGGTCATGATAGTTAAGCTTCTTCATTTGCTTTTGCAATCTGTTTGCCAGTATTTTATTGAAGATTTGTGTGTCGATGTTCATCATGGATATTGGCCTGAAGTTTTCTTTTTTAGTTCAGTCTCTATCTGGTTTTGGTATCAGGATGATGTTGGTCTCATAAAATGAGTTAGGGAGGATTCCCTCCTTTCATATTGTTTGATACAGTTTCAGAAGGAATAGAACCAGCTACTCTTTATACATTTGGTAAAATTTGGCTGTGAACCCGTCTGGACCTGGACTTTTTTTGGTTTGTAGGCTATTGATTGCTGTCTCTACTTCATCTCTTGTTATTGGTCTATTCAGGGTTTCAACTTTCTCCTGGTTTAGTCTTGGTAGAGTATAAGTGTCTAGGAATTTATCCATTTCTTCTTGGTTTACTGCTTTATGTGAGTAGAGCTGTTTGTAGTAATCTCTGATGGTAGTTTGTATGTCTGTGGGATCAGTGTTGATAACCTCTTTATCATTTTTTATTTCATCTATTTGATTCTTCTCCCTTTTTTTAAAAAAAATTAATCTGGCTAACAGTCTCTTTTGTTGATCTTTTCAAAAAACCAGCTCCTGTGTTTATTGATTTTTTGATGGGTTTTTTGTATATCTATCTTCTTCAGTTCTGCTCTGATCTTAGTTATTTCTTGTCTTCGTCTAGCGTTTGAGTTTTTTTGATCTTGCTCCTCTAGCTCTTTCAATTTATTTATTTTTTGCATTTTAGGTTTTGGGGTACATGTGAAGAACATGCAAGATAGTTGCATAGGTACACACGTAGCAGTGTGATTTGCTGCTTTCTTCCCCTTCACCTATATCTGGCATTCCTCCCCATGCTGTCACTCCACAACTCCCTACCCCTTGCTTTCCCTCCCCTATTCCCCCCAACAAACCCCAGTGTGTAGTGCTCCCCTCCCTGTGTCCACGTGTTCTCATTGTTCAACACCTGCCTCTGAGTGAGAACATGTGTTATTTCATTTTCTGTTCTTGTGTCAGTTTGCTGAGAATGATGGTCTCCAGGTTCATCCATGTCCCTACAAAGGATACGAACTCATCGTTTTTGATGGCTGCATAATATTCCATGGTGTATATATGCCACATTTTCCCTGTCCAGTCTATCATGGATGGGCATTTGGGTTGGTTCCAGGTCTTTGCTATTGTAAACAGTGCTGCAGTGAACATTTGTGTGCACGTGTCCTTATAGTAGAACAATTTATAATACTTTGGATATTTACCCAGTAATGGGATTGCTGGGTCAAATGGAATTTCTATTTCTAGGTCCTTGAAGAATTGCCACACTGTGTTTCACAATGGTTGAACTAACTTACACTCCCACCAACAGTATAAAAGTGTTCCTATTTCTCCACATCCTCTCCACCATCTCTTGTCTCCAGATTTTTTAATGATCGCCATTCTAACTGGCGTGAGATGGTATCTCAATGTAGTTTTGATTTGCATTTCTCTAACAACCAGTGATAATGAGCATTTTTTTATATGTTTGTTGGTCTCATGTATATCTTCTTTTGTACAGTGTCTGTTCATATCCTTTGCCCACTATTGAATGGGCTAGTTTGTTTTTTTCTTGTAAATCTGTTTATTTGTAAATTCTGGATATCAGCCCTTTGTCAGATGGGTAAACTGCAAAAATTTTTTCCCATTCTTTTGGTTGCTGATTCACTCTAATGACTGTTTCTTTTGCCGTGCTGAAGCTGTGGAGTTTGATTAGGTCCATTTGTCTATTTTGGCTTTTGTTGCCAATGCTTTTGGTGTTTTGGTCATGAAATCCTTGCCTACTCCTATGTCCTGAATGGTTTTGCCTACATTTTCTTCTAGGGTTTTTATGGTGTTAGGTCTTATGTTTAAGTCTTTAATCTATCTGGAGTTAACTTTAGTGTAAGGTGTCAGGAAGGGGTCCAGTTTCTGCTTTCCGCACATGGCCAGCCAGTTTTTCCAACACCATTTATTAAACAGGGAGTCCTTTCCCTATTGCTTGTTTTTGTCAGGTTTGTCAAAGGTCGGATGGTTGTAGATATGTTGTGTTGACTCCGAGGCCTCTGCTCTGTTCCATTGGTCTATATCTCTTTTTTTGTACCACTACCCTGCTATTTTCATTATGGTAGCCTTGTAGTATAGTTTGAAGTCTGGTAGTGTGATGACTCCCACTGTGTTCTTTTTGCTTAGAATTGACTTGTCTATGCGGGCTCTCTTTTGGTTCAATATGAAGTTTAAGGTGGTTTTTTCCAGTTCTGTGAAGAAGGTCGTTGGTAGCTTGATGGGGATAACGTTGAATCTGTAAATTACTTGGGGCAGTATGGCCATTTTCACGATATTTATTCTTCCTAACCGTGAACATGGAATGTTTCTTCATCTGTTTATATCCTCTCTTATTTTGTTGAGCAGTGGTTTGTAGTTCTCCTTAAAGAGGTCCTTTACGTTCCTTGTTAGTTGTATTCCTAGGTATTTTATTGTCTTTGTAGTAATTGTGAATTGCATTTCATTCTTGATTTGGCTCTTTTTAAGTCTGTTATTGGTATATAGGAATGCTTGCAATTTCTGCACATTGATTTCGTTTCCTGAGACTGTGCTGAAGTTGCTTATCAGTTTCAGGAGATTTTGGGCTGAGATGATGGGGTCTTCTAGATATACAATCATGTTGCCTGCAAATAGAGACAATTTGGCTTCCTCCTTTCCTATTTGAATATACTTTATTTCTTTTTCTTGCCTGATTACTCTGGCTAGAACTTCCAGTACTCTTATTGAATAGGATTGGTGAGAGAGCATCCTTGTCTAGTGCCAGATTTCAAAGGGAATGATTCCAGTGTTTGCCCATTCAGCATGATATTGGCTGTTGGTTTGTCATAAATAGCTTTTATTATTTTGAAATAAGTCCCGCCAATACCTAGTTTATTTAGGGTTTTTAGCATAAAGGGCTGTGGAATTATGTCAAAGGCATTCTCTGCATCAGTTGAGATAATCATGTGGTTTTTGTCTTTGGTTCTGTTTATGTGGTGAATTACGTTTATAGACTTGCGTATGTTCAACCAGCCTTGCATCCCCGGGATGAACCCTACTTGATCATGGTGGATAAGCTTTTTGATGTGCTCCTGCAATCAGCTTGCCTGTATTTTATTGAAGATTTTTGCATCTGTGTTCATCATGGATATTGGCCTGAAGTTTTCTTTTCATGTTGGGTCTCTGCTGGGTTTTGGTATTAGGATGATGTTGGTCTCATAAAATGATTTAAGAAGGACTCCCTCTTTTTGGGTTATTTTGAATAGTCTCAGGAGGAATGGTACCAGCTCTTCTTTGTCTGTCTTGTAGAATTTGGCTGTGAACCCATCTGTACCTGGCCTTTTTTTGTGTGGTAGTCTCTTAATTGCTGCCTCAACATCAGATCTTGTTATTGGTCTATTCAGAGTTTCGACTTCCTCCTGGTTTAGGCTTGAGAGGAGGCAAGTGTCCAGGAATTTATCCATTTCTTCCAGGTATACTAGTTTATGTGCATAGAGTTGCTTTTAATAATCTCTCATGATGGTTTGAAATTGAATTTCTGTGGACTCTGTAGTGATATCCCCTTTATCGTTTTTTATTGTATCTATTTGGTTATTCTCTCTTTTCTTTTTCTTTTTTAATCTGGCTAGTGGTCTGTTTATTTTGTTGATCTTTTTGAAAAACCAGCTCTTGGATTTATTGGTTTTTTGAAGAGTTATTTGTGTCTCTATCTCTTTCAGTTCTGCTCTCATCTTAGTTTTTTCTTGTCTTCTGCTAGGTTTTGAGTATTTTTGATCTTGCTACTCTAGCTCTTTCAATTTTGATGATAGAATGTCAATTTTGGATCTCTCTTTGCTTCTCATGTGGGCATTTATTGCTATGTATTTTCCTCTAGAGACTGCTTTAAATGTGTCCCAGAGATTCTGGTATGTTGTGTCTTCATTATCACTGATTTCAAAGAACATCTTTATTTCTGCCTTCATTTCATTGTTTATCCAGTCAACATTCAAGAGTCAGTTTTTCAGTTTCCATGAAGCTGTGTGGTTCTGAGTTAGTTTCTGAATTCTGAGTTCTAACTTGATTGCACTGTAGTCTGAGAGACTGTTTGTTATGATTTCCATTTTTTTGCCTTTTCTGAGGAGTGATTTACTTCCAATTATGTGGTTAATTTTAGAGTAGGTGTGATGTGGTGCAGAGAAGAATGTATATTCTGTGGATTTGGGGTGGAGAGTTTTGTAAATGTCTATTAGGTTTGCTTGTTCCAGGTCTGAGTTCAAGACCTGGATATCCTTGTTAATTTTCTATCTGCTATATCTGTCTAATATGGCTAACGGGCTGTTAAAGTCTTCCACTATTATTGTGTGGGAGTCTGAGTCTCTTTGTAAGTCATTAAGAACTTGTCTTATGTATCTGGGTGCTTCTGTATTGGGGGCATATATATTTTTGATCATTAGCTCTTCTTGTTGCATCAATCCTTTTACCATTATGTAATGTCTTTCTTTGCCTCTTTTCCTCTTTCTTGCTTTAAAGTCTAATTTATCAGAGATGAGAATTGCAACTCCTGCATTTTTTACCCTCCATTTGCTTGGTAAAACTTCCTTTATCCTTATATTTTGAGTCTTTGTGTATCCTTGCATGTAAGGTGGGTTTCCTGAATACAGCACACTGATGGGTTTTGGCTTTTTATCCAATTTGCTAGTCTGTGTCTTTTGATTGGGGCATTTAGTCCCTTTGCATTTAGGGTTAATATTGTTATGTGTGAGTCTTATACTGCCATTTTGATGCTAGCTGGCTCTTTTGCCCTTAGTTGATGCAGATTCTTCATTTTGTTGAGGCTCTTTACCATTTGATATGTTTTTGGAGTGGCTGGTACTGGTTGTTCCTTTCTATGTGTAGTGCCTCTTTTAGGAGCTCCTATAAAACAGGCCTGGTGGTGGAAAAATCTCTGAGTACTTGCTTGTTCACAAAGGATTTTATTTTTCCTTCACTTGTGAAGCTTAGTTTGGCTGGATATGAAATTCTGGGTTGAAAGTTCTTTTCTTTAAGGATGCTGAATATTGGCTCCCACTTTCTTCTGGCTTGTAGGGTTTCTGCTGAGAGATCTGCTGTGAGTGTGATGGGCTTCCCTTTGTGGGTGACCCAACCTTTCTCTCTGGCTGCCCTTAGCATTTTCTCCTTCATTTCAACCCTGGTGAATCTGACGATTATGTGCCTTGGAGTTGCTCTTCTTGTGGGAATATCTTTGTGGT
>CM052661.1:41413407-41436959 GCA_028533165.1 Leontopithecus rosalia | reverse complement strand
TGTATGTCTTCTTTTGTAAAGTGTCTGTTCATTTCCTTTGCCCATTTTTGGATGGGCTTGTTTGCTTTTTTCTTGTAAATCTGTATTTTAATTTCAATATGAAAGCATTTGTGCATTCAGTAAATTCCATTTGGTATAGTATAATTATAATTATTCTTTTAGAATTATATAAAAATTAAGGGATCTTCTACTTGGATTTCTGAATCATTATAGATGATTTTTGCCACAGCTTAGGCACTTTTTTTTTTGGCAACAAAGAGCATGATCAATGCAATGGTACCTCACATTTCAATGCTACCATTGAATGTAAATGACCTAAATGCTCCACTTAAAAGACACAGAACTGCAGAATGGATAAGAACTCACCAACCATCTGCTGCCTTCAGCAGACTCACCAGCACATGAAGACTCACACCCTTTTCCACAAGTCCCCAAAGTCCATTGCATCATTTTATGCCTTTGTGTCCTCATAGCTTAGCTTAGTTCCCACATATCAGTGAGAACATATGATGTTTGGCTTTCCACTCCTGAGTGACTTCACTTAGAATAATAGTCTCCAGTCTCATCCAGGTCACTGCAAATGCTGCTAATTCATTCCTTTTTATGGCTGTGTAGTATTCCATCATATATACGTTACAGTTTCTTTATCCACGCATTGATTGATGGGCATTTGGGTTGGTTCCATGATTTTGCAACTGTTTTTTTTACCCAATGCTGCTATAAACATGTGTAGGTAAGTATCTTTTTCAAATAATTACTTCTTTTCCTCTGGGTAGATACCCAGTAGTAGGATTGATGGATCAAATGGTAGTTCTACTTTTAGTTCTTTAAGGAATCTCCACACTGTTTTCTATAGTGGCTGTACTAGTTTACATCCTCATCAGCAGTGTAGAAGTGTTTCCTGTTCACCAAAAAAATAAATAAATAAAATTGAATTAAAAAATAAGATAAATAGGTGAGACTTAATTAAACTAAAGAGCTTTTGTATGGCAAAAAGAACCATAAGCCGAGTAAACAGACAACCCACAAGAGTGGGAAAAAATCCTCACAATAAATACATCTGACACAGGACTAATATCCAGAATCTGTGACAAACTCAAGCAAATCAAGAAGAAAACAAAAATTCCCATTTAAAAAAATGGGCTAAGGACATGAATAGACAATTCTCAAAAGAAGATATATAAGTGGCCAACAAACATAAGAAAAAATGCTCAGCATCACTAATCATCAGGGAAATGCAAATCAAAACCACAACGTGATATCACCTTACTCCTGCAAGAATGGCCATAAGCAAAAAATCAAAGAACAGTAAATGCTTAGGCACCTTTTTTCCCCCCGTTTTCTTTTTAGGTACACTCTTTTCTAGACTCAAATGCTTAAGACATTTTTCATTGATCTCACAGATTGTTACCTTCCAAACACCTCATTATAAGTCCTAATATTGGTGTGTTGTAGTGAAAATAGACTGGTGCAGAACTCAAAGTGTTGAATGGACCCCATCCTAGCCCCATTTTCAGGTAGGAAAATGGAAGGAATGGAGTTCCTAACAGCACTCCTAGGCATACAAAACAGATTACTTTTTTAATCTCATCTATTTCTATCTTTCTGTCTTTTCCTTCTTCCCCCTCCCCAAACTTCTGCAGTCTCTCACACTGTGAGTTGTGAGTTGTGAAAGGGAGTTTTCTTAGCTCAGTAGCTAAGAATTTCACTATATTGGCTTATCCCATTGCACCTGCTGAAATGCTAAAAGCAAAACTTTGGCACATTAAATATAAGTCAGCCTGATAAAATTCAACTTCACAAGCTATGCAGCTGCTGTGTACACATAAAACAGGACTAGAATCTTTGTTGCTAACTGCTTAGATACTCTAGTTTTACATCTTTGGTCTTTCACTGGGCTTGCATTTTGCATTTTGGGCAATAGGAAAAGAAATTTAAAGATTCTTCCATCCTGCGAAGCAAACATGTGAATCATGAGGCTCTATGCTTGCATCTCTATGTGTTTTTCTGTTTTTTGTTTGTTTGTTTGTCTTTGAGATGGGTCTCACTCTTGTTATCCAGGTTGGAGTGCAAGACATGATCTCGGCTCACTGCAACCTCCCCCTCCCAGGTTCAATTGATTCTCCTGCCTCAGCCTCCTGAGTAGCTGGGATTACAGACACGCACCACTATGCCTGGCTAATTTTTGCATTTTTTGTAGAGAGGGGTTTCACCATGTTGGTCAGTCTGGTTTTGAACTCCTGACCTCAGGTGATTCACCTGACTCAACCTCCTAAAGTGCTGGGATTGCAGACGTGAGACAACACATCTGGCCATGTCTATATCTTATATTAATATAAAGTATAACAATGTAGAGATTATTGTCTCTAGGGCAGCATTGCAGCTTCAAGTACAGAGTTGACCCGAGTTCAACCACTGCACAGGATAAACCCAGTTATTTAGGTGGCTCAGTCCTCATCAACTCTATAAGGCTAGAGGAGGACCCAGACATCTTTAGGGGTAAAAACATCATTTAAAGAAAGAACTTATTAGTATGCCTTTTTCTTTTCAATTTTTTCCGGGATCTTTGAATATTTTATGACCAACTTTATCTGCAATGCTGAGATAAAGTTGTGCTTATCCCAACTTCAGAGAAATTCAGGTAGATGAACTTAAGACAGTGCTGATATATGTTTTTATATATGCAAGTTTCACTTCATTTTAGGAATTTCTACCTGTTTTTTAACTAATGCATTTTAAAAATTTGGATCATGTGTCTTCAAAGAGCAAGGAACAGTTTAAGAATGGAGGATATAGCAGTTAGTTCCCCTGTTCTCATGGAACTTATAGCTAGCAGGGTGAAACATATTTTTAAAATGCAGCTGGGTGCCTGTAATCCCAGCACTTTAGGAGCATGAGACAGGAGGATCACTTGAACCCAGGAGTTTAAGACCAGCTTGGGCAACATAGTGGGGCCCCATATCTACAAAAAAAAATTTAAAAATTAGCTTGGTGGTGGAACGTACCTTTAATCCCAACTATGTGAGAGGCTAAGACAGGAGGAGAGCTTGAGCCCAGAGATTGAGGCTACCTGTGATCTTGCCACTGCACTCCAGCTTGAGGGACAGAATGAGATCCTATCTCTAAATAAATAAACATATATTGAAAATCTAAAACAAGAAAATAGCTAATAGGTCACATGATGATAGAGGCTATGAAACCATAAGGCAGGTGAGAGAATGCCAGGGTGGGGGAATTAGTGGTTTATACAGGATGGTCACTGATGGCCTCTCTCATGAGGTGACATTTGAGTAGATGAGACCTGATTTAAGTGGAGCGAGCTGTGGACACATTTGAAGGAAGATCAAGTGTATGTGCAGGAGTAACAACATACAGATGCATTCGAGAAAAGTAAGAAGGCAGTGAATGGCGAGAGTACAAGGAAAGGGAGCAGGAGCGCAGGAATAAAACATGAAATAAGGGGGCTTGGAGGAAGCAGGGATCTAATGATGTCTTTTAGGAGATTTTAAGGATTTTAGCTTTTCTTCAGTGTGAAAGGAACAGAGCAATGGTATACCTAATTTGTATTTTAAAAGCTCTGTTAGGTTACCATGTGGAAACTAGGATGCAGGAGGCAAGGGTGAAAGCAGAAAGGCCCATCGGGTTCTATTGTGATAATCCAGGCAAGAAATGGTAGCACTTGCTCCCTGGTGGGGAGAGCAGGAGACACTGGTATATGTGCTGCTGAAGTGAGAACAAGAAGACACTGGAGGAGGTCATCTTCTGAACATAGGTTGAAGGAGGAATCTGAATTTCCTTTGGAGTAGGGAAATGATATAGAGAAAATGAAGGGAGTCAAGTATCACTCTATTTTTTTTTCCTTTTGTCTAACCGATTGGTCAATGAGTAGTAATTCACTGCAGTTGGAGAGACTGGGGCACACAACTTTTATTGCAGGAGAATCAGGAGTTTGATTTGAGAGTTGTGTGATTCACAATGTCTATTAGACACCAAAGGAAAAATGTCATGAAGCTGGGTGGTTGCATGAAGTATGGATATCAGTGAAGAAGCCTGGGCCACAGTCATTGCTTTAAACCTTACAGTGGTTGACATCAACTTAGTGTGGGTGTGATGCAGAAAAGCATAGAGGTGCTGTGACTGAGCCCTAAGCCTTGCCAATGTCAAGGAGATAAGAAATCATCCATTGATGCAAAGGACATTAGCCAGGGTGTTAGCTTTCTAGGGCTGCTTTAACAAAGTACTAAAATCAGGTGGCCAAAAACAAGAGAAATGTGTTGATCTCAGTTCTGGAAGCCAGAAATCTGAAATCAGGGTGCTGGCAAGGCCTTGCTTTCTTTGGTGGCTCTAGAGGAGATTCTTCCTTAGCTCTCTGGCTTTTGGAGTTTGCTGGCAACCCTTACTGTTCTGTGACTTGTAGAGGTCTCACTCCACTCATGCAGCTGTCTTCTCCCTGTGTGCCTTCACATCATCTTCCCTCTTTGCATATCTGTGTCCACATTTTTCTTTTTTAAATATGAACACCAGTCATGTTGGATTAAGCCTTACCCTAATGATGTCTTCTTAGGTTGGTTAAATCTGCAAAGACCCTGTTTCCAACTAAGGTTGCATTCTCAGACACCCTGGGTTAGGACTTCAACAAATCCTTGGAAACAATTCAACCCTTAAAAGCCAGTAAGCTGGTAGTAGCAGAACCATGGGAGCATGATGCTCTAGAAACCAAGGGAAGGACGTGCTTTAGTCAGGAAGGATGAGAAGACAAGTATAGACATTTTATTGAGGAGGTTTGCAAATAGGGCATGAGAAAACTGGGAGTGGTAGAGCAGAAACCAGAGTTCTAAGGGGTTTTAAAAACAATGGGAGAAATAAACCCATGTTTATATGTAGAGGGAGAAGATATTACAGTAAAAGGGGACAACTTCTAGAGTGATGTCTTTTGTGGGAGGAGGGTGTGGGATCTAACCCTCCAGGGGCTTCTGGATGTGCACTCAGGTTTGAGACCCACTGTTAAGATGATCTCGAGGACGCTCTAAAATTCTGTGTCTTGTGATGTGTTTCATTCCATTAGCTGAAAATGAAACCTCCTTTTGTTTCAAATGATGATTATTGCCTCATGTGTACAAATAATAAGTTGAAATGGAATGTGACGGCACATAACACAGAGAGATGTGTGTAGGAGATGGTAGCTCTCTATCTCCGCTTTACTGTAAGAGGCTTAATCCACTGGACGTTCTCTGTACACTTCACTTTCTGTCATTGAGGAATACCTCTTCAGCATTGCCTGGGAGACCTGACTGCATCTCCAGCTGCTCTTTTTAGATGACCGTGCATCAAACTTTTGTAGAGTGAAGGGAGTGTCATGAAGATGTGAAATAGTTGTATTTGTCAGGTGTCAAATGCTGTATAATGACTTAATATTGCAATACCCCCAAATTATTTTATATCAGATTTTTTAACATTATACTTCTTTGTGTTTATTTGGATCATCCCTCTTTTCTTTTCTATTAGTCTAGCTAGCAGCCTGTCTTACTGATTTTTTCAAAAATCAAATATAACCTAGTATTTCCATTGACATTTTTTCCAAAATAGAATACCCAGTTTGGAATATCTGGCCATCTAATGATTTTATTTAGTTTCTTATAAACTGTAGTTGTAGATTGGCAATATCACCTTACTGTTATTACTCTTTTGGCCCTTCTTTATTCTAAAATATGCAGTTAACAATAAAATGACCATACTTTCTTTCTGGAGTCAATTAAAGTGGACTTTAATTTGCTAACGTTAGAAAACTGAAAAACAGTTGATATAAAAGAGTTTTAATAAAAGTAGCAACTGCCTTGAATTTTAGTAATATAACTTAGTATGAATAAAAATTTGACTACCACAAACATGTTTTGCTAGCTGTTAAATTAACTTGAGAATACTGATTTTGCATTCTTTTGTAGGAAGTATAAGATTATTAAGTTTCTTCACATTCTCTGAGGTTTACATTATCAATCTTCTTACTCCCCTTTGAGGAAGTCAAAAAGGATTTGAATTGCCTTTGGATGGTAGAAAGTTATTTCCGGAGTTTCTCTAAACATACCTAAAACAGCATGGAATGAGACTCACCCTTTAGTATTCTGGGATTTTTGTTAATTCTGCTAGTGTCAAGGTTAACATTTTCTGCTAACCCTGGGTTTTGATAGCATCTGGGACCTTTATTCAACATTTCACAGATGTAGTAGCCCAGCACAGATGACAGAGAACATAAGGAATGCAGGAGACGGTAGAATGGGACTCAGAAAATGGCATCTGTAATCCACACAACATGATAAAAGCAATGACAGATGAATGCTCAGGGTGCTCTGGCTGCCCATCTGAGAAGGGCTTAATGCCAACTCCTTGGGGTAGTGGTTAATAAAGTAGAAGAAAAAACAAAACAAAATAGTAAGCTTGGTAAATGGAAGATGTGGTAGTGAA
The DNA here is from genome assembly GCA_028533165.1 of Leontopithecus rosalia. NCBI lineage: Eukaryota > Metazoa > Chordata > Mammalia > Primates > Cebidae > Leontopithecus > Leontopithecus rosalia. Next base: position 41,430,500 of record CM052661.1, on the reverse strand, counting down.
GTTTTTCTAATATGTAATGTTTTAATACTTTAACTAGTACTACAATATTTGACATTTTTATACATAATTACCTTTATGTCCATCTAATTTATTCTTACAAATATTATATATATATATATAGTACATATATATACTCACTGTATGAATCTGGATGCTCCTGTGTTGGGTGCATATATATTTAGAATAGTTAGGTGTTTTTGTTGAATTCAACATTTTATCATTATTTAATGCTCTTCTTTGTCTTCTTTGATCTTTGTTGATTTGAAGTCTGTTTTGTCTGAAATTAGGATTGCAACCCCTGCTTTTTTGTGTTTTCCATTTGCTTAACAGATTTTCCTCCACCCTTTTATTTGGAGCCTATGGGTGTCATATGTTAGATTGGACTCTTAGAGACATCACACGATTGGTTCTTGCTTTTATATCCACCCTGCCATTCTGTGCATTTTTAGTGGGGCATTTAACCCATTTGCATTAAAGGCTAATAATGATATATGTGAATTTGATTCTGACATTGTGTAATTAGCCAACTATTATGTTGGCTTGTTAGTGTGATTGCCTTATGACTTCAGTGGTCTGTGTATTTAAGTGCATTTTCTTACTACCTGGTAGTAGTCTTTCTATGTTTAGTGCTTTTTTTCAAGATTTCTTATAAGGCAGATGTGGTGGTAACAAACTCCCTCAACTTTTGCTCGTCTAAAAAGGATCTTATTTCTCCTTCACTTAGGAAGTTTACTTTGGCTGGATATGAAATTATTGGTTGAAGGATTTTTTTTTCTTTAGGAATGTAAAATATAGGCCCCCAATCTCTTCTAGCTTGTAGGGTTTCAGCTAAGAGGTCTACTGTTAGCCTAATGAGGTTTCCTTTGTAGGTGACCTGCCCTTTTTTTCTTGCTGCCTTTAACGTTCTTTCTTTCATTTGGACCTTGGAAAATTTGATGATTGTGTGTCTAGGGGATGGTCTTCTTGTGTAAAATCTTGCAGTTCTCTGTTTTCCCTAAATTTGTTTGATTCTCTAGCAAGGTCAGAGAAGTTTTCATGGACAGTATGCTGAAATATATTTTCCAGGTTATTGGGTTTCTTCCCATTCCTTTCAGGAATGCCAATGATTCGTAGATTTGGCCTCTTTACATAGTCCCATATATCTAAGAGGTTTTGTTTATGCCTTTTTGTTCTTTTTTTTTTGAGATGGAGTTTTGCTCTTGTTACCCAGGCTGGAGTGCAGTGGTGCAATCTCGGCTCACCACAACCTCCGCCTCCTGGGTTCAGGCAATTCTCCTGCCTCAGATTCCTGAGTGGCTGGGATTACAGGCACATGCCACCATGCCCAGCTAATTTTTTGTATTTTTAGTAGAAATAGGGTTTCACCACGTTGACCAGGATGGTCTCGATCTCTTGACCTCGTGATCCACCCACCTCGGCCTCCCAAAGTGTTTTTTTTTTTATTTTTAATTTTTGTCTGACTATCTGATTTCAGAGAGCCAATCTTCAACCTCTGAAATTCTTTCCTCAGCTTGGTTTATTCTGCTGCTAATACTTGTAGTTGCATTGTGAAATTCTTGGTATTGTGTTATTCAACTCTGTCACGTCTCTTAGGGTTTTTTTTTTAATAGTGGCTATTTCATCCTTCAGCTCCTGTATTATTCTATTGTGATTCTTAGTTTCCTTATATTAGGTTTTGCAATCTTCCTGAATCTCAGTGATCTTCATTTCTGCCCATATTCTGAATTCTATGTCTGTCATGTCAGCCAGCTTGGTCTGGTTAAGAACTCTCCTTGGAGAACTGTTGTGGTCATTTGGAGGACATATGACACTCTGGCCATTTGAGTTACCAGAGTTCTTGCATTAGTTCTTTCTCATCTCTGCATAAATGGTTCCTTTAACTTCAGTGTAGGCTGAGTACAGTCAATAGGCTTCTTTTCTGGATGTTTTCACAGGATTGACATTTTATTCAGGTCTTAATTTCAAGCTGACTTCTTGTCTTTGGTTTCTGAGTGGGCTATGTCATCAAGGTATTTTGGTGCTGAGGTTTTGGGGTGTGACCTAGTAGGTGGTGCTTAGGAATACTGGTCAGTTGGTAAACTCTCACTTGGTTTTGTGGCCCCTCTTTGTTGCACCACAGTTGCAGCTCTGTTCCTTCCCAATACTCTGAAAGTATGGGTTCCTCTCTCCCTTGAGTGCTGGCCGTAGACTGATGCTTGACACTCCTAGGCTGCCCACTCAGATTTCAGTGTTTATGTTCCTTCCCCAACTTGGAGGTGCAGAGAAAGGGACCTTAGTAGCGGTTGTGACCAAGGGTCTTTTGCATGTGTCCTGGGCTCTCCAGCCCAGAGAGATGCAGGTCAGCAATCACTTAGTGCAATCAGCCCATGATGGAATCTCTATGCTGTGGGCCCAAGCTGGGATTTCCTGTCTGGTGGTGAGCAGAGGGAAGCATGTGGGACCCATGGGAAATGGACTGCCCCCAGTCCATTTGGGTTAACTCAACTGCAGCTTGGGTCAACTGCAGCTTATTGGAGGTATGGATAAAGGACATAGGGTCTTTGCTCCTTCACTAGTCCAAGGCTAACAAGGGCAGTTCCACTGCAGAGCTTTCAGTTGCCCCTGGAGGCTGTGTACAGGGAGTTGCTGAGCTGGAATTGACTCCATAGCACTAGTGAGAGGTGGCTGGAGGCCCAGGCCTGAAGGACCTGCTGCATGAGGAATTACACGGGAATGGGCATTCACATGACAGTCTCACCACTTTTCTGTAGGGCTGTTGCAGTATGCTGGGGGCCTGCTTTAGTTCCTAGTTGCCTCAGATTTTTCATCACCTGGAGGTATGAAGGTTGTGAAACAGCAAAGATGGCTGCCTGCCCCTTCCCCTGGGAGCTCTGTCCCAGGGAGGTAGGGACCTGTTGCCAACCCGAACACATCTATAGGAGGTAGCTGGAGAGACCTCCATTGGCAGGTCCCACTGAGTGAGAAGAAGCAATATTAGGGCCACAATTTTTTTTAAAGACAGACTCTCACTCTGTCAACCAGGCTGGATACAGTGGTACAATCTCAGCTAACCGCAACCTCTAGTAGGTTCAAGCAGTCCTCCTGCCAGAGTTTCCTGAGTAGCTAGGACTATAGGTGAGTGCGACCAAGCCCAGCTAATTTTTTGTATTTTTAGTGGAGAGGGGGTTTCACCATGCTGGACAAGCTGAACTCAAACTCCTGACCTCATGATCTGCCCACCTCAGCCTCCCAAAGTGCTGGGATTTCAGGCAGAAAACACTGTACCTGTTTTAAAAAACACCACCAGGGTTTCTTTTAAAAAGCAGTCTGGCAGTATTTCTGCTGAGCAGCTGTGCTGTGCTGTGCTGTGCTGTGCTGCATGCTGTGCGCTGTGTGCTGTGCTGTGCTCTGCTGTGCTGTGGGTCTGCTTCCGTCCATGGTCTCTTTGTTCACTCCTGGCTGAAGGCTGGAAGGGTTAAGTAGCCCACACAGCACAGACAGTGGCCCACCCCTCTCCCTGGGAGCTTCATCACAAGGTTTGGAACGTCTGTCAACCAGAGAAAACCGGCAAGGGTGGCTTGACACCCCAATAGAAAGGTCCCACCCAGTGAAGATGAATGGTATGGGGGCAGAAAAAGCAGTCTGGCCATGTCTTCATAGAACAGCCCTTAGTTGATTTTTTAAATTGGGTCCCTAATCCCGGTGTTTTCTACTGACAGAGATCTGAAACCTTGCCAGGATGAACCTCCCAGAGGGAGAGGTGGGCCACCATCTTTGCTGTTTGGGAAACATAGCCATTGCATCCTTTGGCTTTAGAGTTGAAGCCAATAGAGGGTGGCAGCACCAGCCCAGCCCAGCCCAGCCCAGCACCAGCCTTACTGAGCAAGACCTCCCAGCTGGAGTCTCCAGGCACTCATCTCAGTGCTCTCCAGCTGACAGAGGTTTGAAGCCTCCTGGCCACGGAGCTCCCAGGGGGAGGGGCAACCCACCATCTTTGCTGTTTGGGTGGCTTGGCAGATCCAGCTTTCTGGCTTAAAATTGAACCAGGCAACCAGGAGTGGAAGCGTATTCCCAGCACAGCAAAGCTGCTTGATGAAAATATGGCCAGACTGCCTTTTTTTTTAACCAGGGAGAGATGAACAGGCCTCCTCTTTTTGGGTCAGCTGCACACTGTTGGAGGTGTGGATAAGGTGGGTGGGGTCTTTGCTCCTTCATTAGTCCAAAGGTAGCAAGGGAAGTTCCACTGTAGAGGCAGTGGCAGAGAGGCTTTTGATTGCTCTTGGAGGCTCTGTTCAGGGCATTGCAGAGCTGCTACTGACTTGATATCTCTGGTGGGAGATTGCTGGAAGCTCAGACCCAGAGGACCAGCTCAGTGAAAAGATATGGAAACGGGCATCCACATGACACTCTGGAGACTTTTCTGTAGAGCTGCTGTGGTATGCTGGAGGCTTGATTGTGTCCCTAGTCACCTCTGATCTTCCAGTACCTAGAGGTAACATGAGTGAAGCCTGTGAAACAGCAAAGATGGCAGCCTGCCCCCCTCCTCTGAGAGCTCTGTCCCTGGCAGGTATTAATCTGCTGCTGGCTCAAACACATCTGTAGGAGGTGGCTGGAGACCTCAGTTGGGAGGCCCTGCCCCATGAAGAGGAACAAGATCAGAGGCTCCCTTTAAGAAGCAGGTCTGGCCTCATTTTTGTAGACCAGCCGTGCTGTACTAAGGATCCGCTTCAGCCCCCCAGTCACCTAGAACATTTCAAAGCCCAAAGGCTGGAATGACTAAGTCACCCAAATGGCAAAGATGGCGGCCTGCCTCTTCCTCTGGGAGCTTCATCCCAGGGAAGTTAGCAACCTCTGCTGGCTGGCAGACACTGGCAGGGGTAGTTGAAGACCCCTGCCAGGAGTTCTCACACGTTGAGGAGAAATAGGATCAATGACCCACTTTAAAAAGCAGTCGGGGCTGGGCACAGTGGCTCACTCCTGTAACCCCACCACTTTGGAAGGCCGAGGCAGGCGGATCGCTTGAGATCAGGAGTTTAAGGCTGGCCTGGGCAACATGGCAAGACTGTGTCTCTACTAAAACTATAAAAATGAGCTGGGCATGGTGGTGCATGCCTGTAGTCCCAGCTACTCAGAAGTCTGACGCTGGAGAATTGCTTGAACCCAGGAGGCGGAGGTTGCAGTGAACCTAGATTGCACCACTGCACTCCAGCCTGGGCAACAGAGGGAGAGGCTGTCTCTAAAAAGTCAAAAAAACAAAAGACAAAAAAACTCTGGACCCATTTTTGTAAAGCAACTGTAGTGTGCTGGGAGTCTGCTCCAGCCCTCATATGCCTCAGACTCTCCAAAGACTGAAGGCCAATATGGCTCAGCCACCCAAACAGCAAAGATGGCAGCCTGCCCCCTCCTTCTGGAAGGTCCCACAGTGAGGTTTAAGATATCTGGCAGACAAGGAACACCAGTGGAAGTGGCTGGAGACCCCGGTTGGGAGGTCCCACAAAGTGAGGAGAAATGGGATTCAGGACAAGCTTAAGAAGGCAGCCTGGCCGTGTGCTGTGCTGTGCTGTGCTGTGCTGTGCTGTGCTGTGCTGTGCTGTGCTGCGCTACCACTTCTGCCCCAAGTTGCCCTACACTCTTTGAAGTCCATGCTGTGCTCTGCTGTACTGGTGCCGTGTCGTGCCATGTCGTGCCATAGGACCACTTCTGCCCCAGGTTTGCCTACAGTCTCTGAAGGCTACTTAGCCAATCATTCCATCCTTTGGCCTTCAGAGAGTACAGGCCAACCTGGGGCAGAAGTGGTCCCCCAGCACAGCAGAGCTGTTTTACAAAATACATGGTAGGGCTGCTTTCTTAAGCAGGTTCTCCAACCCATTTCTCCTCGTGGCCAGGCTGCTTTCTTAAGCATGGCAAATGCTTAAGATCCTGTCCTGGATCCCATTTCTCCTCACTTTGTGGGACTCCCAAACCGGGGCCTCCAGCCACTCCCACCAGTGTTCCTTGGCTGACAGACATCTTAAATCTTCCTCGGTAGGATCTCCCTGAAGGAGGGGCAGGCGTCTTTGCCATTTGGGCAACTTAGCCATTTCAGCCTTTGGCCTTCAAAGTATAGGCCAACCTGGGGTAGAAGTGGTCCCATAGCACATCACAGTACAGCACCGCTATGGCACAGCATGGACTTCAAAGAGTGTAGGGCAACTTGGGGCAGAAGTGGTAGCACAGCACAGCACAGCACAGAAGCGGTACAGCACAGCACAGCAGCGGTACAGCACAGCACAGCACCGGTATGGCATAGCATGAACTTCAAAGAGTGTAGGGCAACTTGGGGCAGAAGTGGTAGCACAGCACAGCACAGCACCGGTACAGCACAGCACAGCACTGGTACAGCACAGCACAGCAGCGGTACAGCATAGCACAGCACCGGTATGGCATAGCATGGACTTCAAAGAGTGTAGGGCAACTTGGGGCAGAAGTGGTAGCACAGCACAGCACAGCACAGCACAGCACAGCACAGCACAGCACAGCACAGCACAGCACAGCACAGCACAGCTGCTCAGCAGAAATATTGCCAGACTGCTTTTTGAAAGAAACCCTGGTGGTGTTTTTTACAAAAACAGGTGTGGTGTTTTCTGCCTGAAATCCCAGCACTTTGGGAGGCTGAGGTGGGCAGATCATGAGGTCTGGAGTTAGAGTTCAGCTCCGTCAGGTCAGTTACATTCTTTTTCTATACTGACTATTTTGTCTGTCAGCTCCTGCATTCTTGTATTGTGATTCCTAGAGTCCTTGGATTAGCTTTCCACACAGTCCTGTAGCTCAATGGTTTTCATTGCTATCCGTATTCTGTGTTTTATTTCTATCATTTCAGCCTAGTGCAGAACCCTTCCTGGAGTGGTAATGAGGTCATTTGGAGGAAAGAAGGTACTTTGACTTTTTGAGTTGTTCTGGTTCTTTCAGTCGTTCTTTCTCGTCGCTGTGGGCTTATTTTCCTTCAGTCTTTGAGGTTGCTGACCTTTGAATTTTTTTCTTCTGTGCTGGCTGATGACCTTCAAGGATTTGATTGCGGTAAAAGGTGGTTTCAGCCCACTGGCTTCATTTCTGGAAGATTTTAGGGGGCCGGTGATCAGCCCCCAACATCTGAACTTTCTGTGCTAACTCTGGGGAACTTGTATTGGGCCCAGATTTTGTTCTCTTGGCTCCTTAAGATTAATAATTCACTATTCTGGATGGTCTGAGGTACTCCCAGAACATTGGACACTACAATCCAATGGGTGGTGTCAGTCAGAGTTTCATAGTGCAGTGACAGCAGGATCTGTCCTCATTTGCATGTGTCAGCAGCAGCAGTAGCAGCAGCACATAGTGGGATGCACACTCATCAGCTGCAGCAGGGTGCTAATGGGTGCTGGCGTGTCTGCCTCCATGTGGGCATTCACCACAGTTGCAGAGGCAACACAGCTCAAGGAAGGACAGGGGGCTGCTGCTGGCAGCTGTGCACATGGTTGCATTGGTGATGTTGTTGGCTTGGGGGCACTGGCAGGCACAGGTCTTTGTGCCTTCTCTGTATTCCATGAGTAGAAGTGGTCACTCAAGGCAGGAGAGGATCTGCTGTTCTCTGTACCTAGTTTCACTACCATGGCAGTGTTGGTGCAAGGGAAGGGCAGGGCACTTGTGGTGGTAGTGGGGCTGGCTGGCTCTGTACCCACCAAGAATTTTTCTACAGTGGTGGTCAGCAGGGGGAGGGGGGTGGACTGCACTCTTGCTGCAGCAGTGGCAGGGTGGGTTGTATGCACACATACCTGTGGGTGGGACAAGGAAAGCAAAACCTGGCCCCAAAGACATGCACCAGCCAAGTGATGTGGGGAGTTGATGTGGGCCCAGGGGAAGCTACAGATTGGGAAGGGAGCATGTGGGCTGTGCTTCACCATGGGGTCCTCCCTGCTGGAGCCCTCTGTCAATCAGGCAGAATCCACCAGCACAGAAGCTATGACCCAAGGCTTCCCTGCAAGCAGGCATGACCAGGCTAGGGCCCCAGGACTTTCTGATTGTAAGGTCAAATGGTAAGAATAATTCATTTTCCTGAAATAATCCTTCATAATTAGTGGAATAGGCAGCAAGTGAAGTTTATACGCATCTAAATAGAATTTGTTTTTGCCTCGCATGAAGGAAATTCATGCACACATCGTGAGGGAGGTGTAAATTATATTCTCCTCCCATAGTTCACTTTTCAATCCCAGGATGGTCTTTAATTAAAAATTAAACAGAATTTTAGGTCACGTACAGTGGCTCACATCTGTAATCCCTGCACATTGGGAGACCAAGGCAGATGAATCACTTGAGGTCAGGAGTTCAAGACCAGCCAGGCCACCATGGTTAAATCCTGTCTCTACTAAAAATGCAGAAATTGGCAAGGCATGGTGGCACATGCCTATAATCCCAGCTACTCAGGAGGATGAGGCAGGAGAATCACTTGAACCTGGGAGGCAGGGGTTGCAGTGAGCTGAGATTGTGCTTCTGTACTCTAGCCCAAGTGACAGAGCAAGACTCCTTCTCAAAAGAGAAAATTAAATAGGATTTTAAATTAAACTGAAATGGCAGGACAAGATTGCCCCCAAAGCATGCCCCAAATTGAGTAATCCTCCAAGTTACTATAATAGATCTCTCAATGGACTAAATGTTCTGTAACATCTTTGAGAGTGCATTCTAATTATAATTGTAAAAATAGTTAAAATTTATGCATGAACATTAAAATTGAAAATAGAACCCTGAAAATCTCTGTGCAACGTTATCCTGCAGAAATTTGGAAAACAAAACAGAACATGCTAAGTTGTTTTTAGAGCTTTAAAATACAGAAAAATAGTTGCTACATTTTAAAGTCCATTCATGTTCAACTTTCCAAGACAGAACATGAAAATACTCCACCTACACTGGCATTGCTTGTCCAGCTTCCCCTGCCTGCCATCTGGATCATAGTCGAAAAGTAGCCCCCAGAAGGGTATGGACAACACGCCTCTGACTTCAGGATCAGGAGAGAAGAAGGCTTTGCCTACTACAACTTACTCATGTGAATCAATAAGTCTTGTGTTTACCAACATTTTAAACAAACTTGACCATCATATACTCACTCATAGGCGGGTGATGAACAATGGGAACACATGGACATAGGGAGGGGAGCACCACACACTGAGGTCTATTGCGGGAAATAGGGGAGGGACAGCGGGGGGGGGAGCAGGGGAGGGATGGCATGGGGAGAAATGCCAAATATGGGTGAGGGGGCAGAAGGCAGCAAAACACACTGCCACGTGTGTACCTATGCAACTATCTTGCATGTTCTGCGCATGTACCCCAAATCCTAAAATGCAATAAAAATTTAAAAAAAAAAAAAAAACAAACTTGACCATCTAGAGAAGAATGGGCAGAAATGAGTGCTGTGAGACATGCTTGACAGTCCTGTGGTTATAAAAGCACAATGATCTTGTATAATGTAGTCCATCCTGCCTTTGTAAACTTTGAAAGCATGACATCTTTGTGTCATGATCTAATAATATCTACTTAGGTGACTCTTCATTGTCATTAAAAAAAAGTAATTAGGTTTTCATATGGTCTAAGAAGGCAGGAAAATGATGTAAACGTTTTTGAAGGATGTTAATTAAAATAGTTAAAATGAGTCCAGCAGTTATGAGCTTAACTTCAGGTACCTGGAACATTGTCTTATAAGTGACATTAAATTTCTGAAAAAAGCTGGAAAAAATGGGACATGCATGTACATATTTTCTACCATGAATCTGACTCCATAGGGCTACAAAATATTTAACCTTTATTTTAGAAGTGCTAGTATGCTTCCGATAGGTTTTGCACAGTTTATTTGTCCTGACAAAGATTACCCCATCAGCCTTCTCATAAGCAACCAGAGACAGGGATGTGGAAAAGAACCTTTTATGGGGAAAGTAAAGATTGAAACAGTGAGGCACAGAGAATGTTTGAGAAGCCACAGTAGGAGACACCAGTGGACACCAGCAAGGAGAGGAGCCAGGGAGAAGGAAATGGGGCAAACATTCTTTGAGGAGCAGCTCTGAGCTCCATGGCTTTGGGGGCCATGGAGTCACAACAGCTTAAGATGACCCCTCAGCACCCAGCTGGGCATGGGCAGCAGTGAGAGGAGAGGGTAGTAGCTATGACATTAGTGTTAGGGTCTTTACCTGCACAGGGAGAGAAAATTCCCACTGTTTCCCATGAGAAGGGTCATCTTTGAACAGAAGAGGCAGGTGTGTGTTTCCATAACTGTGATGACATTTGTTGTAAGACATGCCAAGACTTTGCTGTAGCCCAGCCATAGGCTCTTAGACTTTGGCTGGTTGTTCTCTTCCCCACATCCCTTCATTTCTTCTGTCCACCAAAATGTATTGAGATTATCCTGGGAGCCAGACACGGGTAGGTGCTGGGGATATGGGCAGGAATGTGCTCCTATGAGAGACAAGAAAGCCTGACCTTGCTGCCACAAATCTTTCATTGGACCATGAGACCGGAGCATGCCAATAGAAAGATCCACATGAGCACAACAAGCATCAGAACATGGGTGAGAATGTCCATCCAGGGGATCTTCCTGACTCAAATTTGAGAGGCCAGTGTTGGCTGGGTTCCAGGACACAGGGGAGACTTAGCTCACTCCCCTGTGGGCTGTTCTTCCAGGCTCTTGGTCTCTCACTCACCCAAGAATGGGGGAGGGGATCACATCAGGCACAGTGCGCTCACCAGTAAATATCGGACCCCAAAGTTTTTGCAGTAAGTGATTTATTTACACAGAGAAAGAAAAAAGAGAGAGAAAAAGATGAGAGAAAGCTTCCACAAAGATTGTGGAAGGGGACCCAAATATGGAATCCAAAGGGGTGTGGAAGAAAGGGACTTTTAACCTGGGAGGAATTCCCTCCTTCTCCAAGCCCTTTGACCTATGAAAGGAGTTCATTTAAACTTCTGCTAGAGTGTTTGACTTTGATTATTTTCCAGTGCCCACAAAAATGTAAACAGAGACCTGTAATCCCTGGATGGAAACGGGGTGGGGGCAAGGTTATGGCGCTGGGAAGATTTTACCCTTGAAACTACACCCGCTTTTGGACCCAGGAAGAGAATACATTCCCTCACCAGGAGAGCTTCCTGGAGAAAGTGACATGTAAAGCAAGACCTGAAAGATGAACCCAATTACCTGGGGAAGGAAGAGGGATGGGTGTTCCAGGCAAGGTGGATAGCATGTTGAGGGGAGCAGTAGTAAAGAGAAGGGGAACTCTAGGAACTGAAGTGATCCCCACCACCAGAGCATGGGGCATGAGTGAAAAGTCTGCAGAGGGCTGGTGACAAGGCTGCTGAAGACAGGAGACCAGATGTTTTTCTAAGATCAATGGGAAGCCATTGCAAGGTTTCACCCAGGGGAGTAACATGGTTCGATTTGCATCTTAGAACAGTTGTTTTGACTCTTCTGACCGGAAGGGCAAGAGTGGCCAGTGTTGTCATTACCCGAAGGATAAATGTGGCCCACAATAAAAAGTGAAGTGAAGAAGGAGACATATGCATATATGTAAGTAGATACAACCGAGATGTATTTAGCAGACAGAATCAGTTGACTTGATGAGTGAGTGACTGGAAATGTGAGACAACCTAGACTTCCGGGTTTCTGATTTGGGCAACTCGGTACTAATCAATGAAAAAGATGATACACAGGGAGGAACTTGTCTGAAGGGTGGAGTGAAGCTGAACAGCTCTGTCTGAGACTGGAGAAGTGTGTGCTGGGCATGGGATGCACAGTGGAAATGCCCTTGGGTCTGCAGCTCAGATGTGGGCATGCAGCATAGAGATAGAGATGCCCAAAGCTGCCAGGTGAGTATGATCCCCCAGGTGATGGTGTTGGCTGAGAAGGGAAGGAAGCCCCTGTGAGGACACGGAAGCAGGGAGAGCAGACCACAAGGAGTCCACAGGAGGCAGAAAAGGAAGAACTAGAGGGAAAAGCCAAGCCAGGCATGTGTGGTGACACAGGAACTGAGGGAGAGGACATTTCAAGATGGAGGGGATGCTGCACAACAAGGCTATGTGGTTTTTGTCCACATCCACGGAAAGTCACAACAGGCAAGGAAAAGAAACTCGAAATTAGACCTGGATCTGAGGAATGAATCAGAGCGCAGATGGGCAGGGATGGCAAGGTGAGGTCTCCTTCTAAAGAAGTTTGGCTGAAAGACCAGCTGGGACACATGCTGGAAGGGTGTGTGAGGTGGAGGGAGGAGAGCCTTAAGCCTGTGAGAAGCTCCTAGAATAGAGAAGCCAAGGTTAAAGTTGTGGGAGAGAGTGGGGATATCTGAGTGACAGATAATCAAGAGAACAGGAGATCCAGGATCATGACAGAGATGATCTTTGCCAAGAGGACGACCCCCTCCACTGTGACAGAAGGGTAGGACAAAATGATTGGTGTTCAAGTGTTGGCTTATAGCACAATATTTTAACCATGTCCTTTCAAACATTTCTCCACAGACACTACCCAGAGCAGTTCTTCTCTATAGTGGCAGATACATCTGCAAATCTTCGCCTAAAGCAGTGACCTAAGGACCAAGCTAACTGCTGATGCCTTGAACACTGCCCCCTCTTAGAAATGTCGACCAAATCGCAGGACACCGAAACAACATTTTCAAGTAGAAAGTAAATAGATTAAGAAAATATAGAGTTACCAAGCCCAACAGTGACTTTTTTTTCCCCCATCCCCTTTTGTTTTCATGGTAGAAAAGGCTGGACAGGGATGTATTGCAAAAGCAGTGATCTACCTCATTTTACCACCATCAGGATGGCCAAGGATGTGGGTTCTCCTTGAGTGAATCTTTGGCAATCTGTTAGCCTGACATGGTCTGCCTCCTTGTTTGGCCTGAGCTTTCTCCCTGCTTCGAAAGGGCCATTAGCAGTTCTGCCAGGGAGTTTTTCCAACATTGAGAAGGTGATATTTTTACTCCTCAGTGCAGCCTGTACCTCTGACCCATGGTCTGCAGACAGGACAGAGGTAGCCAGTAGACAGAGCTCAAAGGAAGGCACTGAGTCCCAGCGGAAAGCTCAGCGTCCAGCTCTGCACCCGCCCCATATGACCACAGGCAGACTCCATGACCTTGTGGGTCCGTTTTCTCACCCCTAAAACAGGAGGAATTGTACTACCATCTGTTTGGAAATTTGTGAGGATCACTGCGTTATTCATGTAAAGTCTTTAGAAAGTTCATATTACTGTTTATTAACTGCTTGTCGGTGGCTTGGTTGAGCCACATCTTTTATGAAACCCAGGACCACACAGCAGGTGGTGTCTGTGCAGCCTGAGACCCTTGTGTGAACAGCCTTGTGGAAGCTGTCCTTTCCCCTTGCCACAATCAGTGCCTCCCTGTTTCCCGGCATTGCTTTCTCTGCTGGATGTTAGGTGCTACACCATTTTCCTACACCTCAGTTGTCTACAGGTATATATCTGTTCTAGAATCTAGGTGAGGTAGCATCGATAGCAGTTCTACTGTGGCACTGCCCTCTTTAGATTGTCTTTTGAGAGCAAGAGTGGTCCTCCACATACCCCAAGAACTTACCTGCATTTGCTCACATAGTCTTAATTTACAAAATGAGAATTGTCACATCTGCCTACCTGCCAAGTGAGTAAGGTGTAAATTTCTTGATGAAATCTGAGCAGAAAAATATAACCAATGCTATACCCACTGAAGACATGTATGAGGAATTAGAACAATTCTTTATGGACTGTAACTCATATAAATCCCTAGAAGTAAGTTTTAAGAAAATTCAAGGAAGACATAATCATTTTCTATAAATTACAGTATCCTACACTGTGTAATTAAAGGAAATGACTAGCATAGCTTTGAAACTAAAATTAGATAAGGTAAATTGAGTTATGTGATATATAAAAATACCATAAATTCTGACCAGTATGATCTCAAAATATGATATGGTGGGTTAACAGTGAAAATGCACTAAATAAATAAGAGGTTAATAGAGAAAAATTAGGATTATTGCAATAGATACAGGAAGCTCATGGAATAAGATTCACATATATTTATAGGACAACTACTTATAAACTTTAAATGACCTATCACAACCATTTGAATTATTGTTGCTTAAACAGTATATATCTTGGCTGGTTAAAAACCAGATAAGAATTTCCATAACATTAATTTATTTATAACACCATATTGGGTGTGAACCTATTATAAAGTTTACCCAACTATAAAGGTATACAACTGATGATTTATTAAATTGACATTGTGTGCAGCCATCACCACGATCTAACTTAAAAATGTGTCACTCACTGAAGTTCTCTCTTGCCCATGTCAGTTAATCCCTACTCCCATATTCAGCCCTAAGCAATACTGCTCTGATATTCTGTCTGTAGAAATTTCCCATTTGTGTAATAGAAATGGAATCATGCAATATATTATTTGTAGAGTCTGGAGTCTGACTTTTTTTATTTAGCTACTATTTTTGAAGTTAATTGATGCTTTAACATGTGCCAGTAATACGTTTTTCTTTTCATTGCTTCATTGTCCATCGTGTGGATATATAAACAGTGTTTATTCATCCATCAGTTGATGGACATTTAATTATTTCTGCCTTTTGTATTATGAATAATGCTGCTTTGAGCATTCATATACAGTCATGTAATGCATAGTAACATTTGGTCAATGATGGATGGAATGTATGATGGCAGTCCCGTGAGATTATAATGGAGCTTAAAAATTTTTATCACCTAGAGTTTTGTAGCTGTCACAAGCGTGTATAACACACTACACTGGCATTGGTGATGATGTTGATGGAAAGAAATCTACTGGTTTTTCAGTTATGTTGAACATACAATTATGTGCAGTATATAATATTTGGTAGTTAAATAAATGACTGTGTTCCTGGTTTATGTATTTACTGTGCTGTACTTTTTATGGTTATTTAAGAATATACTCTATCTATGTATAAAATAAAATAAACACTGACCAGACCTGCTGGCTCACACCTGTATTCCCAGCACTTTGGGAGGCCGAGGCAGGTAGATCATGAAGTTAGGAGTTCGAGACGAGCCTGGCCAATATGGCAAAACTCCGTCTCTACTAAAAATACAAAAATTAGCTGAGTACGGTGGTGCATGCCTGTAGTCCCAGCTACTTCGGAGGCTGAGGCAGGAGAATCACTTGAACCTGGGAGGCAGAGGTTGCAGTGAGCCAAGATGCGCCACTGCACTCCAGCCTGGGTGACAGAGTGAGACGCCATCTAAAAACAAAAAACAACACTTAGCTGTAAAACAGCCTCAGATAGGTCTTTGAGGATGTGTGCAAGGAGGTGTTGTTATTATAAGAGATGACAGCTCCATGTATGTTACTGCCCCTTCCAGTGGGACAAGAAGTGGAGTCGGAAGACAGTGACACTGATGATCCTGATCCTTTGTAGGCCTAGGTTGATGTGTGTGTCTGAGCCTCAGCTGTTAACAATAAAGCTTAAAATTTTAAACTTTTAAATTTAAAAATATAAAAAATATAGAATAATGTATAAAAAATTGCACACCTGTACAATGTGTTTATGTTTTAAGATAAGTGGTATTACAAAAGAGTTGTTTTTGGCCAGGTGCAGTGGCTCACACCTGTAATCCCAGCCCTTTGGGAGGCTGAGGCGGGTGGATCACCTGAAGTCAGGAGTTCGACAGCAGCCAGACCAACATGGAGAAAGCCCGTCTCTACTAAAAATACAAAATTACACAGGCATGGTGGCAGGTGCCATTAATCCCACCTCCTCCTCTGAGGCAGCAGAATTGTTTGAACCTGGGAGGTGGAGGTTGTAGTGAGCCATGATTGCGTCATTACACTCCAGCCTGAGCAACAAGAGCAAAACTCCATCTCAAAAAAAATAAATGAGTTGTTTTTAAAATTTTGAAAGTTAGGCCAGTGATGGTGGCTCACACCTGTAATCCCAGCACTTTGAAAGGCTGAGGAGAGTGGATCACTCGAGTTTGGGAGTTTGAGACCAGCCTGATCAACTTGGAGAAACCCCTCCTCTACTAAAAATACAAAATTAGCCGGGTGTGGTAGCACATGCCTGTAATCCCAGCTACTTGGGAGGCTGAGGCAGGAGAATCCCTTGAACCTGGGAGGTGGAGGTTATGGTGAACCAAGATCGTTCCTTTGCATTCCAGCCTGGGCAACAAGAGCAGAACTTATCTCAAAACAAAAAATAAAATTTTTAAAGATAATAAATTTTAAATGTTACAGTAGGCTAAGATTAGTGGATTATTGAATAAATAAAATATATTTCTATAAATTTAGGGTAGTCTAAAGGTACAATGTTTATAAAGGGTATAGTAGTATACAGTAATGCCCTATGCCTTCACATTCACTCACCATTCACTCACTAAATCACCCAGATCAACGTCTAGTCCTGCATGCTGTGTTCATGGTAAATTGCCCTATACAGATGTACTAATTTTTATATTTTATACCATATCGTAGCTTTTCTATATTTAGATTTTAGATATGTAAAAGCTTACCATTTTGTTACCTTTGACTGCAATATTCAGTACAGTCACATCTTGTACAGGTCAGAGCCAGAGCAATTGGCTGTATCATACAGCCTAGGTGTATCGTCGGCTGTGCCATCTAGGTTTGTGTAAGTGCACTCTATGAAGTCTGCACAATTACTACATCAC
Organism: Leontopithecus rosalia; assembly: GCA_028533165.1. Lineage (NCBI taxonomy): Eukaryota > Metazoa > Chordata > Mammalia > Primates > Cebidae > Leontopithecus > Leontopithecus rosalia. Next base: position 41,413,837 of record CM052661.1, on the reverse strand, counting down.
CTAATGATCCATATCTTAGAACACATCACTGTCATTAAGAGACACATGTCTATACAGATGACTTTGGAGAATTTGCTTTCAGTTCACTTGGGGCATTTCATAGGTGTGGACTTGCTGGACCAAATGGTAACTTCAAATTTAATTTTTTTAAGAAACCAGGGAACTGTCTTCTAAATTAGCTGTGCCAATGTTCCTACCATGCTGCACAGTACCAATTTCATTGTACACTGTATGCTAAGCTTCAGCATGTAAGAAATAAAGTAACACGTGTAAAGATTAGTATAAAGCAAATGAGATTATTATTATTTTTTTTAATTTTTATTGCATTTTAGGTTTTGGGGTACATGTGCAGAACATGCAAAATAGTTGCATAGGTACACACGTGGCAGTGTGTTTTGCTGCCTTCTGCCCCCTCACCCATATTTGGCAT
>CM052661.1:41399362-41412907 GCA_028533165.1 Leontopithecus rosalia | reverse complement strand
GAACAGATGCTGGAGAGGATGTGGAGGAATAGGAACACTTTTACACTGCTGGTGGGAGTGTAAATTAGTTCAACCATTGTGGAAGACAGTGTGGCAATTCCTCAAGGACCTAGAAATAGAAATTCCATTTGACCCAGCAATCCCCTTACTGGGTATATATCCAAAGGACTATAAATTGTTCTACTATAAGGACACATGCACACGAATGTTCATTGCAGCACTGTTTACAATAGCAAAGACCTGGAACCAACCCAAATGCCCATCCATGATAGACTGGACTGGGAAAATGTGGCACATATACACCATAGAATAGTATGCAGCAATCAAAAAGGATGAGTTCTTGTCCTTTGTAGGGACATGGATGAATCTGGAGAACATAATTCTCAGCAAACTGACACAAGAACAGAAAATGAAAGACCGCATATTCTTGCTCATAGGCGGGTGATGAAAAATGAGAACACATGGACAGAGGGAAGGGAGTACTACACACTGGGATCTACTGGGGGGAATAGGGAGGGACAGCGGGAGGGGAGCAGGGGAGGGATAGCCTGGGGAAGAATGTCAAATGTGGGAGAACGGGAAGAAGGCAGCAAAACACACTGCCATGTCTGTGCCTATACAACTATCATGCATGTTCTGCACATGTACCCCAAAACCTAAAATGCAATTAAAAAAAGAAGAATAAACAAATAAAAATGTCCATGAAAAGTCTGAAAAGGGAGTAAATTCTCTCATAAAATATTGTTGACTTTGAAATTAAAATTGTGTTGTGTTAATTTGTAAACAGAGTGAGAGACCAATGGAATGTAAAATTCAATAGTTGACTAATATGAAATACACTGTACAACAAATGCAGTGGTGAAAGAAGCCACGCAAGCTCAGTGTGTCTCCCTGGGGACTGAAGCTCACAGACATGCAGCACAGACTTTGTCTATGTGTTTGCTCCCTGCAGGTCTGGTGTTCCTACATGTGCAGGAAGAATACTTTGCCTTCCTGCAAGGAGATTTTTGGCTGAAGTCTAATGAATGTGATTCCTACTGCCTCAATACTCATTGTTACCTGTTTTCAGAGCCCATAATATGCTTCTTGCTGAGTTGAGATGTCACTGCCATTACTAAAACTTTATTACCTGCAAGTGACCCATGTCTATGTTTGTGAATTATAGAACCAGTCAGATATTATTGTAGTAATTCTGTAGTTGGTGACTTGCCTGGTGCAGGACTATCTGGAGGCTTCTTTCCTCACTGGGTCTGCAGATGAAGAGAGTCTATATGAATCATTCAGAGATACCGTGATGGGCCACTCCAAGGTGTTATGCTCTCAATGTATATACCGAACTAACACAGGCAGAAAATTCCATGTCCCTTTAGAAGAAGAAAAAATATATTTGGAAAGAATAATCATTATTGGTTGTGAAACAGAAAGTCTTCAGAGCATGTTGTAAAAAAAAAAAAACAAACACTAACAGATATTCTATGGCTGGAATAAAAAGTGTTTATTTCTTAATAGACACTGGTGAGGCTGGATGGAAAAGGGAGCACATGCAGAGTTGGTGGGAATTTAAATTAGTTCAGCCAGTGTGCAAAGCAGTTGATTTCTCAAAGAACTTAAAACAGGTACCATTTGACCCAGCAATCCCCTTACTGGTGCTGGGTGTGGTAGTTCACACCTGTAATCCCAACACTTCGGGAGGCCAAGGCAGGTGGATCACCTGAGGTCAGGAGTTCAAGACCAGCCTAGCCAACATGGCAAAACCCTGTCTCTAGTACAAATGCAAACATTTGCTTGGCACTGTGGAGGGGAACTGTAATCCCAGCCACTCAGAGGCTGAGGCAGGAGAACTGCTTGAGCCCAGAGGAGGTTGCAGTGAGCAGAGATCATGCCACTGCACTCTAGCCTGGGAGACAGAGCAAGTCTCCATCTCAAAAAAAAAACAAAGTTAATAAAAGATAAAAATTCCCATTACTGGCTACACACCCCAAAAAAATACAAAATTTTACAAAAAAGACACAATGTAAACCTGCATATGCACCCCTTCTATCTAAAATACCACTTGAAAAGTATTTTAAATAAATATTTGTGAAAACTGTTATCTTACTGTAGAAATAAAGAACAACTTTCTAACTAACTTAAGAAGCACACAGCAAAAACTAAGGACTAGTAGCAGGGCCAAGGGAAGCCAAAAGTGTCAGCATGCTTGGCACAAGCTGGTAGGTATTTGCTGAAATGACAGCTGCCCTGGGGAAGTGAAAAAGTGTTACTTAGACACAATTACTGATTCTTCAATTTCTTGATTTTCCTGGGACATCTTTATCATTCTCTGACTTCCTGAGTGTGGTCACACAGCTGCCTCTTAGAGGTGACTTGTTGGCTGCAAACTGTGGCATTTATTACTGTCCTTTGCTCAAGGAAGAGGGACCTCTCTAATCCCAGAAATGTCTACATCTGATGAAAGAAATCAAGGAACCAAACAAATGAAGAGATATACCATATTCATAAAGAAAGAATCAGTATTGTTAAGATGCCAGTTTTTCCTAATATACAGATTCAATGCAATTCCAATCAAAATGGAAGCAAATAAGTTGGAGAATATAGACAAACTAACTCTAAAGTTCATATAAACAGGCAAGAGACCTTCAATAGCAAAACACAATTTTGAAGAACAAAACTGGAGGACAGACTAAACAACTTCAACACTTACTATAGAGCTCCTTTAATCAAGAGTGTGGTATTGATGAAAAAGTAGACAAACATATTGATGAAACAGGATAAAGTTCAGAAACAGACACATATATTCAGTTTATCTTTGAAAAGGAAATAAAGGAAACATGATGATGAAACAAAGACAGTTTTTTTTCAGAAAGGGGTGGTGGAAAAACTGAACATCCACATTCAAAATTTAAAAAAAAGGATCACAGACCTTACACCTTAACAGAAATTAACTCAAAACAAAGACATAAAAATATAGCAGAAAATGATAAAACTTACAGAATATGACACAGAATGAAACAGATTATTGGGTTTGTTGATGACCTTTAGAAAAAACAAGAGTTGCAGTTCATAAAAGAAATAATTGATGAGCTGGATTTGATGAAAATGTAGTATTTTTTTTTTTTTTTGAGAAAGACACTAAAAAAAAAAAAAGAAACTACAGACTGGAAGAAAATATTTGCCAAAACGTATCTGATCAAGGGCTGTCACAGAAATATATTAGTATTCTTAAAAGTAAACATTAAGAAACAACCCAATTAAAAAATGAGCTAAAGGGCTCACATCTGCAATCCCAGCACTTTGGGAGGGCAAGGCTGGTGGATAACTTGAGGTTAGGAATTTGAGATCAGCCTGGCCAATATGATGGAACCCTGTCTCTACTCAAAATACAAGAATTAGCTGGGCATGGTGGTGCACATCTGTGATCCCAGCTATTTGGGAGACTAAGGCAGGAAAATCACTTTAACCTGGGAGGCGGAGGCTGCAGTGAGCCAAGATCGTGCCACTGTACTCCAGCCCGGGTGATGGAGCAAGACCTTGTCTTAAAATGGAGCTAAATATATTAACAGGCCCATCATCAAATAAAATATACAAATGAAAAATAAGCATATGTAATGATGCTACATAAAATACTTCCTCAGGGAAATGCAACTATGACATGCCACTGCACACCTATTAAAATGACCAAAATCCCAAATACTGACACCACCAAATACTGGCAAAAATTTGGAGTGAGAGGAACTCTCATTCAGTGCTTTTGGGAATGAAAACTGGTGCAGTCATTTAAAATTTTTATTTACAGTTTCAACTTTTATTTCAGATTAAAATATACACATGCAGGTTTGTCACATGGGTAAATTATATGACACTGAGGTTTGTGGTCCCAACAATCCCATCACCCAGGAAGTAGATATAGTATCCAACAGGTGGTTCTTCAGCTCAGCTGGCCCTCCATCCTTGCCTTGTCTAGTCGTCCTCAATGTCTATTCCCATCTTTATGTTCATGTGTATTCAATGTTTAGCTCCCACTAATAAGTGAGGACATGCGTATTTGGTTTTCTGTTTTTGCAGTAGTTCACTAGGATAAGTACCTCCAGTTCCATTATGTTGCTGTAAATAACATGATTTTATTCTTTTTATGACTACATAGTATTCCATGGGGTATATGCACCACATTTTCTTCTTTATCCAGTCTACTATTGATGGGTGCTGCCATGAACATGCATATGAACTTGCTTTGAGGGTAGACTGGTTTATAGTCCTTTGGGTATATGCCTAATCATGGGATTGCTGGGTCCAGTGGTAATTCTGTCTTCTTTGAGAAATTGCCCAACTGCTTTCCACAACAGCTGAACTAACGTACATACCCACCAGCAGTGTAGGTGTTTCCTTTTCTCCACAGCCTTGCCAGCATGCTATTTTTGACTTTTGAATTATAGCCATTCTGACTGGTGTGGGATGGCATCTCCTTGTGGTTTTGATTTGCATCGCTCCACTGATTAGTGGTGTTCAGCATTTTTTCATATGCTTGTTGGCATTATGTATATCTTCTTTTGAAAATTGTCTGTTTATGCCCTTTGCCTACTATTTAATGAGGTTGTTTGTTGCTTGTAAATTTGTTTCTTTTAGATACTGGATAATAGACATTTGTCAGCTGCACAATTTGCAAATGTCTTCTCCCATTTGGTTGATTGTCTGTTTACCTGTTGATAGATTATTTTGCTATTCATAGCAAACATTCAACAGGGAAGCTCTTTAGTTTAATTAGGTCCCATATGTTGACTTTAGTTTTTATTTCAGTTCCTTTTGGCATCTTCATCATGAAATCTTTGCCAGGTCCTACGTCCAGAATGATACTCCCTAAGTTATTTTTGAGGTCTTGTATAGTTTCAAGCTTTACATTTAAGTCTTTAGTCATCTCTAGCTGATTGTTGTAAAAGGTGTAAGGAAGGGGTCAAGTTTCAATCATTTGCATAAGTCTAGCCAGTTATTTCAGCACCATTTATTGAACGGGAATACTTTCCACATTGCTTGTTTTTGTTGATTTTGTCAAAGACCAGATTGTTGTAGGTGTGCAGCATGATTTCTGGGCTCTGTATTCTGTTCCATTCATCAATCAGTCTGTTTTTCTACCAGCAACATGCTGTTTTGGTTACTGTAGCCCTGTACTATAGTCTGAATTTGGGTTATGTGGTTGTATGTATACCACATTTAAAAATCCATTTATCTATTGTTGGACACCTAGATGGTTTTCTTATCTTACATACTGCAAATAATACTGCAATAAACATGAGAAGGCATACATCTCTTTCATATACTGATTTTAATTTCTTTCTGTATATTCCCAGTAGTGAAATTGCTGGATCACATGACAGTTCTACATTTAGTTTTCTGAGGAAACTTTTGTTTTCCAAAATGGCTGTATCAATATACAATACCACTAATGGTGGGTAACAAGTCCATTTTTTTCCACATCTTCTCCAAAACTTACCTTTCATCTATTTGCTAATTGGATGTCAAACAGATATGAGGTGACACCTCATTGTAGTTTTACTTTGTATTACCTCATGATTAGAGATGTTGAGCAGTTTTTTCATATATCTGTTACCCATTTGTGTGTCTTCTTTGTGAAATATATATGTAGGTCTTTGCCCTTTTGAGACAGTGTCTCCCAGGAGAAAGTGCAGTGGTGTGATCAAGGTTTACTGTAGACTCAACCTACCAGGATCAATCCTCCTACTTCAGCTTCCTGAGTAGCTGAGACAAGAAGAATGTGCTTCACACTTGCCATGGTGTTTTGCTGCCTCCATCCCACCATCCCCTATATTAGGTATTTCTCCCAATGTTATCCCTTCCCAATCTCCCCACCCCACTATCCCTCCCCTAGCATGCCACCCAACAACAGACCCCATTGTGTAATGTTTCCCTCCCTGTGTCCTCATGTTCTCATTGTTCAACACCTGCCTATGAGTGAGAACATGCGGTGTTTGGTTTTCTGTTCTTGTGTCAGTTTGCTGAGAATAATGGTTTCCAGATTTATCCATGTCCCTGCAAAGGACATGAACTCATCCTTTTTTATGGCTGCATAGTATTTCATGGTGTATATGTGCCACATTTTCTTTATCCAGTCTATCACTGATGGGCATTAGGGTTGGTTCTAGGTCTTTGCTAATGTAAACAGTGCCACAATGAACATACGTGTGCACATGTCTTTATAAGAGAACGATTTATAATCCTTTGGGTATATAATCAGTAATGAGATTGCCAGAGTATTTCTGTTTTCAGATTCTTGAGGAATCACCACACTGTCTTCCACGATGGTTGAACTAATTTATACTCCCATCAACAGTGTAAAAGTGTTCCTATTTCTCCACATCCTCTCCAGTATTTGTTGTCTCGAGATTTTTTAATGATCGCCATTCTAACTGGCATCAGATGATATCTCAATGGGGTTTTGATTTGCATTTATCTAATGACCAGTGATGGTGAGCATTTTTTCATGTTTACTGGCTGCATAAATGTCTTCTTATGAAAAGTGTTCATATCCTTTGCCCACTTTTTGATGGGGTTGTTTGGTTTTTCTTGTAAATTTGTTTTAGTCTTTGTAGATTCTGGATGTTAGCCCGTTCTCAAATGGGTAGCTTGCAAAATTTTTTCCCATTCTTTTGGTTTCTGGTTCACTCTAATGATTGTTGTTTTTTTTTGTTTGTTTGTTTTTTGTTTTTTTGCTGTGCAGAAGCTCTTAAATTTGATCAGATACCATTTGTCTATTTTGGCTTTTGTTGCCACTGCTTTTGGTGTTTTAGTCGTGAAGTCCTTGCCTATGCCTATGTCCTCAGTGGTATTGCCTAGGTTTTTCTCTAGGGTTTTTATGGTGTTAGGGCTTACGTTTAAAGCTTTAATACATCTGGAGTTAATTTTTGTATAAGGTGTAAGGAAAGTATCCAGTTTCCACTTTCTGCACATGGCTAGCCAGTTTTCCCAACACCATTTATTAAACAAGGAGTATTTTCAATGGAGAAAAAGCAGTCTCTTCAACAAACAGTGTTAGAAAAACTGAATAACAACATACAGAAGAAAAAAATTGTCAAACATTAATTAACTGTAGATGCATTGATTTATTTCTGTGCTATCTCTTTTGTTTCATGTTGGTGTGTCTGTTTTGATGCTACCACCATGGAGTTTTGATGACTAAAGCTTTGTATTGAAATCTGGTAGTGTGATATCTTCAGCTTTAATATTTTTGGTCAAGATTTCTGGCTATCTAGAATATCTGTGGTTTCTTACAATTTTTTTCTACTTCTTCAGAGTGAAATTGGAATTTTAATAGAGATTGTACTGAATCTGTATATTGCTTTTACTACACACTTTTAAAAACAATATTAATTCTTCCAGTTCATGAGCATGAGTTAACTTTTTCTTTTGTTTCTGTCATGTTGAATAACTTTCCTAATACTACAAAACTACAAACCAATATTACTGATACACATAGACGCAAAAATCCTCAGTAAAATAGTTTGAATCTGTATTCAACAGGACATTGAAAATGATCATTCACTATGACCAAGTGGAATTTATTCCTGGGTTGCAAGGATGGCATAACATGTTAAAATCAGTAAGTGTGATTTACAATAATGTTTCACAGTTTTTAGTATAATATCTTTCACTTTCATGATTAAATTTACTCCTAGTATCTTATTTTGTTTCACTGTATTTTCTTGTCAGTTTTTAGTGTGCAGTAACACTTTATTGTTGCTTGTGTATCCTTGTCTTGTTCCTAATCAAGAGACACAAGAAAAGGCTTCAACTTTTCAACACTGAATATAATAGTAGCTGTAAACATGTCATATTTGGGCCTTACTGTGTTCAGAAACATTCCTTCTATACCTAATTTATTAAGAGTTTTTATCATAAAAGGATATTAACTTTTGTCAGATGCTTTTTATGCATCAATTAGAATTACTGTGCTGTTTTTGTCTCTCATTCTGTAAAAATGGTAAATCACACTAACTGATTTTAATATGTTATACCATCCTTGCAATTCAGGAATAAATCCCATTTGGTCATAGTGAATGATCCTCTTTAATGTACTGTTGAATACAGATTCATACTATTTTGTTGAGGATTATTGCATCTATGTTTATCAGTAATATTGGTTTGTAGTTTTCTTTTACAATATTTTCTTTATCTGTCCTGGTTTCAGGGTGATGCTGTCCTTATACAATCACTCTTGAAGTCTTCCCTCCTTCTCAGGGCCTTTGAAAGGGCAATTGACAACAATTGGAATTAGTTTTTCTTTAAGTATTTGGTAGAGCTTAGCTGTGGAGATATCTGTTTCTAAAATTTTCTTTGGTGGGAAATTTTATTTACTAAATCAATCTTATTATTCTGTTAAGATCTGTACCTTCTTCATGATTCCATTTTGGTAGGTAGCAATGTATGTACATCTAGTTTGTCCAATACATTCCTGAATAATTGTTCATAGTAAGTCTCATGGGCCTTTATATTTTTCTTATCAATGATAATATCCCATTTTATGTATGTGATTTTATTTGAGTCTTCTCTTTTTTCATAGCCTAGCCAAGCATTCATCAACTCTGATTACCTTTTCAAAATAAATACACACATCTTAGTTTTATTGATATTTTCTATTTTTTTCTAGTCCTAATTTATTTATGCTCTGATCTTTGTTACTTCCTTTTTTCTGCTAAATTTTGACTTAGTTTGTACCTTTTATTCTAGTTTCCTAAGGTGGAACTTTGGGTTGTTTATTTGAGATCTTGTTTTTAATTGATGTAAACATTCATTGTTATAAAATTTCCCCTTAAGAACTGCTTTTACTCTATAAAACATGTATTGATAAGTTGTTCACACATTGTCATTTGTCTCACAGTATTTTGTAAATTTTTTAATGTCTTCTTTACGCAGTTTCTGTTAGTAGTTCAGGAGCATATTGTTTAATTTCTACATATTTGTTAATGTTTTATGATTCTGTTGTGAATTTCTAGCTTTATAACATTGTGGTCAGAAAAACACTTGATATAAACTCAATACTGTCAAATTTCTTATTACTTGTTTCATGGGCTAGAATATGATCTATCCTGGATAATGTTATACATGCATATGAAAAGAATGTGTATTCTGTTTCTCTTGGATGGTATGTTCTACATATGTTCGTTAAATTCATCTAGTCTAAGATGTAGTTGCAGCTCAATGTTTCCTTATTGATTTTCTATCTGGATTATCTGTCCAGTGTTGAACATGGGGTACTGAATTTCTCTAGCATTATTGTGTTGCAGTCTATGTCTCCCTTCAGATCACTTAATGTTTCCTTTATATATTAAGATGCTCTGTTGTTGGGTGCATATAGATTTATAATTGCTACATCCTGTAGCTGAATAAACCCTTTATGACTATATAATGACATTCATAGTCTCTTTTTACAGTTTGTGACCTAAAATCAATTTTGTCGGGAGATAAACATAGCTACCTCTACTCACTCCTTTTGTTTTCATTTGCATGAAATAACTTTTTCCATTTTTCACTTTCACTCATGGATGTCATTTAGCATTAAGCAAGTCTCTTATATGCAGCGTATATTGCATATTGTTTTACGTTATTTACTAAGCCACTCTCTATCTTTTGAACTATATTAGTTTGTTCTTGCACTACTAGAAACAAATACCCAAACTAGGTACTTTATAAAGAAAAAAGGGTTAATTGGCTCATGGTTCAGCAGGCTGTAAACATGGCTGGGGAGGCTAGATCTTAAAGTTATGGCAGAAGGCAAAGAGGAAGGAAGTACATCTTACATGGCTAGAATAGGGGGAAATGAGAAAGAAGGGGAAGGTGCTACACACTTTTGTAAACAGCCAGATCTCATGAGAACTATCATAAGTAACAGCAAGGGAGAAATCCACCGCCATGATCCAATTACCTCCCTCCAGGCCCCTCTTCCAACACTGAGGATAACTGATGCACGAATTCAGTAAAGTTGAAGGACAACAAAATAAGCTAACAAAAGTAAGTAGTGTTTCTATGTACCAATAAACAAACTATCTGATGAAATTTTGGGAAACAAATCCAAGTACAATAGCAACAAAAGATTAAATACTTGGGTATAAATTTAACCAAAAGATAAAAAGGCCTGTATGTGGAAAAACCTATAAAATATCAATGAACTACAGTTTAAAAACACAAGTAAATAAAAAGATATCCTATGTTCATGAATTGGAAGAATTAATACTGAGAAAATGCACAAAAGGTAACATATTTAATGCAGTCACTGTCAAAATGGGATGCACTGGCTAACTGAACAGAATGGAAAACTCAGAAATAAACCCACATGCTTATAGTCAACTTACTTTTCACAAAGATGCCCAAAACACACAATGATGAAAGGACAGTCTTTTCAATAAACAGTGTCACAAAAATGGAATATCCACCAGAAAAATAAAATTAGACCCTTAACTTACATCACATTAAAATATCAACTCCAAATAAAGACTTAAATATAACACTTAAACTGGAAAACTATTAAAAGAAAACATAGGGCTAAAGCTCCATGACATTGGTCTGAGCAATACTGTTTTTAATATAACCCTGACAGCACAGTCAACAAAAGCAAATATAAGACAAATTTGCTGTGGCTTATGTTTTGAATTTCTGGTCATGACTTAACCTGGTCATTACTTTCCGTCACTTCATGATTGAAAACAACAGCCAAGAGGTGCACCCACCTCCTTAACTGCAGGATCTGAAAATAACTGCCTGTTTCATCCTCTGCTTGGTGCTTTCTGGAACTCTTGGGATCTATATCTTGAAAAAAGTGTAATGCTCTGGAACCCTGGACATACGTGAACCAGCCACATATACATAGACTTTACTTACAGGCAGCAACACAGCTGGAAGTATAATAATCACATTTGGACAGGAATAAATATTTTATATCTGCTGCTTAGAGATGTGGATTCTATTAAAATGGATTCACGGGTGTTGGGGAATTAAGGGTATGAATTGATCAAATATCTCCCATTTCAGTAATAAATCAACTTACAAATAAAGAAAGAGGAGAGATCCAAGATGGCCAAATAGGAACAGCTCTGGGGTGCAGTTCCCAGAGAGAACAATGCAGAGGTTGAGTGATCAAAACATTTCCAAATGAGTTTTTACTGCCCATAGACCAGGAGATTCCCAGGAAGAAAAGCACCACGAGTTTCCAGCATGGCTATTTCAGCCAGCACTGTGGGTCTCCACATAAAAACTTGCACAAATCTGAGTGGCCATTTCAACTGGTGCCTGGAATGCCTGGGAGACAGAGCCACCCATTCAACTGAAAAAAATGGGTCTGAAACAGGGAACCAGGTGATCTGGCTCAGCAGGTCCCACCCCAACAAAGACCAGCAATCTAAAATGCTCTGGATTGAGAATTTCACAGCAAGCACAGCTGGACCCAGGATGGTCTAGCTTGGTGCAGGTATGGGTGTCAGCCATTACCGAGGCAGTCCACCACTACCAAGGCAGTCTGCCATTACCAAAGCAGCCATCATTACTGAGGTAGTCCACCATTACTGAGGCAGTCCACCATTATGGAGGCAATATGCCATTACCAAGGCAATCTGCTTTTACTGAGGTAGTCTGCCATTACTGAAACAGCCCACCATTACTGAGGCAGACCGCCATTACCGAGGCAGTTCTAACTGTACCTCTGTAAACAAAACTGCAAAGAAGTTCACACAGAAGCTGGACAGAGACCACAGCAGCTCAGCAACACCTCTGCTGGCAAACTGTGACTAGACCACCTCCTTGCTGGGCAGGGCATCTCTGAGAAAAGCAGCAGCACATCAGGAACTTATAAATAAAGCCCCACCTTCCCAGGACAGAGCATCTGGGAAAAAAGGCTATTATGAGTTCCGCTGTATCTCCGCTCCCACTGCTTCACTTGACTAGCCTTAAAAAATATATAAAAATAAAAAAGAAATAAAAAATATATAAAAAAATGAGTTCTACTGCAGCAGACTTAAATATACCTGCCCAGCAGCTCTGAAGGGAACAATGCAGCTCCCAGCTCTGCACCTGAGATCCTATAAGGGACAGACTGTCTCCATAGGCAGCTCCCTGACCCCCATATATCCAAAGAGACATCTCATAAAACAGAGCTCAGCATGACAGCTGGCAGAAACCCTTCTGCGACGAAGATAACAGAAGAAGAAACTGGCAGCAACCCTTACTATTCTGCAGCCACTGCAGATGGTCCCCATGCAAGCAGGGACTGGAGTGGACCTCCAGCAGTCCTACAGCAGAGAGGCCTGACTGTTAGAAGGAAAACTGAAAAACAGAAAGAGATAACTTCAACATCGACCAAAAGGACATCCACTCAGAGAACCCTTCTGAAAATCACCAACTAAAAAGAACAAAGGTAGATAAATACAAGAAGATGGGAAGGAACCAGTGCAAAAAGGATGAAAACACCAAAAACCAAAGTGCCTCTCCTCCTCCAAAAGATTGTAAATCTTCACAGCAGGGGAACAAAGCTCGATGGAGAATGAGTCTGAAGAATTAACAGAAACAGGCTTCAGAAGGTGGGTAATAACAAACTTGTCTGAGCTAAAAGAACATGTTCTAACCCAATGCAAAGAAACTAAGAACTTTGAGAGAAGGTTAGATGAAATTCAATGAGAATAAATAGCTTAGAGAAGAATATAAATGACTTGATGGAACTAAAATACAACACAAGAACTTTGCAAAGCACACACAAGTTTCAATAGCTGAATTGACCAAGCAGAAGAAAGGATATCAGACATTGAAGATAAACTAAAGGAAATAAAATGAGAAGGCAAGATTAGACAAAAAAGAGTAAAAAGAAATGAACAAAGCCTCCAAGGAATATGGGATTATGTGAAAAGACCTAATCTACGTTTAATAGGTGTACCTGAATGTTATGGAGAGAATGAATCCAAACTGGAAAACACTTTTCAGGATATTATCCAGGAGAACTTCCCCAAACAAGCAAGGCAGGCTAATATTGAAGACCAGGAAACATAGAGAACACCACAAAGATATTTCTCAAGAAAAGCAACCCCAAGGCACATAATCATCAGATTCACCAGGGTTGAAATGAAGGAAAAAATGCTAAGGGCAGCCAGAGATAAAGGTCTAGTTACCCACAAAGGGAAGCCCATCAGACTCACAGCAGATCTCTCAGCAGAAACCCTACAAGCCAGAAGAGAGTGGGGGCCAATATTCAACATCCTTAAAGAAAAGAACTTTCAACCTAGAATTTTATATTCAACCAAACTGAGCTTCATAAGTGAAGGAGAAATAAAATCCTTTATGAACAAGCAATTGCTGAGAAATTTTGTCAGCACCAGGCCTGCCTTACAAGAGCTCCTGAAAGAAGCACTAAACATAGAAAGGAACAACAAGTTACCAGCCACTCCAAAAATATACCAAATGGTAAAGAACAACAACACAATGAAGAGACTGTGTCAACTAATGGACAAAACAACCAGCTAGCATCGAAATGGCAGGATCAAATTCACAAATAATATTAAC
>CM052661.1:41375850-41392999 GCA_028533165.1 Leontopithecus rosalia | reverse complement strand
TATACACCATGGAATATTATGCAGCAATCACAAATGATGAGTTCGTGTCCTTTGTAGGGACATGGATGAATCTGGAGAACATCATTCTCAGCAAATTGACTCAAGAACAGAAAAGGAAACACCATATATATTCACTCATAGGAAGGTGATGAACAATGGGAACACATGGACACAGGGGTGGGAGTACCACAAACTGAGTTCTATGGGGGAAATAGGGGAGGGACATTGTGGGGGGGAGTGGGGGAGCGATGGCCTGGGGAGAAATGCCAAATATTGGAGAATGGGCAGAAGGCAGCAAAACACACTGCCACGTGTGTACCTATGCAACTATCTTGCATGTTCTGCACATGTACCCCAAAACCTAAAATGCAATAAAAAAATAAATCACTGTTTATATATTTACATGTTTGTGTATGTATATAATATATATAGTGATTATACATAAAATCATGATTTTCTATACAAAATTATCAGATCCTAGCTTGATGCCATGATGCCTAAAACATAAAAACACCAAAGAAAGAGCTGCTGTGTGATTGCTGAGTGAAGGAGTGAATGAGAAATGAAGGAAGGAATGAAGTGAAGGAAGGAATGAAGGAGTGAATGAGAAATGAACAGCTGAAGAAGCCGTGTTCAGCTGTTTGTGAACACCATGCGGTTTGTGAACCTGTTCATGCAGCTTGATTTACCCCATGCTGATCTTCACTCATTCAGTAATACCTGCTGTCTGCCTGCCCCACCTCACAAGGCCATGACGCTCCTTTGCATCTTTGTATTTATTCTATTCTTAACAAGAACTGCCAATGGGTAAAAGACTGTGACAAAATTAGGACAAGTTGTGAGTGGCACTGATCTATGTAGTTCAGTTTGACCGTGATTTTTTTCTTGTTTTTCACAGCACTGTTAAGATCCTGGAACATTATTTTGATGTCTCAGGGGTTTTTTTGTTTTTTGGTTTTTGTTTGGTTTTTCAAAAAAAAAAAAAAGTTGGGAAAGGAGTATACAGCTCAAGTCGATTTCTGAAACTGCCGTCAGGTATCTGTCACTGTGGAGGAGCTGTCAACCTATCCCGAACAAGGTACAGAGCCAGATCAGTCTACAATCTATTTTCTCCTAACATAGCACACATGCTTTATGCTCAGTAATAAATGCTGGTTATTTGCTAAGGGTGAAAGCTTGAATATCTTTCTGTGAGTCTGATTCAGCATCGGTATTTTGGTATTTTAACTTCCCTACTGCTAAAGTAAACGCCAATGCCAGCTCCAAACCCAAAAGCCAAATCCACTCAGACTTCTTGGCCTGAAAGTAGATGAGAGCTGTGGCCAGGTAGACTCTTTTCCAGTATTTATCTGGTTCTTCAAGCCTTGCGATGCTAAATAGCCAATGCAATACAATGAAGGATCCTGGTGCACAGAAAATACATTTGAAAAGAAAGTCTATTTTATTGATTCACAATGCATTTTTTAGAAATGCAGTCCATCAAAATGAAGCAACTTTAAGTAATAAAAGTTCTAAATAGTTAATTGCCTTCACATAATAGAAAGGACATCTTCACAAGAAGCTATGAATGGTTCAGATGGCTCATCAGAAGTAGAGGGAGTAAAACTGTCAATAGAATTTTCTTTTAATTCCTTGAGTGATCTTTGACTTTATATTTTCATTATTTGGTGTTCAGAGGTTAAATTTAAAAATACTGATTCAAAGATTTTGATCACACATTTCTTCATTCTTCTCATTCAAGAAATATGTACTATAAACCAAAAAGTGACTGAGGCAGAGCTCAATTGATTTAGAGGTATATTTTAACAAGGTTGAGAACACACTCAGGTAAAAGAAATGCATGTTACTGTAGGATCTGTGACCAGTGCTTTTTCCAAAGACGGTTTTAGGGACTTCAGTATGTGAGAGGACAGAGTGAGCAGGAAGGAGGGAGGCAGTGAGGCCAGTGGTCACATTCCTGTGAGGTTTTGATTAGTGCTCAGTGAATCTACCTTTTACACAAGGTAAAGTCAGCATGTGAATTACAGCTGCCTGTTTGGGAACTAAAGGAAGGTAGTTTTTGTTTTTGTTTTGCTTTGTGTGACTCAATTTCCAAGCTGAACTTTCCCTTTGGCACATTGAGTTTGGGGTTCCGGTATTTTATTTTTACTTTTATTTTTTGTTTTATTTTTTCTGAGGTTTTATTTTTCTTTCACAGTATGAAGCCATACTTGGGACTTTCCTCTGGGAGTGGAATGCTTATGATCCATTAAATGAGTATCTCAACCCATGCTGGTTAACAGAAAAACCTGTTCCCACTCAAAAACTCTGATTGGGTTTGTCTGAATAGGATCTGATTTACATTCTTACAAAGCTCTGTAAGTGATTCTGATACACAGCTAGGACCGAGAATGTCTGACCTATGGCCTCCCACCCTCCTGAATTAGATACCCAGGCAAAACAAGTGAAACCATGGGAAGGGTGGGCAGGCACTAAGTGCTTTAAGTGGAAAAACTGAAGCACTGTGCAGGTACCAAGAAAAGCAGAGGGGACCCCAGTCTAAGTGTGGGCCTGGTGATGGGGAAGGTTGTCTCACTGGAGAAGGTGAGGCTGAATTGAAGTTTGAAAGATGGAGAAGAGTTATCTAGGCTTCTTTGCAAGGGCTGCGGTAAGAAAAGGGGACAGTCAACAGGGACAGGCAAGAAGGAAGCTGTAAGAACGTGGGTGTGGCTGGGTCTCAGGGAGCGAGTGGAGAGGTGGTGAAGAGGAATCTGAAGAGATGAGCTGGGCCAGATGTTCAAGTGCTTTGCATGCTAAGTGGTTCTGATTTTCACCTGCAGGTGGTACAACTCTTGAAATATTTTAAACAACATAGAAACATAGTCACTTTTTCATCAATCATGATTTGAGATGGTGAAAGCATGCAGGAGGACCAGGAGGATGTTTTTGTGGTGATCAGGCAAGGGATAATGAGGGCATGTATTGGTCAGGGGCAAGGATGGACGATGCTGGGAGGGTAGATGGAAAGGGCAGCAGGAGGTAGAATTAGGGAACTTTGTGCTCATTAAGATAAGTAAGGGAAGGGAGAGAGACATGTCCTGGGTCTCTGGTTTCTGGGAGGTTTAGTTATGGGTCAACTCTCACAAGTATGGCCTCAGCATCAACCAAGCATCTACACCCACCCTTTTCCCAAAGCACCTGACATACTCTTTTATGTCATGTGATCCTCACTTTCGGGAGGTTTCCTATCAGTGCTTATTATAATTTTTAGACTTATGTGCTGGCCTGCCCACTTGTGTCATCCTGCCTTCATTTGTGAGATATCAGCTTTAGGATACATTCTTTGGTTGGTGGGTTTGGGTTTGCTAAGACCATTGACATACAGAAGACTTGATAGTCTTAAGTCTAGAGGTCTAATTTACATTTAGAATGTGATGACAGCAGTATTGGGGGGAAGTTTGGAGAGACTGTGGTAGGCATAGAGAGACTGAAATCTGGTTGCATGTGGCAGTCCTCCTAATGTTTGACCCAAAGTGTGTATTAATAGCTATCCCTTCACTCTGAAAAATTCCCAGTTTGAGTGATAACTTATATGGTTACCTCAGTATAGTCCTTCCTAGTAAGTCAGTAAAATGTTTAAGTTGCTATTTGTTCTCTTGGTTCTCTTCTCTTCTAACCCAACAAAGTAGTTTTTTACACATTAACCAATGATCCAACCACAGGTTAGACCTTGAAAAGATGAGAGAAACAGTTCAGAGAGAAATTGATTCTCTTAATTTTTATTTTAAATCACTGACATTGTTTAGACTTGCCTGTACTTGGTGATAATAAAAAGCAGATCCAAAGGTTAGTTGATTTCATTATCTTTTTAAGTTCTGTACAGACAATGTGTCATGCTCATGCTTACAAGACAAAGCAAGGCCAAGGCCAGGAAAGGTACAAGACACTTTTAGATTTAGTCCGTTTGTGACCTAAATACACATCAAAAAGAAGAGTAAGCCAAAAGTGACAGCTCCCTTGGTCCCTGTTTTACGGACCGTAAAGGACAACACCAAAACAAAAAGGCAGATCACCATAGGGCAAAACATGGTATACCCTGCTGCCAGGAAGCCGGTTTTAGATAGCAACATAGTTTTATGCTGTGAAAGAGCAAGGCAGGAAGCCTCATATCTCATCAGAACTCAAAGGCCAAGAAAAACCATCTCATGACAACCTCCCAGGGGCACAGGGAGGTGAGGAGTTGACAGCCTCATTATAGGTCCTTATGCCAAGCCTCTCATCTCCCCGTGTTCCACAGGAGGACAAGGCCCCCGGCAAAGAGTGTGGCAACCACCTCTGGGAAGACACAAAGTCCATGGGGTCCAACTTTTTGGTCTTCTCTGTGGAACAAAAGCCTAAAGCTGCTGGGGAAAGGCAGAAACCCTGTTATCCTGAGGGCACTGGTGAAGACCCATTGCAGCTTGGGGAAGGAAAAAGAAATACCCTAACCTGGGAAAGGATCAGGAATTGTCCTGGTTTTAGACCACTAGAGGTCTCCCACTGGAGGGTGGCGGTAGAATGTCTTAGAAGACCCCATCTTCAAGAAGACCCAGGAGACACTGCCAAATACGAGCAAGCTTGTCCAACTGGCAGTCAAAGGAACACATGCGGCTCAGGGTGTCTTTGAATGCAGCCCAACACAAATTCATAGACTTTCTTAAAACATCAAGTTTTTTTGCATTTTTTTTTAAGTTCATTAGCTGTCATTAGGTTAGTGTATTTTATGTGTGGCCCAAGGCAATCCTTCTTCCAATGTGGCCCAGGAAGTCAAAAGACTGGACACCCCCGTAAGCTGAATTAGGACCAAAAATACACTTCCTCTCCAAGCAGGCCAGCAAGCACTGAGTAACAAGTGATGGCAGTGCAGGGAGAACGTCTCTGTGAGGCAGTACGAAGGGAAGTTCAACAGCTGAGAGTGAGGGAAACATTGAAAGAAACTCTCAGGCAAACCCACCCTCACTTAAAACGTGAGGTACCCCTGGGAGAGTTTGAAAAGCAATGAGCGTAGCCATAGCAATAAAGCCCAATGTGAGCTCAGCTCTTCAGCAGGTTGGCTCAGCCTCCACAAGCCTAGCAAAACTTAAGGAATGCCTGTCATCAGGTATAAGTGCAATTTACCTCAGTTTCTTCTCTCTTACACATGATGTCTGGACTTCAAAAAACATTACAAGGCTCTCAAAGAAGCAAGTAAAGAAATGCCACTCTCAAGAGACAACACAATCAACAAAATCAAACTCCAATATGACACAGATGCTGGAAATGTTTAACTGGGAATTTAAAATAACCATGCCAAAACCTCTAGCAGAAGGTGAACAGCATGCAGGATCAGATAAGTAATTTCATTATGCATATGTAAATAATTAACACAAGAATTAATCAAATGGAAATGTTACAAATGAAAAATCCAATAACAGATAAAGAATGGTTTCAATGTGTTCATCATCCCTATCCAGTTGAGCAACGAATCAGTAAATTTGAAGATTAATAGAAACTATCAAACTAAAACAAAAAGAGCAAAAAAAGTGAAAAGAAAAAAGAGGATAAGGCATTCAAGAAATGATAGACAATATTAAATGGTCTAAAAATAAGTTATTAGAATCACTGAGTGAGAAGAGGGAGAAGAGGGTAGGAGAAATATTTAAAGAGATAATAACCAATAATTTCTCAAAATTAATGATAGACACCAAAACAAGATCTAAGAATCTTAGAGAACACCAGGAAAAATACACACACATTCCACGCCTAGATATATAATATTTAAACTGCTGAAAACCGAAAACAAAAGACAAAATTTTGAGGTTCCCATAGGAAAAAGATACATCACTAAGAAAGAAATAAAGGTAAGAATTTCAGAATGTTCCTCCTTAATGTAATCCTGAAGACAGTAGCGTGACCCTCTTAAAATAACAAAAGAAAAACAGTTAAATATCAGATGTCGTTAGTTTTAGTAAAAATGGATTTATTGTTTATTACTGGGTTGTTTACATTTCTGGAAATGCAAGGGAACCAGATTTGATGCAGAAATTCAGCTAGAAGAAATGTCTGACCTTTTCATGGGACTGATAACACGGAAATCCCATTGCTGCTGCTACTGCTTTTTACTCCTTCTCCTGAGAACCAGATACTAAATCCCTGCACCAAAGCTACCACAGAAAAATTAAATGCCTCACGAAAAGTTTGCAGAAAAAGTAATCTCTCCACCTGTGACCGCAACCACTCCATGTGGTACCTTTCTTCAAGACTCAGGTGCATGCATCCCCTTGATGCAGCCTAGAGCACATGTAAAATCCTAGCTGCAGAGACTCAGAGATATAGCGTGCAGTTTTCTAGAATCTATTGAACAGGAAGATGCATTAGAAAATGAATGAAGTGGGTGTTGTGAGGGCCAATCAGCAAATTTTATCACATCTGTTGTACTGATCATCATATAGATAACTTGCCATAGAATCAAGATAGGAAATAAGATGTCTGGTTTCTATTCTAATAGGCTTTCCTTCCTGTCTAAAAGGATATGAGGTGAGTCCCTTCATACGGAGTATTGATTCAAATGCTTCCAGTAGTCACTCTGTGAACTCATGTCCTCTTTTGTAAACAAATTTGGCACTTTAATTTTAAAAGGCAAATATATAACATAATACTTCCTTTTCTATTTTATTTTGGAAAATGATTTTAAAGTATTACCTTAAATGTAACATCACAAAAGTGTCTACATTAGACTGCTGTTAAAATATGTGCACATCAAAAAGCAGAAAGATGGCCGAATAGGAACAGCTCCAGATTGCAGTTCCCTGTGAAAACATAGAGGGTGAGTAATCACCACATTTCCAAACAAATTTTTGCTGCCCACAAACCAGGAGATTCCCAGGTGGAAAAGCACCATGACTCTCCAGCACCAGCACAGTGGGTCTCTGCATAAAAACTCATAGAAATCCAGGGGCCATTTCAAAAGGCAACTGGAATGCTTGGGAGACAGAGTGGCCTGTTCAACTGAAAAGAAGGGGGCTAAAACAGGGAGCCAGGTGATTTGGCTCGGCTGGTTCCACCCACATAAAGACCAGCAATCTGAAATGCTCTGGATTGAGAGTTTCACAGCAAGCACAGCTGGACCTGGGATGGTCCAGCTCTGTGTGGGGAAGGGTATCTGCCATTACTGAGGCAGTCCACCATTACTGAGGCAGCCCACCATTACTGAGGCAGTCCACCATTACTGAGGCAGTCTACCATTACAGAGACAGTCCACCATTACTGAGGCAGACTGCTATCACTGAGGCAGTTCTAATTATACCCCTATAAACAAAACTGGTCATTAGAGAAACGCAAATCAAAACTACATTGAGATATCACCTCACACCAGAATGGCAATTATAAAAAGCTGGAGACAACAGGTGCTGGAGAGGATGTGGAGAAATAGGAACACTTTTACACTGTTGGTGGGAGTGTAAATTAGTTGAACCATTGTGGAAGACAGTGTGGTGATTCCTCAAGGACCTAGAAATAGAAATTCCATTTGACCCAGCAATCTTGTTACTGGGTATATATCCAGAGGATTATAAATCATTCTGTTATAAGGACTCATGCACATGTATGTTCATTGCAGCACTGTTTACAATAGCAAAGACTTGGAACCAACCCAAATGCCCATCAATGATAGACTAGACAGGGAAAATGTGGCACATATACACCATGGAATACTATGCAGCTATAAAAAATGAAGAGTTGGTGTCCTTTGTAGGGACATGGATGAACCTGGAAACCATCATTCTCAGCAAACTGACACAGGAACAGAAAATCAAGCCCCACATATTCTCACTCATAGGGGGGTGTTAAACAATGAGAACACATGGATACAGGTAAGTAAGCATCACACACTGAGGTCTGTGGCGGGGGACTACAGGAGGGATGGTGTGGGGTAGGGAGTTGGGGAGGGATAAAATGGGGAGAAATACCAGATATAGGTGATTGGGTTTAATTTGTTCTTTTCTAATTTTTTAACTTGTAAAGTTGTTATTAATTTTTAAAATGTTTTAATGTAAGCACTTATAACAATAAATTTCCCGCTTAGCACTGCCTTTGCTATATCCCATAAGTTTTGCTACATTTTATTATTTTATTTGTCTCTGTCTCCAAGTATTTTCTAACTTTCTTGGTAATTTCTTTTTTGATGCTTTGTTTGTTTAAGAGTGTGCTTCTTAAGTTCCACAAATTTGTGAATTTTTCAGGTTTTCTTCTGTTATGGATTTCTAACTTTATCTCATTAAAGTAAGAGACGATATCTGCCACCAGCGCTTTTTCAGGAACAGTTTCTGTTGATTCATTATTTTCTTCTTTGATTGGGACATACATTCCTACTTATTTTTATCCTTGTGAATTTTTTTGGTGAAAATTAGATATTTGAATCTAATAATATGGTAGCTCTGGAAATCAGATTCTTCCTTTCTCCCATAATTTGCAAGTGTTGTTATTGTTTGTGTTGTTGTTGTTGTTTGTTTGTTTTTGATTTTTTGATTGTTGTAAGCTGATCCTGTGCCAAGGATAATCCTGAGGTGTAAACTTAGCTCTTCTCAGGCCTTTTTTGAGCCTATGTCTTCCCCTGGACATGCATAGTCACTTTCTAATTTTCCCCATATTTAAAAGTGTTTTTAAATGTCCTAGTCTTTAATCCTTGTCTCTGAAAAGAAAAAAAGTAGAAAAATTAAGGAGGAGTGAGATAAAAAGGATGTCAACCCTTTAGATTCCCTGAAAATTACTTCAGTCAGAGAAACGCATCAATGGAGGGAAGCAGAACAACATGGCCACAACATCATTGTACTTCTGTGATCAGACATAGCAATCATTGATCAAAGCACAGATCCCTTATATTTGGATGACAGGACTCTTTTTGCCCACCTTGGTTCCCTCAAGATGTATGTAAGCTGCTCCAGGAAAAAAATGCATAGCTGCCTACCCTGGGGGTGAGGGTGGAGTATTTGTAGCTGTTACTGTGATAAAGGATAAAATGGACTGAAACTAGCTGGAGTTTATGTTCCAAGCCTTCTCCCCCAAATTACAAGCCTTCAAGAAACTCAAGAGTTCCAGAATAGTTACATCAGACAGATTCTGCCAGTGCAGTTGTTGTCTAAGTTGGGAGAGAGATTCCTAGAGCTTCCTATCCTTCCATTATCCCAGAATCTTCTGGTCTCTTTATTTTAGAAGAGAATTTTGACAAGAAAAATTGTATATTTCTTGAGCGAGTTAAAGACTTGGAGATCATATTGAAGACTCAATTTTCTCAGGGTGCTATTTGAAGAAAAAGCTCAGGAAAGCAAGCCAAGGGGTTTCCTAATCCATGTAATTTAATTCTAAGTTACATGTAACTTTGAAGGTAACATGACAGAGACCAGCAGTATATTTTTCTAATGTGCATAAGTGGTTCGAAGAGCAGCCAACCAGGGTAAAGTAGAATTGTTACAGGCAAAGCAGAGGGATGGAAAGGAAAGGGGGCACAGACAAGTGGAAGACTTATCCCTAGAAGTAGAAGGAGAAACTCATTCTCCATAAATTATAGGAAAAAGGAAAATACCTTGATCTATTTTAGATCAAAAGTATACCCAACCCACAGACATTTATATGTGGGTGTATGCACATATATGAGGAAAATTCATGGAACACATTGAACTATTGACAGTTTCTATCTGAGAATAGAACCAAAGGTGAAGTTCAAGATTCAATAAGGGAGAATAGTTGAAATGTCATTCAGATGCAAAAAAATTCAAATAACTGTAGCTTATGTGACATAAAAATTATTATTTCTCTTACATAAAATTACAGATAGACCATTTGGATCTGTTGTGGTAAACTCAGTGGTAAAAGAGCTCACAGTCCTTTAATCTTGTTGCTCCAGCATGCAAAATCTCCATTCTCAATTTTACCTTATGGTCCAGAATGGCTGCTTCAATTCCAGTCACCACCACACATACGTGCTAGACAACAGAAAGAAGAAATAGGGAAGTAAGGACATCTCCCCTCCCATTCTGATAAATTCCTAGGGGTGGGACACACCACTTCCACTTAAATCCCCTGGCCAGAGTTAAGTCACCAGCTATAAGGAAAGCTGGGGAGAACAGTCTCTATTCTGAGTGACTACTTGATCAACATAAATTTGGGGACTCAATTATGGAAAAAGAAGAGGGAAAAGATATTCTCTCCCAGTGGGGTAACATATTTTACTATGTTCTTACTTATTTTGTGAAATCTTTACAAATGCATATTCACATATTTTTATAATAAAAAATAACATAAAAATTTGGGTGAAGGAAATGAGAATTGAATCAAACCTCTCCTTTATTTTCTCATTAATAAGGTAAGGTTGATAATGAAAGAGTATGTGTGAGTTGAGGAGTTTGGTGAGAAGGAGACAGGTATGGAGCAGCTTTATGGGGATTGTGCAGGAGAAGGTTTGATGCACTTGCAGTACACTAGTCCTCCATGAGATGCATCAAAGCTGCCTCTGCTAAAACTGAAAATGGGTGTTCTTTTCTCAATTTTACAGAAAAACATCCCAGTAATGGCATTGCTGGGTCAAATGGAATTTCTATTTCCAGTTCTTATTTATAACTTTTGCAACTCCAAGTTTCTCCAGTGAGTGAAGCCATGGGTACCAGCTACAACTTGCCCATTGGCAAGCATGGGAAGAAAGAAAAACAGAAAGAGTGAAACAAAGACTCCTCCAAAACGACTAATTGTTCTTAGTTGATATCTTTCCTGTTTTATGGAACATCTGATTGTGGATGCTAAATTAGATCACATTTGTTATAACACATTGTCACAATTTGCAAGTAAAATTGTTTCCAGGTTGTTTGATAGAATTAATTATTTCATTGAGGAATTTGACATAAAAAAAAGAATTAAATATTTCAACGTTTCCTAATATCAGGCAAAGAGCATGGCATTTGCAGGAGATTGTCATGGTGCTGGAGATTGTCAACTAAGCAGAACACAAATACTCCCACAAGAGGATTGAGCTGATCATCTGAGGCTAGAAAGCACAAACATGTGGACAATGCAGTGAAGACTTAGGTGGTTATGAAATGTTCATAAAATTGTGGTGAAAACCGACAGTGAGTTTCAGCCTGGAATGAGAAACCAGGAGGGGATCCACAGTCTGGGAAATAGGGGTAGTATAGGAAATGCTGGGTCCCATGAGCACGCATTCAGAAGCACCGTGGCACTGGGTACAATGTAGAAAATGTGGGCAGGGTGAGGGGGAACTATATGGTATTTGACGAGAAGACAAAGAAGTGCCCAATCCATCTTGACCTTGTCCTTTGCAGGAGGTTTCCCAGGGAACTCTAGGAATCAGGAAACAACGGAAAATGGAAAAAATAAGTAGCATTTTACTGTTAACCGACCTTCTGACTGGAACCTTGCTTCCAAGAACTCTGGTGGGTGGACTGAAGCACAGGGCTCAAACCAAAGCTTTAAGAGAATCTCCTCACCTCCACCCACAAACACGCTTCTACTGGTCTCTAGGTAAAAAGCCCTGAGAACATACAAATGTAAAATGCAAAAGCAGCAGGAGCGTCTGGCTCTATACAGGCCCAAAAAAGAGAACAAAAGAGGACAGTCGTAGGATGCCACCTGAGTGTCCTTGTGAGACCCTTGCCGTAGGACTATGATTGCCCTAGCACCATGAGACCAGTGTCTTAGAATGGGACCTATCTAATTAGTATTCTGTCTCTTGGGGAGAAGAGTTTGAGAGCATGCCTTCCCCTAAAGGACCATTTGTCCTCTTGAATTCTGTCAACCAGTGAGCTTGTTAGCCAAGCCTATGTTTACCTCCCTCATGGGTCCAGGGAAGACCTGGTCCTGCCTCCTAACTGCTGGTTCCTCATCCAGCCCAGCACTCTCCAGGAGCCAGCCAAGGCCAGTGAGGCCAACCACAGGAGTCATTATTTAGGATCATTCCAAGCCATTTCCTCCATGCCACTCCCCTTTGAAGTTATGCCCAGCTACATTTAACTGAATCACCACAAAGACCCTTCTCGTTATTCAGTTCTCCCAGAGTAGTTAAATATTCACAGAGCCATTAAAATCCCAATAACAAAATCCCTCCCCCTGTTGCCACAGGAAAGTAGAGTCTGTTAATTTAAATTCTTAAAAACAGAGAGATTAGTATCCAGAATATCTTAAAGTAAAATAAAGTTATAAAATGATAATTATTATTAGTCTATATTACTCATTTTGTCATCATCTCATTCAAGTCTCTTTTTGATGTCTCTCCTGGAAGTATCTGCCTAAGCTGTCTTTCATAAGAACAGCTGCCTTCATTCCAAAGTTAGATTAAGCTAGTCCCAAGTATAATCTGTTCAGTACCTTTCCCAAATTCCAAAGTGACACCAGCCTCGTAGGCTTGAAATTTAAGAAAGACAGGAGATTTCCAGATACCACAGCAGTTTATAATGTGAGCATGGTTCCCCTCACCTCCTACTCTTGCCCCCCAGTTTTTGTGCCCATAACTACCTTTTTACTGCCTAGTTACCACAAGGTAGCTGTCATCAACTGTAAATCAGTGTAGGCTTAGAATTAGTGAGAAAGAAGAGTGAAAAGAAAACAGTTTTCTATGCTGGCTGTATCAGAATGTCAGATGCCCAGAATCCACGACTGTGGAGGTCAATGCAATGGAGCTCTCTCCCTTCCTAAGGCAGATTGTTCCTGGAGCTGGCATCTGGAACCTTTCTAAGTTTCTGTAGAATTTAGCTCTGTGCTCTGCTGGTGCTCCTGGAACTCATTTCTCCCTTTAGTGCACACTGAATGTATTGAAAGTGTATGTATTTCACTCTGCCTCTAAGCCCCGTGCTACCATTGCAGATTGCTGGACTGATCATGACCTGTGTCTTGATTGGAGCTTCCATGCCTCTTATAAGTAGGGCTGTCCACAATTACAAAATGCATCTCTCCAAGTAACTGTCCCTCTCTTGGTCCCTTCCCTTGATTTCTTTAATTGTTACAAGATACCTAACAATCTCAGCCTGAGCCAGTGGCTGCCCTGGAATTTTTTGCAGCTCTGAACTGTGCCAGCCCTTCCTTGATTCACATCCCTTTCAGCTTATTATAAAGTTTCCCAATTCTGTGCCTTCAGGACACAGGGAGGATCTACCCTGTGGTCAGCTGTACTCTTCACTAAACCTTGCCATCTTCCTGCTTTTTCATTTTCCATTTCTTAAGCAACTTTTTGAACAGCAAGAAGAAATCTTCATTACTGCCACCTCTTATGCTACAGCAAACAAAGGTTGTGACTTATTGAGGGATTGTGTTAAGGAAAAAAAAATCTTCCCTAGTCCACAAGGGGCGTGGTTTCAAAGGCAGGAGCTTTCTA
Source organism: Leontopithecus rosalia (assembly GCA_028533165.1). NCBI lineage: Eukaryota > Metazoa > Chordata > Mammalia > Primates > Cebidae > Leontopithecus > Leontopithecus rosalia. The sequence continues at coordinate 41,379,627 of CM052661.1, read as the reverse complement.
GCACCAGGCCTCCATCCACGCCCCCATCCAGGAAGATAGAGTTCTTTGTCTGACTTTCCCACACATGGGCTAGGTAGAGGAATCCAGGTGGACCTCTTTTTCCAAAAAGCCCATGGAAAGCTCTGGGAAGAGGGGGCTTTGTTGCAGACCAAGGAAGCAATCCTGTATTAGAGTCAAAGATCAATCACTCCAGAGGAAGTTTGAAAGAACTCCTTTGACTGGATGATAACATGAATAGGGAGGGAATAACTCCAGGGTTAAAACTCCAATGCTCTGTACCTATATAAATTCCTTCCTTGGATCCCCTCCCATGGCAGCATGGGAGCTCTCTCTCTCTCTTCTTTTCTCTCTCTGCCTAATAAATCTCTCTCTGCAAAACTCTTTGGGTCCATGATATTTATTCCAATGGTAAGCTCACCAACCTCTGGGGCTCCTTTAACCCATTCCTGGGGTAAGAGAGGCCAAGGACCTGGGCACAGCAGAGTAGGGAACTGGGAACATCTTCGCTATGCCCTCAGTCCCTCCCCCACTTACATTATGACAGTCATTCTTAATCTTCACCTATGTTTTAATTACATAGTATTTGCTAAAAAAACAAAACAAAACAAAGAAACAGTGATGCTCTAGCCATGCTCCAGATAAATTGAATCAGAACTTCTGGAGAATGCAATCCAGTCAAGGGTAGTTTTTTTAAGTCCTTCACACAACTCCATATTAAAGAAGTCAGTGAAATCTGGTATGAAAAATGTATCTTTTGGTCAAACAGGCCCTGTCTACCTCCCTCCCTTTTTTTTTTCTTTTGAGATGGAGTTTCACTCTTATTGCCCAGTCTGGAGTGCAATGGCATGATCTTGGCTCACCACAACCTCTGCCTCCTGGGTTCAAGTGATTCTCCTGCCCCAGCCTCCTGAGCAGTTGGAATTACAGGCATGCACCACCATGCCCGGCTAATTTTGTATTTTTAGTAGAGACAGGGTGTCTCCATGTTGGTCAGGCTGGTCTCAAACTTTCAACCTCAGGTGATCCACCCATCTCAGCTTCCCAAAGTGCTGGGATTACAGGCATGAGCCACCACACCCAGCCTCTGTCTACCTCACTTCTAAGAGTAGCAGCCTTTCACCTAGTGACTCTCTCCTGTAATGGTCTCTCTGGATTGTCCAGCAATTCACCTATTAGAACTCCTGTTTATTCAAAGAGTAACCTCCTCTTTGGAAAAATCCAGTTTCCAGCTCAAAGATAAAATCTAATTAATAGGCACCAATAGGATGTGAGTGAATGTCTATAGGAGGCTTCTTGAAAATGTGTCCTTGCCCTAATAAAAGAGACATTGGGATGTCAGCCCCTTCACTGTCTCTGAACACAGCCATCGAAGGCACCCTGGTGGGAGTTTGGCAGCTGTCTTGGCTGCCAGGAACCTGCTGTAGGTTAAGCAAACACATTGGTAGGATGAAAAGAACTGAGTCCATGAGGAGACCGTGGATTTAATGAACTAGGCGGTTCTGGAGCTATCCTGCCTCTAGAGTGCTCAGGGAAACCTAGAAGCACTTTAGAAATCAGGAACAAGGAAATAGGAGAAAGCAAAGCTTCCCTCAGGGGATGCTCTTGCCAGTGTATGTTAGGAACTAGCAGTGATGAGCTTTGTCAAGCTTTTTGCTCTCTAAGCCTCCAGTGTCACCAAGATGTGTAACAAATTAGATTTTCAATCACATCCCCAGTCTAAGCTATTTTAGATTATATCTTTATCTTTTTCTCACTCCCAACTTCAGAACCTATTGAAGGCAGTATGTGCAGCAAGTGTCCAAGGTATAAAAGTCATCTTGTCCAGCCAGAAGATTCAAAACTCTGAATAAGGCTACTGGCCATTCTCTTTAAATCAAAACTACCTTTATCAGACCAGAAAAATAAAATCGAACACTACATTTTCATCAAATTAGAAATTAGTCCATTTCATTTGCTTTCCAGAATTCTTACTGTATTTAATAAACCTTTTACTCTGTGAGCCTTGAGTAGGACCCAGGAGCATACCAAATTAGATTTTCAATCATCCCCATTTATTACCAGGGAAACAGGTTCAAAAATCAAAATATTCAATAGGGTAATTTTACAATGCTGCATTATTTTAGTTAAAATAATTGCCACTGGTTTTAAACTAAAAATGAAGATTTTCACTTTATGCATACATTTATTTGTAAATCTGTAAGGCTTGCTTTCTGGTACCATGAAAATATATTAGGCATGTTCACATATATATAATATCAGCTTTGGAGACATTTTAAACTGTAAAGACGTTGCTGAGAACTTCGTGATTATGCTTCTATTAGAACTAGCAGTTTCCTCACAGCAAAGCATGACAGCTGCACAGACCAGAAAAGGGAGAAAATGCCTGATTATTACTTTTAAGTCATTCTTCCTGGTAAAGCATGACTTTAGAGACATTGCCTTTTAATTTTTCCTAGAGACTGACAATTTTGGCCTGCCACTCTGAAACACAAACATAAGCCAGAAATGAAGAATTTCTTTATCACGCAGTGATTCAGGTCACAGTTGTCAAATATGCCATTACTATAAAAGGAAAATTATTAACATATATTGTGAATTTATTTATTACAAGCCAATGAACCCAGATTAAGATAAATTTATTTATAAATACTTAAAGAAGAAAATGTCTCACATGATTAGCGAAAATATTGGTATAATATTTTAAGGGGAAAACATTTGGAAAAACTGTGTTTTACGTTTGGTTCCCCTCCGTTTTGACAATTGCTATCTTGCTTTTGCTACTATTCTGGAGCTCAAGGGTTCATATGTTTGTGAAGATGCTTTTATTCTATCTGGAGAGAGTTAAATGATTAATGTTTTGTTTCTTCTCACATAAAATAATGATGGCTTTGCTTGCCTTCATTTCACTGTGACAATAAAATCATTTAAATATTTCACAGAGAGGATGGGTGCTCTCTTTGAATGCACAGTGGGTGCTCAGTACATCTTAGTCTTTTTTAGGTGTGCATCCTTTCAGGACTGAATCTAAAAGAATTTAGATGCTAAACAGAACCAAAGACAAAAACCACACGATTATCTCAATAGATGCAGAGAAGGCCTTCAACAAAATTCAACAGCTCTATATGCTAAAAACTCTCAATAAACTAGGTATCAAAGGAACATATCTCAAAACAATAAAGGCTATTTATGACAAATCTACAGCCAATATAATACTGAATCTGCAAAAACTGGAAGCAATCCCCTTGAAATCTGGCACTAGACAAGAATGCCCTCTCTCACCACTCCTTTTTTTTTTAAATTTTTATCACATTTTATGTTTTGGGGTACAGGTGCAGAACATGCAAGATAGTTGCATAGGTACACACGTGGCAGTGTGTTTTGCTGCCTTCTGCCCCTTCACCCATATGGCATTTCTCCCCATGCCATCCCTCCCCCGCTCCACCCTGCTGTCCCTCCCTTATTTCCCCCAATAGACCTCAGTGTGTGGTACTCCCTTCCCTGTGTCCATGTGTTCCCATTGTTCACCACCCACCAATGAGTGAGTATATAAGCTGTTTCCTTTTCTGTTCTTGAGTCAGTTTGCTGAGAATGATGTTCTCCAGATTCATCCATGTCCCTACAAAGGACACGAACTCATCATTTTTGATTGCTGCATAATATTCCATGGTGTATATGTGCCACATTTTCCTAGTCCAGTCTATCATCGATGGGCATTTGGGTTGATTCCAGGTCTTTGCTATTGTAAACAGTGCTGCAATGAACATTCGTGTGCATGTG
>CM052661.1:41348605-41375350 GCA_028533165.1 Leontopithecus rosalia | reverse complement strand
GGAGGCAGTCTAGTCACTATTTGGCTGCTGAGGCTCCACCCTGCTGGCGTGAGGTCCACTCTTTTGCTGTGGGCTCGGTCCTGTTGTTTTGGGCTCCACCCTGCTGATGTGGGCTCTGCCCTGTTGGCGGAGTCTCTCTGTTATTGCGGGTTGCCTCGGCAAGGGCTGACTGCGTCAGCAATGGGCAGGCACCTCAGTATGGGCTGAAGCTCTCGACAATGGTGGACGCCCCTCCCCCACCGAGCTGCACCGTCATGTCTTCAGCTCTTCCTGCAGTGGAACTCTCAACCCCCGGCACTCTGAATCGCCTTATTGCTTGTCCCTGTGAGGGTGGGACCTGTCAAGCCTGATCACTTGGCTTCCTGCCTCCGTGCCTTTTTGCTTTTTTTTTTTTTTTAAGTTGTAGGGTTGACTCTCTCCCAGGTGTCTCAGCCGCCGGCAGAAAGGGCCCCGGGATCTGTGTGATTTCCCGTGCAGCCACCCACTGCGCTGGTTCACAGTTCACCTCCCAGAAATCTCCTGGTCTGGTTCACCGTCCAAAACCCGTTCAATCAGATGAACATGGCCATCTGCCCTCCCAAGTCTCAAATTGCCTGTTTAACAGGGCACCCAGACCCGTATGTTTCGTGGCCTTGCCACTGCGGCGCTGGCTGCCTGGCCGCGCCAGCAGAGAGCCCTGCGCTTGAGTCCTGCATGCCTCTTACACCTGGGCTTTTCCCCGCTCTGTGGGCTATAAAGATCTGTCTGAAAATGCGGTGTTTGCTTACCCTCTGTGTCTTGACTGAGAGCTGCAATGGTGAGTTGCTTCTCTAGTGCCATCTTCCTCCCCCCTCTACCTCTCACCACTCCAATATAGTATTGGAAGTTCTAGCCAGAGCAATTAGGCAAGAAAAAAAATAAATGGCATTCAATTAGGAAAAGAGGAAGTCAAATTTTCTCTATTTGCAGATGACATGATTGTGTATTTAGGAGACCCTATCATCTCAGCCCAAAATCTCCTTAAACTGGTAAGCAACTCCAGCAAAGTCTCAGGATACAAAATCAGTGTGCAGAAAGAACAAGCATTTCTATACACCAATAACAGACTTAAAGAGAGCCACATCAAGAATGAACTGCCATTCACAATTGCTACAAAGAGAATAAAATACCTAGAAATACAACTAGCAAAGGATGTAAAGGACCTCTTTAAGGAGAACTACAAACCACTTCTCAATGAAATATGAGAGGACACAAACAGACGGAGAAACATTCCATGCTCATGGTTAGGAAGAATCAATATCACAAAAATGACCATACTGCCCAAAGTAATTTATTGATTCAACACTAACCCCATCAAGCTGCCAATTACCTTCTTCATGGAACTGGAAAAAAACCACCTTAAACTTTATATGGAACCAGAGAGAGCCCACATAGCCAAGACAATCCTAAACAAAAGGAACAAAGCTGGAGGCATCACACTACCTGATTTCAAACTATACTACAAGGCTACAGTAATCAAAACAGCATGGTGCTGGTACCAAAACAGAGATATAGAACAATGGAATGGAACAGATGCCTCAGAGGCAATGCCACCTACAATCATCTGATCTTTGACAAACATGACAAAAACAAGCAATGAGGAAAGGATTTCCTATTTAATAAATGGTGTTGGGAAAATGGCTGGCCATGTGCAGAAAGCAGAAACTGGACCCCTTCCTGACACCTTACACTAAAATTAACTCCGGATGGAGTAAAGACTTAAGCATAAGACCTAACACCATAAAAATCCTAGAAGAAAACCTAGGCAAAACCTTTCAGGATATAGGCATAGGCAAAGATGTCATGACTAAAACACCAAAAGCATTGGCAACAAAAGCCAAAATAGACAAATCCAACCTTATTAAACTCCACAGCTTCTGCACAGCAAAAGAAACAATCATTAGAGTAAGCCATCAACCAACAGAATGGGAAACAATTTTTGCAATCTACCCATCTGACAAAGGGCTAATATCCAGAATCTACAAAGAACTAGAACAGATTTTTTTTTCTTTTTTTGAGACAGAGTTTTCGCTCTTGTTACTCAGACTGGAGTGCAATGGCTCGATCTCAGCTCACCGCAACCTCCACCTTCTGGGTTCAGGCAATTCTCCTGCCTCAACCTCCTGAATAGCTGGGATTACAGGTGCGCACCACCAAGCCCAGCTAATTTTTGCATTTTTAGTAGAGATGAGGTTTCACCTTGTTGACCAGGATGGTCTCAATCTCTTGACCTCGTGATCCACCTGCCTCAGCCTCCCAAAGTGCTAGGATTACAGGCGAGAGCCACTGCGCCCGGCCTAGAACAGGTTTACAATAAACAAACAAACAAACCCATCCAAAAGTGGGCGAAGGATATGAACAGACACTTTTGAAAAGAAGACACATATAAGACCAATAAACATATGAAAAAACGCTCATCATCACTGATTATTAGAGAAACACAAGTCAAAACCACATTGAGATACCACCTCATGCCTGTTAGAATGTCAATCATTAAAAAATCTGTAGACAACAGATGCTGGAGAGGATGTGGAGAAATAGGAACACTTTTACACTGTTGGTGGGACTGCAAAGTAGTTCAACCATTATGGGAGACAATGTGGCGATTCCTCAAGGACCTAGAAATAAAAATTCCATTTGACCCAGCAATCTCATTACTGAGTATATACCCAAAGGATTATAAATCATTCATTATAAAGACACATGCAAATGTATGTTCATAGCAGCACTGTTTACAATAGCAAAGACCTGGAATCAACCCAAATGCCCACCGATGATAGACTGAAGAAGAAAAATGTGGCACATATACACCACGGAATACAATGCAGCTATAAAAAATGATTAAGTTTGTTTCCTTTGTAGGGACATGGATGAATCTGGAAACCATCATTCTCAGCAAACTGACACAAGAACAGAAAATCAAACACTGCATGTTCTCACTCATAGGCCGGTGTTGAACAATGAGAACACATGGACACAAGGAGGGGAGCATCACACACTGGGGTCTGTTTGGGGTTGCCAAGGGAGGGACAGTGCAGAGGTAGAGAGGTCGGGGAGGGATAACATGGGGAGAAATGCCAGATGTAGGTGACGGGGGAATGGAGGCAGCAAACCACATTGCCATATGTGTATCTATGCAACAATCCTGCATGATTTGCACATGTACCCCAGAATCTAAAGTAAAATTGAAAAAAAAGAGGATTTAGATTCTGATGAACATAAAGATGGTCAATAAAGGTTTTATAACAAGTTTCTAAAATATTCATGAGTATCATTCACATCAGTACTATGTATCCTAATCATGAGATGCATGCAGTACATGCCATTAAATGATATAATGACACTATTATTCAACATGTTTTTGTAATAGCACAAATTGCTTACAACAATACTCCAAGCTTTGGGGCCAGAATGAAAACTGCATGTTACTTGCTCCCACAGGGTTCTTTGACAAACTGCTGAAATTTTTCTTTTGTGCAATCCAAAAGAAAACTAAGGCAGTCTACTTTTTCAATGCTGTGAAATTGTTTTTAGTCAGTCTTTCATTTTCTTAACAAACTCAAAGCCACAGTAGCACAGAAGGTTCTTTTTCAACAAATCACTGTTATATTACTAGTGAAAATGAGAAACAAAGCATATGGGCACAATAAGGGATTGGTTAACAAATAATAAAATATGAGATGCTATGCAGCCATAGAATGAAGCTGAACAATGGAAAAATGAGTCCCATATATAGAGCTTTATATAAAAATAGAATAAATGGAGATAGTTTCAGTGTTTATCTCTGGTTGATAAATTTACGAGTTGTCTTTTTTGTTTATTTTCCTTCTCTAATTTTTGTATGATAGGCATATTTTGTACAAGAAAAACGGCATTTTAACATATCTCTATGATTTTTATTATTGTAAATTTTTATTTCTCAGAAAATGCAAAATGTTGTGAAAATCTTATCATGACATACAATTTAGGCAGAAAACAATGAAAATGTAACTTGTTGCAAGATGTACTTGTCAGCATGCTTGCTGAGGAGCTCGCCTTCTGTTATTATTCTGAATACCCACTGAAGCTTCCTTTTCTCTGGTATTAAGTCAGAACTCGGAAGGTGAGATGACTGGGCTAATGTAAGTGAGAGAAGCCAAAGACATGGAGCAAGCCACCCTAATCTGTAACCACATGATATTTGAGGCACATTTATTCTCATGTTATCCTGCAAGAATTCAATAAAGATGAAACTGCAAGAAAAATACTTTTTCTGTTTTCAGCTTCTTGAATAATTAAAAGAGGAATGGGGTGATCTTGTGGAAAATGTCTGAAATGGTTAATTAAAACTAGACTATGATTGCCATTCCCATATTGAATAAATTTAAGTAACACCAACATTAACAAATATATTGAAGGACTTGTCTCATACCCCTCATAGCTTCTGAAAAACATTTTTCACACAGTCCTGCAGTAATTTATACTGTGAGCCACTTTGTCCTTAACATCAAGCAGGTTCTTGGCACCCAGCAGGACTCCAGTATTTTAGGAAGACAGGCAGGAAGAGAGAGAAAGACCTCTAAAGTTTAGGAAATCTGTATGATACCCAGGGGACTGGTGGTTCCTGCAGTTGAGGGGCAGTGTGGTTGCACACCCAAGCTTTCAGAGCTTATTGGAAATTTTATAGGATGAGCCAGAGCTAGAAAGCCATATGCATGATCACAAAGAAAACCTTAGTGTTCCTATGAGATCCTTTATAAAATTGAATTAAATGGGAAACACATGTTCAAACACCACATTAGATTGTAAGAAGGCAAGACAACCCCCCCCCCGCCGGGAAGCTCTTCTTTACAGGGTCAAGCATCTATCACCATCTTTAAAAGTCTAGAGATGCAAATGCCCCAACACCTGCCTTCTGTGTATTTGGACCCCGAGGATGATGGACATAACTGAAGATGGATTTAAGTTACTAGGTTTGAGAAGATTTAAGTTTAAAATAATGAGGAATACAGTAAAACCCAAGATGGTTATTCCCAAAATACTTCACATTTCTTAGTATTTTCTTAAATTCCAGAAGAAAAAGTAGAAGGCTAGAAACTAAATAACCTATCATTTTGCTGTGACCTTTAGACAGAATGATCTTTTTTCTCCCTCACTGAGTCCCACACTCTCCCCTCCCTGCCTTGTGCTCACCATCTTGGTTCCTCTCCTTCACAAAACTTGCCAGATTTCAGCCAGGAACTTTCATGGGTGACTACATTAAAATCTTATTTTGATTTAGGTAATATCCTGAGGTTGGTCACTTTTCTCCTCTTACACTTCCACTCCACTCAAGGAAGCCCTGTCCAATATCCTACTCCCCGAAAACCTTCCTGTTGGTGTAGACAACCGAATGGACACCGTTAAATGTGCTCATCACAGAATTTGAGTAAAATTTACAATATTTGATCAGAAACTTTAAGTGATACAAAAATTTTTTTTAAGGATTATTATTTTATCTCAGCAAAATAAGTGGTGTTATTGTAATCTTTCACTAAGGCGTCTATATCCAGGTAAATGATCAGATTCCAAACCCAGTTGATTCCTGTCTCATTCTTGATTTCCAGTAAATTATAAAGTCCTAATTCAAGCTACAAATAATCAGAAATATCATCAAGTACTCTGTGGTTGTGTCAGATTGTTGTAGATATTCCAATGAAACTTGCACCCAGAAACCTCAGATTTCTCACTGAAAGGCAATTTGTTTTTCAGGTTGCTAACTCCATGACTATCTCAGCCTCAAAGGGTCTACATTTCAAATTTGAAGATAGAAGCTTCTGTAGGTGGTTTTTAAATATACTAAGAGTGCAGAATTATTTGTTGCTAAAGCACGGAAAAAAAATCATCTTGCTTTGGGCAGTCAAAATGTGGAAAGCGTGCTTCTCACTTCAGTTCAGCTTTCTTAAGAAACTGTGGCATCTAAACCTCTCCAACAAGTATTATGACTGTTCAGCTATGAAATGCTATCTGAGCCCCTATATAAATCTCTGAGATGTGTCATTCAAATCACAGCAGTGTCTTTCTTGGCCTTATCAGGGTCTTGAAACAATATATCTCATCTTTCATTTCAAAAACACATTTAATCACATTTCCCCTGAGCAGCTGAGCACCTCATGGGAGAAAGGTCAGATCAGCTACTTGCTGCCCCCTCTCACAGCAGGATGAGCAATCATGCACTGAGTGGCTACAGCCTGCTCATAGTTGGTATTTTTATGATTCCCATCCACATTTAATCAAGAGCAGGAGGCATCGTGTTCTGTCAACTCTTATCTGTGGATAAGGTGGTGAGCTGGCTGGCATTCGTGGGACCTCACATTCATCTTCCAACACCCTCCCTGCCGTGCATATCACACACCCACTAATACAGGGGCAAAAACGAGTTGTTACACACTGCTCAATAGGAACACCTCAAAACACAGTAAATATTCAGGGAAGATGTTTGGGGACAGGAAAGCCTTTGATGCCTCTCAAACTCTCCCGCATAAACTCAGCTTCCAAATAGAGGTGCTGAGAGCTGAGTCACTCCCACGTCAATGCACCTAGCTACCCATTGTGGAGACAATGCTGGGAACTTTTTGGTTATTTTTTAAAAATAATTCTTCTTATAAAAATACTGTAGTTGAGAAAGTACAACTACAACTACAGACGTTGTCGTTGAAAAGAATAGATAAAATGCAAACTGTAGAGACAAAAACTAAGTAACAATTTTATAAAAACAACATACACACACATGCATATGTTTGTTTCTTTTAAAAATACTAAGAAAGGAATAACAAAATGTTAGTAATGGCTACCTCTGAAGATAATTTTTTAAAACTTTCTCCTTTATACATTTTTATATGTTCCAAAGTATCTGCAAGTAAACTTGTATGCCTTTGTCTAAGGTATAAGAAAAGAAGTAAGAGACAAATGCACCAAAATGAAAACAAATAAGCCATAATGGGAAACCCCAGGAGTGTGGGAGTCCCTGCTGTGAGGCTGGGTAAAGCTGCCTGGTCGTGCCTAATCACATTTGTGTTAGATGCTCATTATTATATTATATATAAAGTCTTCGAGAGATTGTTTATCTGTCATAACCATTGTCTTTTTTTTTTTTTTTTTTGAGATAGGACTTCACTCTATTATCCAGGTTGGAGTTGTTCAGAGGCACAATCACAGCTAACAGCAAACTCCCAAAGTGCTGAGATTACAGGCATGAGCCACTGCTCCCAGCACCCACCATTAGTAGCAGCACTTTAAGACATTTTGTTTCCTTTCCCCAGAATAAATCATGATGATACTCATTTCTAGATCATTAGAACTAAACTCTTCAGCATGCATATCAATTATACGTAAAACTCTGCAGTTGCAAACAGAAGCAATTGTGAATTCATGGGAGAGCAATAGGAGCTGAGGATGATTGGTGATACCTGCTTTAAATGTAGGCTTGGACACTGGTATTTTTAGGAATTTCCAAACAAGCCCCTGGCAATCATCTCTGTGCACATGGAAAGGGAATTTCTAATGTCAGTAGGAAACAGAAAGCAACACACACTACACAGCCTTCACCTGAAGGTAGTGCTGTGGTTTGACTATGTCCTTTCCAAAATTTAGGTGTTGCCAATGTGAGAGTATTGAGAAGCAAGGTTTTTAAGAGGGGATTAGGTGTGTCAATTGTAGGGACACGGATGAATCTGGAAACCGTAATTCTCAGCAAACTGACACAAGAACAGAAAATGAAACACTGCATGTTCTCACTCATAGGCGGGTGATAAACAATGAGAACACATGGACACAGGGAGGGGAGCATCACACACTGGAGTCTGTTGGGGGGGAAAGGGAGGGACAGCAGAGATGGGTGGGGAGGTCGGGGAGGGATAACATGGGGAGAAATGCCAGATGTAGGTGACGGAGGATACAGGCAGCAAACCACATTGCCGTGTGTGTACCTATGTGACAATCCTGCATGATCTGCACATAGTACAATTTAAAAAGAAAAAAGAAATTGGCCAGCAGCAAAGTCAAGATCTACCTCACTTGGCAGGAATTCAGTTGGAGGTACCCAGAGGGGATTCTTTAAAAACTCATAAAAGCCTCCTTATGTCCCAGAAAAGGAGTGAGTTGTGGGATCCACCACACTCAGAGAGCGCTCACACAGATGAGCTTAGAGCTGGGCCACCTGGACCTGTGCTGTGCCTCATCTCCCCTTCCCCAGGCCAAAGTGATGAATTATCTAGGGTGGGGGGAATCTGGGGTCTGAAGGAGGTTGAGAGATCAAGTAAGAGAGCAAGATTGGAACAGAGAACAGAAGTGCATTCATCTAGATTTCTGATGCTTTGACACCAGGGGTCTTGCTGACCCTAGAGACACGGCCCCTTCCAGCGTTAGCCAATTCCTAAAAATAGTAAATGAGGTGAGTACGGTGGCTCCTGCCTGCAACCACAGTGCTTTGGGAGGCCAAGGGATTTGAGACCAGCCTGGGCAACATGATGGAACCCCATTTCTACAAAAATTAGCTGGGCATGGTGGCACAAGCCTGTAGTCCCCAACTACCCAAGAGGCTGAAGTGAAAGGATCACTTCAGCCCAGGAGGTTGAGGCTGCAGTGAGCCATGATCTCTCCATTGCACTCCTGCCTGGGTTACAGAGCCAGATTATGTCTCAAAAAAATAAAAATAAAAAGATAAATGACTCACCTAGAAACATGAGAAAAAAAAGAGGGGATCAGGTATGAGGGCCCCTTCCCTTATGAAGGGGATTAATCTCATAACAAAAGAGGCTTTACACAGTGTTTAGCTCCCTTGCCCTTCACCGGCCATGTGTGAGGAAGCAGCAAGAAGGGCCTCACTATATCAAATGCTGGCTCCTTGATTTTGGACTTCCCAGTCTCAAGAGTGGTGAGGAATAAATTTCTGTTCCTTGTCAGTCTCAGGTATTATCATTCTGTGGATTCTATCTTAGTCCCTTTGTGATGCTATCATAGAATACCTGAGACTGGGTAATTGGAACCAATTACCAGTGATGCTTTGGGATGCTTTGTGATAACATCACAAAGGGACTAAGAAAAATCCACAGAAATATTCTATGGTCCTTTAATCAAGGTCTGGAACTATATCTCCAAAATTTAATCTATTTTTATCTTCCCAAAGATTTAATTATAATAATAACAGTTAAAAGTTACTATGTCCTGTGCACAATGGTAAACATCTTACTAACTACAAGAAGGGCCATATTGAAAGAAGTGATAAAAATAAAAGCAGAAAAAGAACAAGGGTTAATCTCCAAATACAACTCTCTTACTTTGGTAGAATAGGATCAAACCCATTAAAAGTTTACAAAATGTAGTTCTTTGTCAATTATGCAATTAATCAAATATCCTGGAAAACATGGTAACTCAGAAATGAGTAATGAATAAAGCTTGTCCACACTGTCAGGCAGGGGACTTTCTGACTCATGTTTGCCCCAGTTTTTATGTCCTAAATGTTGTAAAAGTAGGCACAATCGCCGGGCGCGGTGGCTCACGCCTGTAATCCCAGCACTTTGGGAGGCCGAGGTGGGTGGATCACGAGGTCAAGAGATCAATACCATCCTGGTCGAAATGGTGAAACCCCGTCTCTACTAAAGATACAAAATATTAGCTGGGCATGGTGGCGCGTGCCTGTAATCCCAGCTACTCGGGAGGCTGAGGCAGGAGAATTGCCTGAACCCAGGAGGCGGAGGTTTCGGTGAGCCGAGATCGCGCCATTGCACTCCAGCCTGGGTAACAAGAGTGAAACTCCGTCTCAAAAAAAAAAAAAAGTAGGCACAATCCGCCTTTTCTTTTTTATGAATGTATTATCAGAGGCAGTTCTGAAATTTCCCCCAATTACAAAGTTGTTTTCAAAGGCCATCACTCCAGTTGTGTGTTTCAGGTTAGGAAAAAAAAAATACTTTCAACCAACAACCTATAAGGCATAGCAGAATGTGACCCCAAAAGACTTGTGGGGTGGTGCTCACTTACCTTTGGAGTTGATCATGGGATTGATCAGTTCTACACACTTAAAACAACCTAATTTGACAGCATACAAAAATGGATCTATTTGCTGGTAGAAGGCTGATATTAAATTAAGCCCATTCAACTAACATACAATTAAGCAATATAATTAACTGATATAAATTAAGCCCATTCAACTGATATACAATTAAGTAATATAATTCAACTAATAATATAATTCAGCTGATATAAATTAAGCCCATTCAACTGAAAACCTGTCACCAAGAGAGATTGGGTATTTCCAGGAACAGATGGAATATACTTTTGTAGGGTAACACGTGCATCTTTTGAGCCTGGAGACTTCTTCTTATGTTGTAAAAGACCAGCATCCAGTGGTTTCCCTCACAGTATAAACAGACACAACAGCCCATCTCTATGGCCACAAGCACTGAAATGATAGCATGTGCGAAAAAGGAGTTCTGGTCACAAGATTTATTGTTTAAAGACAGTAATAAACAGAATAACGATGGTGGGGCTATGATTTTAGTTTTCAGTTTTTGTTTGGTTTTATCTCTGTGGCTTTAATTATTGAGAAAAATCTAGCCGAATTAATCTTTATAAATTAGGCAGATTTGTTTTCTCTTCTCATTACTTAATCATTATGGCAAGAGCAAAGTGGAGATCTTGCACTATAAGATTTTACGGAATAAATTTTATGGAACACTTAGTACTCACTTCCTTACAGAAGAAAACACACTCAACCAGCATGGTCAAAAATAGCAGCTATAGCCAATGATGGCATTATTTGACGCTCTCAAAGCCAGCAATAATTAAAAGGTGCTTTCCATTCTGGTCCAGAATACGAGGATATGATTGCTTCTTCTAAACATCTGGCTGTGTGCAGGTGTAGAGTTAATCTAAGCATGCCTCTCCTTCTGTTGAATGGACCAGAGATCACAGATCTTTGAGCTTTTATGGATGGAAGCCGGAACTGCTGTCTGCAATGACAGAGATACATCAAATGTGGCTTCAAGATCAATAAGAAAAGCTCTCAATTCTCCCAGAAGATTACACTCTACTAATCGGGGACTGGGCACTAAATTATAAGGTAACAAACTTTGGATCAGTTATTTTACCTGCCATTGAGTCATCAAAGTTAAATCTTCGACTTCTGAATAATAATTTCTGAAATGTGATTAGGCATAATTCTGTAATGACTAAATGCTATGTCCATCTGCTGACTGACTTTCAGGTTTTATATGAATAAAGGTTTAGTAAAGATCTTAAGAAAAAATGGAGTTTGAATGTTGGCTTCCTGGGTAACCATGGCAAGGCCACAGGCAGAAGACAGAGAAATTAGCACCAACACGAGCTCTAAGCTTCCATTTGGCAACATGGCCAGCCCTCACCCATGGTTCCTTCTTGGCAGGTGTTCCAATGGTGGGTAACTGAACATTCACACTGGCGCAACTGGAAATGTAGTTAACTTTGAGCTAGAGAACAACAGCAGAGGCAGGAAAGAAGGAAGGCCAGGGGAACCAGCCAGGAAAAAGAATGAAAAACAAGATGGAGAAGAATAAAGAACAGGAGAGACTTTTTTTTTAAAATTTTTATTGCATTTTAGGTTTTGGGGTACACGTGCAGAACATGCAAGATAGAGAGACTTTTTATTGCCTGAGATTCATCCCAAGGAGGTGAAGAAAATCCATTTGTGTCCAGTCCAGTAGAATGATGTTTGTAAAAAATCTCTGACTTTACATTGAAGACATAAAATTAATAAGTGCAATATCACTGCAAAGCTACCATGGCCCAGGCACTGTAAAATTTCACGTGCAATTTCTTATTTAGTCTTCAAGTCAATATTATCATGCCCCTGATTGCAAACAAGGAAGTGAGGCTTGGCTTAAGGGAAGTGCCATAAATCGTTAATATGTGACAAAGCTGAGATTCAGACCCAGGTCAGTCTTTAATTCTACACTGCATTGCCAGATGAGGCATGGAGTCACTCTATCAATGCTCAGGCTTTTATTCTAAGAGAAAATATCTGATATAAGTGCTCACATAGGATTTTCAGAAACAAGGGAACTGTTTGAGAATAATCAAGGATTTCCTACTATTAAATTGCAAACTATCTTGGTACACCACTAACCTACCCTTCATTGCTCTGCGGAAGGCAGGTGGGATGGCAGCACCAGTGCCCCCAGAGCCTGATCAAGTTCTTGGCCTGAGACCTGCTCTGTCCTCTGTTATGTAGGTCCCTGCTGGATGCTGCCTCTGTCCTGTCCACTTCTGAGCTCTTTCTGGTGTGACTCCTTCAATTTGCACCTCTGAGTACTTTGTACTCTGCCCTCTGTGCGCTGATTCCCGTTCCTCAGCTGGCTTTACTCTTGTGTTGCCTTCGGTGAATCTCACTCGCATTCATGACCTTGATTTCCGTGTTCCTGTCTCCATCTGCCTTCTCCCAGGCTGCAGTCTGCTCCAAGGAGCCCTGGGCCTTTAGGGAACTGCACTCCCCACATCCCTAGTCCCGCTGTGTACAACTTCTCCAGCCAAAGGAGTCTTGCCCACTCTGCCCCCTCTGCCCAGGTGGGCCAGGCTGGGCAGGCCCCTCCTCAGCACCACAGCTGTGAGGTCTGGCCATAGGACTTAGCACTCCAGGGCTCCCAGTGCAGAGGAAAGTCATCTTCCTGCTTTTATTTTATTTTACTTTAAAAAAATATATTAAATATAAAGCTGTAGAACATATCTTTTATTTTCTAAATTTTAGATTCAGGGGTGCATTAGTCCATTTTTGCACTGCTATAAAGAAATATCTGAGACTGAATAATTTATAAAGTGAAGAGGTTTAATTGGCTCATAGTTCCATAAGCTGTATAGGAAGCATAGTGTTGGCATCCGCTTGGCTTCTGGGGAGGCCTCAGGACATTTTCAATCATGGTGGAATGCAAAGGGGGAGCAGGCACAGCTGGAGCAGGAGCAAGAGAGAGAAGGGGGGAGGTGCTACACACTTTTAAACAACCAGATCTCCTGCCATCTCTGTCAGGAGAACAGCACTAGGAGGGTGGTGCCAAAACATTAGAAACTGACCCCATTATCCAATCACCTCCCACCAGGCCCCACTTCTAGAACTGGGGATTACATTTTAACATGAGATCTGGGTGGGGACACAGAGCCAAACCCATATCAATGGGGTACATATGTAGGTCTGTTACATGGATATATTGCATAATGGTAAGGTTTGGGCTTTTAATGAACCCACCACCCCAATATTGAGCTTTGTGCCTGATAGGCATTTTTTCAACCTTCACCCTCCTCTCAACTGCCCCCCTTTGGGAGTCCCCAGTGTCTATTACTTTTGTCTTTATGTTCAGGTGTATCCCTTGTTTAGCTCCCACTTATAAGTGAGAACATGACGTATTTGATTTTCTGTTTCTGAGCTACTTCGCTTAGGATGGTGACCTCCAGCTCCATCTGTATTGCTGCAAAGGACATTATTTCATTCTTTTTTATGGCTTCATAGTATCCTACAGTGTAGATGTACCACAATTTTCCTTATCCAGTCAACTATTGATGGACACTTAGGTTGATTCCATGACTTTGTTTTTGTGAACAGCACTTCCTGCTTTCAGGGTGAGGGAGACAGTGGCTGTGGCAGGTGGGAGATTCCCCTGAGGCAGGGGAGGACGCAGAGTCAGGCTGAACCCAAGACGGGAAACGACCTCAGAACTTCAGTTCAGCTAAAAAACACTAGTTCTCCGTGAATCAGGGACAGCCAAGGGGATGGATCAGGACAGAGGCTAATTCACCAAGCCAGTGACCTCAGCACTTTAAACACGGAAATGAAAAAGACAAAACTGGTTCAAGAAACTCGCAGTGTGGGCACAGTGGTCCAAGGTTGTGGACTTACCATCCCACGGCCGCGACTACCTCCGCTGGGGCACAGGGCTTGCAAGGCCTCCCAGACAGGGCAATGTTTGTGCCGCTTCTTTCAGAAGGAGCAGTGGGCCTCGCAGTGCAGGATCCCGGCCAGCCACAGTCTCAGCCTCCAGCTCCCGTGGCCCTCCCAGGCCCGGAGGGCAAGGTCACTGTCAGGGAGAGTCCACGGGGGTGGTGAGGCTGGTGGCTGCGCTCCTTCCCCGCGTGGAGGCCAGCAGGTTGTGGGCTGAAACAGTGGAGGAATTTGAGGCTTGGGACTCTCGGATGGCCCCTCCCTCTGATGTTTGGAGCTGTCCGTGAAGAGAAAGCTCAGGTGCCCAGTCCTAAGGGCCTGAGGGGCAGCTCATGGATGAGGGTGGAAGCCACTCGAAGGGGTGAAAGGGCTGCAGTAGGCGCTGCCTGCCCTAGGCTTGGGAGTCCGGGCGAGGCTTCAGGTGCTCAGGCAACGTTGACCCGTCAGCCCATTCTATCAGCATTCCTAGTCATCTCTACCCAGTCCATACCAAGGAACTAACACAGGTAAAGGGGTAGTTAATTGTAAAACTATTTGCCGAATAACGACACCCATTTTAAAAAATGTATCATGTGGCTAAACAATCAAATAACAACAACAACAAAACACAGTAGCCCACTCTCCAAAGTTCCACTCTCCCAGGCTTCAGTTACCCGCAATCAACCTCCATCTAAAATAGGTGAGTGCAGTACAGTAGCATTCTGAGATAGAGAGAGGTCAGGTTCACATGTTATTGCACTACATTGTTTTAACTGTTTTAAGGTATTAGTTGTTGTTGATCTCTTCCTGAGCCTATATATATATATATATATATATATATATATATATATATATATATAATTGGACTTTAGGTTCTGGGGTACATGTGCAAAACATGCAGGATTGTTGCATAGGTACATACACGGCAATGTGGTTTGCTGCTTCCATTCCCTGTAACCTATATCTGGCTTCTCCCAGTTATCCCTCCCAACCTCCTACCCGCATCCCCCAGCTGTCCCTCCCCTATTCCCCTCCAACATACCCAAGTGTGTGATGCTCCCCTCCCTGCGTCCATGAGTTCTCATTGTTCCACACCTGCATATGAGTGAGAAAATTGCAGTGTTTTTTCTGTTCTTGTGTCAGTTGCAGAGAATGATGGTTTCCAGGTTCATCCATGTTGCTGCAAAAGACACAAACTCATCTTCTTTATGGCTGCAAAATATTCCATGGTATATATGTGCCACATTTCCCTTGTCCAGTCTATCATCGATGGGCATTTGGGTTGGTTCCAGGTCTCTGCTATTGTAAACAGTGCTGAAATGAACATACGTGTGCATGTGTCTTTAAAATAGAATGATTTATAATCCTTTGGATGTATACCCAGTAATGAGATTGCTGGGTAAAATGGAATTTCTATTTCTAGGTCCTTGAGGAATTGCCACACTGTCTTCCACAATGGTTGAACTAGTTTACACTCCCACCAACACTGTAAAAGTGTTCCTATTTCTCCACATCCTCTCCAGCATCTGTTTTCTCCAGATTTTTTAAGGATCGCCATTCTAACTGGCATGAAAGGGCCATATCAAAGTGGATTTGATTTGCATTTCTCTAATGACCAGTGAAAATGACCATTTTTTCATATGTTTGTTGGCCTCATAAATGTCTTCTTTTGAATACTGTCTGTTCATAGCCTTCACCCACTTTTGAATGGATTTGTTTGTTTTTTTCTTGTAAATCTGTTTATTTCTTTGTAGATTCTGGATATTAACCCCTTGTCAGATGGGTAGATTGCAAAATTTTTTCCCATTCTGTTGGTTGTCGATTCACTCTAATGATTGTTTCTTTTGCTGCACAGAAGCTCTGGAGTTTAATTAGATCCCATTTGTCTGTTTTGGCTTTTGTTGCCAATGTTCTTGGTGTTTTAGTCATTAAGTCATTGTCTATGCCTATGTCCTAAATGGTTTTGCCTAGGTTTTCTTCTAGGGTTTTTATGGTGTTAGGCCTTATGTTTAAGTCTTTAATCCATCTGGAGTTAATTTTAGTGTAAGGTGTCAGGAAGGGGTCCAGTTTCTGCTTTCTGCACATGACTAGCCAGTTTTCCTAACACCATTTATTAAACAGGGAATGCTTTCCCCATTGCTTCTTTTTGTCAAGTTTGTCAAAGATCAAATGGTTGTAGACATGTGGCATTGCCTCTGAGGTCTCCGTTCTGTTCCATTCGTCTATATCTCTGTTTTAGTAACAGTACCATGCTATTTTGATTACTGTAGCCTTGTAGTAGAGTTTGAAGTCGGGTAGCGTGATGCCTCCAACTTTCTTCTTTTTGCTTAAGATTGTCTTGGCTATGTGGGCTCTCTTATGGTTCCATATGAAGTTTAGGGTGACTTTTTCCACTTCTGTGAAGAGGGTCATTTGTAGCTTGATGGGGATAGCATTGAATCTATAAATTACTTTGGGCAGTATGGCCATTTTCACAATATTGATGCTTCCTAATCAGGAGCATGGAATGTTTCTTCATCTTTGTGTCCTCTTTTATTTCCTTGAGCAGTGGTTTGTAGTTCTCCTTGAAGAGGTCCTTTACATCCTTTGTTAGTTGTATTCCTAGGTATTTTATTCTCTTTGTAGCAATTGTGAATGGCAGTTCGTTCTTGATTTGGCTCTCTTTAAGTTTGTTCTTGGTGTGCAAAAATGCTTGTGATTTCTGCACGTTGATTTTGTATCCTGAGACTTTGCTGAAGTTGCCTTTCAGTTTCAGAAGATTTTGGGCTGACACAATAGGGTCTTCTAAATATACAATCATGTCGCCTGCAAATAGAGACAATTTGACTTCCTTTTTTCCTAATTGAATACACTTTATCTCTTTTTATTTCCTTATTGCTCTGCCTAGAACTTCCAATACTATATTGAATAGGAGTGGTAAGAGAGAGCATCCTTGTCTAGTGCCAGATTTCAAAGGGAATGCATCCAGTTTTTGCCCATTCAGTATGATATTTGCTGTGGATTTGTCATAAATAGCTTTTATTTTGAGATAGGTTTCATCGATACCTAGTTTATTGAGAATTTTTAGCATTAGGGCTGTTGAATTTTGTCAAAGACCTTCTCTTCATCTATTGAGATAATCATGTCGTTTTTGTCTTTGGTTCTGTTTATGTGGTTGTTTACATTTATAGACGTGCATATGTTGAACAAGTCCTGCATCCTTGGGATGAAGCATACTTGATTGTGATGATAAGCTTTTTCATGCACTGTTGCAATTGGTTTGCCAGTATTTTATTGAAGATTTTTGCATCTATGTCTTTGTCTCTTTTGATCTTTGTTGGTTTAAAGTCTATTTTATCAGACTAGGTTTGTAACTCCTGCTTTTTTTTGCTCTCCATTTGCCTGGTAAACCTTCCTCAATCTCTTTATTTTGAGCCTATGTGTGTCCTTTAAAGTGAGATGTGTTTCCTGGATACAGCACTTCAATGGGTTTTGACTTTTTATCCAATTTGCCAGTCTGTGTATTTTGGGGCATTTAGCCCATTTACATTTAGGGTTAATATTGTTATGTGTGAATTTGTTCCTGCTATTTTGATGCTAGCTGGTTGTTTTGCCCATTAGTTGATGCACTTTCTTCATATCAGTGCTGTTCACCAATTGGTATGTGTTTGGAGTGGCTGGTACTGGTTGTTCCTTTCCATGTTTAGTGCTTCTTTTAGGAGCTCTTGTAAGGCAGGCCTGGTGGTGACAAAATCTCTCAGCAATTGCTTGCCCATAAAGGATTTTATTTCTCCTTCACTTATGAATCTTAGTTTAGCTGGATATAAAATTTTAGGTTTAAAGTTCTTTAAGGATGTTGAATATTGCCCCCCACTCTCTTCTGGCTTGTAGGGTTTTTGCCGAGAGATCCATTGTGAGTCTGATGGGATTCCTTTTGTGGGTAACCTGACCTTTCTCTCTCGTTACCCTTAGCATTTTTCCTTAATTTCAATCCTGATGAATCTGACAATTATGTACCTTGGGATTGCTCTTCTTGAGGAATGTCTTTGTGGTGTTCTCAGTATTTCCTGAACTTGAATTTTGGCCTGGCATGCTAGGTTGGGGTTCTCCTGGATAATATCTTGAAGAGTTTTTTCAACTTGGTTTCATTCTCCCTGTCACATTCAGGTACAATGATCAAATGTGGATTTGGTCTTTACATATAATCTCATATTTCCTGGAGGCTTTGTTCATTTCCTTTCACTCTTTTTTCTCTAATCTTGCCTTCTCACTTTATTTTGTTGAACTGATCTTCAATCTCTGATTACCTTTCTTCTGCTTGATCGATTCGACTATTCAAAGTTGTGTATACTTCATGAAGTTCTCGTGCTGTATTTTTCAGCTTCATCAAGTGGTTTATGTTCTTCTCTAAGCTGGTCATTCTAGTTAGCATTTCGTCTAACCTCTTTTCAATGTTCTTAGTTTCCTTGCATTGGGTTAGAACATGCTCCTTTAGCTTGGAGAAGTTGTTATTACCCACCTTCCAAAGCCTACTTCTTTCAATTAATCAAATTCATTCTCCATCCCATTTTGTTACCTTGATAGTGAGGAGTTGTGATCCCTTAGAGGAAAATAGCCCTTCTGGATTTTGGCAATTTCAGATTTCTTGCACTGGTTTCTTCCTTTCTTCATGGATTTGTCTACCTTTGGTCTTTGAAGTTAATGACTTTTGGATAGGATCTCTGAGTGGAAGGTCCTGTTGATGTTGAAGCTATTTCTTTCTGTTTTTTTTTTTTTAGTTTTCCTTCTAACAGTCAGGTCCCTCTGCTGCAGACCTGTTAGAGTCCACTCCAGACCTTGCTTGCCCTGGAATCACCTGTGAGGGCTGCAGAACAGCAAAGATTGCTGCCTGTTCCTTTCTCTGGTAGGTCTGTTCCAGAAGGGTACCCACCAGATGTTGGCTAGAGCTCTCCTGTACAAGATGTCCCTTAGGATAAATGGGGGTCAGGGAGCCACTTGAGGAGGCAGTCTTTCCCTTATCAGAACTCATGTGCTGTGCTGGGAGATCCATTGCTCACTTCAGAGCTGCTGGGCAGGGATGTTTGAGTCTCCTTAAGTGGAATCCTCAACGGCCCCTTTTCCAAGGTGTTCTGTCACAGGAAGGTGGGGGCTTTATTTATAAGTCCCTGACCATCTGCTGCCTTTTTTCAGAGACACCCTGACCAACAAGAAGGTAGTCACAGTCTGCCTGCAGAGTCCCTGCTGAGCTGCCATGGGCTCCACCCAGTTGCTGACTGGGTATAAACTTCCCGCTGACTTTGTTTACACAGGTGAGGTTAAAATTGCCTACCAGATCCTCAGTAATGGTGGATGCCCCTCCCCCACACTGAGCTCAAACACCCCAGGTTGAGCTCAGACTGCTGTGCTGGCTGTAAGAATTTCAAGCCAGTGGATCTTAGCTTGCTGGTCTTCATTGGGGTGGGACCTGTCAAGCCAAATCATATGGCTCCCTGGCTTCAGCCCCCTTTATTTCAGGAGAATGAGTGATTCTGTCTCGCTGGTGTTCCAGGCAACACTGGGGTATGAGAAAAAAAAAACTGCTTCAGCCAAAACCACTGCTCAGTTTTGTGCTGGAAACCCAGGGCACTGGTGTTTTGGCATCAGAGGGAATCTCCTGCTCTGCAGGTTGTGAAGACCATAAGAAAAGTGTAGTATCGGAGCCAGAGTGCTGAAGTGTCTGGAAAAGTCTCTAATGGCTTCCCTTGACTAGGAGAGGGAATTCCGCGACCCCTTGCACTTCCTGGGTGAGGTGATGCCCCACCCTGCTTTGGCTTTCCCTCCTAGGGCTGCACCCACTGTCTAACCAGTCCCAGTGAGATGAACCTGGTACCTCAGTTGGAAATGCAGAGATATTGCCTTCTGGCTCGCTCTCACTAGGAAGTGTGGACTGGAGCTGTTCCTATTTGGCCATCTTGGCAGAAGTCCTGAGATTCTCTACAAATGTTTTTTAAATTCACCAGGCATGGTGGTGTATGTCTGTAGTCTCCACTACTTGGGAGGCTGTGGCAGGAGTATTTCTTGAGCCTTGGATGTCAAGGCTGCAATGAGCTGTGATCGTGCCACTGCACACCAGTGTGGGTGACAGAGTGAGACCCTATCTCAAAAAAAAAAAAAACCAAAAAAATAAGAAAAATAAGTGGGCAAAGGACATGAACAGACATTTCTTAAAATACATAAAGCAGTCAACAAACGTGAAAAACTGCTCAACATCAGTAATCATTAGAGAAATGCAAATCAAACCTACAATGAGGTGCTATCTCACACCAGTCAGAATGGCTATTACTAAAAAGTCAAAAAATAGCAGATGCTGGCAAGGTTGCAGAGAAAAAGAATGCTCATACACTGCTGGTGCTGGTGGGAATGCAAACTACTTTAGTTACTGTGGAAATCAGTGTGGAGACTTTTAAAAGTACTTAAAACAGAACTACCATTAGACCCAGCAATCCCTTTACTGTGTATATGCCCAAAGGAAAATAAATTATTCCACCAAAAAGACGCATACACTGGTGTGTTCATTGCAGCACTATTCACAATAGCAAAGATATAGAGTTAGCCAAGTTGTCTATTCAAGGACTGGATGAGGTCAGAAAGTCCAGCATAGGTCTCACTGTGCTAGCATCAGGTTCAGCAGGGCTGCATTCCTTCTGGAGGCTCAGGAGGGAATCTGTTCCTTGCTCTTTCTAGCTTCTCAAGGACACCCCTGTTCTGTGGCTCATGGACCCTTCCAGCAATCACACCCTTCTGCCCTCTGCTTCTATGCTCACAGCTCCTTCCCTGACTCTGAGCCCTTTGCCTTCAGAGGGCCCCTGTGGTCACTTTGTATCCACAGATTATCCAGGACCATCTCCCCTCATCAAGATTTTTAATCACAGCTGCACAATCCCTTTTGCGCCATGAGGTAGCACATTCCCAGGTTTAGGGGATTTATACGGGGGCATCTTTGTGGGGAGGAATTATTTTTCCTGCCACTGCCTTTTCTGCACAATTTGAAAAATGATTTTACATAGTTTAATAAGTTACTTCACAACAGTTCAGAACGTGATCACTACTAAAATATGAGTTACTTCTAAAAAGTAAGTAACTACTAAAAATAAGACAATAAGACAATGAGGAAGGTCAGTGTGGTCGCACCAGGCACACCTAGAACAATGTTTTTCTGATTTCTCACCAGCAGTAAACCAGAGGAGGACTCTGCTGGGCTAACACCATTAGGGCACCTTGTGGAAGAGGAATTTGTGAAGGCAGGCTGGGTCTTACAGCCTGAGATGAGGAGGAGGGACATAGGGTGAACAAAGGCACAGAGTCAGGAGAAAGGAAGTGAGTTCTGCTCGAGGGCCCATGCAGGGCAAGACCAAGCCATCTGGAGAAGTGGGTCAGGCTGACAGCACGCAGCTGTGGAGAAGGATTTTCGTGTTAGATGCTGACGTTCCTCATTTATTTCTGCAGATACCCCAAACTCTCTGACATCTAGAGAGGTCACCTTTACTTCCTGATCTAGAGTCAAGTTAAGATAAAAACAAAAATCAATGGGATGGGTCCAAAGAGGGCTATCAGAACCACTAGGGTTATGATGAAAGACAAAGAAAAGCAAAGGCTTTGAGTGAAGAACAGTAAAGCCTCCTTTCAGTTTCAGTCACTGTTCCCTTTGTATTTTGCAGGTGATCATGTTAATGAGCCAAGCTCAGTGTGAATTCTCTTCTCATCTTCCACTCTAACATAATGTCACCTTCAATCCGTGATAGTCAAGACAGATTTTTAGCAAGTCTTAATTCTGTAAGTAAAACCATACCGTTAGTATATATTAAACAACACAATGGTCCAAATATTTTATTAGTTTCCCAAGTCATTTAATCAGATAGGACAGTTATCCATTATCCACATGTGACATAAGCTGCATGCAATGCATAGCACTCTGTCGATCAGCAACTCCCCTGTATTTAAAATGCAGATACACACATGCACACACATGCTTACACTCTATTGGGGTAACAGCTACAAATAACTGCAGGCTCTGACAAACTGAGATCCAGGCCGGCTGAAGATACAACCAATCGGCTAAGAACATGGGAGGAAGCAACCTTTCTTCAGGCTGCTGAGGGACTGGCATGATCAGCTCACAGCTCCATAAAGACCTGGGAAGCCAGGCTGAAATTGTCTATGCCCACCAGCGAAAAGTCACCAAGAGCGAACCTGTCCCCAAGGTTGGGTGATCAGTACTTGTGGCACCCAGGCTGGTTGCACACTAGGGGAACCATGGACATCTCAGGAAGATAGTGTAGGCATGTACTTGGCATAGGGTTTGGGCTGCGTTTGGTGGTCTGGAGGAGAGTTCAAGGAAGTATGGTTTTACTCTGGACTGGGTACTGCCAAAAAGTGAAGTTAATTCTACAAGTGGGTACCTTACTAACTTTTATCCAGAGGAGGGAGAAACAGAGCAGGCCTACAGTCGGTCATGTAGCTGGGTGAGGAAGATGTTTGATCCAGTTTGTGATTTGCAGTGTTTTTATTTTTACCCAGATATAATTATATAGCCATCTTATTTTTTACTTACTTTTTCACGGCCAGCGAGTGACATTGTATGATGCTGGTGTTCTGGGAAATCACTTACGCTCAAAAAGAGAACACCATGGCCTGGCTGTTCATGTTAGGTCAGTCCCCAGCTGACAGCATTTGGGAGGTTTTTCCTCTCAGAATATGGAGCTGGAGTCATAGGCTGGAGCATGGCAGTGTGGGGCGAGCCTGGCCATGAATGCCTCCTACACACACGTGGAGCACCCCAGCCTGCACGACTGAACCCACCTGCCTCTCCTACAGGTATGTGTGCTGGCCAGAGGCACAGCCCTGCTTAGAAGGCCAAGTCATGCAAGAGGACTTGTCCAAGGGTTCATGCCAGCCCTGGAGATGCATGATTCAATCCAAGTAATTATCTGTGGCAACCATTGGTGGACTCCAGATGGACTTAAAAAGCCTGGATCTGAAGGTATCTGCAGTGCACCCAGTTCATCACTTACAAAGCTGTGAACAAGGCACAGCCTCTCATAGCCTCAGTTTCTTCACAGATGGAAAGTAATAATAATAATAGTGTTTACATAATAAGTTGTTACAAAAAATAAATGAAAACACACATATAAATCATTCTGTGTATTTTCTGATGTATTTACCCAATAAATATGATTGGTATTATTTTGATATTATATTGAAACTTCTAAAAAGCATTCTGGTGATGATTTCCAGAGACCCCAAATCCAACTTAGATGTAGAAATTGTTCTAAGCACGTGGTTTTCTTTTCTTCTACTATTAAGGGAGAGTTTATTTTCCAATACTCCATTATTGTTTAGGAACATGGTTTCCATGGTTAACAGTTGCAGTAATTCCACTAATGTGAGGTTGTATGCAGAATTAGCAAGGGAGGTCATGCCAAGACACATGTGACCTCAAAGGAACAGTTTTAATTCCTGTAAATTCAGTTACTTGTATAATAAAAATATAGCAATTCATTTTTAGATGAAAAAGGCAAGTGAGGGGGCAAGGAAGGAAAGGAGGTCACCAGCTGAGAGCAGGGCATGACTGGCCTCTGAGAAGAGAGAAGCAGGTTTCTCTCCCTGAGGTGTTCTCTGCACAGCCTAACCTGTGGCTCTCCCATGCACAGGACCTGGCCAGGGCCATGCCTGCTGTTTACTCAGTCTCTCCCAGTTGTTTTATCCTACTTGTTAGCACATTATAATAGGAAAAAAATAGAGAGAGTAAAGGAAAAAAATCAATCAGCACAATCATAATGTTATTCTAATTGGGCACCAACCCAGCAACTACAACCAGTCCCTGGTCGGCAGGCCCTCAGTGGAGGTGGTCCTGGGCCTCCTGGAGCAGCCAGGCCACAGCTGCATAGGAGGAGCAGCTGTTGAGACCCAGAAGTCAGAGTTCATGACAAGTACTGTCTCCCACAAGCCTTTAGGATTATTTTATTATGTGAGATTTTTTTTAAAGATTACAAAAATTTCTAGCCCATCAATATTTATTACTGAATAACAAATACTATGCATTATTACAAAAAATAAAAATTATTTAATATTATTAACAATTCCTGTTATTCATTTGTCATTGTAATAAATATTTCAATTTATTCAATATCACAGAGTCAGAGTGTGCAATATAGCAGGGAGGAACATGTTACCCACCCAGCCAGGGATACAGGATTCCTAAGCTACTTCCCTGTTAGAAATCTACACAGGAGAGGGGGAGGGGAAAAGATAGCACTGTAGGACCAACTCAGGATTGCAGCTCCCAGTGAAAGTGCAGATGGTGAGTGGACACCGCATTTCCAGACGGATCTTTATTGCCCACAGACCAGGAGATTCCCAGGTGTAGGAGCCCCACGGGCCACCAGTGCGGCTGTTTGGGCTGGCATGGCTGTTTGGGCTGGGGCCGCAGCGCAGCGGTACTCCATACAAAATACACTGGTTTGGTTGCCCTGTTAAACTGACAGTTGGAGATTTCGGAAGGCAGACTACCACATTCATCTGATTAAATGGGACTTAAACAGAAAGCCAGGCCAGGAGATTCCCAGGCAGCAACGTGGATCCAGCTGGCACAGTGGGTCACTGCACAGAAATCACACAGATTCCAGTGCCTTTTCAGCAGGCAACTGGAACACCTGGGAGAGTGTCAACCGTTCAACTTAAAAAAAAAAAAAGAGGCTCTGAGGCAGGGAGCCAGGTGATCAGGCTCAGCAGGTCCCACGCCCACAAAAACAAACAAAACAGCAATTGGAAACGCTTGGGGTTGAGAGTTTCATGACAAGCACAGCTGAACCCAGGACAGTGCAGCTCGGAGGGGGAGGGTTGTCCGCCATTACCAAGGCACTTGACCCCTACGGAGGTAAACTGCCATTGCTGATGTAGCCTGCCATGGCCGAGGCAACCTGCCATAACAGAGAGTCCGCCACTACAGAGGCAGGCAGTCATCACCACGGCAGCTCTAACTGCACCCATATAAACAGGACTACAGAGAATTACACACAGCAGCAGGGTGGAGCCCACGGCAACAGGGCGGAGCCCACAGCAGCTCAGCATAGGCAATACAGGCAGGCAGTGATTAGACTGCCCCCTTGCTGGGCAGGACAGTGCAATGGATACTCATAAATAAAGCCCTAACTCCCTGGGACAGAGCACCTGAGGAAAAAAAGGGGCTTTATGAGTTCTGCTGCAGGAGACTTAAACATACCTGCCTAGCAGCCCTGAATGAACAATGGAGCTCACAGCTCAGCACTTGGGCTCCTATAAAGTACAGACTGTCTCCTCAAGTATAAAGTACAGACAGTCTCCTCAAGCAGCTCCCTGACCCTGTATATCCAGAGTCACTTCAAAAAGGACTGATCAGACTCACATTTGGCAGTAATCATTCCAGGACAAAGATAGCAGAAGAAGAAACTGGTAGAAACCCTCACGGTTCTGCAGCTGCTACAGGTGTACCCCAAGCAAGCAGGGCCTGGAGTTGACCTCAGTAGTCCTAGAGCAGAGAAGGCAGACTGTTAGAAGGAAAACTAAGAAATAAAAATACTTCATCATCAACAATGTGGACATCCATTCAGAGACCCAATCAGAAAATGAGCAACTACTCAGAAGACAGGTGGATAAATCCACAAACATGGGAAGAAACCAGAGCAAAAAGGAGGAAAACACTCGAAACCAGAACACCTTGCCTCCTACAACGAACCACAACTCCTCTCCAGCAAGGGAACAAAGCTGGATGGAGAAGGAGTGTGATGAAATGACAGAATCAGACTTGAGAAGGTGGGTAATGAGAAACTTCTGTGAGCTAAAAGAACATGTTCTAACTCAATGCAAAGAAACTAAGAACACTGAAAAAAGATTTGATGAAATGATAACAAGAATGGACAACTTAGAGAGGAATATGAGTGAATTGAAGGAGCTGAAAAACACAACACGAGAACTTCATGAAACATGCACAAGTTTCAACAGCTGAACTGACCAAGCAGAAGAAACGATATCAGAAGTCAAAGATCAACTCAAAGAAATAAAATGAGAAGCCAAGATTAGAGAAAAAAGTGCAAAAAGGAATGAACAAAGTCTCCAAGAAATGTGGGACTATGTGAAGAGACCTAATCTACATCTGATAGGTGTACCAGAATGTGACGAAGAGAAGGAATCCAAGCTGGAAAATACTCTTCAGAATATTATCCAGGAAAATTCCCCCAGCCTAGCAAGGCAGGCCAATATTCAAGTCCAGGAAATACAGAGAACACGACAAACGTATTCTGCAAGAAGAGCAACCCCAACACACATAATCATCAGACTCACCAGGGTTGAAATGAAGGAGAAAATGCTAAGGGCAGCCAGAGAGAAAGGTTGGGTCACCCACAAGGGGAAGCCCATCAGACTCACAGCAGATCTCTCAGCAGAAACCCTACAAGCCAGGAGAGAGTGGGGGCCAATATTCAACATCCTTAAAGAAAAGAACTTCCAACCCAGAATTTTATATCCAGCCAAACTAAGTTTCATAAGTGAAGGAAAAATAAAATCCTTTTCCAACAAGCAAGTATTCAGAGATTTTGTCACCACAAGGCCTGCTTTACAAGAGCTCCTGAAAGAGGTACTACACATAGAAAGGAACAACCAGCACCAGCCATTCCAAAAACATACCAAATGCTAAAGAGCATCAACAAAATGAAGAATCTGCATCAACTAATGGGAAAAACAGTCGGCTAGCATCAAAATGGCAGTATAAAATTCACACATAACAATATTAACTCTAAATGTAAATGGGCTAAATGCACCAGTCAAAAGACACAGAC
>CM052661.1:41313935-41348105 GCA_028533165.1 Leontopithecus rosalia | reverse complement strand
ACATGCACACGAATGTTCATTGCAGCACTGTTTACAATAGCAAAGACCTGGAACCAACCCAAATGCCCAACCATGATAGACTGGACTGGGAAAATGTGGCACATATACACCATGGAATAGTATGCAGCAATCAAAAACGATGAGTTCGTGTCCTTTGTAGGGACATGGATGAATCTGGAGAACTTCATTCTCATCAAACTGACACAAGAACAGAAAATGAAATACCGCATATTCTCACTCATAGGCGGGTGATGAAAAATGAGAACACATGGACACAGGGAAGGGAGTACTACACACTGGGGTCTCTTGGGGGGAATAGGGAAGGGACAGCAGGGGGGGAGCTTGGGAGGGATATCCTGGGGAGAAATGCCAAATTTGGGTAAAGGGGAGGAAGGCAGCAAAACATACTGCCATGTGTGTACCTATGCAACTATCTTACAAGTTCTGCACATGTACCCCAAAACCTAAAATGCAATTAAAAAATACCAGTTGACCCTTTTTAATCAGTTTCACACTTTATTGATTGTTGATTATAGCTTAAAGTAGATTTCGAAGTCAGGTAGTGTCAGCCCTCTTAATTTGTTCTTTTCTTCAATATTGACTTTGCCATTCTGGGTCTTTTTCCTCACTCTATAAAGTTTAGAATTCATTTGTTAAAATCCACAAAATAATCTGCTGGGATTTTGATTGGGATTGCATCAAATCTATAGATTAAGTTGTAAAGAACTGACATCTTGACAATAGTCTTATAATTCATGAACATGGAATATCTCTACACTTATTTAGTTCTTCTTTGGTTTCTTTTATCAGAGTTTAAAATATTTCTTCATGGAAATTTTGAACATATTTTGTCAGATTTATATCTATGCAATCTGCAACCTTGCTGTATCACTTATTACTGCCAGGAGTTTGTTGTTGTTGTTAAATCTTTTGTATTTTTTATATAGATAATCATGTTATCTATGAGCAAGCTTTATTTCTTCTTTCCCAGTCTGTATACTGTCTTATTACGTTGACTAAGACTTATTACATTAACTAAAAGTGCTGAAAAATAGTGGTAAGAGGGGACATCCTTGCCTTGTTTCAGATCTTAGTGGAAAAGCTTCAAGTTTGTCACCATTAAGTATATTGTTATCTCTAGGTATTTAACAGATATACTTTACCAATTTGAGGGACTTCTTTTCTACTCCCACTTTACTGACTCTTGTTTTTAACCCTGCTATATATATTATACCCCTCTCCACCCTAGAAACTTTGAACATCTGTAGTCAGATCTCTGTACTCTTTTCTCATTTCAATATTTTGTCTAATTTCTTCCCTCATATTTTTTCATGATGTCACCTATGAAGTTCTCAAGCCTGTTCTCTGCTTCACTTCATTAGTTTTCTTTTGTGTTGTTTCTACCCCTCCTTCTCCCCTCTCTCTTTGCTCCCCCTCCCCTCTTCTCCTTCTCCTCCTCCTCCTCCTCCACCTTCTTCTCTTTCTCATTCTTCTTCTGATGGAGTCTCAATCATGTAGCCAAGCATGCAGTAGCATGATCTCAGCTAACTGCATCCTCCACCTCCTGGGTTCAAGTGATTCTCCTTCCTTAGCCTCCTGAGTAGCTGGGACTACAGGCATGTGCTACCATGCTCAGCTAACTTTTGTATTTTTAGTAGAGACAGAGTTTCACCATGTTGGCCAGGCTGGTCTCTAACTCCTGACCTCAGGTGGATCCACTTGCCTTGGCCTCCCAAAGTGTTGGGATTACAGGCGTGAGCCACTGTGCCTGGCCATTCTTCTGTGTTGATTCTATTCCTGTTTGGGGTTTATTTTAAAATTTTTAATGTGGTGGCTGTTTACCTCAATTTATCTCTATGAACTCTATTTAAAAATTTAATTCTGTAATTTTATAATTTCATGTTAATGTTGTAAATGGTTTATGTTTGTACGTAATTAAAATATTCATTTTTGGAAAGGTGTATTTTTAAAAAAATTAATTATATATTTTGTATGTGAGGGGTATAATACGTTCTTTCAAAATTTCTGTTTTTGCAGAAAATGAAATACCACATATTCTCACTCATAGGAGGGTGATGAACAATGAGAACACATGGACACAGGGAGGGGAGCACTACACACTGGGGTCTATTGGGGGGAATGGGGGAGGGACAGTTGTGGGGGAGCTGGGGAGGGATAGCATGGGGAGAAATGCCAGATGTGGGTGGAGGGGAGGAAGACAGCAAATCACACTGTCACATGTGTACCTATGCAACTATCTTGCATGTTCTGCACATATACCCCAAAACCTAAAATGCAATTAAAAATTTCTGTTTCTGTTGTCGTAGTTTTAAAATGTATTGCTTCTTTTAATATTACTTTATCTGTGTCCACTATAAGATTCTGCTTGAGGGCTAGAAAATGACAGTTTATAGTGTATGTTCTGCTTTATGTTTAAAAATATCGGAATTATGATATTTTGTCTTTGTTTCTACGTTCATAACATTATTAAGATTGAAGGCAAAAGTGAAACTGCACAGCAAGCACCTGGGTTTTGACTAATGGGCAGTTAAGATGTTTTTATAATTTCCCCACAAAAAGAGTGTCCTCATGAGTAGAGTAATTCCATTAATAGAGAAAAATCAGTCTGAAAATTCAAATCCTCAAACCCTTCTATTTTCCTCAAAAGGAGTGACTGTCTTTTCCCTCTGAAGGGCAACACCTGAATAATGGCCGCATGTCTCTATTTGAAAGCTGGTTATGAAGTGCTAAAACTGAATGCACTTGTTCTGAAAATATAAAACTGAAATAATTAAATCAGGGTGGAAGCAGGCAATGTGAACATTGTTTTAATTTTTTTTCTCTCCTCTTCTTATCCTCATTATATGTTATTTATCTTGTCTTATTTTGGGGGGTTTGTGACTTTGATCCAGCATGAACCAATGGAAAGATAATGCTTACTTGAGGACCAAAATGACTTTCATGGTTCTGAGATTTTTTAGTTGTGTGAACAGCAGAAACCCTGAAAGCCTCCTTTTGAAACATTTTGCACCGTAGATGCAGGTAGTGGGGATAAAACTGAGAGCACTAAACAATGATGTTTTACGTGACTTAAGGAACAGAAATTCAGAAATGATCATTTCCCTAAAAATCACTTATTCTCTCAAATAAATGTGGGCAAGTGTGACATTATTGGAAGTTGTAGGAAACTGATTTTCTGTGCTGCCAGTAGCATCCGTTTACTTGAGTGTTTTTCTGAGATGTGTACATTAATGAAATTAACTTTATACATGTTCCTGGCTTGGCAACAAGCCTACATACAATTGTTTATAGCAGCTTTATTAATAAGTGTTAAAACCCAAAACTACTCAAATTCCTTTCAACAGTTAAATGAATAAGCAGTGGTCCATTTGTTTGATAGAGTACTGAGTAATAAAAAGGAATATGCTTTTGATGCACCTAACAGAATGAGTGAAACTATTGTGCGAAGTGAAAGAAATCAGTCTCACATGTGTGATTCCTTTCTGTTCACTACATTTTCCCTTGCTTCTTAATTCACATTATTATCCGCTGTAGGTTTTTTGTACATGGATGGAAAAAAAGACAACTGAGGACATTGAACAAAATTTCGCCTCATACTCCACCTTTGAGGCTCAGTAAAATGTTGAAAGTGGAGCATTGTGGGCGGACTAGTGACACCTGGTTGTGAGTCCCGGCCCCACTGTGGTCAGGTGTGTGTGTTCCTCTGGTGGGGCCCTGAAGGCAAACTATATAGATGCCCTCATTATTATCCTGGGGTGACCTCTATATAAATGGTAGCTATTAGCACTGCAATGTGAAATTTCAGGTCCACAGTTTTGAAATCAAGTAAGTTACAAAGAATGGAAGGTTGGGGCTCCATTAGTGAGCACAAGTGGCCTGAAGTGTCGCAGAGTCTGTTTATGGTCCATAGTTACTTACCCCACCCAGTGTGGCTATTCATACTTTTTGCTGCAGAACGATCAATGTGTTTGATTATGGGATACCAGACCCCGTAGGATCGTTACATGTCATATGATACACATGCATTTCTAAAATCTGAAAGATTCTGAATTTTGGAACACATTTGTCCCCAAGGGTTTCAGATAAGGGTTTATGGGCTTGCATCAATACCATAACTGCTAACTTTAGGCTGATTGCTTGGAGTATGAGAAAAACGTCCAAAAGAGTTTTACTTATTTACATGGTTGAATGAAGGCTAATTTGAGTAACATTTGTTCTTAATTATCAATAAACTAAATGAAAATAAGTTTAGCCATCTCGAATAAGTAAACACTGGAAGGATTAGAGGGACCTATTCATTCACAATATATCATGGGGAATGAAAACTCATTATTTTGGGCTTAAAGGAAAGTATCTGTCATGTGACAGGTGCCCACACATTTTCTTGAGTAAATGAATAAATGACTTAGCTAAGGGGCCAATAACAGAGTATACTCTTAGTAAATAAGGATAGCAGGACTATTAACAATCGAAAGCTCTGTTGGGGGTACCCAGGACCACTCACATGTTTGGAGATGCACTAGGACTGACTCATGAGTCTAAGCATGTAGTCGTACTAATGGCTAAGATTTACTGCAGAGATATAGGAAGGATACACAGCCAGATCATAAGGGAAAAATACAGTCAAAGCCTGGGTAACTTCATGTGCAGGCTTCCTGTGCTCTTTCCATTCTATGAGGGGTTACATTTGAGCATGCTTTCTCCAGAACCAAAAATGGCGGTAACATACGTGAGATATTTCTACCCTCAGAAGTCCATCAGAGACTCAATGTCCAAGGTTTTTATGGGCAGCTTATACAAGTATTCTATTGCTGCTGTAATAACAAATAGTCATAAACAGTAGTTTAGCAACACACATTTATTATTTTACATTTCTGTAGGTTAGAAATCTGACACAGGTCTCACTAAGCTAAGCTCAAGGTGTCATCAGGGCTGTGATACTTCCGGAGGCTCTCGGGGAGGGTCTGTTTCTTTCTCTTTTCATCTTCTAGAGGTCACCTGCTTTTCTTGGCTCATGGTCCCTTCCTCTGCTGTCAAAGCCTGCATCATAGCTTCCCTGTGCCTTTTCTTCATAGTCACATCTTCCTCTCACTCTTGTGACTTCACTGGGTCCACCTAAATAATACACTTTACTTTCCTTAAGGTCAACTGATTAGCAATCTTAATTCCACCTGCAACCTTAGTTCCTTTTGCCATGTAACCCAACAAGTTCACGGAGTCTAGGAACTAGAATATACATTTTGGCAGGCCATGATTCTGCCTGCCATAGGGCTCATTGTTAAGTACCCACTGCCTAGCACATGACAAAATTCCAGACTCCCATAAGAGTAGCAGGTGTTCAGAATAACTTATTGTTTGATCAAACAACTTAGGCATAATAGACCACCATTATTTTTCATGTAATTGGTGAAATGCCAAGTTCCTAGACACCAGCCAAGGGCCAACCTTGCAAACAGGCTGTTCAAAAAACAGCAACCTTGGGCTGGCTGTGATAATGATTTCTGATCAAGGGCTAACGTTTATCGAGAACTCACTATGGCAGGAGTTCTGCCTCATGCTTTTCCATTAAATGCTCACAACCCCATGACTGCTATTATAATCCCTATTTTACAAATCATAAAACTGAGATTGTGACAGGTTAAGAACCTTAATCGACATTTCATGTAGGCTCCCAGGTGCAGCAATTTGTGGAATCCAGGTAGTCAGGCTGTGCTGGGCCCCAGTGGACCTTGGCTTCAGTGGGTAAAGTTAGTGCTCTGAAGGAATTCTGAGAATCCATATGCTAATTTTCCAAGAACTATGGAAATGAGCTGAGATCCAACTCAGGAGCTGAGCTAAGGAGGGTGCAAAGAAATGACCTCAGTCCCGAAGGTGGGTGCTTAGACACAGGACATAGCAAGAGACTTGTACAAGGGAAGAGCAGGACTAGCCAGAATTTTGATCTCCTCTGCAGATGCAAAGTTCCTGGTGTGTCTATCAGTTAGTCATTGCCACTGAAAAGCTATGTAACAAACCACCACAAACTAACTTAAAGTAACAATCATTTATTCCCTGGATCCATGGGTTGGCTCAAAGTCTGCTGATCTTAGCTTCACCTCAGCTCAGCTGGCCTTGTTCTTGTACCTGAGAGTTGGTGAAGAATCAGCTGATCTAGATTGAGGTCAACTAGGGAGGTCTGAGTCTACCCTATGGGCCTCTCCTTCTCCTGAGCCCAGTGGGCTCTTCTGTCATGTCTTTCCCCTTAGCACTGGCAGAGTTGGAAGAGGGTAGGCAGAGTTATGAAACCTGCTAACAGAACCCTTTATTTCTATTTCATCCTGGTGGTAAAACCAAGTCACGAGGCTGTTGGGAAATGTAGTCAGTGGGCAGAACTACAAAGACACATGGCAAAAGTCATGAATCTAGAGAGATGAACATTTGGGGCCAATTACGCAATCTCTTGCAATGTGGGATCTCTGAATTCTGGTCCAGAGCTCAGTCTAGAGCCTGTGACAAACTGAGTTTTCGGATGGGGCTGGGTGACTTCAGCTCTGCAGCCTGAAAGATGTGGAGGAGATCTAAGTGAGATGTTGTGGCAGAAGTTTCATGGTCAGTCTTGCCTACCTGGGCCTTCAGGAATTAATAGTGTGCCTTAAAAGTTCATTTCTAGGTAGACATTAGAGTTGGCAAGGTAATCTTTGAAAATATGGAGTGCTATTGTATTAGTAAAAAGGCAATACCTGAATCTACATTAAAAAATAAATGCATTCAAAATTTGCTGTGAAGTAAATACTAGATGCAAGCAAAAGCAAAAGCACCTAGTATTTACTTGGGAGCTTTTTACTTCTGGGAGCATGCTCCTGGATTATATGACAGCAATATTATTCATGAAGACTTAAGTATAAAGTTAAAATTGAACCAGTCATAATTTCTTTTCTAACTCTGGGAATTTGTGTCTATGAAGCAGGAAAGAGAGCCAGCTGTGAGACCTATAGTTAGGCATTACAGGCAGCTGCCCCTTGGTTTGGGTTGTGGTTCCTACTGAGCCATCCGTGTCCTTGGGATCCTTGCCTTTTGGAGTCTCTGCTTATAATGTCCTAGATCTCCACGGATGGTGGCCTAGTTTGCAATGAGAGAATCCTAAGTTCTGTTAACCATCACCCTGTTCCCTGTTTCCTGTTTCAACATTCTTTTTCTGAATGGAACACCCTAAAGTAAAAGGTGCTAGGTATACCAGACTCCTATGGTATTAAAAATATGGTAATATCTGATGATATGTTAGCAAAATGCATTAAAAAGCTGGCACACCTGACCAGGTGTGGTGGCTCATGCCTGTAATCCCAGCACTTTGGGAGGCTGAGGCAGGTGGACCACAAGGTCAGGAGTTTGAGACCAGCCTGACCAACATGGTGAAATCCTGTCTCTACTAAAAATACAAAAATTAGCTGGGTATGGTGGCGCATGCCTGTAATCTCAGCTACTCAGGAGGCTGAGGCAGGAGAATTGCTTGAACCCATAAAGCAGAGGTTGCAGTGAGCTGATATCAGGCCACTGTACTCCAGCCTGGGTGACAGAGTAAGACTCTATCTCAAAAAAATGAAAAGCTAGCACACCTAAGGGAGAGAAGAAGATGAGGATGGGTTGGAGGGTGGGCTGGTTCCTTCTTCGGAAAAAACAATTAGCTGAATTCCCACTGTTGCTATGGTAAAATACAGGGATTTTCATGAAAGCTAGAGTTTTCTTATTTTTTTCTTTTAATTCTAAAAAAAAATGGGATACATGTGCAGAATGTACAGGTTTGTTAGGTATATGTATGCCATGAAAAACTGGAGTTTTCATACTGTGAACTGAATATTTAAAAATCAATTAGTTAAGGTGTCCTCTTCACACTGAGTTGCTCAATATTAGCTACAACCTGCGTGAAATTGAAAATGGTACTCAACATTGGACAAAAAGCCTGTTACGTTAGTAACACCACAGCTTTGACTATTTTTATGCTTGTTTAGCTTAACAATGGGCAATTTATATTAGAGGCACTTGGTAATGATGGTACTAATGATAAAAAAGGAAAATCTGTTACTGGAGAACAAACTAGATATAATCAAAGGCTGAATTTATTCAGTTATTTTAAGTATGATAACTATGTAATTATAACTTTAAAAATACTTATTGCTAAAATTGCTGCAGCAATAATAACCTTGTTATATCTACCCTTAAATATGTTTTATAATGTGATCTTTGAAGACAGATTTTATAGGAAATATCTTTCACATAAGAGTAGAACAAGTTTATTATTCATTAATTCATCAATTCATTTACTCAGCGACTATTTACTGATCTCTTACTATAATACCAGGAATTGTGCCGGGTGCTGGGGATACTATAAAGAAGAGGAGAACATAGCACCTGCTTTCTTCTAACTTAAAGCTTTATTAGGAAAAGAGATAAATAAAATATAATTTTATTAGCCATGGTAAGTGACATGATGCAGCATAAGTGATGGAACTGTAATAGTGCAAGGAAAGAATGAAAACCTTGGGAATCAGAGAAGTTCCCTTTTATGCCTCGGGAGGAAGTAGGTACAGTAGGTGCGGATGCCATGTGACACTGGAGGTCCTGGGGATGTTTGGCCAACTATGTGGCCAAGGATGTGGGTCGGGGTGAAAGGGCCCATTCATGCCAAGACGAGTGGACTTCATGTAATAGATGAAGGAAAAGGTGACAGTCAAGGGTATGACCACTGGGTGGCGAGGTGGATGATGCTTCCGTTTGTTGATATATGAAGGCTGGGAGGAAAGGCTGTGTGGCTGTGAGAAGAGTTGGCCGGAGAGAGTAAGTGACAGAGCTGCTGATGGAGAAGCATGCTAGGTAACACCAGACTCTATTATTCAAGACATGTTTTATTTGCTAACTCAAACTAACTCAAACAAAAAGAAAATGTGAAGTAACTGGGTAGTCCTTGGGGTGTCTTGCCAGCTTCAGGCATGGCTGGATCCAGGAGGCACAACAATGTTGTCTGGTCTCTGACCCTCCCTTTTCATCTCTGAGATGTGCTTACCTCTGTACCTTGGAGTCATTTTCAGGCGGTTTTTTTGTGTTGTTGTTGAACATGGCAAGAAATATGGCATTTTAGCTAGGCTAATACTCACTGCTGTAACAAATGAACCCCAACTGTCAGACGATTAGCAAAACAGAAGTCCATCCTTTGCTTGTATAACAGGAAGCACAAATGCCCTGGCTGGTGAGCAGGCCGGTTTCTCTTGGCGATGCAGCACATCAGGCTCTTCCACCTGCAGCTCCATTGTCCTCCGGGGTAGCGTGGCCCAACAGAAACACGATGTGAGCCACATGTGTAACCTAAATTATCTAGCAGCCACACTGAAAAAAAAGCAAAAATAAACAAAATTAACTATAATCATATATTTTATTTTAGCAATATGTCCAAAACATTGTCATTTAAATATTTAATTAATATAAAAATTATCAATATGATAGTTCACATTCTTTTTTTGGACTATGTTAAAAATCTGTGTTTTTTTCTACATGGACACTATAGCTCAGTGTGGACAAGCCACATTTCACATGCTCAGGAACTGCTGGCTGTGTGCGGGAAGCACATCCTTTGAGTCTGGGAGTTCTTTACATCCAGTGGGGAGAGGTGGAAGAGAGGAGTCTTCTTACCTATCCTGGCCCATTGATGACACACATCCCTGTCTGTCACCTTTCATTGGCAAGAATGAATCCATGTCCCATCTGAATGCAAGGGGCTATACGAGATGAGACAGAATCTCCAGCTTCGTTCAGCTGTCACCTCCTTTTACGACTTTACCCTTGGAAAAGAGTTGCGATGCTGGCAGCCACTCTGCTCTGATGGCTGCTTTTGGAGGCAGGGCCCCACAGCTGTCACACTCAGTGGTCTGCTGGGGAAACAGACACTACAGTATGGAAACAAGATTCCACACAGGAAAGAGAGCTGATGTGGTTGTAGAAGATGTAGTCAAGGTCTGGAAGGGGAGCCTGGTTGAAGGGAGTGGTCACCAGTCATGTCTACCTGGACCACTGGCCTAGTGGACTGATGGGAGGTTGCAGGAAGTCTGTGATATTATGGAAGCTGCCTACAAGGGAGACTCTGTAGGGGGAGCTCATGGAGAGCTCCGCAGAAGCTGCTCCTCTATGCAGCCATGGCCAAGGCCGTGATACTGGGTTTGAGGATGCTTGCGGGCTGTGAGGCCAGAAGTCAGAGAAACAAGCTGGGTGCAGGGTGGCCTCTGCCAGGCCCTCCACCCTCCTCATCACTACGTCTCACCCCAGGGTCTTCTGAGAGTAATGGCCTCTCTTACTTCTGCTAAGCAAATCTCATGGGGGGTCCTGTCATTAGCCATTGCAAACCTGGAGCCATGCAGTGACACAGATCCTGGGAGATGTGGTTTCCAGCCTGAGGTATCAATGGTATCAACATGGCATTTATACACATTCCTTTCCAACCACATTTAACTTCCAAAGTTCTCCACAAGATGATGCGACCAAAGCCACACCAACGTTCTCTTTCCAAGTGGGTACCTGCTCTTTGGGAGAGATTTACTGCTCTTGTAGCCAAACCATATTTCCCCTTTGCTGTCCTTTAATTTGAATACTGAGATAAAACATTTATTACTACTAACAGATCTTATGATGGATAGCAGCGGAATGAAAGAGGAGAAAGAAAGTAAAAGAATTATATGAAATATAATTTATATGAAATATACTCATAACCAAGCAAGGAGGAAATATTTGTAACTACTGTATTCTTAATTTCCATGCCTGGTCTTGGGGTCCTAACTGGCGATGTTAATTTGCTGCTGCTTCTCTCTGCCTGTTATCCCTCTAGCCCTGCTCCTTTTGCTGTCAGTAAACACTCCCGTTACTTATGATTTCCTGCCTGGTGCAGTTACTCCAACCATCATTCCTGAAGGGTCTGGGGCATGAATTTTCCTGTATTGGGATCTCATAGTTTTCCATTAACTTTAAAAATATATACATGAGATTTTGTTTTGCATCACTGTAACAAATTCATTAAAGAATAAAGGAGAGAGAAAAGGAGATAAAGCCATCACCCGCATAAGTTACTGAAGCTTTTCTACTCCTTCACAGGCTTTTCCACCTGGTGGCATTCTTGTCACATTCCCTTAAGAAGTGATAAGGTGCTTAGCATATTTTAAAGATTGTAGGGTGGCACTGAAAGAAGAGTTTTACAAATCTGCTGTCCATCAGGTTTAAAAACTGTTCCACATGAAAAATAGACATAGAAATCATGTGAACGAAAGAAAAAGCCCCACTGTGTTTAAGGAAAGATGAAAGACCCGATAGTGTGCCATCTAGCTGTGGGTATCCATTCTTTCAGGAGTCATCAGATGTGGGAATATCCTGCTTCTGCATTTTTCACTCATTTTCTGTGTTTTATCCAGCAGTTTTCAGTAAGGCAAAAAAATCCTTTCCTTAAGTGTGTCTTAGGAAAACTGTGCATAAATAGCAAACTTTTGGCATTAAAGCAGGCCAACGCACATACAGCCTTTAGTAACAGGCATTAGCATATTTTTCTTGGACTCATGACAAGCAAAGATGTATATACTTAATAAGAACTTCTAAAAGTTTAGAATTTAGTGTCCAAGAAATTCCCAGTGATGCTTCTGTACATCATTCTGTACACTTAATTCTGTGTACATAGAATTTATGTAAATACAGTAAAGAATTCAAGCTCAGCAGATTACACCTAGGCAGGTGATTAAAGTATACATATAGAAAGTAAATGATGAATACAGAATTAAAACACTCTTTCTCCTCTTTTAAAATAGCTTTGAAAATTGACAAACTTTTTGAGGATAGTTTTATGATGTTAAACATTAGATAGCCACAGATGTTGGGAAATCTAACTACACAAGGTGGTTGAAAATGATCAGAGTGGGCCGGGCGCAGTGGCTCACGCCTGTAATCCCAACACTTTGGGAGGCCACCGAGGCGGGTGGATCACGAGGTCAAGAGATCGAGACCATCCTGGTCAACATGGTGAAACCCCGTCTCTACTAAAAATACAAAAAAAATTAGCTGGGCACGGTGGTGCATGCCTGTAATCCCAGCTACTCAGGAGGTTGAGGCAGGAGAATTGCCTGAACCCAGGAGGCAGAGCCGAGATCACGCCATTGCACTCCAGCCTGGGTAAACAAGAGCGAAACTCCGTCTCAAAAAAAAAAAAAAAATCAGAGTGACTTTGTAGTGTCATTAAGGGTACAAGCCAACATTTAACAAAAACTAATTATATCAACTGACCTAGAAATGAAATGTGAATAGATATGAATGCAATCTGCAGTCTTTTAAAGTAAACATTAACAGTTTATCCAAGACTACAGAAAAATTTGAAGGATTGACGTCTTCTGTGACATAAGGCCATTGAGAATAGTTTCATGTCTCAACTGAGTGGGAGGAGAGAGGGGGACAGGTTGAGTGAGGAGTCCATTGGGCAGCTGGGCAGTTCAACACACTCAGCGGTAGTCTCCCCAGCAGCCGTCCTCCCTGACGGCATGGGTGGCTTAGTAGCAACACCGAGGACCTGTTTTCATGCTATGCACCTTATCATTGATGTCAAGAACTCCTTTTTGGATTTGTTCATATGCTTCTTTTGCTATATTAATAAATGCCTCTGTGGTAGGATAAATAATGATTCCCCAAAGAAATCCACATCCTAATCTCAAGAACCCTTGAATATGTTGCTGTGTGACAAAGGGGGTTACAGCTGTAGATGGAGCTAAGGCTGCTGGTCACCTGACACTGAGATCTGGAGATAATGCTGGATTATTCCAGGAGTGCGATGAAGTCACAGAGGTACTTTCAAAGAGATATGGCAATGGCAGAAAGGCACAGAGAGATGCAACACATAGGCTTTGAAAGAGGAGGAAGAGATCAGGAGCCAAGGAATGCAGGTGACTGCTAGAAGCCGGAAAGGATGAACACATTCTCCTCTCGAGCCCTGTGACACATTGATTTTAGCCCGGAAAACTTGTGTCAGATTTTTGACCCACAGAACTGCAAGATATAAAAGTTTGTATCATGTTAAGTCACTTAGTGTGTGTCAACCTTATGAGAGCAACAAGAAACAAATACAGCAGCCACAAGAGATCAAGGTGGCAGCCTCAGCGTCCAGGTGAGAAGTCCTGCGTGTCTCCTTGCTCTGTTCCTCTGGAAGGACTGAAGCCTCTGAACCAGCACATCTCAGTTGCAGGGATGGAGGGCCAGCATTTGCTCGAGGGTTGTTAGGTGTCTTAGTGGAAAGAGACATTTTCAGGTCCATCCCTTGATGCCTGCACTCATTTA
This sequence comes from Leontopithecus rosalia, assembly GCA_028533165.1. Lineage (NCBI taxonomy): Eukaryota > Metazoa > Chordata > Mammalia > Primates > Cebidae > Leontopithecus > Leontopithecus rosalia. The sequence continues at coordinate 41,334,761 of CM052661.1, read as the reverse complement.
TGCTTGCCATGGGACACATAAAAATATAGGTTGTGAATTCAAAGCATCCATTGTATCTTGAAGGATACAGCCCACTTTCTGCCAACTTTTGTCACTGAGCCAATGTCAGGAGAGAGTTCAGACGGGTGTTTCATTGCTCTGCAGGCCAGCTGCTTGTCAGTGACAGAGAACATGCTAAAACTAGAGAATTCTATGAGCCTGAACCCGTCAACTCACTATATTCATGATATGATGAGTCATTTGACTGGATGGGCTGCTGTGATGGTGGAGAAGGCATTCTCCAGAGGTGGTTCTGTAGTCCCCAGATGACACCTGGCACTACAGGTGAGGAAAGCAAATCCATGTGCAGAGTGCTGCTCCCAGTGAGAATAAAGACTCTACTACCAAAAAAGGAAAGAGATCTTTATCCCAGAGGCCATATTCCAAGTCTGATGAAGGAGCTGCCTGGACTCTGGGTTGGTTGTGTGCCTGTGGAGGCATGGGCTGGTGTGGTTGCAGCTGTCCAGAAGGTGAAGGGTGACAGGAGATGGGGCGGTGGCCAGACCCCCCACCTCAGGCCACACGAATGGGCCTCCTACACAGCAGAAAGGCTTGACTATCAGAAAAGGTGAGTCGGGACCCCCTGGATAGGTTACTATTCTGCTACAAAATCTATCCTGTCAATTATATTAATTTAATAGCGATTCAACTCCAGTTTTACCTCTGGAGAGAAAAATGCATTGAGCCAGCAGGAAGTTGTAGACAATCTACTTATGTGTATTTTGATAGCATTCTAATAAAAAAGTCTAGAATCGTAGGCCTTATAAGAGTCTCACAATGATATTAGAATAATATTAAAAGGAAGCATTTCAGTCAAGACTATGGATTTTAAAAACTTGATTAGAATAAGCAATAGAAGGTACAGTTAAGGTTAATAAGAAAGTTTACAAAATTATTTCTATGCATTTTATTGCAACTTTGCATTTTTTAAATTATACTTTAAGTTATGGGGTACACGTGCAGAACGTGCAAGTTTGTTACGTAGGTATACACATGCCATGGTGGTTTGCTGCATCCATCACCCCGTCATCTACATTAGGTATTTCTCCGAATGCCTCCCCTTGACCCCACCCCCTGACAGGCTCCAGTGTATGATGTTCCCCTTCCTGTGTCCATGTGTTCTCATTGTTCACCTCCCGCTTATCAGTGAGAACATGCAGTGTTTGGTTTTCTGTTCCTGTGTTAGTTTGCTGAGATTGATGATTTCCAGCTTCATCCATGATCCTGCAAAGGACATGAACTTATCCTTTTTTATAGCTTCATAGTATTCCATGATGTATATGTGTCACATTTTCTTTATCCAGTCTATCACTGATGGCCATTTGGGTTGGTTCCAAGTCTTTGCTATTGAGAATAGTGCTGCAATAAACATGTATGCATGTGTCTTTATAATAGAATGATTTATAATCCTTTGGGTATACACCCAATAATGGGATTGCTGGGTCAAATGGTATTTCTGGTTCTAGATTTTTGAGGAATCACCACACTGTCTTCCACAATGGTTGAACTAATTTACACTCCCACCAACTGTGTAAAACCATTCCTATTTCTCCACATCCTCTCCAACATCTGTTGTTTCCTGACTTTTTAATGATCGCTATTCTAATTGGCATGAGATGGGATCTCATTGTGGTTTTGATTTTCATTTATCTAACGACCAGTGATGATGAGCTTTTAGTTTCATATGTTTTTTGACCACATAAATGTCTTCTTTTGAGAAGTGTTTATTCATATCCTTTGCCCACTTTTTGATGTTTTTTTTTGCTTGTAAATTTATTAAGTTCCTTGTAGGCTCTGGATATTAGCCCTTTTTCAGATGGATAGATTGCAAACACTTTTTTCCCATTCTTTAGGTTACCTGTGCACTCTAATGATCATTTCTTTTTGCTGTGCAGAAGCTCTTTAGTTTAATTAGATCCCATTTGTCAGTTTTAGCTTTGTTGCCATTGCTTTTGATGTTTTAGTCATGAGGTCTTTGCCCATGCCTATATCCTGAATGGTATCGTCTAGGTTTTCTTCTAGGTTTTTTTTTTTATGGTTTTAGGTCTTACATTTAAGTATGTAATCCACTTTGAGTTAATTTTTGCATAAGGTGTAAGGATGGGGTCCAGTTTCAGTTTTCTGCACATGGCTAGCCAGTTTTCTTAACACCATTTATTAAATATGGAATCCTTTTTCCCTTGCTTGTTTTTGTCAGGTTTGTCAAAGATCTGGTGGTTGTAGGTGTGTGGTGTTATTTCTGAGGCCTCTGTTCTGTTCCATTGGTCTATATATCTGTTTTGGTACCAGTACCATGCTGTTTTGGTTACTGTAGCCTTGTAGTATAGCTTGAAGTCAGGTAGTGTGATGCCTTTTTATTTACTGTGAAAATGTAATGTTAATTTTTTAATTTTTATGTTATTTTAATTTGCTTAAAAAATGATCTCTAATTTTTACTTTCAAGGATAATAAATGGAAAGTACTAGTTTATGTAGCTAACTACTGCTAGAGCAAAATCTATATATGAATGGGATATGTTCAAAGCCAAGTCACTATCACTTATTTGATAGGAGTAGAACCTCATCCTGGGTTGGGAATCTAAGGGGAAAACATGAAGAACTGAAATCTTGTAGAGTTAGCATCCATGTCATTGGGGCCACATCACATGTAAGGCTGTGGGGGATGTCTCACTGTCATGGGTAGAAGACAGGTGGAATCTGCCCTCTGCCTAGCACAGGGGTGGACAGTGCTGGTGATTTTGCTTGTCCCATTACCAGCACAGTAGAATGACACTTGAGGACCATTTGGGAGGTGGCCTTAGGATCTATGATGATTTCTGAGAATTGCTGGACATGCTGCATGACCAAAATAGAGCAAAGTGAAAGGTTCACAGAAATTCCCTTATATCCAAATTTTTAAATTATTTTTGAGTTTTTTATTTGTAAAAATGTATGGGGTACATGTGCAGTTTTGTTGCATGCATAGATTTAATAGTGTAGTCAGGGTTTTTAGGGTTTCCACCCCAATAACACACATTGTGCCCATAAATCCAATTTTTGAGTCAAGTACAGAATTACTACTTCAAGCATTCTATCCCCCAAATGCTAAGACTGTCTATCTACAAATATCCAATTGATGGGAGACTTTTCCCTATCTTTTCTTGACTTGGCTGTCAAGGTCACAGAGAAACCAAGGCTGACAGAAACCTAAATGCATGCACTGACTCCCAGAATCATCCTCTGGTTAATGTCACCTTCTGTGAGAGACAACTGTGGGGTAGGATAGTCACGTAAGGAAAGCAACCCGGATTTCCCTTGTTCATTCTTCCTTTCACCAGGAGACCCAAGAAGAAAATGCATGGGGAGAAATGCCAGATATAGGTGATGGAGAGGAAGGCAGCAAACCACATTACCATGTATATAACTATGCAACAATCCTGCATGTTCTTCACATGTACCCCCAAACCTAAAATGCAACAAAATATTTTTAAAAAAAGAAAATAGAAGCAATTCATATGTAACATATTGGCTTTACTGTCCCAAGACTAGTGTCTATTTCAAGGTTGCTCTAAATTATTTCAAAGCAAGAGAAATATCACTTAATGCTTTTCTCTTGATGCCTTATCAATTTCCTGATAGATACCGTTAAGCCTTTAAGCAGTGAGTAAATTATTCGGGCTCTAGTATGGATATTTACTAATGAGGGCTTATGTATTTTCCTACTAACTGGTTGCTATTAAATAGTCCCCCAAATTTTGCCATATTTCCCTAAAATTATATAAGGATTACTCTGCATTTGGAAAAGCATATCTATATTTCTGTGTGCATGTGGGAATGCATGTGGATAATGGCTAGGGAGGGGCTGTGTTTCTGTATTTTTGTGTGCACATGGGAATGAGTGTGCAGAATAGCTAGGGAGGGGCTGTGTTTCAGTATTTCTGTGTGCATGTGGGAATGCATGTGGATAACAGTTAAGGAGGGACTGTGTGTCTGTATTTTTGTGTGCACTTGGGAATGAGCATGGAGAACAGCTAGGGAGGGGCTGTATTTCAGTATTTTTGTGTGCATGTGGGAATGCGTGTGGATAACAGCTAGGGAGGGGCTATGTTTCTGTATTTGTATACACCCCCTGGCTTTTCCTCTGTCATGACCTCAGGAAAAGATGACACTGCCAAATGTTGAGAAAACCAAAGCCTTATGAGTTGCAACAGCTTCTGTGGGGTGTGTGTGTGTGTGTGTGTGTGTGTGTGTGTGTGTGTGTGTTTACATTATAAAGAACTACAGGCATGAATATGAGATTTGAGATAATGTCTCATAAATAAAAGCCAGGTACCACTTCTCAATTTAGACAAATATTCCTGGGCTAAGGGATGATGGATGAGAACTACAGGGAACTTGAGAACCTGGGGGGAGTGTGTGTGATGCAGCCTGCAGTTCTCCAGAACTCTAAGAAATATATCACTCTTCTTCATAAGTTACCCAGTCTCAAATATTCTGTTACAGCAACACGAAGCAGATTAAGACAGTTCAACCTCTCTCTTTTTGCTCCATCCTAATCCAGATGTGGGTCACAGCCTCCTCATTTAATTTATTCAAAACGTCACACCTTGAGGTCAGTTGTGAGGAGCAAACTGTGGACTGTTCAAGTGAACAGTGTTGGTGGGATAGTGGCTTCACATAATCAGAGAACAAATTAGACCCCACTATTGTCAAGTTTTCCAGCTGTCTTTGCAGTAGGAATTTCTTGTGGGATGATAGTTCTCCCTACGTGTCCAGGGTTTGTTATTTCTCTCTCTCTTCCTTAGCTTACTTCTATATTGTACCTTCATTCTCAAATTTATTCTCATTTCTTTTGAGGAAAAATTTAGCTTTCTGTACTGACACTAAAATCTATGCCTAATGCCACTTATTAAGGTATTTTTGCCTAATTAAAGGTCATCAACTTCCTGGCCAAATCCTTAATTACCAAGGTTGGTAGTAATATTAAATAATTTTTTTCATCTCTGTAATTCAATAGATGAAAAAGAAATCCCAAGATATTGTGGAACATGAATCCTTGCTTGTCACCTGCCTATCAAAATCTTAGTTATCTTATTAAGAACTGTGGACTGAACGGCATTGGAATACATTTTTTGCTAGGTCAAATGGTCCATAGGTGGCATTAATGGAATGTCTCATAACAGAGAAATGCCTCTGCTCCAGGCATCACCTGGGAGCAGTGAGTTCCTCAGCCAGTGAGCAGATGCCCCGTGAGGAGAAGATGCTGGCTTACAGGCACCATCTTCTTTACACTCCTGGGTGTGGGCTGTGTCCAACCTCAGAAATGATAGGTCCACGGTGGTTTTAAGTAGACGTTAAAACAAAACATGTCTCTAGAGATAAAAGGGGAGTATAGTAGAATGATAAGAGTCAACCAACCAGGAAAATATAAAAATTGTAAGTATATAGAGACTTAGTAGCAACATGAAACAAAATACATAAAGTAAAAACTCATAGAATTGAAGGGAGAAATAGACATTTCAGCAATAATAGTTGGGGCCTTCACTACCACATGGATTAGTTTGGTTGAATGTAAACCTCTCCATTTCTCATAGGTCATAAAACAAACCTCAATAAATTTAAAGAGACATTAATAATACAAATCATTTTTTTCTAACCAATGTAATGAAATTACAAATTACTAGGAAAACATTTGGGAAAATCACAAGTAGTGGAAATTTTAAAACACACTCATAAATAACCAATGGGCCAAAAAAAGAGATCAGAAAGGAAATAAAAAATACTTTGAGATGAATGAAAATGAAGTCACAGCATACCAAAACTATTAGGGTGTAACTAAGGAAGTGCTTAAAGGGAAATTTATAGCTCTAAATGCTTATACAAGAAAAAGGAGAAAGATCTTACAGGAATAAACTAACTTCTATCTGAAAACACTGGAAAAAGAAGAGTAAACAAAACCTAAAGCAAGAACAAGAAAAGAAATAAAGATTGGAGTAGAAATAAATAAACATAGCTTAGAAAAGAGTAGAGAAAGCTAATCAAACTAAAAGCTTGTCAAAACAAAATTGACAAACTTTTAGCTAGTTGATGAAAAAAGAGAACACTCAAATTAGTAGAATCAGAAATGAAAATGAGACATCACTTTTGTTTTCTGCACAGCAAAGGAAACAACAAAATGAAAAGGTAACTACAGAAAGGGGGCAAAAATTTCTAAATAAGAACTTAATATCTGAAATCTATACCCCATATCTATAAGGTGTTAATATCCAATTCTATAAGCAACTTATATAACCCAATAACAATAAAACATAAGTAACCCATTTAAAAAATGGGCACAAGACCCAAATAGACATTTTTTCCAAAGAAGGCATACAGATGACCAATAAGTATTTGAAGAGATGTTCAGCATCACTAATTATCAGGGAAATGCAAATCAAGACTATGATGAGCTATTACCTCATACCTATTAGGAAGGCTATTATAAAGAAGTCAAAAGATAACAAGTATTGGTGAGGATGTAAAGAAAAGGGAACTCTTGTATGCTATTGGTGGGCATATAAGTTGGTACAGCCATTATGTAAAGCATGTGGATGTTCTTGCTTTAGAGCAAGGAGGGTCTTGGCTAAAAGGCTTTGTGAGGTGATAAAAGTGTTCCAAAGCCAACCGAGGTGATGGTTTCACAAATATACTAAACCCTATGAATCTGTGCACTTCAAATGGATGAATTGTATGGTACATGAGTATATATCTGCTTTATAAAAAGTGATAGTACAAAATCAATTCCAGAAGGTTTATACCTTTTTATTCTTCATACGTTCTAAGGATTTGCACCTAACATTGCCCAGGAATCACCAGTATCTGTGGGTTTAGCTCTACCTTTACAGTAGAGCAGTGGCAGACTCTGGCCTCCGGTTCTGCTAATGGCATGCAGGACTTGTGCGTGATCTGCTAGGCTCACCTCCTGTGAGTGTGTGCTTTGTCCTCAAGGGCTTAAGAGCAACCTCCTACCCCCAGTCCCCTTTATTGTCTTGTCCTCACTTGGCTCTGAATTTGTTGATCATAAAAGCGCTGATGATAACTCTGTGCTTTAAAGAAGGAACTAAATTGTGGACTCACCTGTAGATGGGTGGCTCACTGTATTAAAAAATAAAAAGTCATGAGCACCTTCTTTTATAATGATAAATTGAGAAAAGATTTGTTTCAACAGTGAATTATCTTAGCAGACCTAGAACCTCTTGACTTCATATATCTTGCAGGGGGAGACCTGCCCTCCGACCAAACACAAAATCTTGAGGAGTGCGTTAAAAACACACACACACACATTTTCATCAAGAAGCTAAGGGAAAGGAGGAGAGTAACACGTGATGCAGGAAAAGCTGGCTGCGGTAGAAAGTGGGCTAACTTGAGGCAGGTATAAAACTATGAGAAACTCAGAGTGAGACTTTTTGGAAGGAGTCAAGTTAAAGAAGCAGGAAACAAAATGCAGAGCCTCAAGACTGCAGTAAAACCAGCAGTACGGGAGCAGGTGCCCAACACCCGGGACTGCCCAAAGCTGAGGGGGATGGGCCGAGGGGATGGGCCGAGGGCATGGCAGAGGTATTGTATCCATAGGATGTCGGTGTCTGGAACGTGGATGGCTTCTGTCCAGGAGCGCCCCACCAGAAACAAGAATGAGTACCAAGGGGCAGGTTTCAAAAAACTGGAAAATGTCCATTGTGAGCAGTGGTGCTGCTCTCCCAGCAGCTGTTGACCAGCGAGGCTGGCTAGGAACCCACGCCGGATGGAGCATGCTCCATCGCACTTGGATGCCCAATGCACATGCCTAAGGCACATGAGGTTGTGAGGATGCTCAAAGGGGAAAAGTCACCCTTCAGGTAAGAGCCTGTTTCAAATTTCAAAATTTCCAAGCTGGTTCAAGGGCCCTTCTTTGGGAGAGGAGGGCAGTGCCTGGTGGATCCCGCCTCCACCCAGTTGGAGTGAATGCAGGAAGCTAAAACTGACCCCTTAATGGCCATTCCTCCCAACTGCATTCAAGTTCATGGAGCATCTCAGGCTCCGTTTCCACAGACACAGAGGACCCCTGCCTCTGCCTTCCCAAGTTCCTCTCTCTCATTTCTAAGTCTACCTCCCCTCAGCTTGCTGGGGCAATGTGGGTGCCTCTTCCATGATTTCCTGAGCATTCACGCCCTGGGCTTATCCAGATTCCTGTGAACCGCAGCTCCCAGTCATCCTGGGGCCTTTCTCTGGGTTTCTAGGGGCTTCCGCTGCCAGGAGCCTCCCACGCACTCTTCTCTGCTGCACCACCCCTCTGCTGCACCACCCCACTGCTGCAGCTTCGCTCCTGATATCTGCTGGCTTTGGGCACATGGGCAATGCTTGCATGTAATTTGGAGATTGTGAGTTTTATCTGTGTCTTAGTCTTACTGAAGACGTAGTTAATGATGATGTTTTTGTCTTGTCTTCTTTCTTTGCTTATTTAATTCTCCTTATTTTTACCTTTATTTCCAGGAGGACAAAGGAGAAAATTCAGAACTGAGCTGCAAATGTGCTGTTCCTCAATCTAGTTTAGCTCCTTTAGGTCTGACTTCATGGTTTTTAAGACACTGCTGAGCAGAATAAGCAAGAGAAAGCTTCAGGGCCAGGGGCTGTGGACTGTGTCATTGGGTAGCTTTGGGCAAGTTTTATTTAATAACGCTTTACTTCCGTTCTCTCCTGTACGTGGGGTTAGGCATTGCACACATCTCACAGGGTTGTTCTATGAGTGAGTTAATGCAGGGAATGCATTTAGAGCAGTGCCTGGCATAGCAGCAACTCAATAAACATTAGCTGCTATTACCATTAAGGTCAGGATTCATGCATGCAGCATCTAAGCCAAAAAACATCTGAGACAGGTCTCAATCAGTTTAGAAGTTTATTTTGCCAAGGTTAAGGATACGGCTGAAAGAAAAAAGCATGGAATCACAGAAACAGTCTGTGGTCTGTGCCCTTCTCCAAAGATGACTTTGAGAGCTTTAATATTTAAAGGCAAAAGGTGGGCTGGAGGGGAAAAGCGGAGGGTATGGCAATCCACGTGTTGCAAAAGAAAAGGAACAGGGAGGGGAATAGTCAATTACATCTATTCATCTCACACTCAGTAAACCTGCATTTTCCATAAGATATTGAAGTTTTTATCTGTAGCTATCTGCTTAGGAACAAAAAAGGAAAGGCAGTGTCTTGCATGACTCAGCTTTCAGCTTAATCTGCTTGATATTTTCCTTTTGGCAGAGTGAAACTGTATTGAGTTTTTATTTTCCTTTCACAAATGAATCTGTTCTTCCTGGCTTTATGTTTTCCAGGCTTAAAACTAAGCCCTTCTGTGTCTCATCCAAGCCACTGACAGTAACTAAGATTAGGTGTGGAAACTTAGTGGGTTGTGGTGGCATGCCCCTATAGTGTTAGCTACTTGGGAGGCTGAGGCAGGAGGGTCCCTGGAGCCCAGGAGTTCAAGGTTGTGGAACACTGTGATCAAACCTGTGAATAGCCTCTGCACTCCAGCCTGGGCAACATAAGCAAGACCTCATCTCAAAAAATAATTAAAATTTGATTATCTTAATGATACTTTACTTAAGCTCTATCTAGTTTCAGCATTTGCTTCTGGATTTAAGGTTGTCAGAAAATGGTAGCAATTCTATCATTGGGTATCTAAAGGAATTCTATCTGTACATTTACAGGTAAGGGCAGACTAAAGCAGGAATAAAGCTATGGTTGGTAAAGAAGCAGCAACCACACATTCTAGCTGAGTGTAAGAGATGTTTGGTATTTTGTGGGTTTCACAGTGACCTTGTTTTGTCTCAGTTTGTCATGGCCTCAGAGTTATCTTGTTTGACCGGACATTCGGTGACATTGCTCATGGCTTAGCTGTGAGCATCCAGTCAGCTTATAATAATATTGAGACCTGGCTGTGGTCATCAGACTAGCTTCTGGACATGAAGCGTGGGTTTTCTTTTTCCTTGTCCTTGGACTGTTTGGCAGCTCTTAAAAGCCGATTAGCATATCAAGGAGCTACAAACGGGAGAATTGAGTCATTTTGTGGACTTCCTAAGGACAAACACTTCTAAGCTGAGGACAGAGTTCCCATTTCTAGATTATTGCTCCCCTTCTCCCCTTCTCTCCTGATAACATTCCCATGAATTATCATGGGCTATAAATCACCTCCTTCCATGATGCTGGTGTGCACTGTTCAGTCCTGGGCTTTTCAAGGTTCCCAAGCGGACAGCATCTTCACCAAGTCCCACAGGCTCCCTCAGGGTAGAACGTTTGCTATCATAACAAATATAGGACCAGATGCCATCAGGAAAGGTTCATAAACCCTGGAGAATAAGGTGCAGATATGAAGACTTCAAAGAAACAATAGCTGTCTTCAGATTTTTTGAAAAATGATCCTCTGGATTGTATGGTGGGTTGTGTTGGAGGCAAGCATTAAAGGGGGACCTGCAGGAAGTTTCTGCAGTGACCAGACTATTGTTCCTTGTCACATAGTAGCCTTCATCATCTCTCAGTGACTGAAAAAAGCAGCAGTGGATTCTGATAATTCTTTACAATTGGGCAGTTCGGAAGTCAGGGACTCTGTTGTAAGTTATTCATATCTCATTCATAAGTAGTGAAATCTTGGTCATATATATCATGTACACCTTGTGTTCAATATTTTAATTGATAAAATGTAGATAAATAATTCTTATAGAGCCCATGGACTTATTGGAAAAATAAAATTGTGCAAGCAATTAGGTAATGCTACTAGCACTTCCTCTCTTGTATTTGGGATTGAGGATTTAGAAGAAAAATAGAGACTGTGGTAGGTTTCACTGTGCCCCATTCTCCTAAAGTTGTTCTCCAAATCCCTGGAAGCTATGAATTGAAAAAAGGGTCTTTGCAGATGTAACTAAGTTAAAGATCTCAAGATGAGATCATGCTGTTACCTGGGTGCGTACTATGTCTTACAGGGGCCATCCAGAGGAAGATGAGACAGACAGAAGGGAGGACATATGAGACAGAGAGAAGGTGTGAAGGCAGAGGCATGGGTGGAGTGGTTCATTCACAAGCCCAGAAACGTATGGATTGTTGGTGGCCACTGGGAGGCAGGAGAGCAACCTGGATTCTCCCTAGAGCCCCCAGAAGGAGCCAACCTTGCTGACACCTTGATGGGATTATATGGCCTGGGGACTCAGGGATATGAGAAACCTGGGGCCAAAGGTTCCAGATGACCAGACCATGTGACACCCCCACTTCCATAGCAAACATGTTCTGTTGATGATATTTCTTAGTTTTCATGGTTGTTAAATTATTTCACTTGCTGTCTCAGAACTTGCAGCATTTTGTTAGAAAATGGTGCTGATGCCACTGTGAGAATGCCTGGAGGTTTTGTAGCTCAAAACTGGGCAATGCTATTTAGTCCTGAAAATGCTTTTTTAATTAAAAGGAAAATGTCAGTGATGGATGTAATAAAAATGTTTCATATGAAGACTAGTAATGAAAGTTTGCTTTATCTAATTCAACTGGAGTTTAGTTAACTACTTATATAAACCACAGGTATAAAGAAGAGAGTTAATTCAATATTATAAAATTTTGTGAGATAAAGTTAGCAGCACAGAGATGCTGCAACAAAACATAAATAACAGAATTTCAAATCCTTGTAAAACCAGGAAGGAGAACCCTCGTTAGCATTCCACGCAAATCACCAACAACCTCCTAGAATTCTGTCCCTGTTTCAACACTTCCTTAGTGTTAGGGAAAAAAAAGCTTTTAAAAATGTTTTTATGCTGTAAATTAAAATCATATTTTTCTTCTTTTTGTTTTGGGTCGAATGAAAATACTTAAATGGGGATGAATAAACAGAGGAGCATAAAGTTATGCATGTACATTGAATAAAGTATATTTTCATCCATAAAATACAAATTTAGCTTAGATTGTTGTATTATCTCTCATTGCATAACAAATTAACTCCAAAAGTTGGCTGCTCACAACTGACCGCATTTCTGAGTGTTGGGAATGCAGGAGCTGGTTCAGGATCCCTTAAAGGTCATGTCAGCTCTCGGTGGGGACTGTGGTCAGCTGAAGGCTCAGCTGGTGCTGAAAAATCTGCCTCAGGCTCCTCACACAGCTCCTCATTTCATGAACCTCTCCACAGGCTGCTCACAAAGGGGCAGTACGTTTTGCCCAGAGCCAGAGACACGACAGGGGAAGAGAGAGAGAGAGAGAGAGAGAGAGAGAGTCAGTCAACATGAACAACTAAGACAGAAGCCACAAGACTTCATTACTTAATCTCCAAGTGACATTCCCCGGATCCTGACCAGCCCTGGAACATTATAGGAAGAGCTGAGACAGGGTGTGGTTTGGAAGCCAGGAGGGGGCCCTATTGGCCATCGTGGAGGCCACCATCATTGTTAAGTGTCTTCTAATTTGAAATTTTTAGATGGTATATAGTCTCTGGATAAACACTTCATCTAGTTTGTGATATTCACATTCACTCTGTACCTTAATTTTCCTGGTTTCTGTGGATCTTGCTATCCCACCTAGTATGCATATTTTACCCATTCTCTTCCTCCCCTCCCCTCCCGCCCACCATTATTTCCTATAATATTAAAATGTGGTGGAGGAAACCTGCCAGGGGCTGAGATGTGTCCCTCCCTCCAAAGTTCATACGTCAATGTCCTAACCCCGAGCAGCTCAGAATATGGTTGTATTTGGTGACAGGGCCTTTAAAGAAGTGATTAAGGTAAAATGAGGTCATATGGATGCACCCTGATCCAATATGACTCATGTTCTTATAAGAAGAAGAGATTAGAACACAAACAACACAGTCCAAGGATGGCCACGTGAGAAAACAGAAAGAGGACAGCTGTATGCAAACAAGGAGAGTGGCCTTAGGAGAAATCAGCCCTGTGATTGCCTTGACCTTGGACTTCCAGACTCTAGAACTGTGAGAAATAAATTCTATTGTTTAAGCTGCCCAGTCTGTAGGATTTGCTGTGGCAGCCCTGGAAGACTAATACAAAACCCGATCATAGTTTGCTTTAGCAAATATGATTGACATAAAGTAGCAATGACTCAGTGATGGCTGGTCAGGTTGGCTAATCTTCAGCCACTTCTCCATGTCACAGAATACTTGACCTTATGTGAAGTATCAGGCGACTTAAGTGAAGGAAGCCATAGGACTCTTCCCACTAGAGACCCCTTTTCTCTGCTGTACAGCGTCTTGACATTTTATCTGAAAATCTCTGTTATTGTCTTGCCACCTCTTTGATTTTTTTGCACTTACAGCACTTGAATATTGTAACAGAGAAAATCTTGGCAGAATCACAAATGGCTTTATTGTGCAAGAACCAACATTTCAGTGGTTTCAGAACATCAAGATATTCAGGGAGCAGCCAATGTATTGCTTTATGCCCATTTAGTCTCTGCATAAAACTACAAGTAACACCATTCCCATGGCATCACAATTGTTTTGGCCTCTGCATGTTGGCCTTTCCTGCTACTTCTCCTTTTTCTGGCCTTCCTTGTCATCATCCTCCTGCTCCTTCTTCTTCTTTTAGATTTCTTATTAGAAATAAACCTCCACTCCCACTTGGGAGAAGTGGATATAGAAATTTTTACCCAAAACAGGGTCTCTGTTAATGAGTTCTTTCGGCCATTTTTGTGATCTCCCCTCGGGCAGAACCTATGTAATCTGAGCCCAGGACATAATTCAAAATTATACAGGATATTACAAATCACTGAATGTTGTACTCTGTTTATATAAGGGGGCAGTGGGTGCCTGTACCATATTTCTAACCAATTCACATGTCTTGGGAACCGGTAATATCAACAAAAAAGATCATTCTAACACCCATTATGCTCATTAATAACATCACTGGTGTTGATGGTAGGGAAACTTGGCTAAAATACCAAGGAAGTAGAACCTGTGCAGACGCTAAGATGGGCTTCGGAAGGGAATCAAAAGAGTAGTGCCTAAAATTTAGAAGATACACAGCAGCAAGGGTTCCAAGAACCAGAGCTTCAGAGAGAAAACAGCAGCATCAACTGTGGCAAGATGTCTGTTTTATGTGTCAAGAAGATCTTGTGACTTGCCAAATGGGATTGAAGGGAGTGCAGAAGATGCTAGCCTGTGATAGCCTGAAGAGTGAATGATATGGGAACAAGTGGAAATGGTGAGTATAGACAAGTCAGTCCTGTTTGTGCTGCCACTTGAGTTTTGTGGGCTGTTGTGTTCTAGAGGCACTGCCTAAAGAGTGTGACTTTGCATTCAATTTTGCCAGTGTGACAGTAAGAAGTCTTTCTCTGATGGGTTATTGTGAGTCTGAGCAGGAGGATGAGGTTGTACTGTCCATTAATGTTACCCTATGTGAGATAGGTGTGTTAGTGTGTGTGTTGAATGGGGAGGTATTTTGCTGCTCCCTTCATGTACTTCTCTTTTCTGGTGCCCTGGATGTCTTGGCTTTTGAGTTCCATCAGTGGCACTTTTGTCTTCTTCCCAAGACTTCCTGGGAGTTCTCTCTCCCTCTCACATGGTGTCAAGTCTGCATCTCCAGCTCAGATCTCTCCTTTAAATTTAGGCTCACACATCTTATTGCCTACTGGATGCTCTACAGACACTTCAAAGACTGTGAATAATTGCATTGTCCTGTGACTTTATGTGTTATAGCTTATTTAATCTCCATAACGACCCTGGTCATAATAGTGCAGATTCTTTTACTATCTTTATTTTACAGATGAGGAAACTGAAGTATAGAGAGGTTAAATAATTTTCCTTAAAATATTTGACTCAAGAAAAAAAGAAAGGCATCCAGATAGGAAAAGAGGAAGTCAATCATATCATCTGTTTGCAGATGGTATGATTCTACACCAAGAAAACCCCATAGTCTCTGCCCAAAAGCCCCTTGATCAATAAACAACTTCAGCAAAGTTTCAGAATACAAACTAAATGTACAAAAATCAGTAGCACTCCTATATACCAACAACATCCAATCTGAGAGCCAAACCAAGAATGCAATCTCATTCACAATAGCCACAGAAAGAATAATATTCCTAGGAATACAGCTAACCAGGGACATGGAAGATTTCTGTAGCAAGCATTACAAAACAAGGCTGAAAGAAATCAGAGGTGACACAAACAAATGGAAAAGCATTCCACATTTGTGGGTAGGAAGAATCAATATCATTAACATGGCCATACTGCCCAATGCAACTTACAGATGCAGTACTATTCCTATCAAACTACCAATGACATTCTTCACAGAATCATTAAAAAAAACATTTAAAAATGTATATAGAACCAAAAAAGAGCCCAAGTAACCAAGAAAATATGAAGCAAAAAGAACAAAGCAGGAGGCATCATGCTACCTGTCTTTATACTACAGGGCTACTGTACCCAAAACAACATGGTGGTAGCACAAAAACAGATACATAGACCAGTGAAATGTAATAGAGAGCTCAGAAGTAATGCCACACACCTGAACCATCTGATTTTTGACAAAGTTGACAAAAACAAGCAATGGAGAAGGAACTCTCTATTCAATAATTGATGCTGGAATAACTGGTTGGCCATACGTAAAAGACTGAAATTTGACCCCTTCCTTACACCATATGCAAAAATCAACTTAAGATAGATGAAAGATGTAAACACATAAAACCCAAAACTGTAAAGACCCTGGAAGACACCTAAGCAATACCATTCTGGACATAGGATCTGGCCAAGATTTCATGACAAAAACACCAAATGAAATTGCAACAAAAGCAAAAATTGTGAAATGGGACGTAAACTAAGGAGCTTCTGCACAGCAAAAGGAACTGTCAACAGAGTAAACAGACAATCTACAGAATGGGAGAAAATATTTACAAGCTGTTCATCTAACAAAGGCCTAACATCCAGAATCTATAAGAGACATAGACAAATCAACAACCCCATTAAAAAGTGGGCAAAGGATATGAACAGACATTTTTCAAAAGAAGACACACACATTGTCAACACGAATATGAAAAAATGCTCAACATCACTAATCATTAGAGAAATGCAAATCAAAACCACAATGAGATACCATCTCATATTAGTCAGAAGGGCTATTAGTAAAAAGCCAAAAAGTAACAGGTACTGGCAAGGTTGCAGAGAAAAGGGAAGAGGTATACACTGCTGGTGGGAGTGTACATTAGTTAAACCATTGTGAAAAGCAGTTTGATGATTTCTCAAATAGCTCAAAGCAGAATTACCATTCAACCAAGCAATCCCATTATTGGGTATATACCCAAAGGAATATAAATTTTTCTATCATAAAGACACATACATGCATGTGTTACTGTTCACAATGGCAAAGACATGGAATCAACCTAAATGCCCATCAATGGTAGACTGGGTAAAGAAAATGTTGTATCTACATCTTTACTATGGCAGCATAGTATTACATATACACCATTTGATGCTATGCAGCCATAAGAAAGAATGAGATAATGTCCTTACAGCAACACTGATGGAGCTGAAGGTAATTATCCTAAGTGAACTAACATAGGAGCAGAAAACCAAATATAGTATGTTCTCATTTATAAGTGTGAGCTAAACATTGAGTACATGTGGACACAAAGAAGGAAGCAACAGACTTTGGGGCCTACTTAATGGTGGGAGGTTGGAAGGAGGGAGAGGATTTAAAAAATGTCTGTTGGGTACTATGCTTATTACATGAATGGTGAAATAATCTGTATACCAACTCCCATGACATGCAATTTACAGATTGTATGTAATTTACATCTGTAAATTACAATTTACAGATAAAAAACCTGCACATTTATCCCTGAGCCTAAAATAAAAGTTAATAAAATGCATCACTAACAAATGGAGAAGCTGGCTATGAACCCAGGCTGCAGAGTTGGTGTTCTCAAACAGTACACTATGCTGCCTTTCAACTGTTCCAAGCAGAATTCATCAGTGTTCCCCAGTCTATTTCTCCTCCTTTATTCACCATTTCAATGAATATCACTATTATCTATCTTGTCCTCCCTTGCTCTTGCTAAAATCTCCTTTTCCAGTTGTTTCTTTATCTATGAGGTCAAAAGTCTGGGAACAAACATGTTCCCATGGAGGATGTGCCTATATCTAGACCTGATTTTCTCTACCCAATACCTTGGAATGCTCCACCCAGGGACCCAATTAGCTTTTACAGTTTGCTCAGGCCTCCTCTGCAGGTCTGTCCTTCTGTCCTTGCATGGCCAGACCACATGATTGGTTTTTGCACACTTAGGGTTGAAGCATTTGTGAAGCCATGGGTAGAGAGCTTAGACATAGGAAGTATGGAGTCCATACCATGAAAAGCACACCTTATGGTGTGTAATTGAGCTGGTGCAGGTAATAATTAAGCTATTTTTTCTACTTTTCAAACCTACTATACTCTGATTTGTGGTGCTGGGCCTGGACTCTTCAGATCACATTTCTGGTCTATAAGCTGGCCCTCTATGAGGCCTTGCTCTAAGGGGTGTAGAGAAAGACCACGAGGGTGGAGGAGAAATAAGATGTGCTCCTTCCTGTCTGTTGGCTCTTGTCTGCTTCCTGTTTCTATGCAATATCAGTTGAATCCAGGTAACAGTTTTTCTACATTCACAGAAACAGTTTCCTGAAAGACACCAGCATAAACTGACCACGCCCACCTCAGAGGTCTGAGTTTCAGCTCCATGGAGTCCCTTCACCAAGCTGTTAAGTTGTAACAATCCTAATAGTTCTAGGAATGGTAGCTGCTTCCATCACTTGCTACCTCCATGATACATTGGTGTTCTATTTTTGACTTTTCAATTCCTAGTTAACAGCTTCACACCTAGTTAATAATTCATTATATCAAATTATCTATAAAAAGCTAGGTGAGGCTGGGCGCGGTGGCTCATGCCTATAATCCCAGCACTTTGGGAGGCCAAGTCAGGTGGATCACGAGGTCAAGAGATCAAGACCATCCTGGTCAACATGGTGAAACCCCGTCTCTACTAAAAATACAAAAAGTTAGCTGGGCATGGTGGTGTGTGCCTGTAATCCCAGCTACTCAGGAGGCTGAGGCAGGAGAATTTCCTGAACCCAGGAGGCAGAGGATGCGGTGAGCCGAGATCACGCCATTGCACTCCAGCATGGGTAACAAGAGCGAAACTCTGTCTCAAAAAAAAAAAAAGAAAGGTAGCTGGTTTGATTTCTCTCCTCTAACTGATTTTAGCTAATATATCAGCACCAAGAGTGTTTCTGGGAGACAGATCCTCAAAGTTAGGATTAGGGTATTGGTCTGCTCACACCTTGGGCTTGAGCACAATGCTGAGCTCATTATCAGTGAGACATTAGGATCCATGACATGCAGTGGCATCATGCTTCATCACGTGATTACCAGTTGTTGATTGGTGGTGAAAAGCCCATAGAATCAAGCGTATTGTGGGGGAGGATAAATGGCAGCTGCATTTGTTTGGCAGGAGTGGTGAGCACAAAGACTATTTTATTGAGTGAATTTATCTTAGAGCACTAGAGTGTTCATAGAAAGAAGTGTTGGGAGAGTAGCTGGGGAAGATGGCACTGTAGAAGCAACTCAGGATTGCAGCTCTGTCAAGAAGCAGAGGGTGAGTTCACACTGCATTTCCAGATGGATCTTTATAGCCCACAAGTGGGGAAAAGCCCAGGTGTAAGAGGGACGCAGGATGCCAGCGCAGCGGTCTCCATTGGCGCAGCCAGGCAGCCAGCACCACAGCACAGCAGCATGGTGCACAAAACGCATGGGTCTGGGCGCCCTGTTAAACCGGCAATCTGAGATTTGGGAGGGCAGATTGCCATGTTCATCTGATTGAATGGGATTTGGATGGTGAGCCAGACCAGGAGATTTCTGGGAGGTGAACTGTGAGCCAGCACAGTGGGTCACTGCACAGGAAATCACACAGATCCCAGTGCCCTTTTGGCCGGCGGCAGAGGCACCTGGGAGAGAGTCAACTCTACAACTTAAAAAAAAGCAAAAGGCTCAGAGGCAGGGAGCCAAGTGATCGGGCTCGACGGGTCCCACCCCCACAGGGACAAGCAAAACGGTGATTCGGAGCTCTCGGGGTTGAGAGTTTCACTGCAGGCACAGCTGAACCCATGGCTGTGCAGCTCTGTGGGGGAGGGTCGTCCGGCATTGTGGAGAGCTTCTGCCCCTACTGAGGTACTTGCCCATTGCTGATGCAGTCAGCCGTTGCCAAGGCAACCCGTCATAACAGAGAGACTCTGCCAACAGGGCAGACCCCATGTCAGCAGGGCGGGGCCAACGTCAGAAGGGCGGAGCCCAAAACAGCAGGACAGAGCCCAGAGCAAAAGGGTGGACCTCACGCCAGCAGGGCGGAGCCTCTGCAGCCAAATAGATACTAGACTGCCTCCTAGCTGGGCAGGACAGCGCAACGGATACTCACATATAAAGCCCTAATTCCCCGAGACAGAGCATCTGAGGGAAAAAAGGGGTTTTGTGAGTTCTGCCGCAACAGACTTAAACGCACTTGCCTGGCAACACTGAATGAACAACGGAGCTCACAGCTCAGCACTTGAGCTCCTATAAAGTACAGACTGTCTCCTCAAGCAGCTCCCTGACCCCCAAATACCCAAAGAACCACCTCAAAAACGACTGATAAGACTGACATTTGGCGGGCATCATTCTGGGACAAAGATAGAAGAAGAAACTGGTAGCATCCATCACTGTTTCGCAGCTGCTACAGGTGTACCCCAGGCAAGCAGGGCCCGGAGTGGACCTCAGCAGTCTTACAGCAGAGGGGCTATACTGTTAGAAGGAAAACTAAGAAACAGAAATACTTCATCATCAACAATCTGGGCCTCTAATCAGAGACCCAATCAAAAAATCACCAACTACTCAGATGACAGGTTGATAAATCCACAAAGATGGGAAGAAACCAGCACAAAAAGGAGGAAAACACCCGAAACCAGAACACCTCACTGCCTACAAAGGACCAAAACTCCTCAGCAGCAAGAGAACAAAGCTGGACGGAGAATGAGAGTGATGAAATGACAGAATCAGACTTCAGAAGCTGGGTAATGAGAAACCACTGTGAGCTAAAAGAAGATGTTCTAAATCAATGCAAACAAACTAAGAACCTTGAAAAAATATTTGAAAAAATATTTGAGGAAATGATAACAAGATAGGACAGCATAGAGAGGAATATGAATGAATTGAAGGAACTGAAAAACACAACACAAGAACTTCATGAAGCATGCAAAAGTTTCAACAGCCGAATTGACCAAGCAGAAGAAAGGATATCAGAAGTCGAAGATCAACTCAATGAAATAAAATGAGAAGTCAAGACTAGAGAAAAAAGTGCAAAAAGGAATGACCAAAGTCTCCAAGAAATGTGGGACTATGTGAAGAGACCTAATCTATGTTTGATAGGCATTCCAGAATGTGATGAAGCTGGAATCCAAGCTGGAAAATACTCTTCAGGAAATTATCCAGGAAAATTTCCCCAACCTAGCAAGGCAGGCCAACACCAAAACACAGGAAATACAGAGAACAACACAAAGATACTCCACAAGAAAAGCAACCCCAAGGCACATAATCGTCAGATTCACCAGGGTTGAAATGAAGGAGAAAATGCTAAGGGCAGCCAGAGAGAAAGGTTGGGTCACCCACAAGGGGAAGCCCATCAGACTCACAGCAGATCTCTCGGCAAAAACCCTACAAGTCAGGAGAGAGTGGGGGCCAATATTCAACATCCTTAAAGAAAAGAACTGTCAACCCAGAATTTCATATCCAGCCAAACTGAGCTTCAAAAGTGAAGAAAAAATAAAATCCTT